>CM030358.1:131449410-132049410 GCA_017893485.1 Hemerocallis citrina
ATTCTAGAGTCGACGTCATACACGACCTTCCCGTGCGCAGCGCTCTCGTCCTCGGAATACTGGAGACTAATTCCTACTCCACAGATCATTCTGGAGCTTATTTCATCCCTTATCTGGAATACTGAGGAACTTCTCACTCCGTGGATCATTATGGAGCCAACGTCACACAATCCTTCCCATGAGTGTCGCTCTCGTTCTCGAAATACTGGAGACCAATTCCTACTCCACAGATCATTCTGGGGCATATTTCATCCCTCGTCTGGAATACTGAGGAACTTCTCACTCCGTGGATCATTATGGAGCCTTTTTACTCACGATCGTTCTTGCTTCATCACATCTCATTTCTAGTGCCTAAGTCAAGCTCTCAGAATATCATCTAGCTCTCAGTTGCACTACTAGAGGGTCGGTGACCACTCCCTCCTTAGAAGGAAATGAGGCTTACCAAGAAGAAGGCAAAAATTCAGTTTTATGCCTTATCCCAAACACTCAAATAAATAAGCGTAAGACACAAGATGACCAAATGCCCAAGAAAACTTTCATGCTTTATAAAAGTCATAATATCTTGCTACAGAACATAGTACAATTTTGCCATTCATGACTAGCAAGAAATGCAGCTAACAAAATATATATTACTATTCTAGACCATGTACCATTTCACACTTCTTTCCAGTTAAGCTGAAGTTCATCCCTGACGAACTGGCTTCTTCCCTTTATCGACCACCTTCAGTAACTGGTCATTGGGGTTCCCTTGCAGTTGTGGACAATTCAATTTCTTGTGCCTGGCTTCTCCGCAGTTATAGCAGGTACTTGTCTGGGTTCTTTTTGGGCATTGACTCTTGAAATGACATTGTTCCTTACAAAAGTAACACACCACCATCCGTCAAGGCTCTTTAAGCTTTCTGGATTCGGGAGTTGAATTCCGCTTGTCATGGTCAGGGGTGAGAATACCCTTTTTTTCTTCTTCTGTGTCTCAGCCTCGCCTTGACTCTGTCTCATGTCCATTTCTGTTGCCGCAGCTCGCCTTACTAGCTTGTCGAATCGGCAAATGCCTAACAGAACCATCCTCGACCTCAGTCCAGGCCTAAGCCCTTGCTCAAACCTCTGGGCTTTCTTCGCTTCCTCCTGGAACATCTCTGGTGCATACGGTGACAGCTGAGAAAACTTTGTCTCATATTCCCTAACAGACATATTTCCCTGCTTCAAATTGTGGAACTCCATTGCCTTTTCTTCTTGCACATCTGTGGGAAAATAGTGTTGTCGGAATTCCTCAAGGAAATCTTCCCAAGTGATCTGGCCTCCTCCAAGACCACGCTTCACGGACTACCACCTAACTCCGGCATCCTTCTCTAGCAGAATTGTGGCCAAACGAACCTTGCTGTCCTTTGGAGTCACCAGTACCTCAAACACCGTCTCTACCTAACGTATCCAATCGTCAGCAGCCGTGGGGTCGGCCTGTCCTTCAAAAACTGGTGGTTTCATCCTCTTGAACAATTCCACCATCTTTATTGGGTCTACTGGTACCGCGACTCCTGGTGTTCCTTGTGGCGGTGCTGAGTTTCTGCTAGCTTCCACAAATGCTCCCATCATCTGATATACTCGAGTAAATTCTTCCCTTACATCAAGGCCAGTACCGTTGGCTCCACTACCTTCGGCTTCAGTCTGGTCATTCCGGTTGCTTCTAGTCCTTCCTGCCATCTGAATGCTAATACAGACATCATCAACCAACAATCGTAATGCAAAACCCATAACACACTAGCATTGGTCAAGACATACTAGTTCCATTCATTTCAAAAAAAGGTTGTACAATGATTTGTCACATATAATCACATCATCATCATTACATGGGTTCATACTACACCCATCAAAACAATAGCATGTTAGCTTAGCTATTTAGAAAGGTTGTCATCTATACACATCAAAAGAGATCCTACAACACAAGGGGAGGTCACTGCTCTCCTGCTCCTGGCGAGTCGCCAACCTCGGAGCTATCCCCGGCAGTCATATGGTCTAACAGATCCTGCATGTTGCAGATCTGCGCCCTCAGTGCCAGATACCTGCTCTGCAGCTGACCCAGCCTCTCCTCGTACCGGTGCTTTAGAAGTACTACCCTTGTCTTCCATTTCCTCTTGGCCCTTTCTAGCTTGGCCACTCTCCTTTTAGCGGTTATCAGTGCCCGTGCGAGGTTCTCAAAGCGATCCTCTAGCTTTCCGTGGCTCCATTTGTAGGTAGCCAGCTCCTGGGACAACATGGTGAAAACTTGTATTATGGCCGTGGGTTGTGGGGGTGGAGGTGGAAGTGGGGGTGCAGAACCATGTCCATCGGACCATCCATTCGGGTGTCCATTGTCCAAGCTCGGCATCTGCAAGAGAAAATATGGGAATTAGTCCAGATATAGAAAAATTATAAGGCATAAGTTGTAAAAGCAACATTATGAATTATAATTATCAACTATCTAACTAAACCCACTCTTGCAATGCATCTAAGTCTAATTTTCCAGCTGTGTTGGACTAATATTTGAAGTCTGCTCTGATACCACATCCGTGACACTCACCAGAATCTTTGTCTTCAAATGCATCTCAACACAGTAATAATGCGGAAATTTAAAACTTTTTATTGCCAAATAAAGTCATTATATCATTGATTACAATCAATGTCTTGTTCTTGACAAGAATACAAATTACATAAACTTAGTGCTTCTTATTACAACATACATCACTCCTTTTGTAAAGTTAACAACTTCTCTCTCTCTCGGAATGTCAGTCGACGCCTCCCTGCCGAAGCTCTGCTGAACGGTCAATCTCTTTCCCTGGGACTTGCTCCTCGACTTGAGTCTTCTGCTGCGTGACTCTGATATCTCTTGCATCTGCTCGAGAGGTAGAAACGGTACCTAAAAGGTGGGGAACGTTAGTACTTCGACTGACGCAATACTGATAATAACAGCGATCCTCCAAACTGGCAATCACAAACCATCTTGAATGGAAAGAGAAACGTGCATCCTAAATTATGTAGTGCTCGTGTATGCCATGATCTAACAACAAAATGCACCAATCACAAGCCTATTCTAAAGCAAGCAAGACTTAGGAATCTGGATCCATATGCATCCCATACTACATGCGTTTCAGACCCAAGCATAGCCTAATCTAATGCGCAAAATAAGAATGCACATGATGCACATACTCTAATGCAATTCAGTTGGGAACGTATGCATCCCATACTACATACTTTCCCAAAATCACTTCGATGGAAACGTATGCATCCCATACTACATACTTTCCAAAGATTTTTCCTCTCCTGATTGTAGGGTTCAATCCCTCGCCATGCATCCTACCCTTATACTCATCCAGTTCCTAATAGATTGTCCGTCGCCCAAGAAGGTTGCAGCTGGTCGGTCTAGTTCCGCCACTGCAGTGCCTAAGTGGTGGTCGTAGCGGCCACTTGGTACCCGTATACGGACCTCTTCAGAAAGCCGCGTTGAATCCGGTCGCAAGACCGTATGATTCCCATGTCCACCCCTTATTCGGGCTATGGACTGACGCATGCGTGTTCACCCCTGATCGGGTTATGAACTTATATATATACACCAAAGGGACGTGAGCGCCTCGGGAGGTCAGATCCTCCTAGCCTTCGTACCTTAACAGGGACGTGAGCGCCTCGGGAGGTCAAATCCTCCAAGCATCCATACCTTAACATGGACGTGAGCGCCTCGGGAGGTTAAATCCTCCTAGCCTCCGTACCTTAACATGGACGTGAGCGCCTTGGGAGGTCAAATCCTCCTAGTCTCCCGTTCCTTACTCTGGCAAACCTTGGGAATTAACAGATCGAGATACAAGACGAGGACTCATTCATGAGTGCCGAAAATGTATCCCTACGATTGGAAGGTACAACATTGACTATGGTCTGCTAGGACTAATGCAATTTTCCAAACCCCTTAATATGTCATTCTAATCCCAGCCTTACTCTAATCACTTTGGGTAAAGATGAAATTGCTTCCACACTTGCTTATCAACCTCTGGCCCTGGCGATACCGGTACGGTTTGCCACTTTCCCGACTTGGAATTGTTCACTATTACGGCCTACATTCGCCGCTACCCCGGCTGTGAATGTATGTTCACCCCTGACCCGGGCTATGAACTTATCTCAATGGCATGGCTCGGAAATCCTATGCTAATTCGGCGGAAGTTTATAATGTAGGGCTGACAGGTGCAGGGTATCCATTACCCTAGTGACTAACTCGAGTCACACACCCATTATGGGAGTCCACAACACCAACAATAGATATCAACCATCCCTAGACAAGAGTTATCAACTCTGATAGTACACAAGGGAAATGTCCTCACAATACCTAGTTAACACTCCAGACTAGCAACCTACGGGGTTTCTGCCCGAATCTTAAAACGGTCATAACTTTCTCGATACAACTCCGATTGGAGTGTACGAGCCCAATCCGGAAAGGTAAGATCCTAGGCTAAGACTTTCTAGTTGATCATAAACTCAATTTCCATAATCTAGGTTCTCAAAATAGCCTCTCAAGCCTCAGCCTATGTACTTCCTGTACATAGGCTGCACCTTACCGGTAGCACAAAACACTACTCGTTCATCAGAACGTCACAAACCCAAGTTCTATAGAAGGATGTGGGTGTCCTCAACAACTCTCTAGTTGGTCATGAGTCCAAAATTCACCAATAGGTCACCCTAACACACACATCTCTCACCAATGCACCAAGTCACACACTAGGTCTTTCTAAATCAGAGCACTCGATCCATTCTTGGTCTTTGTACAGTATTACAAAAATCACAGTAAATCAACCCTTTACTGGAAATGCCTCAAATTGGTCTTGTTGGAAATATCTTGATGTCTACTACAAATCTCTAATGAATCAGGTTCTCAAATTATGCTCTTAATGAGCCTCAAATGTCCAATCTCTACAGGGTATCAAAAATGGCTGAAACCAGCATAGCACATGCTAATAAAATCATATTAAATTCCTTACTTATCCAAATGACACAGACTTTACAGTGATAAAACTAGAGATCATAATAAACAACATGCAAAGATTTCATGTCAAAAATCCAAGTATACAGTGACTTCTCTCTATTTCAATTAAGCACAGAAAGTCATCATGTTCTTCAGTTCAGCTTCAGCTACTGATTAAAGGTCAATTTTTATCGAGCCTATAAATTCATCCAAACATTTTTCTGACTTTTTTATAGAATCTAGATGCATGTAGAAATACAGGGTAAAAATTTCACATTAAGAAAATTCTCCAATAAATTAGGAAAATTCCAACAACATCAGTCATCCTGTTAACCAATTGCTGTTTCGGCCTTACGACATAGTTCTACCATTTGATTTTATTAAAATATCAAACCTCCCCAGAAAAATCTGAAATAAATCATGAACTATCTACACATATATATGAAAAATCCCTAAAAATTTCATGGCCTAGTTCTTTGTGGTTTGCTTTCGAAAAAATCTACAAAATAACATTCTGAACAAGTTTTCTAGTTTCAGTTCTGATTTCATCTTTCAAGCTCTTAGATGTTCATCCTAGCACTTCCTATCATACATGCATGCAAGAAAATCAATTAAGAGACATAAAGAAAGTGTTTAGAGTAACTCCCCACCCTTGGTTGCTATAGAGGAATTGTTCTCCTTGAGCTTCCTTCCTTTGAGAATCCTTCCTTGAGTCTTCTTCTTCACTCTCTCTTCATCCTCTTTTTTTTTTTTTCTCTTGGTGGAGTTCTGAAATTCCAGAACAAAGGAGGTGGGAAAGAGTGGTTTTTGATGGAGAAATGAAGAAGGAAAGAGGGGAGAATAAGTGGGCTGGATCCTAGGGGTAGTAGGATAGGGTGTATGTTGTTTTGGGAGGCAAAGCCATGGCTTAGCCCATGGTTTTGTGGTTGATGTGTTGGCTGCCCAATTTAAGTTTAAATGGGTCCCTTCGAATGCGAGACCAGAGGTTTATTGAGCGTACACAATATATATCCACTGTAGTATCATACAGTGTTATATTTGCATAGGCGTCGTACCGAAAACTAGTGTTTATACTAGTATCGGTCTTCCTCGTTCTCGTGCATCTTTTAGAATGCAATCTTCCTACGAACCGCCCCGCAAACAAGGACCCACTCCAACTTTCATATACTCAAACAAAACATTGTAATCACATGCTCGCATATATATATATATATATATATATATATATATATATATATATATATATATATATATATGTACATAAAGAAGTGTCGTATAATTTGGGGTATTACATCAACAATCTGTCTATAACTAGTGGGGTCAGAAAGGAGCTCACCATTTGTGGGATGAAGTTTCACATGAAGCTCTAAGGAAGTATCAGCCGATCGATTGTCAGAGAGACAAGTAGCGAAGATAATATATGATGTGTATTTCTGTTGAGAAATAAGGATTCCCCGAGACTCATGGGCAATCTCTAGACCCAGAAAGTAGCGTAATTTACCAAGATCTTTCATATAGAACTGTTGGTGAAGATACTTCTGGGTAGATACAATGCCTGCAGAATCATCCCCAGTAATAATTATATCATCAACATATAATAATAGAAGAACCCTTCCCTGCGGTGATGAACGCACAAACATCGAGTGATCTTGTGAACTCTGACTGAAACTAGCCTAGCTAATGACACTGCGAAAACACTTAAACCCGGCTCGAGGGGCCTGTTTCAGACCATAAATAGCTCGATGCAGACGGCAAACACGAAGATGAGGATGGTGTATGTAAATAACCTCAGATAAGGTATCATGAAGAAAAATGTTCTTCATGTCCATCTGGTATAACAGCTACTGACGAATGGTGGCAATGGCAAGAAGAGTGCGAACTGTAGTCATCTATGCAACGGGGGTAGAAGTCTCATCATAATCAATGTCATGATCCTGAGTAAATAATCGGGAAACTAGACGAGCCTTGTGCTGCTCAACGGAACCACCAGGTCGATATTTGACCTTAAAAATCCATTTGCAGCTAACAGGCTATACCCCCACAGGCAGGAGAACAACATCCCAACTGCTAATCTGATCAAATGCATTGAAATCCTTTGCAATAGCTTCCTGTCAATCGGGATATTGAATAGCTTCTTGATAAACTCTGGGATCACGTGTAGATTGTATAGCAGTGTGATACGCAAAAAACAGTGATGAATAGGAGGTTAAGGTGGCAAAACCAAACTGGTCAGAGGGACTAGTGGCATCAAGTGTGTAATGAGCCGGTGAGATACCCGAGGTAGAACATATAGATTTACGGACTGGTGTCAGCTGGGCAGTGGGTGGTGTAACACCCCGAATTCCAAATATGACTGAATTCGATGTTCCACAGGATCTTTACACTTCTCTTCGTACAGTTTTACAAGGAATTAAAAACCTTTATTACAACAATAATTACATTTTATATAGCAGAAGAAAATTACAATATTATACATGGATTGAATAATAACTCGAACATTTCTTTAAGCAACAATCATCTTTTATTCTTGTCAATCACTTTGTCCTGCATAGAAACTGTGGGTACATCAGTTGCATAAAGCTGACGCTATGATATAATACATCAATTTTTCTTACTTAGTAAGCACACACTTGTCACAAAACAAAGCTAAGGGAGACTATCCTATTGATGTCGTGTGTGAAAGTGCACTTAGTCCTTAATGTAGTTGTTTATATTACATGACACTAATACCCACTTGTTCGGATTCTATGCATCCCATACTATATAGGTCCGAGGGCAAGCTCTTAATCGTTCTTCATCTTGTAGGGTTGATTCCCTCGCCATGATCTACTCTACTACAGTAACTACGGTAAGTATCCTAGGTATTCTATGAGTTACGAGCCCATGTCCAGACATTCTGGAGAGAACCTCACGCACTGACACATGACGCATCATGTAGACATCATGTGGTCAATTCACCTCCGCCATAGACAATGGCACTACCCATAGTCACCAAACACCCCACAAGCATCGCCACCGGTACGATATCCTAGAGTAGCATCCACGCCCTAATCATGATGCATCATGAGGACATCCTGTGAACACTCTCACACCACAAATCCAATGACCCTCATACTTATATTTTTCTCTTACTTTCATCACATCTCCACTATGTATCTAATCCTTAGATTATTGAATCATGAATAAAAATCATACTCTAGAATTAGCGTTACCTCTACATCGAGCTTAGAATATCAATCATCAACCATGACCCAAAACTTGGTCTTTATTTATCACATTTCACTTTTCAAAATTTCATTATTGCCGGCGTAGGGATTTAGCTAAAACTCTAGTCTCAATTCTCTTTCATGCTCATCAAAATGAGAGTACACATACTCATAAGTTTCACATTTCATCATGTTTCTTTTTAATTTATTTTCCATGCACAACTTGCATAATCTTGAACAATCTTACATCAAATTTTACTTATTAATTTATAAGTCAAATTCTCATCTTTGAACTCTTCTCAATTTTCTCTATGTTCAACAAATTATTTTTCATCTTAAAAATAACAAAAGAAGCATATCCAAGAATTTTATTAATTCTTATTCTCAAAATTCACTTCTAATTCTCATTATAATAGTCCAAATATTCATGAAATAATTTTTGTGAAGTCTATGTAATTTTAGAGAATTTTCTAATATTTTCTCAATTTTTTAAAGCATTTAAAATCCTTGAAAATCAAAATATATAAAAATTAAAAATAAAAACCAAAAAAATATATGGCCAGAGGCCGGTTTTGAACCCACACACAGAGGCCCACGGGTGAACAGTAATGCCACCATCCCGCACCCACTAACTAGAATGACCAAAGTGACTAACTGTCTAGAAGAGGACTCGAATTATGTTTGTGTTTTGAGTTCGGGTTTTGAATAAAAATCAGATTTTGAAAAAATAAAGTCTCTGTTGAGACTCGAACCCAAGCACACAGTGCCGCCGAGCTATAGTAATAGCACTAAAGCGCACCCACTAACCAGAAGGTCTGAGTGACTAACCCGTAAGGAAATTCTCATAAAACATTTTTGAGTCTGACTGTGTTATTTCTAGCTCTTTTAGAAAAACTCGATTTTTCTCATTCAAATTGTACTTATAAAATATAGATTTCTCCTGAGTATAGTTTCTTGAAGAAAACAGTAGCTTGTAATTTCATAATTCTTATAGAACTCATCTTTTAACATAAAAACTATTTCTCCCTTAGTTAGTTTAAACAATGGATCAAAATAGACTCATTTCGACATAAAAATATTTACTTTTATAAGAATCTTTTTATCAACAATTTTCCCTCATTCATAATGGATTTAATACAAGTTTTCTTCTCTTTCATTCCTTACCAAAAATTTAACTCTTCAATTTAGTCCTATTTTCCAAACCACAATATTTTAAGAGGCAATTCGAATTATAAATCAAGTGACTACATCACTAATTGCATATGGCACATAAACACACTTTTAATCTATTTAATATTCCATTAATTTACATTCCATACTTTATCCATAAGCACATTTCTCACATATTGTATTTTTCAATTCATGCATAGACAAAATTTCACAAAATCATAATTTATCCATTTTAGCATGCGAATAAACTACCAAGCCATCATAACACATACACATTTGCACATTCTAAATTATTCTACTAACATTTCATGTAGATTAATTGGTGTTCTTTTCTTTTTAATCTCCTTAAACACATGTATGGCTATCTTTCCTACTCAATTTTAAAATGATCACGATTTCAATCCTAGCATAGTATCTAACTAGAAGCTTGAGAAATCACCCACCTTTTTGAAGAAAAACAAATAGAAAGCTCCTAGAAATCTCCTTGAACAACTTCTCCTCCTAGATTGTGCCACCAGGAATGCGCCTTCTCCTCCTAGCTTGATGGAACCCGATCACTTCTCCTCCTCCTTGGTGAAAAGCCGGCCTCCAATGGTGCAAGAACACACACACAAACACTACTCAATCTTTTTACTCACAAACTCTCTATCTTTTCTCACAATTTGTTTCTTAATTTCTTTCTTTCTTTTTTAAACCAAAATTTCAAGTGTATGCATGAAGAGATGGAGGGGGAATTTATACATTTTTCAAAGTGAAATGGAGGGCCAAGATGAACTAGATGTTGTGGATTAGGGGCTAGGATGAACTAGGGAGTTTTAACAACTACCCATGAACTCAAAACCACCTCTTCACTACACCAACTCTCCCACACTCTTTTGAATGCTATCTGGCCTACCCCCACACCCACTCAAGACACGTGCTAGTGCAATGCACGTGTCACACAATACACCCCTAGTTACTAGTTGTACATGTTCATTTGATTAATTGTTTACAAAACTATCCTACACTGCAAGTTGTGACAATTAAAAGAGAATTAAATTCGTGGGCTCAATCTAATGGACTAAAAAGTCTATGGGCTTCTAATTAAAAATGATTAAACTAATTAGTGTGGGCTAGAGTTAGAAAATTAGGCCTAGAGTTTACATAGGCTTTTCAAATTAAAAAAGGAGAATTTAATTTACTTTTTCATGATATGAAAATAAATAATTTTTCTTGGGTAAAATGCACATAAATTTGCACGTGCAAAACATGTAAAATTCAACAAACTCTTATTTAATTATAATTGAAAATTCAGGATGTTACAGTGGGGGGGGGGGAGGTAGGTTGTGTGTGCGCATGCAGCTGAGGTGATGCAGGTGGGGTGTGATGTTGAGGGGATGCATGTGGTGTCACCATAGGAGGAATAATATGTGTGACGCCAGTATGAGATGGGAAAGCGACCAAAGGAGTGGGATCAAATGGGATGCAGGAAGGTATGACCAAGAAAATAGGCCCAACAACGGTGGAGTCAGGAAAACTAGTATTTTCAGGAGATGACAAGTAGTATGGAGTCTTCAAGAAAGGTGACATGTCGAAAAATACGAATACGACCTGGCACATGATCAAAATAATGATATCCTTTATGCTCAAGAGTGAGACCTAGGTGAACACTCTTAACAGCTCGAGCGGTAAGTTTTTTACGCTCAGTGGGAGGGAGAAGGACATAACAGGTGCAATAAAAAATACGAAGCATACTATAGTTCGGTGATGAGTGATGAAGAGCCTCATAAGGTGTTGTACCAGATAGGATACATGAGGGAGTGATGTTAATAAGACCGACAGACGTCATGACAGCTTCAGCCCAGAAAGAACGAGGAACAGAAGAAGAAAGTAGAAAGTGCGGACTGTCTCAAGAATATGACAATGCTTGTGTTCAACTACACCATTCTGCTCATTCGTGTGTGGGCATGATTGCTTAAATAGTGTACCATGCGATTGAAGGATCGATGTAACCCCCGTTCCCGATCATACGGATTTCTCTTTTCTTTTCTCCGTATTCTTGTATTCCTTTTCTTCTATAATCATTCTACTCTTTTGAAACCAACAAAGCCATTATATCATATTATTACTATTGATTATTTTGTTTTATATGATGTCCAATCTTATATTTTTAAGCCCAAATTGATTTATTATTATTGTTATCATTTTTCTAAAAGCCAAATTTTAGCCCACATTTAAATTAATTTGACTATTTTACTTGAAGCCCAATTCTTAACCCCAACTCCAAGCCCACACCCTATTGTTTACCCAAACCCAATCACATTCCCCAACTCTTCATATTATAACTGATCCCCTCTCTTCACATTCCCGTAACCCCACACCCCCACTATCTCATAACTACCCCACTATCATTATATTTCATTATTATATTATAAAAACCCCCATTTCTCTCTCCTCACTCTCTCTCTCTCTCTCTCTCTCTCTCTCTCTCTCTCTCTCTCTCTCTCCCCCCACTATGTTTAAAATAGAGCACCCAACCCCTCATTCGACAGCTCGTCCTCTCCCGCTCGAACCCATCTCCCTGGTCATCACCTCCACGTCGCCAAACCCCACCACCTTCTTCACCTCCCCTCGTCGACCTCTTCCGCATCACCGTCGCCCTCCTCGTCTCCTTCCTCCGCTCATCACCCTCGTCATCAACCCCACCACTGCACCCTGTCTCCTTCCCCCATCATCATAGCCCTTCACCTTCTCTCCTTCCTCTATTTCCTTTCAAAACAGAGTGTCGCCTCGCCATCACCGCCAGCCTCCTCGTCCTCCACCTCTGAGCACCTCCCGCTGGAGCCACAGCCAGCCCTCGCTGCCAGTCGCAACCCCCATCTTGACAACCCCCGTAGCCACCTCTTCATCCTCTTCACCATCGTCATCACCCTGCACCCATCTAGGGATGGCATCAGGTCCGGGCCAGCTCGGGACCGGCCCGCCCTGCCTCCTTCCTAGGCTGAACCACGAACCGGCCCCCCAACCCGGTCTGGTCCGGTCCGGTCCTCAAATAAGGCAAAGAAGCTCGATCTGGCCCGGCCGGGTTGAGGCCCGGGACCGGCTGAACCGGCCCGTCGGGCTCGGGTCGGGTCCGGGCCGACCGTTGGCTTCAGATTTTTTTTTTCAGGAAAAAAAAATTAAAAATTACAAAAAAGCCCCCCAACGGATTTATACTGGCTAGTTTTAGGGGGGGTACTTTAGGAAATCATAAAATTTTAATATTCTATATATACCATACCATTTCTTTCATTCCTCTTCACTAATTCACTCAAATCTCTCATTCTCTCTACCATTTCTCCAATCAACAACAACAATCAAGTGATTAACACTCTCTTGAGTTTGCAAGATCAAATATCTCTACATTTTGAAGGAAGGAAAATCAACAACAATCAAGTGATCAACTCATCAACAACAACAATCAATACTATTAGCTCTCAAGTCTCAACTTTCTCAACAATCATTCTTCAAACTTCAAGCACTCTTACGGTATTTTAGTAAATTTTTAATTTGTAGATTTAACGTAGTTGATTATTCTCATATACATCTCTTAATTAGTTTGAGTTTTCTTGAACTTCTTCCTCTCATTTTTTTAGATTTTCTTTTGTAATTTTGGTAAAGTGGTAAAACATACATACACTACTCACTAGTTCTTGATATTGTTGTTATTTATTAATTGAGATAGATTGTAGTTTGTTTTAAATTATTAGTTGCCATACATTTAGTTGTTGTTTTCTCTCTAATTTTTACATACACTAGTTTTTTATACTTAAATGGCCTCTAAGCGATCACGCGGTGGTGGTAGACATAGTAGTCAAGAATCCACCAGTCATAACATTCCTTCCCTTCGAAATCCATATATAGATAGTGAAGAAACATTCATGAATTATGATAGTTTTCCCGATATGAATGAAACACACTCAAATCCTATAGAAATAGAAGATCATGTAGAACCACAACCATCGGAACAATGTCCTTCTCTAACATCGAGGAAAATATGAGGGACTACTTCCGAAGTACACAATTATTTCAATTTTGTCCCTTCACAAAATGATAAGAGTGTAGGACTTAAAATATGTAAGACGTGTCAAACACCATATAAGTTTAAATTAGGATCGGGCACGGGTACACTTCAACGTCACTTAAGCAAATGTCAACCATTATTTTCGAAAGACAATCTCACACAACAAAAAATACATCCTAGAACCGGCCAAGTAGATAATCATAGCTACGATCACGATCTCGTTCGTAGGGAAATGGCTAAGTTAGTAATTAGGGGTGAATTACCATATTCGTTTGGTGAAAAAAATATGTAGAGACTTTTGTACAAACCTCCTTCAACCCCCATTATAAAAAAATTGCTAGAAATGTAGTTAAGAGTGATTGTAAATTAGTTTATTCATGTACTTCATTTATTTAAGAATTTCAAATTTATTAAATCATGTACTTCATTTATTTATGAAATTTTATTCTTTGCAATTGTTATTAAATTACAATTTAAGACTTGATCTTTAATATATTACAAAAAAAATCTCCCTAAACACTGGCCCGGTCCGCGAACCGGCCCGGCCCCTACACTTGGGGCCGGGGGCCAGGTCCGAGCCAAGGTTTTCAACCTTAAGCCCGCCCCGGCCCGCCCCGAGTAAGCTTCGAGCCCAGCTTGGGTAGGCCCGGGACCGGGCAAAGCCCGGTCTAACCCGTCCCAGCCCGACCCGAGTGGCCCGAATGCCATCTTTACACCCATCCCCCGCCGACTCTGATCACCCTTTTCCACCTCCTCACTGCACCAAAATTGCTGCTTCCTCACCCTCTTCCTCCTGCTCGCCTCCCTGCCTCCTTCTTCGACCCCATCTATCAATGCCTCCGACCGGAACTCAGCCATCGCATCCCCTGCATTTCCCCCTACTGCTGCACCTTCCTGCTCCTTCCTGCGCCTTCCATCGTGCTGCCAGCCTGCCACCCCACCACGGAGCCAGTCGAGACCACCCTACTGCCCCTGTGCACCACCTCTCGATCCCCAAAGTCGACCACCAAATCTGTTTGCTGTTCTTGGATGGTTTCTATTTGGATTTGCTAATTGGATTTGTTGTTTGCTATTGGGGCTTTGCTGTGCATGTGTTGCACGTGCCATTGGATCACTATTGCCATTGTGTTCCTTCGCCTTGCACATGTTTTCATGTGTTGCCATTTTGCCCGTTTGCTGTTGCTAAGTTGATGTTGCATTATTTTGCTGGGCCGTCGGGATTCTCATCCCGTTATTCGTTCGTGTTTGGATTCTCCGTCGTTAAGGCAAGTATCTATGTACGAATCTTTTTGTTCCCCGTACAAGCACTTTTTGAAATACCGCAAGTAGATCTTCGTTGTGACTCGTTCTTCATGTTTTATCCGTTGCTGATCTTGACCCTAATCGTTTGATTTTTTTCTATCAATTCCGTATTCATAAAAGATCATAAACATTCCTTGCATATTTCTGTCCTACTACATGTTTTGACTTGTAGCCTAATTTTGACCCAGTTACATTTTGAAGATGTTAGAAATTTTTGAATAAGAAATGTAGGACCATGTTTGTAGTTTCCAGAACATCTGACGGATCTGAAATCCGATGGGTAGATTGCAAGATATGATGTTTTTAGTGTTGTGACGTTTTCTATTCAAGATTTCTATTTTGAAGTATATTTCCTCGATTAACTAATTTGAATACCATGCTAAGAATATAATTAAGACCTGATATTTTCCAGTATGTTACTAAACATGATTTGGAATTGATTTATGAATTTAATAATATTTTTCAATGAATTTACAATTAATTTTTATACACATGAATTTGACATTCAGATTCTGCTTGAACATGAAATCTGTAAAGGATAAGAATCTGAACCTGGTTTCTGTCCCTATCATGTTTACCTGTCCCTAATTTTGCACATTTATGTTTATTTTGGTAAAAAGAATAAATGTTCAAGCCGGAGTTTAAGGGAAAGATTTGGTAGTGGACAATATAGGTAAGTGTACTCGGCAGGGGGCTCGTGTTTCCCATCTATTATTTGTTTATCTGTTTAAATGATTATGTGCATTCTTCCCTATAGGAAGGTGTACTCGGGAGGGGGGCCCATAGGTCTCATCTGTTTGCATGAATTCATGATTACATGATTCATGTGTCTGTTTATCTGTTTATATGATTCCTGACTGCATTCTTCCCTATAGGAAGGTGTAGTCGGGAGGGAACCCATAGGTCACATCTGTTTGCATGGATTTGTGATTACATGATTTGTGTGTCTGTTTATCAGTTTATATTATTCCTGAGTACATGGCCCTATAGAATCCACCACTAAGTCTAAACGCAACTTGTTTGTATGTATCAACCATGTGGAATGGGATGCATGGGTGGTGCATTAGTTAGGATTAACTAAAAGACTTAAGAATAATGTGTTTCACTTGTTTATTCCTGTCACCTGTTATCTGTTACCTAATATCTGTTACAAGTTTACCTGATATCCGTTACTTGACATATGTTACAAGTTTACCTGTTATCTGTTATCCGATTCTGTTATCTGGTTATGTTTACTTGCTTATTATTTTATTGGACTCTATTTATCTATTACATTCCTTTCATGCTATTTCCGGTACTCTTGATTCTTGTTTCCTGTTCTGCATTCTATTTACGTTGTTCTAGTACCCCTTTTTGCTTGTACTACTTGCGGCCCGTAACTTGCGCTAACGGTCAGATTATATTCATGTTTCTCTCATTCTTTCAAATGATAAATATGCAGGTTTTGGAGACGAGTTACCTGCAGGATTAAGCGTTCAAGTGTTCTGAGCTTTTTCCTGAGATCTTTTATGCATTTACTTATTTCTGTATCAAGATTATTTGTTCTTCTATAGCTACTTGATACCTTGTTATTGGGCTTGTTTGACCCGAAGTTTACTGTTTGTTTTTCAGATCTTGTTTTTATTTGAGAATTATGTCTTTGATTTCAAATAAATTCTTGTGATTATGAGATTTGTTTCATGCATGCTTGGTTGTATCATTCTGTTGTACTGTTGAGTTGATCCTTACAGCTTATGAATGATGAAAATCATTTACTGGCCCTCAGTTACGTGCATGTGTTCCTGTATAATGAGAAGTGGGGCATGACAGTTTTTTAGTGGTATCAGAGCCCAGGTTTGGCTGATGTGTTAGTCATGTTTGGCTAATATGTTGGTCAGGTTTGGCTTGGCCAAGTTTAACTCAACAATAAGTAGGCCATGAAATCACATGAACAATTGATAATCTACTTGATCTGGATACTAGTCTTATTCCATTCATTCTGATCCCTTCATATTCAATTCCTTGATTCTTTCTTTCCTCCTGTCTTTTATAGTCTCTCACATTGTTGATTCCTCATATATTATAAATTCGTTCTTTTCGTACCCATATTCCTTTGATTATGGTGTCATCCATTCTTTTTATTACTGCTTGGTTCGTCGATTGGCTACACTTGATCTACAACGACATGGCAGCGACTTGGAACATCACATTGAGAGGGAGTATCGTCTTTTGCTCCAAGATGTGCATGCAAAGTCTCAGGATCTCAGAAGTGTTCAGAATCTCTCAAGTCACATGGAGTTCGAACTTCACGCTAGAGGGATGTCATTTGAACGTGTCAAGGATATGGTGAGCCACGAGGCAGATTGCTAGAGTTAATGGACGCTGATGTCAGAGTCTTCCCGATCAGAGTGGCACAGCGAAAGCGTGGTGTGCCCATAACCCACAGGCCCCGGGATTCTCATGTTGCTTCTCCTTCCTTACATTGTTTGCTTCCTTCCATTTGTCCTCATTCATTATTTAATATGCTGTCACCACTTCGTCTCTCTCTTCTTAGTTCCCTGCTTCCTTATCTTTTGAGTTCTGCCGTGGTTAGGTCCTATGTATCGCCTAAGCAAATTTCGAGAACGAAATTTTGTTTTAAGGTGGGTAGGATTGTAACCCCCGTTCCCGATTATACGGATTTCTCTTTTCTATTCTCCGTATTCCTGTATTCATTTTCTTATATAATTATTCTACTCTTTTGAAACCAACAAAGCCATTGTATCATATTATTACTATTGATTATTTTGATCTATATGATACCCAATCTTATATTTTAAAGCCCAAATTGATTTTATTATTATTGTTATCATTTTTCTAAAAGCCAAATTTTAGCCCACATTTAAATTAATTTGACTATTTTACTTGAAGCCCAATTCTTAACCCCAGCTCCAAGCCCACACCCTATTGTCTACCCAAACCCAACCAGATTCCTCAACTCTTCATATTATAACTGATCCCCTCTCTTCACATTCCCGTAACCCCATACCCCCACTATCTCATATGTAACGTCCCGAATTCCAAATAAAGCCGAATTTGAGAAATCCACAGGATCTTTACTTCACTTTGTACAATTTTACAAGGAATTTAAAACTTTTTCCATAACATCAGAGTTCATAATACAACTTGATTTTACACAGCGGAAGAATAAAAATTACAACATTCAAAAACAAATATAACTTGTACAACTTCATCAAATAATTCATCGATTTCATCATAACATCTTCATAGCAAAGTCCATTACCTGCATATCAACCTGTGGGCACGTCAGTCACTTACAACTAAAGAAAATGCTATACTCGGCTATCCTCTCTATGCCGTATATATAACGATCTCATTACTTTAACAAAATCACAAAAGATTGAATGAATAAATAAAGTGTAGAATGTGACTACGCTAAACATGTAAGTGTATGTCATGTCTTAATACCTAATGCACACAATTTATACTAGGATGGCACTAATGCACACTTCGGATTCTATGCATCTCATACTACATAGGTCCGAGGGCAAGCACCTACGTACTCCACAATAAAGGGCTCAATCCCTCGCCATGAAAACTACCCGGTAATAAAACAAGATTTAGATTATTCCACGAATATGGAACCCAGCTCAACGGCTATTATAACGGTTCCCTCATTGTGCGAATCATCCCGCAAGTGCCCCCTAGCCCCGGTATACGTATATACATTGGATACGGCAAACTATCTGCCCGACTTAGCTAAGTCCCGGATTTAAATATAAAAAACCCATCTCCCACAGGGCAACCTCAGTCCGCCGACTGGGTCTATAGCCACGGAGATCCACTGCCGACTATATAGAGGCAACCCACTTACGTTTGTCCAAGTTTACTACATCTCCACTTATGTGCCTAGCTATTTAGTTCAAGACATGAATGAGTTATCATCCCTAGAATTAGTTTTACCCCCTACCGGACTTGTTCACAAAATACGAGATCGCCCGACGGCAATATCTCGAAATCATATCTCAAAAAAAATCTGTCTTCCAATATTGCCGGTAATCGAGGTCTTACTAATTCTTAATCATAATCTTTCATGCACAAGAAACATGGGTACACATACCCTTTAATAATCATGTCTTAAACCAAGATAATTTCATCTTCCAACTTTTTCACCAATTGATTAATGTCTCATCTTAACTTTTATTCATGGTTCCCTCATTCATCCATAAACTATTCAAAAAATAATAATTCTTTTCACAAACATGATTTGATCACTTGCAATCTCATTTGCATATAATAACCAAGTATTCAACATAAATGAATAATCCCAATCAAAGACAATTAATTCACATATCAACATTTTACTTTTCTTCTAATGATATAAATCATGTTCTTAAAAGATTTAGTTTTTTGAAGACAAATCCCAATCTATCTCAAAATTATTTTTATTTTCTCCAAATTTTCTAAAACTATATTTTTAAATAATTCCATTTCATTTTATATGAACTAGGATTTATTCTCAAATTTTAATTTTTCTCAAAACCCCTTAAAAAAATAAACACAAAAAAATAAAAATAAAATAAAATCTCGCAATGGGTTTTAAACCTGTGAGCTCCCAGTCAGCACCCAAAAGCCCAACCGAAAGCCACTCAGTCCATATGGACTTGGTGTCCAAAATCTACACTGAAATCTCTTTATGCCTATTTTTCGGATCTGAGTGATTAAAAAAAAAAGAAACAAACAGAAAAATTTGGACTTCATAAGAGTCGAACCCGAGCCAACAAGAGGGTCAGCGCAACGCCAAACCACTAGGCCGAGCGCGCCCAACGATACAAAGAATCTTCCTAGGCTTTTGTTAGGGTTCTCTGTTATTCTATTTTCATAAAAAAAAATATTCGATTCTCCATTGATCTAACTCTCTTATTATACTGAAATTATTTTATAAAACCGAGTTCACTTTCCAATAGTAACTCATAGATTTTTAGTTCATATTTTAGACACTTAATCAAGTTTTCAAAATTCTTTCTTATTGGTAACCATAAAGTTACAATTATTTATTTTGCTTAATGGAACCTATTATTTCTTTTACAACCAAAAATGAGTTCATTAGTATCCAAATAATTCAAAAAAAAAATATTTGCTATCAAGAGAAGTATTCCTAACCTTTTTCATACAATCTATTCTTTTGTTTTGTTCATGCATGGCAAAAATAATCAACTCTTACTTTTTCTCATTACCCATTTTCATGACTTACTACTAATTTTCATCATATGCAATAGTATAAATTGTTCTACTTTTTACATCAAAATTTTCATTCAAAAATATACATTTACCAAACATGAAGTTTTATAAGTATTCTAACACATGGATCATGGTATCAACTCTTACATCAAAATCTTCTATTATTTGCTTAATCACACCCATATTATCCATAGCATGTTATATTAGCATGAAATTTACCTACATATCAATATCATCTCATAAAACCAATTCATAATTGCTAGCATGACATTTCTACAATTAGAAAGTAAGAAACCACCCACCTTATTGAAGCTTGAACAATTGAAAGAAGGGGAACACCACTTCTAGCTCCAAGGACTCCTAGTTCTTCTTTTCCTAGCAATATTCTCCAAGCACAAGAACACTACTCTCTTACTCTCTTTCTTTTCTTTCTTTCTTTTCTTTCTTTCTTTTTGATAATGTTTTTGGTGCAATGAGAAAGAGAAAATAGGGCTCTATTTATAGGATTTTGTGAGGGTCTATTTTGCATATTTTCACACCTAATAACTCTCCTAATTAACTCTTACAACCCTTCAAGTCCTAAACTCCTAAAACCTACAACCCTTCATTTTTCCAACTCTTCATATTTGCACCCTCAAACTCCCAAACTCTCCACCTTCCCACCATGCTCAAATCGGCCTATACCCTAGGTGCAATCCGGTCAAAAGCTTAGGTCTGTGTGTGCATGCACACATGCACAATGCACAATAATTTAATACAATCCTATAACTTTAAATGTGTACTAAAGTTTATGACTTGTCATGTATTAGTGCATGCTTAAATTTAAACTAGATTTTAATTAGTGGGCTTGATCCATGGGCTCTATTTATACTCAACTAAATTAATTATTCTAATGTGTCATCTTTTAATTTAATCTAATTGGCTAGATTTATCTTTTAGGTCCATGGGTCAAAAGAAAACTAATTAAACTTATGCATGCTAAAAATTGTAAAAGAGAATAAACAAATGAGAAATGAGAATTTGCACGGGCATCATACGTGCAAAAATAAAAAAAATACATTTTTAATTAAAAAATAAATTGTGGGGTGTTACATCATAACTACCCCACTATCATTATATTTCATTAGTAATATACACGTGCGATGCATATATATATATATATATATATATATATATATATATATATATATATATATATATATATATATATAGGGTAATGCTCAGTTGAAAACGCAAATGTCTGTGAAAACGTGAAAACGAACCTAGGCCGTTGTTTGAGACAACGGCCTAGGTTATAATGCATTATAACCTAGGCCGTTGTCTCAAACAACGGCCTTAGTGGTTTTCCACGTTTTCACAGACATTTGCGTTTTCAACTGAGCATTACCCATATATATATATATATATATATATATATATATATATATAAACTAAAAATTATGATTTACACGTGTGATGTATGTCTTAATAGATAGGATTATATATTTTTAAAAGTAGATATGAAGACCATAATGAGAGAGTTGGAGTTGCACGTGCGTTGCACGTAAGTAGGTAGATTTACAACTCCAACTCTCCCATTATAATATTAGAGATTAGAAATTATATATTATATTCTAGATAGATGGATAGATAGATAGATAGATAGATAGATAGATAGATAATAGTTTACACATATGATGCACATTTAATATATTAAAAAAATTAAAGTAAAAAACAGACGTAGTGAGGACTCGAACCTGAGACCTCATTCATATTAGTTATGCATGTGCAATGCACGCGTTGGTAGATTTACAAATGACGCTAAGGCATTATTCAATTATAATATTTCTTTCTCCCCATTCATTCTCTCTCTCTCTCTCTCTCTCTCTCTCTCTCTCTCTCCCCCCCCCCCCCCTCTCTCCCCTCTCTGTTTAAAACAACCCCTCCTTCGACAGCTCGTCCTCAACCGCTCGAACCCATCTCCCCGGACATCACCTCCACGTCTCCTTGACCCACCACCGTCTTCACCTCCCCTCGTCGACCTCCACCGCATCGCCGTCGCCCTCCACGTCTCCCTCCTCCACTCGTCGCCCTCGTCACCAACCCCGTCGCTGCACCCTGTCTCCTTCCCCCGTCGTCGCAGCCCCTCACCTTCTCTCCTTCCTCTACTTCCTTCCGAAACATAGCGTCGCCTCGCCATCACCGCTAGCCTCCTCGTCCTCCACCTCCGAGCGCCTCCCACTCAAGCCATAACCAACCCTCGCTGCCAGTCGCGACCCCCATCTCGACAACCCCCATAGCCACCTATAAATTCCTCTTCACCATCGTCAACACCCTGCACCCATACCCTGCCGACTCCGATCACCCTCTTCCACCTCCTCACTGCACCACCATTGCTACCTCCTCACCCTCTTCCTCCCGCTCATCTCCCTGCCTCCTACGTCGACCCCCTCTATCGACGCCTCCGATTGGAATTCAGCCACCACATCCCCTGCATTTCCCCCTACTGCCACACCTTCCTGCTCCTTCCACCGTGCCGCCAGCCTGCCACCTCGCCACGGTAGCTAGTCGAGACCACCCCGCTGCCCCCGTGCACCACCTCTCGATCCCCAAAGTCGACCGCCGAAGCCTTTTGCGGTTCTCGGATGGTTGTTGTTTGGATTTGCTGATTGGATTTGCTATTTTCTGTTGGGGCTTTACTATGCACGTGTTGCACGTGCCATTGGATCACTCTTGCCATTGTGTTGCTTAGTCGTGCACGTGTTTGCACATGTTGCCATTTTGCCCGTTTGCTGTCGCTAAGTTGTTGTTGGATTGTTTTGCTAGGTTGTCGGAATTCTCATCCCGTTATACGTTCGTGTTCGGATTCTCCGTTGTTAAGGCAAGTATCTTTGTACGAATCTTTTTGTTCCCCGTACAAGCACTTTTTGAAATACCGCAAGTAGATATTCGTTGTGACTCATTCTTCATGTTTTATCCGTTGATGATCTTGACCCTACCCGTTTGATTTGTTTTCTGTCAATTCCGTATTCATAAAAGATCACAAACATCACTTGCATATTTCTGTCCTGCTGCATGTTCTGACTTGTAGCCTGATTTTGATCCAGTTACACTTTGAAGCTATTAGAACTTTCTAAATAAGACATGTAGGCCCATGTTTCTTGTTTCCAGAACAATTAACGGATCTGAAATCCGATGGGTAGATTGCTAGATAAGCTACTTTTAGTTTTGTGATGTTTTCAATTCCAGATTTCTATTTTGAAGTATATTTCCTCGATTAACTAATTTGAATACCATGCTAAGAATATAAGTAAGACCTGATATTTTTCAGTATGTTACTAAGCATGATTTGGAATTAATTTATGAATTTTATAAGATTTTTCAATGAATTTACAGTTAACTTTTATACACATGAATTTGACATTCGCATTCTTCCTGAACATGAAATCTGTAAAGAATAAGAATCTGAATCTGGTTTCTGTCCCTGTCATGTTTACCTATCCCTAATTTTGCACATTCATGTCTGTTTTGGTAAAAAGAATAAGTAATCAAGGTGGGGTTTAAGAGAAAGATTTGGTAGTGGACAATATAGGTAAGTATACTCGACAGGGGGCTCGTGTTTCCCATCTGTTATCCGTTTATCTGTTTATATGATTCTGACTGCATTCTTCCCTATAGGAAGGTGTACTCAGGAGGGGGGCCCATAGGTCTCATTTGTTTGCATGAATTCATGATTACATGATTCATGTGTCTGTTTATCTATTTATATGATTTCTGACTGCATTCTTCCCTATACGAAGGTGTACTCAGTAGGGGGGGCATAGGTCTCATTTGTTTGCATGGATTCATGAATACATGATTCATGTGTCTGTTTATCTGTTTATATGATGCCTGGGTACATGGCCCTATAAAATCCACCACTAAGTCTAAACACAACTTGTTTGTATGTATCAACCATGTGGAATGGGACGCATGGGTGGTGCATTAGTTTGGATTAACTAAAAGACTTAAGAATAATGTGTTTCACTTGTATATTCCTGTCACATGTTATCTGTTACCTGATATCTGTTACAAGTTTACCTATTATCTGTTACTTGACATCTGTTACAAGTTTTCCTGTTATCTGTTATCCGATTCTGTTATCTGATTATGTTTATTCGCTTATTAGTTTATTTGACTCTATTTATCTGTTACATTCCTTTCATGCTATTTCCTGTACTCTTGATTCTTGTTTCCTATTCTTCATTCTGTTTACCTTGTTCCAGAACCCCTTTTTTCTTGTACTACTTGCAGCCCGCAACTTGCGCTAATGGGCAGATTATTTTCCTATTTCTCCGTTTCTTTCAAATGATAAATATGCAGGTTTTGGAGACGAGTTACCTGCAGAAGTAAGCGTTCAAGTGTTTTGAGCTTTTGCCTGAGATCTTTTATGCATTTACTTATTTCTGTATCAAGCTTATTAGTTCTTCTGTTGCTACTTGATACCTTGTTATTGGGCTTGTTTGATCCGAAGTTTATTGTTTGTTTTCCAGATCTTGTTTTTATTTGAGAATTATGTATTTGATTTCAAATAAATTCTTGTGATTATGAGATTTTTTTCATGCATGCATGGTTGTATCCTTCTGTTGTACTATTGAGTTGGTCCTTACAGCTTATGAATGATGAACCATTCGCTGGGCCTCAATTACGTGTCTGTGTTTCCGTATAATGGGAAACGGGGTGTGACAATTGATCTTATAGCAGCGAAAGTGTACTCACGAGCACCATCTGAGCAAAAGGTTATGATACGCACACCAAACTGAGTATAAACCATGTTCGTGAAGAACTCATAACTGGCAGGTACAAAGCGTTAGCGCATAAGAAATACAAATGTGTATCTAGTGAAGTCATCCATAAAACTAACATAATAGAGATAACCTTTGTGAGAAGGTGTAGGAGATGGTCCCCATATGTCAGAGTGAATAAGTTGAAAGGCATGAGTGGAATGAGAAATACTTTTATTATTAAAAGGAAGGGCCAAGTATTTTGCCAACTTACAACCCTGACAAACAGATAACAGAGTGAAATTAAAATTTCCAAGAACACCACTACGAACTAAATATTTTAAACGAGACTCACTAACATGACCTAAGCATCTGTGCCATAAGTCGGCATCAAAACTGACGACACCAGCAAAATGAGAAGTAGAATTATGAGCATAAATAAAATCAAGATTATATAAACGTCCATGTCCGCTAGCTCATCCAATCGTGTGACCAGTCTGAGGATCCTGTATGGTACATCCCAAAGAATTAAAAGTTACGGTAAGACCATTATCACATAAGGCACTAATGGACATAAGATTCATAGATAAATGTCACGCATAAAGGACCATGGGCAATGTAAGTGTGGGAGTGTGAATAGATATGAAATGTGTAGTGTGGAGTAATGAGCCATCGGCCATGTATAGTGATGGTAAGTGAGTGGTAAGTGAAGTGCTAGTGGTGAGGAGTGTATAATTGCTAGTGAGATGATAAGAGGCGCCAGAATCTAAAAGCTAGGAAGAGTTCATACCAGGATTAACGAAAAAAATGGGGGCAGAGGAGCCAGTATTGAGGGACTGACCCAAGTTCTGAAGCTCCTACTGAGTGAGACGTCATTGAGGAATATCGTAAGAAGCAGGAGAAGGCATTGGTGGAGTGACTTTCATTGCACGGGGATGTATGAGTAGAAATACTGAGAGGAGGTAAACCATGTTTCTTCTTGCGCTGTTGTTCCTGTACTAAGAGTTGTGGGTGCAGGATGAAACACTCGTAATGAAGATGACCATTCCGCTTAGAATGGGTACAAAAATGGGGACATCAATCAGGAACACTACGATGGTCAGAAGGAGGCGGCTTAGAGCGAGGTTTGCGGGAGGAGGAGAGATGAGGTGCAACAGCCAGAACTAGGGATGCTTTCGGATCGGATACAGATCGGATATTGGCTATACCAACATTCATATCTGCATTCCAAATACGGATTCGGATACGGATACGGATATGAATATGGAAAAAAAATCATATCCATATCCGCAAATTTCGGATACGGATGCGAATCGGATACGGTCTAGTGGATAACAGATACGAATTCAGATATCAAACATATAGTTTTTGCTATATTTTATTCCCTTAACTAGTTCTTTGATATGTGTATCACTGAATTACGGGTATCAATTTACATATCTAATCTTTTCTTAGCGACTATGATTAATCTTTTAACATAAACTAGTTTCTATTTATACCATCTGATACTATAGATTGCAAACTTATCTTTTCAATTACCATAATCTAGTTAAATTGTGCAGTCTCATCATGCTCCTTGCATTACAAATTTTAAAAAATAGTTTACCACAACTACAAGAATAGCATCATTACCGGTTCCTCGGACTCGTCTTTTTTATCTCAGTCAGGTGGACTCCTCTAATATACAATAATTAGGCATAAAAAGGTAACTAACAAGACAAAGAAAAATAAGTTACTTTAGAAAGGGAGCTTACCTATTTTGCTTAAGCCACTGCGAACTAAACTTTATATAGACAGTGCCTATAAAACTTCACACTAAGCTCATTAATATCTTGAAAAGTAAATAGATAGCTATGAGAACATCATAATAACAATAGTTACTAAAGTAAATTTGAAATAAAAGCATTACCAATATTATTGTTAAATCACTCATATATGCAAAAAACAAAGCTTCTATACTCCCACTCACGGATTTGTAGTTGATCCCCGTGACAGTCCACCATGTAGGTAAAAACAAAATAATAATTCATCATACTAGAATGGATCTCTATACAGTACAATATAAATGTGTAACAAGTGAATTCTACAATGGAAGTATATGGAGTAAAACATATCATGTTTCCCTTAAATCACGTATATGGAGTAAAATGTGAAGTGTATGAAATGATGCACTAGTTACTAATAGAAGCTATTGGAAATAGAAATCAAGCACCTAGATTAGTCAGTTTAAGGCTGGGCTGCTTAGAACACACTGGTATCATTTAGCTGATCAGCAATATCCCAATCTCAGAGAGCAAATAGCTGATCAGCAAATTTCACTATCCCCCAAACTCAAATAAATCAACCAATGAGGAAAAACCAATATCAAGAAAGTAATACACATTTAGCTTATCAGCAATATCCCAATCTCAAAGAGCAAACAGATGATCAGCAAATTTCACTATCCCCCCAAACTCAAATAAATCAACCAGTGAGGAAAAAAACCAATATCAAGAAAGTAATACACATTTAGCTGATCAGCAATATCCCAATCTCAGAAAGCAAACAGCTGATCAGCAAATTTCACTATCCCCCAAACTCAAATAAATTCAAACAGTGAGGTTAAAACCAATACCAAGAAAGTAATCACCACGTAAAGAACCAAACAGTGCGAGCACTTTCACTACACATGCACTATTTTCTCCAGCATTTTGTCTACTATGCCGGGGAAATAAATTAATAAATTACATACATCAATTCACATTATTCATCTCTACCTAAATTAGTACATGTCATTCACATTGTCAAAATTGTAGTAACTTGGATTTGGTAAGATGTACTATATTTTCACACACCATTGCAAAAGAAAGTAGATAATTTCTTTTAATTGATCAGGATGTAAGAACTTCTAATAAACTGACCACTGTTCACAGATCTTTTATTATAGTAAACTATAACTATCACTTTCATTTGCACGAGGACTAACCAAAACTATAACTATCACTTTCATTTCATAAGTTCTAAAGATGACTATTGCTAGGATGGTTGAGCTCAAATTGAATTTTTGCTAACTAGTGTGGTGAAGTTAACAAGGAATTACAATGGTACACTAATTCATAATTAAGATGAGAATTGCATAAAGTATGGTATGATTTTTTTTCTTTAAACTGAGGGAAGAGGAACATCTTCCTGCCTGAGTCAGAAATAAGCACCGCCCCCTTCTCCATTATTAGATTGGCCTTTAGTCACAGGTATCTTTTCAGTTGAGGCCTTCTCCACTAGAAATGGCACTGAAATGAAGTAAGCATGTTACAATGAAACAAGTCCTCAAATAATCATCAACTCAAAGTTCCCACATTTACAGTCAGAATATATTCCAGGGGGAATTGCTAAAGGTTCTTTACCTGAAAGTGGAGGGGATTGATGGTGGCAACCGTAAAGTGGAAGAGCACCTCCTCCTCCTCCTCCTCTTCCTGGCCAACCTTGGTGAAGTTGAACTTCTTCTCATCAAAGGGATGAAGAACACGATCAACCAAATTTAAAATACATAAACTTCAAACCCAACAAATTAACCAAATTTAAATTTCAAGGTACATAAACTTGGAGAAGGAGTGGGCACAATGGCACGGTGGTAAAGGAGATCGAAAAGCTAGGGTTTGGAGGAAGGCGAGATAAGTGAGAGTGGGAATTCGATGAATGAGAGGAAGAAAGAGGGGGTGGAATGTAGCATCGATGAGAGAGGGCAAGTACAGGGGTGAGGATTTGGGTGTCGGGGAGAGCTAGGGTTTTTTTTTATTTGGGGAGAGGATCTGGAGCGAGATATTTAAGGGAAAAAACGAGGGAGAGAAGAAAGAAATTAAGGGAAGATGAGAAAGAGGTGAGAAATTACCAAAGTGCCCTCTCTCACTTATCTTACCTCTTATTTGGGCAGAATAGATCTCAGCCATCGAATCACAATCCGATGGCTGAGATCTTTTGCTCACGATACGATAAGCTCCTTCTTTTCACCATCTCATAATAATAGACTCAATATATATATATATATATATTTGCGGATATCTGTATCCGAATCCGTTTTTTTAAGGGATATCCACATCCGTATCCATATCCGTATTTTTCCGGATATTGATTTTTCATATCCGTATCTGCAAAAATTTTGAATTCGGATACGGATCGGATCGGATATATCCTTATCCGAGAGCATCCTTAGCCAGACCATTGTCACTGCTGGAGGACGAGGTAGGAACTGGAGTAGATAGAGTGTGTAGTCGAGTTTCTTCAGCCACAAGTTTAGCTATAGCGGCTTCAAGACGAGGAACTGGATCTCGGTGAATCAACTGACTGCAGAGGGATTGGTACTCTGGACGAAGACCCATCATAAAGAACATAAATTGGCACCTTTCACGAGTAACATGGACATCATTATCATCTAATTGCTGCAATTCGTGCCAGATATGGCGCGTGGCAGTGTAATGCTCCTGAATGCTGAAACCACCCTGACGATCAGGGACCGACTGAATAAGTAGTTGGTACTCACGGGCTCCGGAAAGAGCCTGAGCAGGACGAATACGAAGCAGGTCAACACAGAGAGATCGGTCAACGGAAGAGATGATAAAGGAAATGATGTGACTATCATGGTCATCCCAAGTGGCCTGGGAAGTTTGGATGAGTTTCTTGTCGGCTGCGGCTGCGGTATCTATGGGATCTTTGGGACGAGAGCTGGAACCATCAATGTGACCCCATAAGAAATGGTCGAGAAGAGTGCCTCAACAGAGGCAGCCCAATCAGTCCAATCTTTGGCAGAGGCAATGGGGAAGTCGGAGGAGATGGTAAGATACTGACGAAATGACGATCCATAGAGAAAACACTGGTACCTGATTTTTTATTTTTATTTTTTTTTGAAAAGGGACGATTGGCGACGGCGGCAGCAACAACAAATTGGTAAGTATCGGCTAAGGAGGTAATGTGGATCGGGTTGTGGGTTTGGGTGGGATTTGAATCAGGGTTTTTTTTTAAAATAAAAAAAAATAGGTATATGGGTCGGGTTGGGGAAAAATAATGGAGAAAAAGAATGAGGATTAGGGTTTTGGTGAAAGGCACTGATGGAGGCACTAATGGAGGCGACTAGGGTTTTAAGAGGATAGACAGAGTTGAGGCCGTTGGTGGAGTTAGGGAATTCGACAGGGTTGGGAAAGTCGGCAGAGTTGGGTTTGATTGGAGTTTGGTGTTTGGTGTGAGGTGAGTCGTCGGGAGTTGGGGAAGTTGACAGAGTTAGGGAAGTCGACGACAGGTGTTTGTCGATGGGTTTCAATGTTTCTGCTGCTGTTCACTACAAGACTAACAGTCTTTACCGGTATTTTTTTTCACATTCACCGGCATTTTAAAACCCCGCTGTAGATACCACCGGCGTTTTATAAATCGCCGGTGCAAGTGTCGCTGAATCCAAGCACGCTATTCTCATTTAAAAGTATATCCAAGCAAACTTGCTATATGTACCTATTCTCAATCTAGACAAAGAGAGAGAGTTCGATTTAGTGTTACCAAATACGCTATATTCCAAATACTTTTGTCATGTTAGACACAAGGATACAACATAATACTTGGAACCCGGTGCTCCAGGACTCGAGTGTAGCTCATATTTCGAAAGGTATAAGGAACTGTTGTACTTAAAGACAAAAAAACAAAGGATTTGAAGAAAAAAACATATAGAAACTATCAATGGGGAAAGAATAGAAAGAATAAGTGCTAAGAATGTTATATTTTAAACTTCTAGTATCATCCAAACACACTGCATGATTACTAATGTAATTTGTAAACTGCTACTTTTCAAACTTTGATCCAAATTCAATTGTTATCTTTGAAAATTGGATCATGCAAAGTTAACCTCAAGACATTGTTAATATTAAGTGCTATAGAGGAAAAAAAAAGAAAAATAGAAAACCCAGTCCACTTGATCCCTATTGTGTTCTTAGAAATCAGTTAGACTCAGCAATGTCAATAACCTCACTTAAATCATCAAATTTACTCAATACTTTTTTTTTCCTCCAACACAACCATTCATTAGCAAAAAGAAAATCGTAACAGTGACAGGATAGAGAACTAGTCCAAAGTTTCTAAACCCTTTCTCATTCATAGACCAATCTAAGCAATCGGTGAGCACAAAATTAACTCCAACTACCATAAATTTATGACAAATCAAACATAACCACTTTCTTCTATACCTCTCAAATTTGCACAACTAACTAGTACCACAACAGCTACAAACACATCAAAATGATCCATTCAAAACAAATGTTAGAAAGTTTACCACACTAATTTTGAATCCAAACTCGATCCTTAAGCAACCATAGCACAAGAACCCACCTTTCTCAAACTCCTGCAACAAATAAAAGCCAATTCATGAGATGGGTAAGTCCAAAAATTTGAAATTGCAAGATATAGGACCATAAACTTGGGTGGGGAAAAAAGAGCATACCTGATGGTTGAGAGTGGGGCGACGGGTGGCGACGATGCGAGTGAGAGAGGGAGAGAGGGTTGGGGAGACTTGCAGCGACGTCGGGAGTGAGAGAGGTTGAAAGAGAGGACGACGGACGACGACGGACGGCGGGGACGTCGACGGAGGGCACAACGATGGCGGCCAAGGCAGAGGCGAGAGAGCACGGGAGAGAGGGGAAAAAATTGGGATTTTTTTTTGGATCGAAGGAGGAAATGCTGTAGGGTTTGGGTTTGGGGGAAATTTATTCCAAACCCTATACCGGCGTTTTAACTAAAAAATGCCGGTGAATGGGAGAAGATTTTTGGGTACATTTTATCTGTATATTCGCCGGCGTGTTTTATTAAAACGCCGGTGAATATCATAATTCTCCGGCGTTTTATAGAGGCCGCCGGCGTATAACCATCCATTTTGACGCCCCATTCCTGGTCTCTTCCTACCCCGGCGTGACTGGTAAAACATCGAGGAATATACGCCGGTAAATCCATCGTGTGTTGTAGTGGTTGCTGTTGAAGATCGACAGAGTTGGGTTTGATTGGAGTTTGGAGTTTGGTGTGTGGTGAGTCGACGGAGTTAGGGAAGTCGACAACGGGTGTTTGTCGATGGGCTTCAATCTTGTTGCTGCTGTTGCTGTTGAAGATCGACAGAGTTGGGTTTGATTGGAGTTTGGAGTTTTGTGTGAGGTGAGTCGACGGGAGTTGGGGAAGTCGAAGGAGTTAGGGAAGTCAACGACGGGTGTTTTTTGATGAGTTTCAATGTTGCTGCTGAAGATCGACGAGATTAGGAGGAAAAGGGTAGATTAGAAATTTTGTGATTGAGTGGATTTTGTATTAGGGTTAGGGATTATAGTTTTTCTCTTATACCATGATAAAGTTAACAGAGTGATTGAAAAATATTATTGGATTGATTATAGATGAGTACAATGTCTCCTATATATAGGAGGGAACTAAATACACAGTTGATACATACTCGATATGAGACTAAATATATATAATACAATATTTAACGAAAACATTGTATTTTACTTTTTTTTTCCTTTTTCTTATTTTAAACGCATCTTTATTCCCTATTATCTGATGTTTTGTGCAAAAGTATCCAGACATACTCTTCCTTTTTAGGCACTCAAACATTTATTGTAGACAATTCTACTGTTTCGAACTAATGTTATTTTTTCTTCAGAAGAGTATAATTTGATTGTCAATCTTTGAAGCACAGGAATAAGATCAATAAAGATCATATGTAAGAGAGAGAGAGAGAGAGAGAGAGAGAGAGAGAGAGAGAGAGAGAGACATTTAACCTATTTTGAAATATAATACCATATGCAATTTCTGTAGCTTCGTTGTTATCTTAGTAATAGAACCATAGTCACACAGTACACGTATGACACATAAAATTAAATTAACGTTTTTTTTAGAAACAGGATAGAGCCTTCGGCTCCAGCCCAGCAACAACTATATTATAGCACATAAAACTGTACAATCATAAGTGTTTACAAGCGGGCAAATTGCCAGCCACAGACACAACAAACATAAAATGCAAACAAAAAACTAGCCAAAGCTAATAAAAGATTAGCCTCCGACAACTAGAGGCAGTAACCCTACAGAAGAGGCACCGATCTCGGCTGAAGATGACGAGAAGAGGGCCGCCAAACCAGACAGAGCCACATACCGCAACAACTCTAAAAACTTGAACTCAAGAAGAGACAAACGAAGTCCCCGCAGAGCAAGGCCGAAGTCAGGTCTCGGGCAGACACAGCACCACCACCAACAGACCAAACTCACCCAAGACCGCCAAGCGACTCAAAAAAAAGAGTAGCAAGGAGCACTAAGACAGCCATGATGAGGGAGGGAACCCCCCCAATATCAGAGTAAAACCCAGTGATACAAACACCATCAGTGATACCACCACCCACACCACACTGAGGTGACCAATAGGGGAAGGCGAGTGCCCCCCAGTAACAAAGAAAGAAACAAGCCGAAGCTATCCCAAAACATATCAGCGGGACTAGTCTAAACAGGTGGAAAGCACAACAGAGAAGATTTTAGGGGACAGATAATAGAAGCCTCCTCGGGGAGGGTATCCCAATAAAACCACTGCACACAGAGCAACACCCTCCCCTCCAGCCACATAATAACAAGCAACAACAACCACACTGAGTCGGACAAAAAGGAGAAAAATACCCTCCTACAATAGTAAATACACCAGCCCAAGCACATCTAAATCATGATCAACAGGGAAAAAGGAAAATAATAGATAACACAATAATCCGTACATAAGACGACAGTTAGAAACAACCACCACAGGAAGGGCAGCCCCCAAAAAGAAGGAACACAAATAATAAAACAGGGAGAATTAAAGTAACACAGTTGACCCAAAAAACCAAAAGAACAAAACTCCATCAACGAGTTGGAGCAAAAGGCCAAATATAAGCAGCAGCCATGAAGAAGCCAAGCCGACATCCACACTAATTCCGAACCGTGCTGCAGCCAAACACCCAAAATAGCCAGCAGATCTCATGGCTAGGTAGCAAACGATAAATTCCCCGAGATCAGCTCGGCACTCAACGAAAGAACACACCAAAAGAATTTATTAATGAGAAGAAAAGAATACACAGAAATGAGAAGAGTAAATAGGTGCAGACTAAAGGACCTGAAAAAAAGTAGAAACAGATTAGAAACGAGAATAAAAAACTCAATAATAGCTACAAATAGCGAAAATAGCAGACAAACCGAACATTGAGGAATTAACTGACTCAACTTAAGGCGGAAGAAATGTATTATGAAAGAAAATCTCAGCCGCCACCTCAAGATTCTGAAGATGTAGGTTATAAATCTTTTTGTGAGATAAGTTAGATGACCAGAACTTGGTAAAAAAAGAAGATCTTCGACGAGAATACGAACTAGTCGTGAGGATTTATTAAAGAATTGATTATTCCTTTCAGTCCAGATAATCCACATTAGAGCCATCATGGACAAATCCCACGCTTTGCAGACTGATGGACTCCCATTGAGGTCTCTCCAAGAGGTCCACCAAGAGAAGATACAATTAGAACGGGAGTTGACACGCCAAGCGTTTAAACAGACCGACCATAAGGGGGATAAGACGGAGCATTGCAAGAACAAGTGGTGAGAATCCTTATGGTGCATGAGGCAAAACACGCATTGCTGCCCTAAAACCAAATTCCTCTTATTGAGGATATCGACTGTCAAAAGTTTGTCTTGGATGGTTAGCCATACAAGAATCTTCGCTTTGAGGGGAGCATAACAGCTCCAAATAAATTTTGCCGAGGGAGAAGTGACACCCCCCGTGGTTGAGGAAGGAATAAAAGGATTTGATAGTAAAAGCCCCAGATGCCGTCCATCTCCAGGAGACTTCTTCGATGGGGTTCCATGAATAAGCCTGCAAGTCAGAAAGAAGAAGAACATAATTCAAAAATGCGGAGGGGGGTAGAACCCTTCTGAATGGAATAATCCATCAATATGGCCGTGCTCCCCCGCCGCATAGTCCGCCACCGAGGCATTAGGATCCGAAGCTAGATGGAACAAATCAGGAAAGATAGACGCAAACTTATAATTACCAGTCCATAAGTCAGTCCAGAAGCAGGTTTTGGAACCATCGGAACATATTTTAAGCAAACCAATGCGGAACGGTTCCACCGCTTTCCACACTCCTTTCTAGAAGGGAGAAGCAGTAGGAGAGAGATAGGGAACAAGTTCCCAAATTTTACGACGCGAATGATATTTATGAGTGATCATGCGTGCCCAGGAGGATGAGTCATCCTTCAGAATATGCCAGATCCACTTACCTAAAAGTGCCAAGTTTTGGTTCCTAAGGTTAAAGACACCAAGACCGCTATCTTTCTTGGATTTACTAACCGTCGACCAATTACAAAGATGTTTACCGGGTCTATAATTAGCGGCTCCTAACCAAAAGGAATTCCTTCGGATCTTGTCTATTTTCTTAATAACCCAAGATGGTAAGTAGAAGAAGGACATCATATAAATGGGAAGAGCCGAGAGGATAGAGTTGAGAAGGATAAGTTTACCCCCATGGGAGAGGAGTCTTCTCGACCAGGAGTTAAGTTTAGCTTTAAATCTATCAATCATAGGCATCCAATCCGCCGTGGGAAGTTTCCCCTAGCGCAAGGGGAGACCAAGATAATGGATAGGAAAGGAGGAGGCGGCACAATTGAAAAATTGGGCGATCTCGGCCTGGCGGTTGGTGGAGCCACTTAACCAAATAACGGAAGTCTTATTAAGAGGATCTCCTCTCTACCGGAATGGTGGCAATCCGAGATAATTTCTTGCGCCGTAGCCAAACTATCAAGAATTAATCTATCTTTAATAAAGCTCGATTGGGCCGAATTATTGAGAGAAGGGATCACCAGGTTCAGACGAGCAGAGAGGACTTTCATAATAATCTTTAAAATGGTATTAAGGAGGCTAATAGGTCTGAAAGCAGCAACACTGTTAGCACCTGGAACTTTTAGAGTAAGCACAATATGAGCATAGTTAATATGATCAAAGGAGAGTACACCCTGATGGAGTTCGGTGAATGTTAAAGTAATCATCTTTGAGAGACTCCCAGAATTTTTGGAAGAAAAAGGAAGGGAATCCATCCGGGCCAGGAGCTGAATCGCAATTCATTCCGAAAACCGCAGATTTAATTTCTTCCACTGAGAAAGGCTCATCCAGGCTCGAAAGATCGGAATCTTCCTCACCATAGAGGTGATTCCAGTCAAGATGAACAGAACGGTTGCCCGGAGAACCTAGGAGGGACTTATAGAAGGATAAGAATGCATCGTGAAAACCTGCATCGGTGTTCACCTCCACATTATTAACAATAATAGAAGAGATCTGATTACATCGTCTACGATGAGAGGCAAAATTGTGAAAAAAGGAAACATTGGAGTCCCCATCCTTGAGCCAGCGTGCCTTAGCATGTTGGGCCCACTTTAAGTGTTCGACATGGAGAAGGGAAGCATAATCATGCTTACACACAATCCGATTGGTCCTAAGGGAGTCAGAGATGGGCCCTGACTCTTCCAGGGCATCAATGGAATTAATAGAAGACAGGAGAAAGTTTTTAAGCTCCTGAGTATGGCCGAATCTCTCTTTGCGCCATATCCTACACCGTGCTTTAAAGCATGTAGTTTGAGTAGAATCCGACCAAGGCCATGGGACCTGACCACACTGGCAAAGCAGTTGGTAATAAGGTTAACAAAAATTTGGTCTTCTAACCAAAATTTTTCAAAACGGAATTTCCTTGATTTTGGAAATGAGAAGCTAGAATTCAATCAGATAGGCACGTGATCCGAACAAGGGTTAGGTAAAGCTTGAGCGAAAGAATTTTGGAAGAGGGCAATCCAATGCTGGGATACCAAGTACCGATCAAGCTTAGCCAGAGAAGGGACTAAGCGCATATTGGAACAGGTAAAAGATCTGCCATAAATAGGAATATCAACAAGCTGAAGGTCGCAGATACAATCGTTGAAACGAAGAGAGCTATTAAAGGCAGAAGGATTACCAGTCCTTTTGTGGGCAAACCTAGTAACATTAAAGTCACCGCAAAAAATCCAAAGGCCCTGGATGAGGCCGATAAAAGATTCAAATTCCTCCCAGAACGATTGGCGGTGATCAGCGGTACTCGGATCGTAGGCCGAAACCAGGGGCGTATCTAAATTATGGGGGGCCCTAAGCAAATTCTCAAATTCGGCCTTTGGCAAGTTGACAAAATAATTACGACAATTATTTAAATGCAAACAAATTTGGAGCATTGGAGACCAAACTATATAAATGAAAACAAATTTATATATATGCTTCCAAAAAAAGTTAATTGATAACGTACGTTTTTTATATGAAATGCCTCATGGCCAAAAAGAACCCGAACCAATTCTAACAACAAAAACAAAATATGTTATCTCAAAGAGGTAAATATGATATATTAGAGCACACGATCAGAATGAAATGATGATGATTAAATGTAAATGAGAATACTAGTTAGAAGCTTAAAATATAGAATAACCATATGCACTTGAAAATTTGGTTAGAAATTTATCATAAACAAATAAATATGATATACCATAAAACATTGAAAAAATATCATCGAGTGACATACATGGGCTAAGTGAAAAATAATATTAAATTCATAAAATGGTAAAATGACATGCATGGCTATGTGAAAAATAATTAGTTTTTTTTAAAAAAAATCATTAAAAAATTAATTGGTGCATGCAAGTTTTGAACCTGCAACTTTCATATTACTAACACAACACTCTAACCAACTAAGCTAATAAGACAACTATTAAAACAATGTAATTATATCACAAAATATGACATTTTACTTTTATAACATTGTAAATACTTAAAAAATATGGGGCCCTATAAAATTGGGGGCCCAAAGCAATTGTTTGGGCTGCTTGGGCCCAGATCCGCCCATGGCCGAAACAACTGTAAGATCACGGTTGAATTCCAACCAATGTTGGGTAACCACAAGGAAGAACAGAAGCCGGCGAACGGAAACCAGTTGGAAGAAAGCCTCTTTGTAACAAAAAAGTATACCCCCTCGTGCATCTATCGAATCTAATGATATCCATTTGGTTATCATTGATCCGCCGATAGACCTGAGAGTGGAAGGGGAGATGGAGAGAATTTTAGATTATGCTAAAGTGATTAAATCACAATGGTAGGAAGCAATAAGTTGAAAAACAGCATGTTGTTTCTAGGCACTGCCAAGCCCCCTAATGTCCCAAGAAATTAAATTAACGTATTATATATAAGTAATTAAACACACGAATCAACATGCGAATAAAACACAGATATATGTATAATTCATGCAGTACACGAATAATTAATACACGAATTTCACATTGAAAACATGAATAATATGTTGAACTATCATAAAGTTAAAAATTGAAATTTAGTGGTCATCATGAAAATTTTAGTATTAATATAAAATTTTTGAATATGAAAACGTTGTGGTTCATGCTTTGATGATTAATTGATGTATATTTCTGTTTTTTTGTAATTCATTATTGTTAATTAAAAAATTATCTATTTAAATATAGGTTTTAGGATGATGGACACAACTAATATGCATTATATATATATATATATATATATATATATATATATATATATATATTGAATTCTATATTTATTTTTCTGAACTTCTTCTGAATTCATTCCGAACTTATCATATATTTTCCGAATTCCGAACATTAAATTCTCGCCGAATCATAAAACAAGTGGCGGGTTTTGGCCATTTATTATCAAAAACGAGAAAGAAAGAAAAAAAAATATGAGATTGTGCCTTCTGAAAATCTAGCTAGAAGAGAGAAGAGATATTTTAAACCCTAACCTAAATATTCCACAAGATAAGAGAAACAAAACTCCTACCAACATATATGGTTAGTTACACAACACAAGGAAATTTTTTTAAAAAAAAACTCGACAGGTGACAACGGCCGTATGAAAAAAGCATATTATCGATACTTCACAGATGCAGAAAACCAAAACATACGTAATGAATGTTGAGTAATGCTAGAGCCACTACCAATTTCACTACATTTCTCTTCACTACCTTAGGTGGCACACTTCAATAGGTAGGGGATGATAGAGTAGGTGGGAGAACTCTCCAATAGGAGTATGCCACCTAAGATAGTGAAGAAAATGGTAGTGAAATTGGTAGTGGCTAAAGCATTACTCATGAATGTTTACCGAAATTTCTGAGTTGTCTGTCAAACGCATACACCGAGTTGATTATTCTTCAACATTAATGTCACCTTGTCGACTAGACCTAGCTACAAGAAACTAGGTTTGCATCTGTATATATAGTCGACAAAAACACACAAGGCAACAAGCGAAGGGAACACACTTACGCGAGTTCACACTACCTCCACCTTCACTTCATACAAACTCATTTGCATCGATCTGTAAAATATTAAGTATACAGTCGATCCAAATATTTCTTAATCAAATTTTAATTGTTTCTTAATTAATTAAGGATCTTTCTAATTAAACACAATCATCTTTATTCTTGATGTTGTTTGCTTTTGGGGTGTGGAGGTAACAGGTGTGACTTCTTGTAATTTGTATAATGGAAGCCCTGATGCGGTACTGGCCGTGATCCGACCCCGGGTAGCGGGAGCCGGCTCGGAAGTAGGAGCGGTGAGGTAGGGACCGGGTGCTCGGCTCGGATCAAGCAGTTCGGCTCGGATCCAGCTGCTCGGCTCGGTCCTGGGTACCTGCACACTGCCTAAAAATACCGGGAGAAGTTCCGGCGACAGGCCCTCCTACGATCTAGTCAGCTACTCGGAAAAGCAACAGTAGCTAGGGTTCAGGGGTAGAAAGTTTGATTACTGCACAGTGAGGAAGGGGTTTGGTATTTTATAGGCAGAGGAAACGGGTCTGAGACCCTGTTGGGCCGAGTCGGACCCGTTTGCTCATGGGCCTGACGTGGTAGAAGCCCAGCTGTCTCTGGGCTGATCTGATGATCATAGAAGTGCAGTTTTTAAGGAGATCTGGTGGCCTAGGAGGGGCCACGTCATCTGACCCATATCAGGAGCCCCCCACTCCTGGAGGGCTGGGTAGTCCAACCGTGTAGGAGTGATTTTGCCTATGTAGGAAGAGCAGAGCGGTGTGTACAGCGAAGAATGTGGTTTTGTATTTTCCTGGAGATGCCCGTAGGGTAGGATGAAGGGGACCCCAGCAAAGATATGAGGGGCATCGAGCATCGAGCGTCGAGCTCCCGCATGCTTGGATGCCGGGACCTGTTGCTGGGTCGATCGGGTGTCGAGTGACGAATCTTCCTGAGCTCGAGTGGCGAGGCTACTCGGTCGGGTGCCGAGCCCAGGAGCTCGTCCGTAGGTTCCAAGTGTGGCTTGGTGTCGCTATCGACCATCGAGTCCCAAACTTTTTGGGAAAAGCTAGGGGGTGGCTCGAGGTCACTGCCGAGCGCCGAGCCCTCCCCTGACCGTCGAGCCCCTATACTTGTTTGGAAAAGCTAGGGGGCGTCGAGAGCCTAAGGTCGGGATCGTGAGCCGAACGCTAAGCATCGATGGCCGAGCCTTCATGAGATCAGGTGCTGAGTCCAGAAGCTCGGATGCCGAGTCCAGAAGCTTGTTTGTGGGAGCCAAGCATGTCTCGGCGTCGTTATCGACCGTCGATCCCCATACTTGTTGGAAAAGCTAGGGGTGGCTCGAGGTCACTGCCGAGATCCGAGCCCCAAAACTTATTGGAAAAGCTCTGGTGGGGCTTGAGGTTACTACCGAGCTCCGAGCCCCAAAACTTGATGGGAAAGCTTTGGTGTGGCTCGAGGTTACTACCGAGCCCCGAGCCCCGAGCCCCAAAATTTGTTGGAAAAGCTTTGGTGTGACTCGAAGTCACCACCGAGCTCCGAGCCCCAAAACTTGTTGGAAAAGCTTTGGTGTGGCTCGAGGTTACTACCGAGCTCTGTGCCCTAAAACTTGTTGGAAAAGCTTTGGTATGGCTCGAGGTTACAACCGAGCTCCGAACCTCAAAACTTGTTGGAAAAGCTTTGGTCTGGCTCGAAGTTACTACCGAGCCCCGAGACCCAAAACTTGTTGAAAAAGCTTTGGTGTGGCTCGATGTTACTACCGAGCTCCGAGCCCCAAATCTTGTTGGAAAAGCTTTGGTGTGGCTCGAGGTTACAACCGAGCTGCGATCCCCAAAACTTGTTGAAAAAACTTTGGTGTGGCTCGAGGTTACTACCGAGCTCCGAGCCCCAAAACTTGTTGGAAAAGCTTTGGTGTGACTCGAGGTCACCACCGAGCCCCGAACCCCAAAACTTGTTGGAAAAGCTATGGCGTGGCTTGGAGGTTACTACCGAGCTCCGAGCCCCAAGACTTTGTTGGAAAAGCTTTGGTGTGGCTCGAGGTCACCCCCGAGCTCCGAGCCCCAAGACTTGTTGGAAAAGCTTTGGTGTGGCTCGAGGTTACTACCGAGCTCCGATCCCCAAAACTTGTTGAAAAAACTTTGGTGTGGCTCGAGGTTACTATCGAGCTCCGAGTCCCAAAACTTGTTTGGAAAGCTTTGGTGTGGCTCGAGGTTACTACGGAGCCTCGAGCCCCAAAACTTATTAGAAAAGCTTTGGTGTGGCTCGAGGTTACTACGGAGCCTCGAGCCCCAAAACTTATTAGAAAAGCTTTGGTGTGGCTCGAGGTTACTACCGAGCTCCGAGCCCCAAAACTAGTTGGAAAAGCTTTGGTGTGGCTCGAGGTTACTGCCGAGCTCCGAGCCCCCAAAACTTGTTGAGAAAGCTTTGGTGTGAGAGGCTTAGCTTGCTCTCCTCTGTCGTGGGAGGAAGGAGGAGCGACGAGCTACTGTGCCAGCTGACAAGGCCGAGGGTAAAACTGGAATTTGATGTGTCAGGCTGACGTCATGGGTGTGAACATCAAGGCTTCTGAGATCCTAGTGGCCATTAGATCTTGATGATCAAGATTGGACGGTGGAGATTCCTTCGTGGAAATCGAGGAGTCTTTCCCACTCTATAAGTCCCCCACCCCTCCTTTCATTTCTTCACTTCGCACTCTCTCTTTATAACAGGAATTTTCACCTTTTTGTTGTCGTCGACGACTTTTTCGATGATCCTCCTATTTTTTGGTAATCAGGTTAGTATTTTGTTTTCTTATGTCATGCTCTCAGTTCGGTTCTGAGGCGAGCTCTTCGGGTCGCAATGTGGTGAAGGTCGAGTCAGAGTCGACATCTTGGTCTTTGGACGACCTTACTTCAGAGGAGGAAGAACAGTCGGATACGGTATCCGGTGGTGCGAGTGATATGGTTTTGGACGTGGCCCTTCTGTGAATTTGCATGCCTGAAAGGGGGTCGTCGGGAGAGGACACCCACGAGGGCTTGGAGGAGGGGCTGGTCAAGGAAGAGGGTGATCAGCGGGGGGTGAAGAAGGAACCGAGGGAGAGGGCCCCCAGGAGGGGGGAGAAGGAGTAGCCGAGGGAGTGGTAGCGGATGAAGAAGCAGGTCTCCCCCCTCTTACCCCGTTGTCGACTCCATCTCCGGAGGAACCCTTGCCCTCGTAGGAGGAAAAGAAAGTGGATACGGCCGGATAGTCCAAGCACGCCGGATGGGCTCGGAAAAGGGCTGGCGGTTCCTCCCCTGACCAATAAGAACCCAGGGTCGATCAGGATGTATCCTGAAGATGTTGAGGAACTTGTCCAATTTGTCGCAGGGGAGCGTGCCTCTGATCGTACAATGATAAAGATGGACAGCGTCCAGTGTGAGCTGAAGGCGGACTACCTGCCGATATTAAGGGTGGCTTACTTCATTCCTCAGAGTTTGAGCTACTCATTTCGAGCCCTGGTCTTCATCCAACTACTAAGTTGGAGAAGAATTTCTACATGTTTCCCGAGGACGCATTCATCTCAGGACTGAGGTTGCCGCTGCACCCGTTTATCAAGAGGGTGCTAAGGTGGGGGAGCTAAGTCCGATGCAGTATGGGCCCAACTCATGGAAGCACGTGGTCTGTTTTATCCTAAAGTGTCAGGAGAAGAGGGTCAAGCTGAAGATCAAGTATTTTCGTGCTGTCTTGGGGGAGAGCTCGCTCGAAGATATGGAAAGGATCTTCTACATGTCACCACGCCCCCACAAGAGAGTGATGCATGGACATCCGGACTCGATAAAGGCATGGAAGGAGAAGTACCTCGTTGTCCGAAGCGAGACGTCTTGGGAAATCCCCACAGTCTAGAATTTTTACAAGCCGAACCATAAACCCCCGAGGCGGAGGGACTTGACGGAAAAGGAGTGGGCTGAAGTGGACAAAATTGTAGAGGGGCACAGCATCGGTTGGCCGCACGTCACAGAGTTACATCTGGCCCGAGCCGGACTGAGCCCAGCAACCCCTTGTATGTTTTTGTTTCTACTTTGCTTAATTTTCTGCCTTCGCTTTAACATTTTTCTCTTTCTTTACCTATGGCTGTGAAGAGCCTCGAGATGAGGAATGCCCTCCTGCCCTTGGCCGCAAAGAGGAGGACCGACAGGGAGAAGGCTGCCCCGGCAGCAGGGCCCACCAAGGGGGCGGCCCAAGGATCTTTGGAGCCACCTCCGAAGAAGTCGAAGAGAAGCCACTCGTCTAGAGGGCCACAGGAGGCGGAGCCAAGCTCTAGTAGCAAGAAGGTGGTGGAGGTCTTGAAGGCGGGGACCCCAGCACTCCGCCCTGACGCCAGGGAAATGGTGGGCCAGAAGGATCTAAGACTGTTGGCCCCGGATTGGGCGGTGAAAGAGGGCGACTCCATGACGGAGGGCCCGATCGTTGTGGAGGTGACGGAAAAGCTCGTCACCGAGCGCTACCGGATGAATCTGGCGGTGAAGGAGGGTGACTCCATGACGGAGGGCCCGATCGCTGTGGAGGTGACGGAAAAGCAAATCACCAAGCGCAACCGGATGAATCTGGCAACAGAGATGTCCGAGGTGGCCCACATGAAGTGGGCTCAGGCGCAGGTCGCGGTAAGTGTTTGTGATTTATCCGCTTTGTGTTTAGTATTTATGAGTTTTGCGTCCACCTCAATTCTCCTTGACTAGGCGATGCTGCATGAGGCACATATGAGGAAGTGCATGGAGAAGGAGATTCAGCTCGAGAAGTGGAATGCCAAGCGGTATCTCCGAGAGGGAAATAAGCTGAAGGACGAGCTGATGGTGGCTCAGGGAGCCCATGCGGTCCTCCAAGCAGGGATGGCTACTCTGCAAGATTAGCACGCGCACGAGATCACGGTGGTTTGGGCCGTGGCCAAGACGACGTATGACGCATTGGAGATGTCCTCTGCGGACGTGCTGATCCAAGCTCAAGACGACAAATATGACCGGACCAAGAAGCACTTCCTGCACGTCTACTCGGAGGCCAAGATCGACCACCTAAACTACGAGTGGGCGCCTCCCGTGCTTCCGCTGACCCCCGGGGGTGAAGAAGACGAAGCTCCGAAGGACTCTCATTTGGAGGAGGAGGCAGGGGATGACCCGGCTGTCAAAGAGGTGCCAAAGTAGTGTAGGATTTTTACTTTCTTTTTTATTTGTACTTGCCTTGTGCGGACTGGCCACCGCTTTTTGTAACACTATTTTTGAATTTATAAAAATAAAATTTTGGCCGACCCTCTGTGACTTGCATTTTGAGCAAGCTTTCTTAGTGAATCGTTGCCTCTCCCCTGTTTTTGCTAGATGAACGAGACTGTCGGGGCCGACCTTAGTTCCGCCGAGGTCCGGCAACTTCGGAATAAGCTGGAATCGAAGGAGAGTGTGCTGATTTGCTATCATAAGCAGGCTCGCGACCAAGAAGCTGCGGTGGAATATTTTATGAACAAATCCAAGGAGCTCAGCCTAGAGGCAGCTCGTCTGAAGAAGGCCCTAGCCGACCGCGATTGGGGGAGTGCTGAGATGAACTGGGCTCTATCTGATGCCTCCACCAGGCTTCAGACCTCCGAATCCGTTCTTCGTGAGGTCGTTGTTGAGAAGGAGCTGGAGATTCAGAGGCTGAAGGTGCTGCTAGGCGTCGGACGACCTCGACTCGGCCATCCGGAGCTAGGAGGCCCCTCTGTCTTAGGCTCCTCGCCGAACCTGTATCTGGAGATGGCGAGGCCTGCTAACGAGCAGAGCTCGGTTGCGGGGACGTCGACAATGGCGATGCCCAAATTGGGGGATGAGATTGCTGGAGAGCGGAGCCGTTCCGCCGGGCTCGAGGTGGCTCTTGTGAGCCCGAAGGGTCTGGGGAGGGACCCTTAGGCAGAAGTATAGGGATAATGCTGTAACATTTTTTAATTGTACCGTGGCCTTTGAGGGCATTTACGAATAAGACTTGATTTGTCCGACCCTTATTGACTTGGCAAAATTAGGATGTTGACTGCCCCTCGACTTGGGCTCCGAACCCCCTGCTTTGCTCGGGAGGCCGAGCCGTTTCGTCCTTCGATAGCACCAAATGGGGGACGTTTCACCTTCCGATAACAATTAATGTGGGGCATTTCATCTTCCTTCATTTGGACTCCTCGATGCCATAAATGTGTCTTTCTAGAGGGTTATATAACCCTCACCCCCCATCATTAGTTCACCAGGAATTTCCTCACTTCACTGTGAAGTCTCGCCGCTGGTGACTTTCGTGCCACCCTCTGACAATTCGGGGTTTCGGCTCCGAGGGCCGTTAACCCCGAGTTGTCAGTAGGTGAGAGGTGGGTCGATCCCAGGGGCGAGACTCGGGGCGCTCGCCGAAGGCGGGCGCCCCAAAATGGAATTTTTGGCCGAGAGTCCCGGATCAGTGGCTCCACTGCCACCCTCTGACAATTCGAGATGTTGGCTCTAAGGGTCATTTACCCCGAGTTGTTAGCGGGTGAGAGGTGGGTCGACCCGAGGGTGGGGGCTCGGAGCGTTTGCCGAAAGCGAGCGCCCTAAATCTAAATGAAAACTTTTCGGTAAGGAGGAGAGCTGAAATTCCGGAGGCCGAGCCCCCATGACTTGGTATAGTTGTCACGTTGTGGCTCGGATGCACTGCCGAGCGCGAAGCCCTATTAGCTTGAGAAAGCTAGCGCATGGCTCGGGGTGAGTGCCGAAGCTCGAGCCCCCTTAACGTTAGAGAAGAGTTGTCGGGTTGTGGCTCGGATGCACTACCGAGCGCGAAACCTTGTTAGCTTGAGATAGCTAGGGCATGGCTCGAGGTGAGTGCCGAAGGTAGAGCCCTCTTAACTTGGCAGAAGATTTGTCAGGTTGCGGCTCGAAGGCACTGCCGAGCGCGAAGCCCTTTTAGCTTGAGAAAGCTAGGGCGTGACTTGAGGTGAGTGCCTAAGGTCGAGACCCCTTAACTTGGCAGAAGAGTTGTCGAGTTGCGGCTCGGAGGCACTGCCGAGCGCGAAGCCCTGTTAGCTTGAGAAAGCTAGGGCGTGCCTCGAGGTGAGTGCTGAAGGTCGAGCCCCCTTAACTTAGCGGAAGAGTTGTCAGATTGTGGCTCAGAGGCACTGCCAAGAGCGAAGCCCTGTTAGCTTGAGAAAGCTAGGGCGTGGCAGTGAGTGCCAAAGGTCGAGCCCCCTTAACGTAAGAGAAGAGTTGTCGGGTTGTGGCTCGGAGGCACTACCGAGCGCGAAGCCCTGTTAGCTTGAGAAAGCTAGGGCATGGCTCGAGGTAAGTGCCGAAGGTCGGGCCCCCATAACGTAAGAGAAGAGTTGTCGGGTTATGGCTCGGATGCACTGCGGTGCGCGAAGCCCTATTAGCTTGAGAAAGCTAGGACGTGGCTCGAGGTGAGTGCCGAAGGTCGAGCCCCCTTAACATAAGAGAAGAGTTGTCGGATTATGGCTCGGATGCACTGCCGAGCGCGAAGCCCTGTTAGCTTGAGAAATCTAGGGCATCGCTTGAGGTGAGTGCCGAAGGTCGAGCCCCCTTAACGTAAAAGAAGAGTTGTCGGGTTATGGCTCGGATGCACTGTCGAGCGCGAAGCCCTGTTAGCTTGAGAAATCTAGGGCATCGCTTGAGGTGAGTGCCGAAGGTCGAGCCCCCTTAACGTAAAAGAAGAGTTTTCGAGTTGTGGCTCGGAGGCACTACTGAGCACGAAGCCCTGTTAGCTTGAGAAATCTAGGGCGTGGCTCGAGGTGAGTGCCGAAGGTCGAGCTCCCTTAACGTAAGAGAAGAGTTATCGGATTATGGCTCGGATGCACTCCCGAGCGCGAAGCCCTGTTAGCTTGAGTAATCTAGGGCATCGCTTGAGGTGAGTGCCGAAGGTCGAGCCCCCTTAACGTAAAAGAAGAGTTTTCGGTTTGTGGCTCGGAGGCACAGTCGAGCGCGAAGCCCTGTTAGCTTGAGAAAGCTAGGGCATGGCTCGAGGTGAGTGCCGAAGGTCGAGCCCTCTTAACGTAAGAGAAGAGTTGTCGGGTTGTGGCTCGGAGGCACTGCCGAGCGCGAAGCCCTTTAGCTTGAGAAAGCTAGGGCATGGCTCGAGGTGAGTGCCAAAGGTCGATCCCCCTTAACGTAAGAGAAGAGTTGTCGGGTTGTGGCTCGGAGACACTACCGAGCGCAAAGCCCTGTTAGCTTGAGAAATCTCGGGCGTGGCTCGAGGTGAGTGCCGAAGGTCGAGCCCCCTTAACTTGTTCTAAAAAAAAATTAAAATGTAGAAGAAAACATAAAGTTACACTTTGTTATTTACAAAAGGAAAAAGCACGTAAGTGTTGATTATAATAGATCGGTTACATAAGTCTAGCCCTCTCCTTCGAGGAACTTAATGAGGTGCTCCGCATTCCAGGGCCTCTTAATTATCCTGCCCCCCAGGTCTGCGAGTCAGTACGTGCCACGACGGACCACTTTGGAGACCTTGTAAGGGACGTCCCAATTAGGCGAGAGTTTTCGATTTCCTCTGGGGTCGGAGACCGCGAGTTTTCTGAGCACGAGGTCGCCCTGCTCGATGTCCGCCGGACGGACCTTCTTGTTGTAGAATTTCTCGATCCTTTGTTGGTATTTGCTTCTGTGAAAGGTGGATCTTTCTCTGACCTCGTCGATGAGGTCCAGATTGGCTCTGAGGTCCGAAGAGTTGTCTTCTTGGCTGAAGGCCATGATCCTAGGCGAGGGGAGGACGATCTCGAGAGATATAACAGCTTCAGCGCCGTTGGTGAGGTTGAAGGGAAATTCGCTTATGGGGATCCTCTTAGTTGTTCGGTGCGCCCAGGGTACGCTTGGTAGTTCGTCGACCCATAGTACCTTTGGCAAATTATCCAGCCGCTTCTTGAGGCCAACCAGGATCTGGTGGTTCGCATTTTCGGCTTGGCCGTTGGACTGAGGGTGACACACCGATGAGAAGCGTTGGCAAATGCCGATGTCTTCGCAGAACTTTCGAAACTTTTTACTCGCGAACTGGGTCCCGTTGTCGGTAATGAGTACCTACGGGATACCGAATCTGTAGATGATGTTCCTCCAGAAGAATTGTTGAGTTTGATGCTCGGTGATCGTGGTCAGGGGTTCTTCCTTAATCCACTTTGTGAAGTAGTCGATGGCTACCACCAAAAATTTCCTTTGACCCGTTGTTTGTGGGAAGGAGCCGACCAGGTCCATCCCCCACATAGCGAAAGGGGTCAGGCTGGATAGGGATCGGAGGTTGGCCTGGGGAAGCCTCTTCACCGACGAGAATCTTTGGCATGGGCCACATCGCTTGACAAGGTCTTGAGAGTCGTGTAGCATTGTAGGCCAGTAGTACCCATGATTTAGGGCCTTTCGAGCGAGTGACCTGCTCCCCATGTGGCATCCGCCGATCCCCTCATGCAGTTCCTTCAGAGCGTACTTCGCCTCTCTGGAGTTAGGCACTGGAGGTAGGGTCTACCGTCGGCTGATGTGTATGAGCGCTTGAAGAGCGTTCCTTCAATCAGGGTGAATCTTTCAGAGCGGACCCTAATCCTTCTTACTTCGGCTCGTTCTTGAGGGAGCTCGCCGTCCAAAAGGAATTTTTGAATGGGCATCATCCAGTTGTCTGGTTGGAGATCAGTGGCGAGGCAGGAGGCTCCGGGGAGGTCGATGCTAGGTTTGAGGAGAACTTCGATCAGAACGGTGCGGTCGAGCCCTTCGAATGATGACGAGGCGAGCTTCGATAACGAATCCGCCAGGGCGTTCTGTTCCTTGGGGATCCGTTCTACCTAGTGGTATTCGAAAGACGCCAAGAGGTGATGGACTACAGTCAGGTATTGCACCATTCAGGGGTCGCGAGCTTCGTACTCCTCGGTGATCTAGTTAACCACGAGCTGGGAGTCGCTAAAGGCCCTGATGTGTTTGGATCTGGCCTTGTGAGCTAGGTTGAGCCCTACGATCATAGCTTCATACTCTTCTTCATTGTTTGAAGCCGGGAAATTCAGACACAGAGAATACTGAAGGACGAAATCATTGGGCCCTTTCAGAATGATGCCCGCTCCGTTTCCTCCCTCGCAAGACGAGCCGTCGACATAAACCTCCCAGATTGGGTCGGTCTCTTGCATGTCGGATGGCTCGGGAATGGTACATTCTGTGATAAATTCAGCGAGAGCCTGCCTCTTGATGGCTATCCTGGGTTGGTAGTTGATGTCGTATTGATTTAGCTCGATCGACCACTTGACCAAGCGGCCGGAAGTCTCGGGCTTGTGAAGGACGGCCTTGAGGGGCTGGTCTGTAAGGACCTGAATGGAGTGTGCTTCAAAATAAGGGTGAAGCTTCCGCGCGGACATCACAAGCGCGTAGGCTACCTTGTCCATTTTAGCGTACCACATCTCTGCCGAAAGCAAGACTTTGCTCACGTAGTACAAAGGCTTCTGGAGGCCGTCATCTTCCCGAACGAGGACGACACTGAGGGCGCTCTCCGAGGCCGAGAGGTATAGTTGTAGTGGTTCGCCCGGTTCTGGTTTACTTAGGAGTGGAGGATTGGCGAGATAGGACTTCAATTGTTCGAACGCCTGCTGCTGGGTGTCCCCCCACTCGAAGCCTTTGGTTCCCCAGAGAGCTTTAAAAAAGGGGATTGACTTTTACCCTAATTTTGAGAGGAAGCTGCCAATGGCCACCAGCCTCCCTATTAGGCGCTGAACCTCTTTAACGCTACAGGGAGGGGCCAGGTCGATAATGGCTTGGATCTTCTCGGGGTTCGCCTCGATGTCACGATGACTGACGACGAACCCGGGGAATTTCCCGGAGGAGACGCAGAATGCGCACTTGGCGGGATTGAGCCTCATGTCATGTGCTTGGAGGACGCCAAATGCTTCTTCAAGATCGTTCACATGGTCCTAACCTCGCTGGCTTTTGACAAGCATGTCATCGATGTACACCTCCATGTTGCGACCGATCTGATATTTGAAAACCCGGTTGACGAGTTTCTGGTAGGTGGCTCCGGTGTTCTTTAGCCCAAAGGGCATAACCCGGTAGCAATATAGACCTTGGTCAGTCATGAAAGACGTCTTGGTGATGTCGGGAGGGAACAGACGGATTTGGTTATAGCCTAAAAAGGCATCTTTGACTGTCAGCAGCTCATGATCCAGTGTCGCATCGATTAGGGCGTCAATGCTCTGGAGAGGAAAAGGGTCTTTCGGGCACGCCTTGTTGGGGTCTGTGAAGTCTATGCAGATCCTCCAGCTTCCACTGGCCTTCTTCACCATAACAACGTTGGCCACCCACTCCGGGTAGCTGACCTCCTGAATGAAACGAGCAGACAAAAATTTGTCCACCTCAATCTTCAGGGCTTGTTGCCTATCCGGAGCAAATTTGTGCCGCTTCCGATGAATGGGCTTGGAGCTCGGGGTGACGCTCAGTCGGTGCTTGATCAGATCCTCTAAAATCCCAAGCATGTCGGACAGGGTCCAGGCGAAGAGGTCGATGTTGCGGCGGACGCAATCGATCAAGCCTGGCCTCAAGTCTTGGGACAGGGTGCGGCTCACACAAAAATGTTTGGATTTGTCATTTGTCTCGAACGAGACTTCCTCCAGCTCGTCCGCTGGTTCTGACTCCGGATGGTCTCTCTCGGAATGAATTTCAACCACGTCAGGGAAAATACACCGCCCCGACCGCTGTCATGTAGCACGAACGCGCCGACTCCTGGTTTCCTCGGACGACCCCGACACCGAGGTCAGTGGGGAACTTCAGTTTCAGATGGTAGGCCGAGGGGATGGCCTGGAATGAGCAGAGCCCGGGTCGGCCGAGGATGGTGTTGTACACTGCTTTGATGTTGACCACCATGAAATCTATCGACTCAGTTCAGAGGATGGGGGTCGTGCCTGCAGTTACATCTAGTGTCACAATCCCCTCAATTTGTACGGGGATGCCAGAAAACCCATGAAGGTTGTAGCCGGCGGGCTTGAGCTTGGTTTGGGGGAGCTTGAGGTTCTCAAATGCTTCTAAGAACAGGATATTAACCGAGCTGCCGTTGTCCATCAGGATACGGTGGACCTCAAAGTTGGCCATGACGAGGCTGATGACGAGGGCATTGCAGTGCGGAAGTCGGACGCCTTCGAGGTCTTCTCCTAAGAAGGAGATAGCCAGCTGTTGGACACGAGGGGAGGGATGGTTCCGAATGAAATTGACCTCTCGTACGAAGGCCTTGTGGGAGGAATTGGAGTCCCCTCCCATGGGTCCGCCGTGGATGCAGTGGAGGATAACCGGTTCCCCTACTTCCTTGGGTTTAGGATCCCGCTCGGGGCGGCGGTTGTTTGCTCGAGGAGGAGGCGAAGGCCTCGGGTTCCTCGGTTCTCTTCGGTCTTCAGGATTGGTCCGGGCGAACTCCCTCAGATACCCTTATTGGATGAGGGCTTCGATCTCGTCTTTGAGGGCTCGGCAATGATCTGTGTCATGCCCAGTGTCTTGGTGGAAGCGGTAGTAGAACCTTTGATCTCGCTTCTTACCATTGTTCATCTGTCGGGGAGGGAAGCGGAAGATCCCTTTGTCCTCGATCTCCATTAAGATTGCCGAGACGTTCTGAGTCATCTTTCGAATCGGGGGACCGGGAGGACCCTTTTGAGACCAGTTGCTTCTTTCACAGGTCTCTTGAAAGGCTCAGCATCATCGACCTTATGCTTCCCCTTGGGAGCGGCTTCCTTGGCGCCCTCGGGATTGAGGGCCTCGCCGGCCCGGATATACTTCTCGACCCTATTGAGTAGGTCGAGGAAGTCCACGGGTGGCTTCTTAGCTAAAGAAGCCTTAAGCTGGCCGTGGCGGACATTGTGTCGGAAGGCTGCAGAGGCGACCCTTGCGTCGAGGGAGGAAACTAATCTCGCCTCGGTAGTGAACCTCCGAACAAACTCCCGGAGAGATTCCCTGTCCTTCTGCTTGAGGTCCAGAAGGGAAGAGCTTGTATTCTCGACCTTCCTACTGGTCACGAAGTGGGTTAGGAAATCCGACTCTAGCTGCTCGAAAGAGAAGACCGAGCCGGGGGTAAGTTTGGAGAACCATTCCAGAGCCGGTCCACGGAGGGTGGCAGGGAAGGCGCAGCAGAGGAGGGGATCCACAGCGCTATGAATCATCATGAGGGTCTTAGATCCCTCCATGTGATCAGCAGGATCACCCTTGCCATTGTAGGTCTCGAATTGGGGAGGCCTGAAATTTTGAGGGATTTCGGCTTCTAGGATTTGCGGGGAAAATGAGGGTCCGGTCGGATGGTGACCATGACCCGGCATTGGTACGCCTTTACCAAGATGGGTGAGGCGGTTCTCCATTTCCTCCAAATGACGAAGGATGGCGTCTGCCTATTCCTGAGGACGAGCCAATTCGCGGGACTCGTCGGCTCCTGTTCCTGACCGGGGGTCGGAACTGTAGCGGTCCTCGGTAGTCTGGCCGCCTCGGATAGCTTGGAGAATCTCGTCTCAGAAATTCTAGAATTTGACCCTTGTGACGGGGGCTTGCCCTACCAGGTATTGCTGAGGATCGCGCACCTGGGAAGGCTGTCGACGATAGTTCGAGATCGAGTTGGAAACGACCTCTCCCCTCGTCCGGCTGGCCTGCCTGTCCGAGATGACGCGACGCAAATCAGACGTATTTGAAGGTCGGGCCACGCTGTTGACCCGAGGTTGGTTGGAACCCTGGCCATTAGCGCGGCCATGATGTAGGAGGTTCAGATGTCGTGCTGAGGTGACGGCCCTTCTGGCTTTGGGAGCCATGGATGGACTCGGACCAGAGGTGACGACTCTGGCTGGGCTCGGAAGAATGACAGTACCTAAAAAGACTTTCCCACAGACGGTGCCAACCTGATGTTGTTTTTGGGGTGTGGGGGCAACAGGTGTGAGTTCTTGTAATTTGTATAGTGGAAGTCCTGATGCGGTAGTGGCCCTGGTCCGACCCCGGGTGCCGGGAGCCGGCTCGGAAGTAGGAGCGGTGAGGTAGGGACCGGGTGCTCGGCTCGGATCAAGCAGTTCGGCTCAGATCCAGCTGCCCGGCTCGGATCTGGGGACCCGGCTCGGTCCTGGGTACTGCACACTGCCTAGAAACATAGGGAGAAGTCCCGGCGACAGGCCCTCCGACGATTTAGTCAGTTACTCGGAAAAGCAACAGTAGCTAGGGTTCAGGGGTAGAAAATTTGATTACCTGCACGGTGAGGAGGAGGTCTGGTATTTATAGGCATCGAAAACGGGTCTGAGATCCTGCTGGGCTGGGTCAGACCCGTTTGCTCGTGGGCCTGACGTGGCAGAAGCCCAGCTGTCTCTGGACTGATTGATAATCATAGAAGTGCGGTTTTTGAGAGAATCTGGTTGTCTAGGAGGGGTCACATCATCTGACCCATATCAATTTTTGTGCGTGTTCTTCTCTTTCTCTTTTTGCTTAACAACATCTTTAACTATCCGAGGTTTGTGCGCATTAATATTTAATACATTATTGTCGTCTTTTAGTTTGAGATTAGACGTATTAAACCAAAAATTAATTTATTAAAACAACTATCCTCTACTGCCCACATGTAGGTGTGTCGGTGGTAGTTTAGAGGATCTTAATTAGGTATAAGCATATCACATGATTAAAGATATTTTTTACACATCATCAGTACTATCGTCAATTTATTTTCTTTTATTTTCTTTTTTGGCAACAAAAAACAGTTAGGATAATGAATTTGTGAATTTCTAACGTACATTATTCACGAGATGTCACATGGTATGTTGGAAAAGTATCTAGGCATTATCTTCTTACCTTCAAACACTCGATCGAGGCCAAGTATATTTGATCTTCTTAAAATTTAATGTGACTATATATATATATGCATCTAGTCGGGGTCGGCTCCACCGTTGAGGCGGATGAGGTGGCCACCTCAGAATCCCGGATAATTTACAATTTTAGAAATTCTCAAATTTGTATTACGCTTATAAATATATGCACGTATTTTGTGTTTAAAAAAATATTATTATTAGGGACATCAAAAAATAAATATTTGGGTCTTTAGAATTTTGTTTAAATTATTTGGGTTTAGGCTTGATTGAATTTGAGCTTTAAATTTGGGTGATTTAAAAACAATTCCACATTTAAATCAATAGAAACTTAAACCCGAAACTCACATTCAAATTCAAACTCATTAAATGGAAGCATCAGTTAGTCGAAGATGCAACCTGGGAATCGTATTGGGATCTAGTGCGGCATTTTCCCTCATTCGACCTTGAGGCAAGGTCTCAGAGAATGGGGGGAGGAGTTGATGCATGCCAGTAGTGCTGCAGTTGAAGCTGTAAGCTTGAACATGAAGATCAGTTGGAGAATGTATCGGTTTTTGCGTTTCAGCCCATTTAGTTCAGGGTGTCTTTTGTAAAGTGTAATAAATAACGATTCATTTGTAATGTGAACCGTTGGATTAGAAGGAAGGTACGGTAAAGATCTCAAAGAGTGGGACCCGCAGCTTAACAGCCAAAATGGTCTGTCATTGTACGTGCTTTGCACGGGTTATAAAAGTATAAAGAGAGCAGCAGCTCATTTAGAGCGTTGTGTGTTTTCGTGTTCCAATTCCTATCCATTTCTTGAGTTGTTCTTGATTCTACTCCTTACCTTCTTCAACCTCTCACCTTCCTTTCTCCATATCACCCGTCATTCATGGCCAAGAAGAGCTCTCGTGCTTCTGCAATGGCGGCAATGATGGAAGAAACTCATCAATTGGTATAAGAGCGCTCAGATCCAATTGGGAATTCGATCGATGAGGATCAAATTCATCAAGAACCAGAACCAGCAGATCCTAAAGGAGTATTGGGGGGTGGTCCAGAATTAGATTGGCAGCAACATCATCAAATCTTGGAGATGAGATTGAGTGGGGTTGAGCAGCAAATTACAGAATCGTCGAAGGAAATGCCGACGCAATCCTCGTTGATGTTCGCACAATTGTAGCAGATGGCGGAACAAATGAGGTCTTTAGCTGCAACAAACAAGGCAGAGAATGTAAATCTTGGCTCAACTGGGCCAATTTTGCCACCAAATTTTTCTCCCAATACATCAGGTAATCAAGATCTTGATCATCTTTCTATGGATGTGAACTTGGTTCAGCTAGGGGGGGTAGTGCAGTTGAGGGAAAGAATTTCGGTCAGTTGATGGTGAATTTTTTTCTTCCAAAACCTCCTAAGTTGGATGTTACCCCATTCTCTGGTACGGGTGATGTGCTCAATTTGTTGTTCCAGATTGAGCACTATTTTGAAGTCTATTATATTGCAGGGGATGAAAAGGTTAGAGTGGCTTATGTTTTTCAATTTGTTGTTCCAGATTGAGCACTATTTTGAAGTCTATTATATTGCAGGGGATGAAAAGTTTAGAGTGGCTTATTTTTTTTGAAAGAAGAAGCAATACATTGGTATAGGTGGTTTCTAAAAAATAATGATGGCTTGGTTACATGGAAGCAATTTAGAGATAAATTTTGTACCCGGTTTGGGTTGGGGGTGTATGAAAAGGCTGCTCGAACACTTTTTCGATTAGAACAATCAACTTCAGTACTGGATTATCAAAGGAGGTTTGAAAAACTCAATTGTTTGGTTGATGGGGTTAGTGAATCTTACTTAGTCCAACAATTCATCAGCGGTCTCAAGACTGAGATTCAACATGATGTGTCGATGGCGGAACCACGGTCTTTAAGCGAGGCTTTTAAGGTTGCTATTAAATATGAAAAGAAAAGTGAGGCTTTGCGGAGGTTGAATAAGGGTAGTTTTAAGCCTTATTTCAAAAATTCTTTTCATCAAGGTTCTAATTCTTCCTCAAATGAGCAAATTATCCCTAAATCTGCTGCAGCAGGGGGGCCTATTTTGAAGAAATTAACTCCTAACAAAATTTGGGAGATGTTGCCGCTAAATTTGGTGTGGGGGCAAACAGATAGAACTTGTGGATTCTTGGGGAAACTGAATAGAAAAACCTGCGTACCTGTTCCTTGGGGCATCGATCGTCGCTCCCGCCGTGCACCTGCAAACAGTGCGAGACACCGGGGTTGTTCCCAGCGACGCACCCTCCGACGCTCAAGTCAGTAATCTAGGAAGACTATGAATGAGCACAAAAACTGGTGAAGAATTGATTACCTCTTAATGGAGATGGATGGGGGGTATTTATAGGCGTCTTAGGGAACAGATTAGGAATGTAATCCCGGTGATCTGATAAGGAATATTCTCCTTGTAAACAGATTAGGAATGTAATTCCTAATTCCCAGTGGAGGGATAGGCATGAATCAGGGCCGTTGATTAGGATCTAATCAGGAGCCTTAATTCTATCCCTCTGATCGGGCTTTATTACTGGTTGAGACCCGCGCCCAATTGAAGCGGATCCATTTGTGGGTTATTGGGTCTTTATCGGAGAGACCTAGTACCCATTTCAGACCCTATTTGTAGGTGAAATTTCCGTTTTATCCCTGGACTTCAAGATTCGTGCCCGATTTGGACGGTTCCGATTAATCCCCATTTTTAGCCATATCACGAGCCCCCCACTCCTAAAGGCTGAGCTTGATCGGCCTTTGAGGAGTAGTTTAGCTGTTTTAATGGCTGGCGGAGTTGTATCGGAGCCCAAATGGAAGGTTTTGAATCTTGAAGGAGGTAGTTTAGTGATTTTTCAAGCGGATTGAACTCTGAGTCGCTCCTGAGCTCTTATGGTCATGTGGTGTTCTTGCAGGGATATCCTATTAACTTCGCGAAGTGTCAATTCGTCGTTCGGGGGTCTTAGAAGATTGTTCTCAGCAATAATTGCTTGTTTGGGGACGAGAAGGTGCTCCCTATCTTTACAATTGCTTTGCAGGAGTTCTTCCTTGATTTCCCAAATTTTTAATTATTTTTTCGAGATCTCTTGGCAAATGGTTCGACCTTTTTCATTCGTTGAGGGGGACATGTGCTCGTATCATGCTTCCGACCCCTTCTACAGCTCGCTGACTAGGGGACCGAGGTCTGTATGCGGTTCGGCTCATCTTTCCGAAGAGGGGGGAGAGTTCGGCATGGTTATGAGTGCCGAGAGGGAGTTCGGCTTGATCCGAGGTCCCATCTTTCCTCCGTAATAGGGTCGGTGCCAAGAACGCTCGGCAGCTGGTGCCGAACTCAATTTTTCCCTATAACAGGGTCGGTGTCACGAACGCTCGGCAGTGAGTGCCGAACGTGACTTTTTCCCTATAACAGGGTCGGTGTCACGAACGCTCGGCAGTGAGTGCCGAACGTGACTTTTTCCCTATAACAGGGTCGGTGTCACGAACGCACGGCAGTGAGTGCCGAACGTGACTTTTTCCCTATAACAGGGTCGGTGTCACGAATGCACGGCAGTGAGTGCCGAACGTGACTTTTTCCCTATAACAGGGTCGGTGTCACGAACGCACGGCAGTGAGTGCCGAACATGACTTTTTCCCTATAACAGGGTCGGTGTCACGAACGCACGGCAGTGAGTGCCGAACGTGACTTTTTCCCTATAACAGGGTCGGTGTCACGAATGCTCGGCAGTGAGTGCCGAACGTGACTTTTTCCCTATAACAGGGTCGGTGTCACGAACGCACGGCAGTGAGTGCCGAACGTGACTTTTTCCCTATAACAGGGTCGGTGTCACGAACGCTCGGCAGTGAGTGCCGAACGTGACTTTTTCCCTATAACAGGGTCGGTGTCACGAACGCTCGGCAGTGAGTGCCGAACGTGACTTTTTCCCTATAATAGGGTCGGTGTCACGAACGGACGGCAGTGAGTGCCGAACGTGACTTTTTCCCTATAACAGGGTCGGTGTCACGAACGCACGGCAGTGAGTGCCGAACGTGACTTTTTCCCTATAACAGGGTCGGTGTCACGAACGCACGGCAGTGAGTGCCGAACGTGACTTTTTCCCTATAACAGGGTCGGTGTCACGAACGCTCGGCAGTGAGTGTCGAACGTGACTTTTTCCCTATAACAGGGTCGGTGTCACGAACGCTCGGCAGTGAGTGCCGAACGTGACTTTTTCCCTATAACTGGGTCGGTGTCACGAACGCTCGGCAGTGAGTGCCGAACTCCCAGACTTGTCGTTTTTTGGGGGTTTGTCTTTTCTGTGCGCCATTTGAACCCCTGACACCTCTGACAACTCTGACAATTCTGACAACCCTGACAGATGGGACGTTCATTAATTGCAGTGACCCCTGGGGTTCCATCAGATGGAGCGCGCATTAAATTCAACTCATGATTCGTTGTAGTTATCGAGGTGACGATTGGGATCGCTCCGCCGCTTGGTTTAGATGGGCCGGTCGTACGGGCCCATTAGCCTCGTGGTGTGTGTCCCTCTTCTATAAATCCTCCCCCCTTCTCATTTCTCATTTCTTCTCTCATTTGCTCAGGCGTTCTCTTGTGACTCAGGCGAGTTTTCCGGTGACCGGTGTTTGACTCAGGCGAGGTTTTTCGGCAGCTCTTTCTTTTCAAGGTAATTTATAAATTATGTCTGTAGCTTCTGTCTCAGATGAATTCTCTTGGTCCGAGCCCTCCCTTGAAGGCGTCGAGGCCTCGACTCCGAATCCAACCAAGGGGAAGGTGTTCGGCAAGGATTCCATCGTCGTGGATCCGAAGAGGATGGGGGAGTTCGGACAGCTACCAGGTCCGCTGACGGGGCTGCACAGGGTCAGGGAGCTCCCGAAGGACCAGGCCGAGCGGATCGTCCATGGGAGGGAGAGGTCCTTCGAGGAGAACGAAGCGAGGGAGACGACGGAGGCGGACGACGCGGCGTCGATCCTGCGCGAGGAGGAACTGGCTGCGATCCGGGACTCTTTTTTCATCCCGGAGGAGTACGAAATCATGCTGCCGGGCCCCGGGGTTAGGGCTAATTCGCCGCTGCCAGTGACCATGTGTTGCTGGCCGGTCGATGCCTTTATCGCCGGTGCTCGGCTGCCTCTCCACGCGTTCGCCGTTACCGTGGTGAGCTGGTACGGGGTCTGCCCCATTCAGCTCATGCCGAACGCGTGGCGAGTGATTAATGGCTTCGTTCTCCACTGCCAGGCCGCAGGGATCGAGCCGCAGCTGAACGTGCTTCGGACGATATACCGGCTCCACCAAGGGAACAAGTCGGAGTACCGGTATTATCTGACTCCGAGGCACGGCGGCAGGCTCGTCGTCTGCCCCGACTCTATCAAGCACTGGCGAGAGAAGTGGGTCGTCGTGCGGAGTCGAGAAGCATGGCCGATCCCCACAAATTGGGCAGAAGGGGTGCCCAAGAGGGCGACGGCGCTGCCGAGGCTTACGGTAGAGGAAGAAGCGGCGGTCCGGACCCTCCTCGACCGGCCGAAGTACGATTGGAAGGATTTGATGGAGGACGTTCTCTACAGGGGAGGGCTCTGCCGCGTAGATCCTAGTACGCGGCTCTCGCCAAGTTCTTTTTTCCGTACTTGCTACCTTGTTTTTTTTTTTTGGTGCTAATCATTTTTTGCTTTTGATGCAAAATCCATGGACTACGAGGCGGTGTTGGCGCTCAGGGCGGGGCTCGCCAATAAGGCGCCGAAGAAGCGCAAGAGGGTTGCGTCGAAGCTGCCCTCGACCTCGAAGGTGCCGAGGATTGCGGCCCCCGACCAGGTGGTGGAGGTTGCTGACGACCCGGTCGTCACCGTGGCGGGGCCTTCGGCTCCTGCACCTGTGGGGGATTTCCCCATTGCCGCCGCGCTCGCCATGCCGACCCCGCCACTGACCGTAGCAGGCGAGGAGCTCCTGACGGAGGAGCACAAGCGGATCCACATTCCGGACTGGCAGGTCCGGAGGCACGATGGGTTCCTCGGGAACTCGTTGGCGAGCATGCAGGCCGTCAAGCATCTCGCCACCCCAAAGGACCGCGCCGCCATGGACGCGGGGAGGGAAGGCGATGACGTGATCGAGATCGCTCGTTCGGCGGTATCGGTAAGTTCCGAGTTCCCTTCGTTCGTTTCATCCTTTTGAATCAAAAATTTTTTTTTCTAACTCTCGGAGTTCTTCTTCTTTCCTTTGCAGATCGTCGTCCATTTCGGTCACCTCACCGAGAGGCTGACCGCCCTCGAGAAGGAGCTGAAGCAGGAGTCCGACCAGGCTCGGAACGAGAAGGCTCGGATGTCGAACCAGCTCGACAAGCTCCGGGTCGAGCATGAAGGTCGGTCTGCGAGGATCCAGCACCTCGAGGCCGAAGTGAAGAGGCTGGAGGACGAGCTGCTTCGGGCGAAGGAGGGGTCGGCCAACCAATTGGCCGAGGCCGAGGCGAAGCAGGCGGCGGCCGTGAAGGAGGTGGAGGATGCCACCTTGAAGAAGGCCCAGAGGTACCTGGTGCAGAACATGGCGAAGGCTTTCGCCACTGCCCTCGACCGGGTGCGAGAAGCATACCCCGGGGTGGACGTCTCGGGATGGCGACTCTTCCCCGGACACGTCGAGGGCTTCGACCCCGAGTCCGAAGGGGAGGAGGAGGAGGAGGAGGGCGACGCTGATGCCGATGCCGGGGTTACTGGCGAAGTCCCGAGCACCACGACCACTCCGTTGGCGGCGGCGTCTCCTTCGGCAAAGTCGACGCCTACTCCGCCTCGTCACCCGGGGAAAGAGGTCGGGCACTGAATCCGCCTTTCGCTTTGTTGTTTTTGATTTTGTGTTTTTTCCTTTCGAACTTTGTAATGCCTAATAGCGGACTGGCCACCGCTTTTTTTGATGTTTAATGAAAGGAGAATTTCTGCAAGTGTCGATGTTCGGAAGTTTTTGTGTTACGCACTTTCTTTTGCCGAACTGTCCCCTCTTGTTTTTAGAGATGAAAATTTTTCCAAGTGTGGCGCTTCGGCCATGTTCGGCGTTTGTGCTGATTATTCTGATCTCTTTGCAGCTTATGGTGATTGCCCAAGACGTCGAGCTTTCTCGCCCGGACGAGGAAGTTCCAGCCGAGGCTGGCCTAGGGGCGACAAGGCTGTGTCTGGCTAGGTGTAGAGAGAAACTTTACGAGGTCGAGCTCGGATTGCGCCGAGCTGAAAGCGAGAGGAGGCATCTCCAGCTCGTCCTTGGACGGCGAGACATCGAGATTCGTCGTTTGGAAAGCAGAATAGCCGAGCTTATACCCGAAGGTGAACATTCGCCAACTGATTTCAGTAATGAGATTCGAGTTCAGTGCATTCGTCATAACTTGTCCAAAATAACAGCGGAGAAGGACGAGTTGCTTTCCGAGATACAGCATCTGCAGTCCGTAGAGGCGAAGCTCCGGAGTGAGGGCGAGGGGCTGACGGCCGAGGTGGCCAAGTTGACGACCGAACGAGTCGAGTTGACTGCCGAAGTCGAAGCGCTAAAGAGAGCGACGGTGGATAAAAGTATCGAGGTCACCCACCTTCGGCGCCTCGTCGCTAGCCGATCCGGAGTGCCGGACTCCGCAATACCTCCACGTTTCGAAGTCGATGTCAAAGACGACTCGTTGCGGGACAGGATCTCGGAGTTGGAGGCGGAAGTGGCCCGTCTTAAGCCACATTCGGGGCCGATCAACGTTCGAAGCACGTCATGCACTCGCGCTGAAAGTGAGCAGGGCATTACCTTCTCTGAGATGGCGACCCGTCAGCGGATCGGCCAACCAAGCCCGGGGGACGCGTAGAGCTCGGTGGCAATCTCCTCGAGCGGGGCGTCCGTCGGTGTAGCTACCAGGAGCGGTGCCGAGGATACGTCCCAGTTTGCCGGCTTGGGGTCGCGCTCCGGGGACAAGCGTCGTCACTCTCGAGTGTCCTTGAAGCGGAACGCTCCAGCTCCGAAGAAGCGCTGACGTGGTCGATTCTGCGAGTTCTTTGCTTATTTTTTGTTCTTCGCTAAGTGTAATAAGTCGGCATTGTAACTTTTCTCTGATGAGTTGTGCTCCTGCTGTGTTTGCCTTTGTACCACGTCTGTTTCATTAATAAAAGTGTTATTGCCGAACTTGTGTGTCTTGTTCTCGCGACTGTTGTCTGCCGTGCCGTAATCTTCGTAAGCTTCGGACTTTGAATGGCGAACTACATCTAGCTCGCTCGGGAGTGGACTCGCGAAGTAGAATCGGGCCAAGTGTTAGACTTCGGGATCCTTGGTTGACTAGGTTAGGATTGTCGGAGCGTTTTAGAATGGCGAACTGCCCCTAGCTCGCTTAGGAGCGAGCTTGCGGAGTAGAGTCGAACCAAGCGCTGGACTCCGAACCATTCAGCGGCTGTGGGAGCATTTCCGAATGGCGAGCTACTTCTAGCTCGCTTCGGAGCGAACTCGCGAAGTAGGATCGAGCCAAGCGTTGGACTCCGAAACCATTGTCAATTAGGGGGTGTGGGAGCAATTTCGAATGGCAAACTACCCCTAGCTCGCCTGGGAGTGAGCTTGCGGAGTAGAGTCGAACCAAGTGTTGGACTCCGAACCATTCAACGGCCGTGGGAGCATTTTCGAATGGCGAGCTACTTCTAGTTCGCTTAGGAGCGAGCTTGCGAAGTAGAACCGAGCCAAGTGTTGGACTCCGGAACCATTGTCAATTAGGGGGTGTGGGAGCAGTTTCGAATGGCGAACTACCCCTAGCTCGCTTGGGAGCGAGCTTGCGGAGTAGATTCGAACCAAGTGTTGGACTCCGAACCATTCAACGGCCGTGGGAGCATTTTCGAATGGCGAGCTACTTCTAGTTCGCTTAGGAGCGAGCTTGCGAAGTAGAATCGAGCCAAGTGTTGGACTCCGGAACCATTGTCAATTAGGGGGTGTGGGAGCAGTTTCGAATGGCGAACTACCCCTAGCTCGCTTGGGAGCGAGCTTGCGGAGTAGAGTCGAACCAAGTGTTGGACTCCGAACCATTCAACGGCCGTGGGAGCATTTTCGAATGGCGAGCTACTTCTAGTTCGCTTAGGAGCGAGCTTGCGAAGTAGAATCGAGCCAAGTGTTGGACTCCGGAACCATTGTCAATTAGGGGGTGTGGGAGCAGTTTCGAATGGCGAACTACCCCTAGCTCGCTTGGGAGTGAGCTTGCGGAGTAGAGTCGAACCAAGTGTTGGACTCCGAACCATTCAACGGCCGTGGGAGCATTTTCGAATGGCGAGCTACTTCTAGTTCGCTTAGGAGCGAGCCTGCGAAGTAGAATCGAGCCAAGTGTTGGACTCCGGAACCATTGTGATATTAAAGAGTTACAAGCAGAGGGATGTAATAGTAGTGAAAACATGAAGAAACTTTATTTATTAATATCTAATGATCGGCTGCTTCTAAAGTCGCTAGCCGTTATTACAATGATAAAAACAAAAGGACAAACCACTACTAGTAAAAGGAAGGGAACGGTTCGACATCTCGAGTTACTTGGAGAGACGTAGTTGCCTTCTCTTGGTATTTCAAAAGATGGTCGGCGTTCTATGTCCTGGGAATTTCTCTGCCTTCGAGATCTTCTAGCTTGTACGTACCAGGGCGGATTACTTTCGAGACCTTGTACGGTCCCTCCCAGTTCGGGGCCAGCTTGCTTTTCTGCCCGGGGAACGAGATGGCCAACTTCCGAAGGACTAAATCCCCTTCTTTGAGGTCCGTTGGGCGGACTCTTTTGTTGTATGCTAGCTCGATCCTTCTTCGGTAAGCTTGCTGGCGTATGGCAGCTCTCTCTCGGATTTCGTCTATTAGATCTAGGCTTGTTCTGAGCTCTCTAGCATTCTGCTCTTCTTCATAAGCGATCAGGCGAGGAGAGGGTATCCCGACTTCTAGGGGGATGATGGCCTCGGCCCCATAGGTGAGATTAAATGGGCTCTCGCCTGTTGGGGTCCGCTTGGTGGTGCGGTGATTCCAGAGTACGTTCGGCAGCTGATCGACCCATAGTCCCTTGGAACACTTATCTAACCTCTTCTTGATTCCCGCAAGAATCTGTCGGTTGGCATTCTCAGCCTGGAAATTCGACTGGGGATGGGAGACGGAGGAGAATCGGTGTTGTATGGAGAGGTCCTCACATAAGGCTCGGAAGGCGGCCCCAGTAAACTGTGTTCCATTATCCGTGACTATGACTCGGGGAATGCCGAACCGGCAAATCACATTTTTTCCAGAAGAATTGAACGACCCTATGCTCGGTGCCAGGGGCTCGGCTTCTATCCACTTAGAGAAATAGTCGACTGCCACGACTAGGAACTTTAGCTGCCCAGGGGCTGGAGAAAATGGTCCTAGTAAATCCATCCCCCACATAGCGAAGGGAATGGGACTTGATAGGGAGGTTAGCGGTGCCTGTGGAAGGCGTCGGATGTCTGCATACTTTTGGCAGGAGCTGCATTGCCGAACGTGTCGTTCGGCGTCCCGTAGGAGAGTGGGCCAGTAATATCCATAGTTCAACACCTTGCGCGCTAGAGCCCTGGATCCAGAATGAGCTCCGCCGATCCCCTCATGGAGCTCTTGCAGGGCATAGTCGGCTTGCTCGGGGGAGAGGCACCTTAGATACGGTCGACCATCCACTTGGGTGAAGGAGCGTTTATATAAGATGCCTTCGATTAAAGTAAAACGCTCGGCTTGGGCCCTGATTCTTCGTGCTTCCCTCGGATCTTCAGGGAGGAGTCCGTTCCTCAAGAATTCGACAATGGGTTTCATCCAGTTGTCTTCGAGGAGGACGGGCAATGCTTCAACGGAGTCTGGCGCTTCGTCCTCTATGCTCGGCTTCAGGAGGACTTCTATCAAAACGGTCTGTTCCAGACCTTGAAGGGAAGAGGAGGCTAACTTGGATAAGGCGTCGGCCTGAGCATTTTCTTCTCGAGGGATCCTTTGGATGAGAGCCTCGTCGAACAGCGCCATGAGGCTCTTTACTTTAGACAAGTATTTAGCCATTCTATCGTCGCGGGCTTCATACTCGCCGAGGACCTGGTTGACAATCAACTGGGAGTCGCTGAAAATCTGTAGCCGTTGTGCCCCAGCATTTCGGGCCATTCGAAGCCCGGCTATTAGTGCTTCATATTCGGCCTCGTTGTTCGAGGCTTTGAAATTCATCCGGAGGGAGTATTGGAGGATGAAGTCATCTGGTCCTGCCAGGATGACTCCTGCCCCGCTTCCCTCATTACAAGAGGACCCGTCAACGTAGACCGACCAGACGGGGGGTCCCTTTGCTGCTTGGCCAGACTCGGGGATTGTAGTCTCAACTATGAATTCGGCCAGCGCCTGTGCCTTGATTGCAGTCCGAGGCTGGTAGGTTATATCGTGCTGGCTCAGCTCGATCGACCACTTCATGAGTCGACCGGAAGTCTCGGGTTTGTGAAGAATCTGTTTCAGCGGCTGGTCGGTAAGGACGACCACCGAATGGGACTGAAAGTAGGGTCTAAGTTTTCTCGCGGCCATTACCAGGGCATACGCCATTTTCTCACTCTTCCGGTACCGGAGTTCGGCGTCCCGGAGCACCTTGCTGACGTAGTAAATGGGCTTCTGAGCCCTTTCTTCTTCTCTGACTAAGACCGCACTGAGTGTCTGTTCGGAAGCTGCGAGGTAGAGGTAGAGCGGTTCGCTGGGTACTGGTTTGCTAAGGAGAGGGGGATTGACGAGGTAAGCTTTAAGCTGGTCAAAGGAGTCTTGTTGCTGCTGCCCCCACTCGAATCCTTTAGCCCCCCTGAGGGCTTTGAAGAACGGGAGGCACTTCTCCCCGGACTTCGACAGGAAGCGCCCTATGGCGGCTAGGCGACCAGTCAACCTCTGAACTTCTTTGACATTTCTAGGGGGGCCATGTCCAGTATGGCCTTGATCTTCTCCGGATTCGCCTCTATTCCTCGTTGGCTAACCATGAAGCCGAGGAACTTGCCTGATGAGACGCCGAATGCACACTTGTTCGGGTTGAGTCTCATATTGTGCCTTCTTAAAACATCAAATGCTTCTTGGAGGTCGGTCACATGATCAACACCTCGGATGCTTTTCACCAGCATGTCATCGACGTACACTTCCATGTTTCTGCCGATCTGAGCCTGAAAAACTTTGTTGACGAGGCGCTGGTATGTTGCCCCTGCGTTCTTTAGGCCGAATGGCATGACCCTGTAGCAATAAAGGCCTTGGTCGGTCACAAAAGACGTCTTTGGGATATCCGGCAAGAACATCCTTGTCTGATTGTAACCCGAGAAAGCGTCCATGAAGCTTAGAAGCTCATGTCCCGAGGTTGCGTCAATCAGAGTGTCGATGCTCGGTAGAGGGAAGGGATCTTTGGGACAGGCTTTGTTGAGGTCGGTGAAATCAATGCAAATTCTCCAAGTTCCGTTGGACTTCTTCACCATTGCTACGTTTGATAACCATTCAGGATAGTTTACTTCTTGTATGAATCGGGCCTTCAGCAATTTATCTACCTCCTCTTTGATAGCGAGCTGTCGCTCGGGGGCGAACTTGCGCCTCTTCTGCTGAACCGGTTTGGACCCCGGATCAACACTCAGGCGGTGGACTAGGAGTTCTTCGGATATACCGGGCATGTCAGCTGCGGACCATGCGAAGAGGTCTTGATTGGCTCGGATACATTTCACAATGTCTGTGTATAGGGCGGACGGAAGGGTTTTGCTTACGAAGAACTTGCGGTTTGGCTCTTGTTCAGAGAAGAGCACCTCCTCCAGTTCATCCACCGGCTCGGAGGTCGGTTTCGTCGTGTCTTGGGGGATTTCCAGAGTCTCTAAGGAGAGGACGGGCCCAAGGGTTGAGGTCATGTAGCATTTCCGGGCCTGCTCCTGATTTCCCCTTACTTCCCCGACCCCGGACCGGGTGGGAAACTTCATCTTCAGATGGTATGCTGAGGGGACAGCTTCTAGAGCTGCGAGGCCTGGCCGACCCAAAATGACGTTGTAGGCAGCGGGGACATCCACCACCATGAAGTCCATCGGTTCTGTTCGGGTGGTAGGAGTTTGACCGGCAGTTACATCGAGGGTGATTACCCCTTCAATAGTTACCGGAACCCCTGTGAACCCGTGGAGAGTGTAACCGGCGGGCTTGAGTCTATCTCTGGAGAGCTTTAGGCCTTTAAAAGCGGAGAGGAAGAGGATGTTGACGGAGATGCCATTGTCCACTGAGATTCTCTCCACTTTGAAATTCGCCATGTGGAGGCTAATGACGAGTGCGTCACAATGTGGGATGCGAACTCCCTCGAGATCTTCGTCGGAGAAGGTGACTGGCACTCCGAGGCCTTTGGGAGGAGGCGTGGTTCGGACTGAATTGACCTCTCTGATAAACGCTTTCCGAGAGGAGTTCGAGGAGCCTCCCATCGGACCCCCATGGATGAGGTGGAGGACTCGCTCTTCCTCGAAGTCTGGCGTCTCTTTTCTTTCTGGACGCTTGTTAGCCCCCCGAGGCGGGGGAGGGAGCTCGGCTCGGTCCTTTCTTACAAACTTCGTTAGTTGTCCCCTCTGGATAAGGGCTTCGATCTCGTTCCTCAGAGCACGGCAGTCGTTGGTGTCATGCCCATGGTCCCGGTGATAGCGGCACCATTTCTCTTTATCTCTTCTTTTGGCGGGGGTATTCATTTTGGGAGCCGGAGGCAAGACCCCGTCTTTTTCGACCTCCATGAAGATGGCTGAGAGGTTAGCGTTGAGGGGAGTGAACTTCTCAAATCTAGGGGGAGGTCGGCGCTGGCCGGCATTATCCTTCTGGAGCTTCTTGGCTCCTTCTTCCTCCGTCCCCTTCCTTTTAAGCCCGGAGGCGGGCACCTCCCAGTTGGGTTGTTGCTCGGCCTCTTCGGCCCGAATGTACTTTTCGGTGCGAAGGAGAAGGTCGGAAAAGTCATGTGGGGGTTTCTTGGCGAGGGAGGAGCGGAGGTTGGAATTGAGAATGTTGGATTGGAATGCCGCGGTAGCAACCGATTGGTCGAGGGAGGCAATGGTTCTAGCTTCAGCTGTGAACCTCTTCACGTAGTCTCTCAGTTTTTCCCCCTTTTGCTGACGGAGGTGCAATAGTGAGATGCTGGTTTTCTCGGTCCTTCGGCTGCTGACAAAGTGGGTGATGAAGAGGGTTTCGAACTGCTCGAAGGAGAATATCGACGCCGGGGCAAGACGAGAGTACCATTCTCGAGCCGGGCCTTTGAGTGTCGCAGGGAATGTCTTGCAGAGGAGGGCATCAGAAGCTTGGTGGAGAAGCATCAAAGTCTTAAAGCTTTCGATGTGATCAACTGGATCGGTCTCCCCGGTGTAATTCTCAAATTGGGGAGGTTTGAAGCCGAACGGCACAGGGGCATCCACTATGGTTCGGGAGAATGGGGGCCGGCTAGGACGTAGGGTCCCCCCCCTGAGTTCCTCTTCTCGGTTTATCTGACCCAGGAGCTTTTCCACCTCGTTAAGACGGCGGTCCATGATGTCATCCCTCCGACGGTAACCCGCCGGGCCACGGGACTCGTCTTCGTATGAGGGGGAGCGAGGGCTGCGGCGACGGTAACTTCGGGAACGACGAGGACTCGGGGTACGCCGGGAGTTGGTTGGTGCAGGACGAGGAGAGGGGGACCGTTGGCGAGGGCTTTGGACTGGAGGAGGGGATGGGGCCCTCGGCTCATTGGGGTTTTGACGGAGGTTGAGGGCCTGTTGTACCATTGCTTGGAACTACTGGAACTCGGCACGGGTGATGGGTGCCTCATTGTTCCCAAGCTGCTGCCGACCTGCGGGAGAGTGCCTTCTTCAGTAATAATCGGGGGAGTCCTTTCTCCCTCTTCGGATGGGGGACCTCCTGTGCTCTCGGCGACGGGGGGATCGCTCTTGCTGGCGGGAGGCTTCCCCCCGAGCCCGCTTTTCATCCAGATGACGACGGAGGTCGTCATCTTCCGGGCGTTTAGGAGGGGCATTGTGGCGACCAGAGGCTCGGGGATGATGGGAGGCCATGGAGGCACTGGAGGCGTTGTGGATGGAGAGGTTCTCTTGGTGAAGAGGCTGTTTCTGAGGGTTAGGGCCCTTTGGATCAGGAGGTGGAGGGTTCCGCTGGAGCGGCTCTTCCACGGTAGGAGGAAGTTGCCCTTGTTGCTGAGCGGGATCAGGAAGGACTTCTTGCTGGTCAGGGTTGGGCACTCGATTAGACCCTCTTGACCTGACTTTGCGAGGCGGCATGGCTGGAGAAGACCAGTTCTCGGGGAAGAGGAGAGGTTTCTATTCGTTCGTTTCCCACAGACGGCGCCAATCTGTTGCCGCTAAATTTGGTGTGGGGGCAAACAGATAGAACTTGTGGATTCTTGGGGAAACTGAATAGAAAAACCTGTGTACCTGTTCCTTGGGGCGTCGATCGTCGCTCCCGCCGTGCACCTGCAAACAGTGCAAGACACCGGGGTTGTTCCCGGCGACGCACCCTCCGACGCTCAAGTCAGTAATCTAGGAAGACTATGAATGAGCACAAAAACTGGTGAAGAATTGATTACCTCTTAATGGAGATGGATGGGGGGTATTTATAGGCGTCTTAGGGAACAGATTAGGAATGTAATCCCCGTGATCTGATAAGGAATATTCTCCTTGTAAACAGATTAGGAATGTAATCCCTAATTCCCAGTGGAGGGATAGGCATGAATCAGGGCCGTTGATTAGGATCTAATCAGGAGCCTTAATTCTATCCCTCTGATCGGGCTTTATTGCTGGTTGAGACCCGCGCCCAATTGAAGCGGATCTGTTTGTGGGTTATTGGGTCTTTATCGGAGAGACCTAGTACCCATTTCAGACCCTATTTGTAGGTGAAATTTCCGTTTTACCCCTGGACTTCAAGATTCGTGCCCGATTTGGACGGTTCCGATTAATCCCCATTTTTAGCCATATCAGGAGAGAAAGAGAAAGAACTTGTGTTTTCATTGTGATGAGAAGTTCATACCAGGTCATGTCTGCAAAACCAAAGTGTATATGTTTATTGAGGGGGATTGGGATTTGTTTGGCATTCAAGAAGAGGATGTTTTGAATCAGTTGCTTGCTATTGATAAAACTTCACAGGATGATTGCAGACAGAAGAATTTTGCTGCCTTGAACATAGGCACAAACACTGAGTGTTTAATTCTTAAGGGTGAGCTCAATGGACAGGTAGTACACGTCGTATTAGATAGCGGAGCTACTCACAACTATATTGATCCATATGTCGTTGAGAAGGCAGGGTTACAATTGTCTATTGCACAAAAATTTAAAGTGCGTGTAGCTGGGGGCAAGGAAGTCGAGGGCAGTGGCCTTTGTTCAGGGGTAGAAATCGATTGTCAAGGGTACAAATTTGTTGATGATTTCCGAGTTTTTCCTATTGGAGGCCATGATGTAGTATTGGGTGCGAAATGGATGAAACAAGTCAAGGAGGTGACTGTTAATATGGTGGAGAAGCAGTTGAAGTTCTTTCATAGAGGAAGAAAATGGAATTTGGCAGGATTACGGCCTAGTCCTAATCAATTTATGAGTGAAAAGGAGGTCAAAAAGATGGATTTATTAACTCATAGGGGATTTATATTGTATTTGATAAACTCAGTTACGGACTAAAAAGTGCAGGCAGAATTGCCAGCTGAATTGACTGAGTTGTTGAGTGAGTTTCATTCTGTGTTTGATGAACCCAAGGGATTACCTCCAAGTCAAGTAGTTGATCATCAAATTCCGTTAATCCAAGGGCCCAAGCCAGTGTGTATCAGACCATAGAGGCACTCATTTGAATAGAAGAATGCTATTGAAGAATTGATAACTGATAGCTGCAACAGGGAGTTATTCGTTCAAGCACCAGTTCTTATTCTTCTCCGGTTGTTTTGGTCAAGAAACATGATGGATCGTGGAGGATGTGTGTGGATTATAGAGCTCTAAACCAACAGACAATCAAAGATAAGTACCCAATTCCTATAATTGATGATTTGTTAGATGAATTGCATGGGTCTAAGTTTTTTACAAAACTTGATTTGCGGTCAGGCTATCATCAAATCAGAATGCACAGTAATGACATCCATAAAACTTCATTTAGAACACACAGTGGGCATTAAAAATTTCTAGTAATGCCATTTGGATTGAGCAATGCACCATCTACTTTTCAAAGTCTAATGAATGATATATTTCGTCCACATTTAAGGAAGTTTGTTTTGGTATTTTTTGATTACATATTGGTCTTTAGCGCATATTGGCAAGATTATTCGAGGCATCTAAGGGAGGTGTTAAAGATTCTCCAAGATAACATACTCTTTGTTAAAAGATCTAAGTGTGAGTTTGGCCAACCGCAAGTTGAATACTTGGGTCATGTGGTGTCGGAAAAGGGAATCTCTGTTGATGATAGTAAAATGGCTACAATCAAGGATTGGCCTTTGCCAAACAATGTGAAATCTTTGAGGGGTTTTTTGGGCCTCACAGAATACTATAGGAAATTCATAAGGAATTATGGTACTATAGCTTCTTCTTTAACAGAACTAACCAAGAAAGATGGGTTCAAATGGTCTGAGGAAGCATCAACTGCATTCGAGAAACTGAAGCAAGCTTTGATGACAGCTCCAGTACTTCAGCTGCCAGATTTCAATGCAACTTTTGTAGTAGAATGTGACGCTTGTAAAGAAGGAGTGGGGGCAGTGTTATTACAGAAGGAACACCCAATTACATTTATCAGTCAAGCTTTAAAAGGGAGAAGTTTACATTTCTCTGCTTATGAGAAGAAGATGCTTGCGATTCTGCTTGCGGTGAAGCAATGGAAGCAATTTATGTTTGGAAGGAAGTTCGTGATTAGAATAGACCATCAACCTCTCAAATACCTCTTAGATCAAAGGTTGTCAACAGAAGCTCAACACTCTTGGTTGGTTGCTATATGGGTTTAACTTTGAAGTTGAATATAAGAAGGGGAAAGATAATGTTCCTACAGACAGGCTGTCCCGCAGATATGTCGATTGTTTTTTGCAGCAATTGTCTTTGTTAGTAAATGATTTGTGGAAACAAGTAGTGCAGATGACTAATACTGACGATTACTTTAAGAATTCGGCAAACAAACAGGGGAACAAGCAGCATAGTAAATGTGTTTGACAAAGGTCTATGGTATAAGGCAGGAAAAGTGGTGATTAGTCCTACTTCTTCTTCTCGATAGATGTTGATCAAAGAGCACCATGACTCTCCTATTGGGGGCCATTCTGGGTATGATAGAACACTGCAAAGACTGCGAAGGTCTTTTTGGTGGAAGGGGATCAAAAAGGATGTTCAAGCCTATGTTAAGGAATGCATAATCTGCCAAACTAATAAATACATATATGCCATGCACCTACAGGATTGCTTCAGCCTTTACATGTACCTGAGAAGGTTTGGGAGCGTGCGACTATGAATTTTATTGAAGGGTTGCCACTCAGTTCAGGGTATTCAATAATTTTGGTCATAGTTGATCGCTTAAATAAGTAAGCGCATTTCTTTCCTATACGACACCTTTTTTCTGCTAAGGATGTGGTGCAAGTGTTAACGGAAGGAGTTTTTAAGTTGTACGGGATGCCTATTTCTATTGTATGTGATAGAGGATCTGTGTTTACAAGCACCTTGATGCAGAAAACACTTAAAATGCAAGGAACAAAGTTAAAATTCTCAACCGCTTATCATCCTCAGTCCGATGGCCAAACGGAAGTGGTGAATAGGTGCTTAGAAACTTATTTGAGATGCTTTTGCAACACTAAGCCGAAGGAATGGAGTAAGTGGTTGATGTGGGCGGAATACTGGTACAATACAAATTGGCATGGAGCTACTAAGACAACTCCATATCAGGCCTTGTATGGGAGGGCACCTCCTACCTTGGTTTCTTATATTACTCATACTACAAAAGCTTGCAGGTTGAAGAAGCATTATTAGCCAGAGATGTTCAGCTGCAATTACTCAAAGATCACTTGATGCAAGTGCAAGAACGTATGAAGAGATTGGCAGATAAGAAGAGGGTAGAGCTTGAGTTTGAAATTGGGGATTTAGTTTATCTAAAGCTGCAGACATATCGTAAGTCTAGTGTTGCTACAAGAGCTATTCAGAAGTTATCTCCTTTATATTATGGCCCTTATGTTGTGATTGCGAGAATAGGCAAGGTTGCTTGTAAGCTAGATCTCCCTGTTGATGCCAAGATCCATCCTGTCTTCCATGTATCTCAATTGAAGAAGCATTTGGGCGCAGCAGTTCAAGTTCAACACTCTATTCCTACTGGTGTTTCGAAGTCACTATTGGAACCTGAAGAAATTGTAGAAAGAAGGTCGGTTGTGAAAGGGAAGAGGTTGGTTTCAGAAGTCCTCATTAAATGGAAGCATCAGTTAGCCGAAGATGCAACCTGGGAATCGTATTGGGATCTAGTGCAGCGTATTCCCTTATTCGACCTTGAGGCAAGGTCTTAGAGAATGGGGGGAGGAGTTGATGCATGCCAGTAGTGCTGCAGTTGAAGCTGTAAGCTTGAACATGAAGATCAGTTGGAGAATGTATCTGTTTTTGCGTTTCCGCCCATTTAGTTCAGGGTGTCTTTTGTAAAGTGTAATAAATAACGATTCATTTGTAATGTGAACCGTTAGATTAGAAGGAAGGTGCAGTAGAGATCTCAAAGAGTGGGACCTGCAGCTTAACAGCCAAAATGGTCTGTCATTGTACGTGCTTTGTACGGATTATAAAAGTATAAAGAGAGCAGCAGCTCATTTAGAGCGCTGTGTGTTTTCGTGTTCCGATTCCTCTCCATTTCTTGAGTTGTTCTTGATTCTACTCCTTACCTTCTTCAGCCTCTCACCTTCCTTTCTCCATATCACCTGCCATTCATGGCCAAAAAGAGCTCTCGTGCTTCTGCAATGGCAGCAATGATGGAAGAAACCCATCAGTTTCATTTTGAGTCAGAAAGAGTTTGGTCTTCCTAGATTTCAAAGTGATAATGCGTGCATAAAAAAAAACTTTGAGATCTATACCAGCATTGATTGATTATGTTCGGTTGAAAGAACGAACTAACATTGTCTATTTGGCAAAGGAGACGACAAAGGAGGATGCCCTCGCAGACGTGTGGAGAAACAATAGGCTAAGATTTTTCTTGGAAGTCTATCCGATCAGTACAAGAGTCATCTATAGAATCTTACTAATATGGTTGCTGATACGGGAAGGCAAGGGAGTGGGGACGAAGATGATAGGGAATGGAGGATAGAACCTTCCAACACATTTTCAGTAAGTTCGTTGTACCGAAAATTAAATAACGTGGGATTTAAGGAACTCATATGCAAACATAATTTGGAAGTCCAAGGTCCCATTAAAAGTGAAAGTATTCATGTGGTTGGTGATGAACAACGCTATCATCTCCAAACTAAACATTAGGAAACGTAACATTATAATAGACAATATATGCCCTAAATCTGTAAAGCGTATTTTCTTTTACTGTCCTAAAGCTAGGCTTACATAGGAGGTTATGAGTTTGGGTTTTGATAGTATTGAGATCCCTATCAATATTGACGATATTTGGGGAGCTTTTATAATAGACAATATATGCCCTAAATCTGTAAAGTGTATTTTCTTTTACTGTCCTAAAGCTAGGCTTACATGGGAGGTTATGAGTGGGTTTTGACAGTATTGAGATCCCTATCAATATTGACGATATTTGGGGAGCTTTGAGAGAGAGATAAAGTAGGAAAAAATATCGGGTAGTGAGAGATATTAATGTAGCAGCTATTATGTGGATCCTATGGCTTGATAGGAATGAGGCTTGCTTTCGTAATTTGAAGTGTAGATTTCATATGATGTTACATAAAATCTTAGCTCTTATTGATGCATGTGCAGGTCAAGTAGGGGTGAGGAAGTGACTATGCATGGATTGAGCAGAGTATACGAGGAGGAGTCGTCTGCATGTACTCCAAAACTTTCTGAGTAGAGCACCGGAAAGCTGGAGTGTCATGTCTTTTGAGTAATTTATGCATCTCCCTGTAGTTTGTTAATTTATCTTTTAGTATTTTGATGTAGTGGACATGAGTTGGATTTTGATTGTTATATTTGATACTCTATGTTTCATTAATTCTCATTAACGAAATTGATGACCGGGGGGTTCACTTTTAGTTCAGAATATATATATTTTAATAAACGACACCCCTCTTGAACACATCAATTAACACCACCATCACACTGAATCCTACCCACAAACCAATCTCAAAGACTAAGATCATCCTAAAGGGACCAACCATCTCACCCACCCCATCAGACCAATTATCCTCCTCAGGCGGCAAAACACCAAACACCAAACACACCAACTCCACCTCCACTGCCACCTTAGAACGTTATGCCTTGTTCCAGCTCGAGCTCTGACCCGATAGCTGGAAGTTGTGCCCTTCTTCCTCTGCATCGAGACCTGCAAGAAACTAGGGTTTTAAGGACTCAAGAAAGGAAGAAGACGATGATGAAACAGAAAATCTAACTCTTGAATTCTATTTCACAAAATATGTGGAATTACAATTGGGGATTTATACAACTCTAACTGTTAAGCATGTGCAATGCATGCGCACATGCGATGTGGTGCTTACATGGAATCTAACAGTTGGATAGACATTTAAATTTCGGCCTGCCACTACAAGTCTACAAACCCCCTACATACATGTGGTACACACAATGCACACTTTTTCTTACATGGACTCAAGTGCAAAACGTACAAGACTCAAATGTAATACATGAAGGACCTAAATGTAATAAATGAGGGACTAAAATGTAAACTCCCAAGGACTGATGCATAACAATGTTTTATTTTTCAAGCATAGCTACTCCACACATGGATCTAAGATACTGTGGAGACTAGATCCGAGTTAAGGAACTGGATCATTCCTTCCCAAATCAATAGGAGCTTCCATAATTGATTGGAAATTTGAGAAGCACCAATAAATGTCCCAAAACAAAGAGAATTTGGTACGAAGAGTATTGAGTGGGGTAGCTACAATGAGTAATATAGAAAAATTTTGCCCATGGAATCTACTTTAACCAATCTCCACGTGAAGAAGCAGAGATGTATCAAAGATAAATCATCAAACCCTATTAATGGCCTCTATTTGTCCATCAATTTGCAGGTGGAACGCAGTACTCATACAAAGCTTACAACTTGTGAATATTGTATCTCTATCACTCACCACAGTCTTAGGCATGCCATAAAGCTTCAATACACTGGAGGAAAGAACTTCATCTATGACTTAGCAGCATATGGATGACTCAAAGGGAAGCCAATACAAATATCTTCCCACTCATGTCCTGGTATAGATAAAGGCTATAACGATCCGGCAAGAGAAGTATTGAGATACTTATTTCTCTTACAAGTATCACAAGCTCGTATGAACTGCTTGAGAAAATTTATTTTCATGCCTTCCCAACACACTATTCTCTTAAGAGTTCTCCAAGTTTTGTCCACTCCAAAATGCCCCCTTGAGGAGTAGCATGATGCTCTTCTAAGGATGGAGATAAGAGGTGAAGTAGGGCTCAATAAAATCTTCCCATTATAGTATAAACTCCTTCTATGCACTTATAAGTATCATGGGAATTGATAAGTTTTGGTTGTAACTGCACATGAAAAAAGGGCTGTAAATCGGACCGGACGGGACCGGACAACCATGTATTCAAGTTCGGACTGAAATTCTAATCGGACGGGCTTATGTCCGGCTCGCTCTAGGTCAGACAAAAATTTTATAGTCCGGGCTCGGTTCATTATAAAAGATATGCTTGTTCAGACGGACCGGACTCGGACCGGACTATGCATCCTACTTCCATGTGTAAATCGGATCGGACTATTCAGTGATCGAGCTCGAGCTCGGTAAAGCATCGGACCTAACAATTTGTTCAAGTCTGGATCTTATTACAATTCGGACGGTCCACGGTCGGGTTATTTCTCGAGCCGGACTCGAACAAACGATGGACTGTCCTGTTCCTTTTACAACCCTACATGAAAATGATCTATAACAATATGTTGTCTGAATTGTGCTATCTTTATTTCGTCCATCGCAATCCGCAATCTTTAGTCGCTCAAATCTCTCTTCGAGGTTGGATCGCTTGTGAGCTCCCTCGGTGCCTTGCTCCAGATCCATCTAGAAATCCAGACCTGGATTAATGGGGATTCTCAACCTCTTACTCAAGATCTTGATTCAGTTCAAGCTCCGATATCATTGTTCCAGCTCGAGCTCTGACCTGATAGCTGGAAGTTGTTGTGCCCTTCTTCCTTGGCATCGAGGCCTGTAAGAAACTAGAGTTTTGAGGACTCAAAAGAGGAAGAAGATGATGACGAAATAGAAAATCTAATTATTCAATTCTTAATCACAAAATCTGTAGAATTACAATTGAGGGTTTATAAAGCTTCAACCGTTGACACGCGTGATGCACGAGCATGACTGATGCAAGTTCTTGCTTTTTACAGGGAATCTAACATTTGAACATACAGAAAATGTTGGGACCGCCACTACAAGTCTACAAACCCCCTAAAGACATGTGGCACGCTAATGCACACTTCTTTACTTACATGGACTTAATTCCAAAATGTACAGGACTCAAATGTAATAAACAAAGGACCTAAATGTAATAAACGAGGGACTGAAATGTTGTATTTTCCAACAATGTTGTATTTGAGTCCATACAGGGATTGATACGTAACAATGTTGTATTTTCCAAAAATAGAGCAGGGTTAACAACAACAACAAAATCTTTTTTTTTTACAAGATTCTCTCTTTCTAGAATATGGAAAAGCTCCTACCAACTACCTTAACCCCCTCCTCTTCCCCCTCATCACCAGTATTACCCTCCGGCCATCTTCTTGACCATCCCTCCCCTTCTCTGTACCCCCTCACCTTCCTTGCTTGCTAGACCCCCCTTTCCTCCCCTCAACACCACAGGCTCCTTCTTCTTCTTCTTCTTGCTTCTCACTACTTCTGCTTCCAGGCTCTCCTTCCCAACCTTGATAACTGTCTTCCTCTCCAGTCACCTAATGTCGTCCACCGCCTTGACGTTGCTAGAGCTCAGTGGGTGCGGGCCCAATGAGAGGGTCCACCACCCACCGGCACCTGCGCCTACTGTCTCAGCAACACTACCAGAAGCTATTGATGTCCCCCCAGAACATGTGCACCTGAATCCTAAGCAAAAGCTACCCAGCGATGTTCACGCTGCTAGTGCGGCATCGATGTCACCTCCGAAGGTGGTCCACCTGCCTCATGAGAGTGAAGGTCGTCGGCTCAGACGTTTACCATCCCCGACGCGTGTGCACCAGCGTGCACAGCTCCATCGCGAAGGGAGGAAAGACGATCATCATCGCCGCGAACATCTTCTCCGACATGAGGAGTCCTACGGGGGGAGGGCCCAACGAAGGGGTCCCCCTACTAGCCAGTTGTGCCATAAGAAGTCCCCAACGTATCAGCACCGTCACCAAAACTCCAGGGGCCAGGCTCAGAGAGACATCGAGTACGACAACCACAGGGAGCACTGCCACCCAACAGAAACCAACCTCAAGCCTTTCACAAAACCAACAATACAGCCAAATCAACCATTCACCAAAACAACACAACAGCCATATCAACTTCCGCAACTTTCAAAGCCCCACCAGCATTATCAAAATCTTAACCATCATGACCCCCACCTTCATCACTCTTCCAAGGAGACTGAAACCATTGCCACAAAAAACCTCCCCAATCCCTCCACCCACCCAAACCCCACCACCGGTCATCTCGCAACTCCAAACTCACGTGAGAACCATGCCCCTAAAGCCAGCGCCTTGCGAAGCCAACTTGGGGCAGCGCAAGACGGGTTTACAGAGGATTGTTACCCAGGTGACGAGGAGTGGGAGGGGCAGTGGAATGTGGTTATGAGCAGGAAAAACAAAAGACAAGGTCTCTCTTCTTACCATCAAGATGAACAGTTTGAGCACAAAAAGAAGCAGAGGAAGGGCAAGAAGAAACCGGCACTATGTTTCAATTGCGGGAACCTTGGCCACTTCAGGAGCGAATGTACTAAAGAAGTAAGGTGCCTTAAATGCATGAAGTGGGGACATTTATCGTATATTTGCACCAATGTTGTGGAAAACCAGAGCGATGAGGAGCGTCCAGTGAGCCAGGGAAGGTCACCAGACAACCCCGCTATCGTCAGGCTAGCTAAAAGCCTTGACATTATCAAAAACGAAGAACATTGGCTAAGGAAATGGTGCGCGATTGCTAAGATCAGAGCAGGAAGGCCTTCAGAGGCTCACCTGAGTCAAGCACTCACGGAGAAGTGGCCGATGCGAGCAAATAGAGACTGGGTGGCTAAGAAGCTTTGCCACTTGCAATTTCTTGTCAGTTTCCCTTCGCCGGAGAAAGTCACCGAGGTGGTTATCATGGGGACTATCGACTTTGGTCATTTCCAAGTAGATTTCAGCGCCTGGACTCCGAACTTCGGAGCGGAGCTCCCTCAGGGTGAGAAGTTTTGGATTTGGATCCATAACATCCCTTTGCACTTTTGGAAGAGGGAAGCTATTCAGGAGATCGTCGCAGACTTCGGGACGGTGGAGGAGTTAGATGAAAAAACGGTGCGCAAATCAGAGCTTATTTCGGCAAGGGTTCTTATTCGGAGCATTGATATAGCCTTGATGCCGCGATTTGCTAAAATCTTCTCCTTCGAAGACTCGTACCTTGTCAGATTTGTGCTAGACAAGAAAGAAGAAGCTCCAAAGGTGCTGGAGTCAGTCAACCCCCATAGACGCTCAACCTCCCTCAGAGATGACCGGTCTTACAAGCAAGTGCTTTCGCCCACAAAGGCCTTAACCATAGATGGCTCCCACGAAGTTGAGAGAGCTCACCGGGAGATCATCAAGGCGGCAAGGGGGCTTAAGCAGCGAGTTGAGTCTCCGGTGGAGGGGCAGCGGCCAAAGCATGACTCAACGGCCAGAGAAGATCGCCACAGGCTACGTCCCTTCAGATCCAACGGTCAAAAACCTGCTAGAGTTTTTGACTCATTGGACTCAACAGTGAACCTGATGAGCGACCAGTCTCTGGAGGAGCTTGCAGTGGCACGGAGGGGAGAGACGAGGCCTGCAGCCCCAGAATGGGAAAATCTGCAGTTTGCAGTAGCATGCAGGCTCAGAGGAGAGAGTTGGTGGAAGAGACCACCAGACTGGGGAAGGCGACAGAGGTTGGCACACTTTCGACCAAAGAGTGGGTCACAAAGTGCTGGTTTGCACCAGAAAAGGAAAAAGAGACGATTTTGGATCAGGCGATTCAGAAGCCAAAGGCTTTTCTGAGGAAAGAGACGAGCGCTGATCTGCTCACACCCAACAAAAAGGACCCAAAAGAGAGAGAGCCCATGGCAGAGGGAGTGGGTACAAAAAATCAGTGTTTGGCACTAAGCATTTTGGGGAAAGAAAGCAATATGATCGAGGTAGAAGTTGGGTTCACAGCAAAAGAGAAGGTAGGTGAAGAAAAGTATCTCAAAGACTGTCCGTATTCCAATGCCACCAACGCTTCGTTGGTAACGAAAAGTGCTTCGATGTCTGTGCTTTCTGACGTTGCTGCGTGGTCCACCAAGGGGGTTTTGACAGCTGGATTGGGAGGTAGACTTACCGCCAGTGGTGACAGAGGAGTTGGCAGCGCAATCGAGGGGAGCGGTAGGATGGAACGCGAGACACCTTTTGTCGCTGATGGAGCCAATATCTTGATGCCAGCTGTCGATGCTTTAAGTCCAACTGAGAATGAAAGGATCGAGGACGACGGTATTCTAAGGTCATACCATCAGTTGAGATTTCCAGTTATGGGCCGGCATGTGGGCTGTCTACTGTTATTAACGGGCCCAATGAGAGGTCCAACAAGCCTATCAGTGTTTCGATGCTGTGTAAGACAGGTAGCAGGCCCAACGAGGGGTCCGCACAGAAGAGCAACAATTGTAGTTTGGAACTGCAGGCCTGTGGGCTCAATGAGGAGTCCGCATTGAGAGAGACTAATCTACAGCAGGAAGAGCTTTATGCTGATAGTGAGGAGGAACGAGCGGGACAGCTTAACCTGGACGAAGAATTCTCGTTCTCTGATGATGAGTCAGAGGATCTTGAGTTTATTGCTAACACCCAGAGGGAGATCTCACCTGCGATGGTACTTTCCACAATCCCAGAGACAGCACCTGGAGGCAGGTCTGGAGTGTCTCATAGGACAGTTGGATTCAGAGTCCACCGCTCGCTAAAGAGGGCTCATGCGGAGTCCTTGGATGATTATCTCGAGGTAGCAGCAGCCAAAGCTGCCAAGTTCGACAATGGAGGTACAACTAACTTCTTAGCTTCTATTTTAAATTTCATGTCAGATTATGAGGTGTTTTTACTGGCCGAAACATGTGGGTTAGAGGTATGGGACACAGACCGAAATGCTTTACTTCTCAACAAAATTAGGGGTTGGGAAACCGATAGGGTTAAAACCAGTTTTGAGAATGCCCTAGGAAACAGCGCTGGGCCGACTATCATCCACGAGGTTGAAGGCGCCACACCCACACAAACGATCCCCGATGACACTGTCCCCCAATGAATACACCATTCTGGAATGTTAGGGGGCTGGGGGATAGGGGGAAAAGAGATATGGTAAGGGATGTCATTAGCAACTCCAAGGCGGAAGTAGTAGGGTTACAGGAGACCAAACTACAACACGGGCTCAAACTCAAAAGAATTGGAGGCAATAGAATCAAGGAGTGGGTGTTACGGCCGTCAGCAGGAGCCTCAGGAGGGATTGCTATAGGGTTCAACTCGGATATTCTTTCCTGTGTAGAGGAGTACAGTGGAACATTCTCCCTGACTGCCTGACTCAAGCGACGGTCCGATGATTGGGTGCAAACGGTAACTGTTGTCTACGGACCGAATGTGGCCGCAGAACATGAGGCCTTCTGGCAAGTGCTGGTCGACATCCGGCAGCGCTGGTCGGGGGCCTGGATTGTGGGTGGGGATTTCAATATCACTATATTTGCATTTGAGCACAAGGGGAGAGGCGCTAGCGACAGGCACAGAGAGGAGTTCAATAGAGTGATCACGGATCTAGAGTTGATCGATATCCCAATCAATGACAGACTTTTCACTTGGTCTAATATGCAAGCGGCACCGGTGATGGCCAAGCTGGACAGAATTCTAGTCTCGATGGATTGGGAAGCTAAATTTCCACTAGCATCAGCTAAATCGATCCCTAGACCGACCTCTGATCACACCCCGATCCTTCTCGATGTGGGGTTACGGGGATCCCATAGGCCTAGGAAATTCAGATTTGAAAAGGCCTGGTTGGAAATTCAGGGATTCCATCACATGGTTATGGAGAATTGGGCGCTACCAATCTCCGGCAGGGATGCGGCTTCCCGATGGTGTGGAAAAATTCGAAGACTGCGAAAGAGGCTCTGTAGATGGAATCGGTCTAGATTCTCGTCCATCTGGCATGCTAAAGAGTCCTACCTGGAAGGAATTGATGAGCTAGAGAGGGTGGAAGAGACTAGAGTCCTATCGCAGGAAGAGAGAAACAGGCTTTTAGAGCTCCGAGATAACATTGCCAATCTTTATAGACTGGAAGAGATCAAATGGCAACAAAGGTCTAGGATTTCGTGGCTCAAAGAGGGAGATGCGAACACGGCCTACTTCCACCGGGTTGCTAGCTCAAGAAGGAGATCCAACCTTATGCTAACAATCCAAACAGATACAGGGACCTCGCAAGACGAAAAGGTGATTTCCGCGACCTTTCAAACTTTCTATAAGGGTCTCTTCGGGAGGAAGAATGATTTTAGGGTCCCAATGAGCGAGGACTTCTGGCAGGCGTATCAGAATGGATCAGGATCTATTTTTTCCTCCTTGGAGGCTCCTTTCTCGGAAATGGAAGTTAAAACGGCCATCAACCAGATGGGTGCAGACAAGTCGCCTAGACCAGACGGCTTTCCAATGATGTTCTTCCATGTGTTCTGGGAAGAAATTAAAGGAGATTTTATGGATTTAATGGAGAAATTTTTCAACAACAATCTGAGGCTAGGTATGTTCAACTTTGCAGAAGTAGTGCTAATTTCCTAACGAGAGGAGTCTAAGAGCGTTGGGGATTTTAGACCAATTAGCCTGATAAACTGCTCAGCTAAGATCATCACTAAGGTCCTAGCCATTCGTTTGGGAAATGTTATGGACAGTATTATAAGTAGGACCCAGACAGGTTTCATCAAGGGCAGATGTATCCTAGACTGTGTGGCCACTGCAGAACAAGTTATCCACCACTGCCACAAGAGCAACTCCAAGAACTTCCTCCTAAAGCTGGATTTTGAGAAGGCTTGCGATTCCGTCGACTGGGAGTGCTTGCTAGAGGCACTCAGAGGGAGAGGTTTCGAAGACAAATGGATAAGATGGATCAAACAATGTTTGCAATCTAGTAAAAGGCAATCTCAGTAAATGGGAAGCCCGGTGCATCGTTTCCTTGCAAGAAGGGACTCCGGCAGGGGGATCCGCTATCCCCACTCCTATTTACTATTGTAGCGAATGTGCTTAGAGGTATGCTAGAGAACTGTCACAGCAAAGGTTGGATTAAGCCTGTGGCCAGCGGCACCTCTAATCAGGGGTGTACGATTCTCCAATATGCTGATGACACCCTTCTCTTTGGTAATGGGGCTAGAGCTGAAACTGTCTGCTTTAAAGGGGTCCTCTACTGTTTTGAAGCCTGGTTAGGCCTTAGGATAAATTTCCACAAGAGCGCGCTGGTTCCCATTTCACTGTCAGAGGCAGAAGCACGAGAGCATGCCGCCATTCTAAACTGCTCGACGGAGGAGTTCCCAATCAAGTATTTAGGGCTTCCACTCAGACCAGGGAGACTTACTAAGGCTGACTGGTTACCTATTATTGATAGGGTGGAGGACAGACTGACTGGTTGGAAAGGTAAGGCGCTTTCTCTTGGGGGCAGAGTGGTGCTCATCAACTCGGTGCTGTCTAATCTGCCCATCTATTACATGTCATTTTTTGAACTCCCAAAATGGGTGATCCAAAGGATTGACCGAATCCGGAAAAGATTCCTTTGGAAAGGGGCAGATCCGAATAAGGGTGGTTACCACCTTATAAAATGGAGTGTAGCCTGCATGAAGAGGAAACATGGCGGGCTAGGTATCATTGACCTGAGAGATATGAACCTGGCCCTCCTGGGGAAATGGTGGTGGAAAGTTTTTCACCAATGTGGGGAAGGCTGGCAGGATTTTATTCAACCATACCTCCGAGGAAAAGGGACGAGAAGTTTAGGCTTTCGAGTTGGATCTAAAGTATCTCGCCTCTGGAAAGGAATCGCCAAAGCCAGTGGACCGTTCCACTCAGCAGTAACGTCTACTATCGGTAATGGAAGATCCACCAGATTTTGATGGGACAAATGGTGTGGTCCCCATACTCTTAAGGAATGTTTCCCGGAGCTGTATGAAAAAACGACTCGCCCAAATATATCGGTGGCAGGAACATGGAAAAGGGGAATTTGGAGACCGCCGTTCCGAGGAACTCTTTGCCCAGGATTGCAGCAGCAAATGCGTGAACTACAAATGCAGATTTCACAGTCTGGGGTGGTGTGCGCCCAAGGCCCAGATCAGATGCGTTGGGGACTTGAGAGTAAGGGAATGTTCTCGGTAAGATCCTTGTACCACCGAATTCACTATCGAGGATGCAGACCCAGCTGGGCAACGGTGTTATGGAAGGCAAAAATGCCCTTGAAAGTATGTATCTTCCTCTGGCTAGTGCTCAATAATGCCATCCTCACCAGAGAGAACCTGTCCAAGAGGCAACTCCACATTGCGACAAACTGTGGGTTCTGCAACATGCATACGGAAGATTTGAACCATCTGTTTATTCACTGCACAAGAAGTAAGGCCATCATGATAGAAGTTCTACGAGCCCTAGGAACAAGTGACTACCCAAGCAAGTATGAGGAACTGTGGGTTGGTCCCAGATTTGCCTCCATTCGACGTAGCATGAAGGATGCGTGGTATATTGCCATTGCGGCAACCACATGGGTGTTATGGCTAGATAGGAATAATTTTTATTTTCGTGCTTCTTGTAATTCTATTTCTGGTAACCTTACTCTTATCATGCACCTGATTTCCTTTTGGGCCACAGCTGCTGCCACGGGAGCGAGAGGGAGGATTGCAAGGATCTTCCAGGTGGAAGAATTTGATGACGAGGAGATTGAGTTCGGACCGACTCTGGACTGAGGAGTTGGCACCCTCCAGGCTCTTCAGTCTTTCAGCAGCTGCAATCTCTGCTTTTCTCTTTTGTATGTTGTATTTTGTATTAACCTATTGTATTGTTGGTTGTCTGAGGTTTGGATGATGTAACCCACCCCCCAGGGCTCTGTTGGGGGTTTATGTTTTATTTCCTGCACTGCACTTTACTTTTCCCGATACTCCGGAATTGTTTATTAATTTCTTATTAATGAAACAGGGTGGCGTTATTCCACCTTTTACCTCAAAAAAAAAAATCAGAACTACTCCATACAGGGATTTGAGATACTGTGAAGACTATTTCCAAGTTAAGGAACTAGATCATGCCTCCCCTCACTCTAGTACTTCTCCTATCCATCCCAACCCTGAACCCACACTGCCACTAATTAATACCAAATCCGGTCATGCATTTTTCCAAATCATCGTACCCCCCCCCGCCACACTACAACCACTTTTCATGCCTCCAAGCCACCTTCTAGCTCGGACGATGAGGGGATGGTGGACTTGGCACTACAAAAGATAAGAGAATGCCCGGCAGATCTACCCCGGCGTTACATATCTCTATACTTCCTTTCCTCCCCTAAATCCCCACTTCCCTCTATTTTTTTCCTTTTAGCGTTCAACCAGAAACCCTATTCCCAAATTCGTCGCCCCAAACTCCCTCTCTCTTTCCCTCTTCGAGCTCTCTGCCACTCCGCTCTCGCAGTCGCACTTGCCTCTGCCTCCGCTCGCTCTCCCTACCCGCCGCCGCCTCCGCTCGCTCTCGCACCCGCTGCTGCCGCTGCTCGCTCTCGCAATCGTGGCTGCCGATTGCTTGGTCGTCGTCCTTCCCCACCTCTCTCTTTCTGAAACCCTAGGTATGGATGTCTCACATCATCCTCTCAAAACACAAGGAATGAACGGAATCGGCTTCAAATCATCCTCTCAAAATTCACGAATTTCTCTCCTACTTTACTTCGTCTTTTCGATACAATTATCGATTAGGTACGGTAGTCTATTTCTCACATTTGTTTAAAATTTTTTATATGTCAATTTTCTTATAATCCCAACCAATTTATATATTGGGTTTCAAATTTATTTAGAAATTAGTTAAGACTGGAAGCTTGTGAATTTGTGAACTTGCTTATTCATGATTGAGAATCTTAGATGCACTTGAAATCCTGAATCATATGCCATTTCCGGGCTTTCGATTTTGTGGGTTTACTGATAGGGTTTTTGATTAAAGCTGGTTTAAGTTTGGTACTAAAGTATGATGTTGTTCTTAGACAAGTGCGATTTAATCTAAATGCAGTTTATTTTCATTAGTTGGGAACGTCTTTTTCATTTTCATTTTCATTGTTGTGGTAATTTTATGTTAATGTGGCTTAATTTTGTGCAGATGACCAGTACTTCTGGAGGTAGTAATACTGTCTGTAATGTTGACGTTGAGGTGTTCATGAGAATAGAAGCGATGTGTAAAGAGGTATGACATTATATTCATATCGTTGCTCCATGTAGCTTACGTGTACATAATTTATTACTGCAAATAGTTTCAGTTAATTGTATATATAGACCTCTAATTCAAACTCTTTTTATTTAAACAATTTCATGTTCAGATTTGGATGGATATAGCAAAGCATGATCCACTGTATCCACTGAAGTCAGAGCTTCTTCATGAACATTGTTTCCCTACGAAGAATGCTCTCAAATCTTCAAAAAGTTCGTTCATTATTAGGTCTGCCTCAGTTGTTAAATTATTGTTGGATATCATGTAGATTGCACATAAGCCACTTACGGAGCGCATCACTATGTTAGATTGCATTCATTTTAACTATAGTGTGCTTGTGGAGGTTATGATTGTAAAAAACCCAAGAATAAATAACCACTAGGATAATAGCTAAATTGATTTATGTTGCTCCACATGCAATACACAACAATACTTAAGATTGTGTAGGTATCTGGACTATTATAACTTGAGATTTGGGGTTAGTGTGTAGTGGACAACGGTTCCACTTATAGAAGACAGTCTTTTTCCTTTTTTTTGTGTAAGGAATCTTGTGTGGTATGAATTCCCTAGCTCTTCCTCTACAAACTAGTCCATATTTTCTCTACTCATTATCTAATTCTTATTGACTGACTTAGGCCAAGATCTACATATGAGATCTAGAGAATAAATTTTACTTTTTATTGTTATATAATACTCCATGAATTGCTTGTATAATTGAACATTGTTGTAGGAAGGGAAAGGTTTCCAATTTGTGCCATGCATGTTTACATTTGCTACTTCTATTCTCCATTTCAAATTTACATTAAGTTTTAAATTGTGATCAGGGAAGTTAAATCTCCTACTGGGAAAGGTAAAGGTATTCCACAGGCACTTCGCGCATATGCTCGAGTTTTATCTATCACAACACATGAAGGTTTAATATGTTCTTCCTATTTGTCTCAGTTTATTCTAGGTTTACTCTTCTAATAATTAATGAATGAAATTTTAATTTTTAGAATTGAAAGCTCTGCAAATAGAGACTGCTGAAAATGATGGACGATTAGCTAGACGCTCTTTAAAGAACAAGAGAAGTGAGATCCGAGCCCACCAAAATTTGCTTTCACAATTAACGCAAATGTTTCAGGATCTTGATTCTGCTATAAAGGTAACGATCACACATCGTTAGTGTGATGTATATAGTGGTATTTAACAGTCAGACCTAGAATTTTCAATTACGTGTACGTAATTTATTTAGAAATAATACTCAAATAGAAATCTCTGAAAATGATAAATAACATGTTCGAATTAGAGTTGATTGCCTGCATTTTGACACTATTTGATTTCTGAATGCTCTAACAGCCTTTTTGTATTCAATATTTCACAGTATTTCAAATAAGTGAGATTTCTCTTTTCTTGTTTCAACTTTCATTTGTTTAAATTGATTCTATATGCTGTTATGCTTATGCTTATGTCTTGTTTAAAATTTTTGTTGGAATCTTGATCTACTTTTGAGCATCTCTGGTTGGAATATGTATGTAGTCTCTAAATTCTAGTCTATAATTTGAATAAATAGTTCAACAATATTAATCGATCAAAACTGGATCTAATTTTACTGAGTATGATTACTGAATTAACTTCTGATCAGGATTGAATTCGCATTATGTTTTGTACCATTATAGTCAATAGGGCACACAAATTAAGGCTCATTGTTATGAATATGAATGTGGATAAACTATGATTGGGGAAGCATCAATACTCTGTATCCATAAAATGCAACTACAAAGAACTAATTAAAGTCTTTGGTGGTGCATGATGGTTCGTTGCGGTATCATGTGTGTACTTCTGAAAGAAAAGGTAATATTTCTTGAAGCAATTAGCTTAAGCTGAATAATAGGTCCTACTAATACTAACTTTTGTGTACAATGATTAAAATGGTATATGTTAGTGAAAACCATTTTGAATGAACATAAGAAAAATGTATATTGATGTCTGTGTAATTTTGTGCAGGATATTGATGGGAAGGATGTTTCTCTAAGAAAATTCAAGGGTAAGGTTCTGTGAATTGTCAATGTTGCTTCGAGATGGTAACCTCTGATTTCCTTTATATTATAGTTGTACTATTTGGACTTTGTGTTTGTGTAATTGGGAGCAAAAATTTTTTTTGGTTATGTCGAGCTAATTGAATAACTTTGTTTTGAATGACATTGGGTTGACGACCTCAAATTACACAGCTCTCATATATATTAAAAGTATAAGACACAAGGTATTTTAGAAATTGTTTCTTGAAAGATTTCAAATTATATTTGAACATAATATATATTAGCATAATATATATTATTGAGGAGTACAACAAGATGCTACAAGATGCATAGAGCTTATTTGGTATTTCTGTTTGTTGCATATGTGTGCATAAATCCATCGGAGTTGAGGCATAATATACTTTCTTTTCTTCTATTAGCCGACCTTCTATGAAGCATTTGGACTGATGGTTGTGGAATCCATGACATGCGGTCTTCCCACATTCACAACTGTGCTTGGTGGACCTGCTGAGATCATAGTCCACAGAGTTTCTGGCTTCCACATTGATTATTATCAGAGCGATAAGGCTGCTGAACTCCTTGTCAGTTTCTTCGAGAAATGCAAAGAAGATCCTACTCACTGGGACAAAATCTCAAATTGTTGACTGAAACGTATCGAAGAAAAGTAAGGATTAATGTTTCATTAACTATGTTTCACTTGTTAGGCTAACTCACTGTTAATTTTATTGACATGAATTTTGAACTATAGGTACACATGGAAGTTGTATCCTGAGACGATGATGACATTGGCTAGTGTTTACGAGTTCTGAAAATATGTCTCTAAGCTTAACCGCAGAGAGGCATGTCGTTACCTCGAGATGTTTTATGCCCTCAAGTATTGCAAACTGGTGAGTTTATTTGAATTCTATAATTGAGAAATCAAGTACTAGTAAAACTGGAATCTATCTTTTATATTGAAGTTTGGGAATTTTTTTGTTCTTTTTGTTTTGCAGAGTATAGGCTCTTCAGCAATTTAAGGCTCCTTCTCTTGCTTCATCAAGGAAGAAATGAGTAGGGAATTGGGTTCTACTCAGCCTACCTTGTTAAAATCTTCTGTTTTTGCCTTGTATCTTCGATAAATGCATACATGATGTTGTATTTATTTTTTTGTTCAGTGTACTAAGTAAAATGAATTGTTAGATGCTAAAGGATCCATTGACTAAAACATAGTATTTCGATTATATAATGATTTTAATTGTTTAATTTGTGGAATAAATTTGTGTTCAAAAGTACATTTATATTGTTTATTATGTTTGTTATAAATTTATTATGTTTGTTTATGAATTTTTAGAAAATTGTGAATTGAATTGTTTCTATATTTATTTGGGCCAAAAATTAAAAAAAAAATTAAAATAATAATAAAATAATAATAATAATAATAATACCTACCCCGGCGTTTTCAAATACCGGGGTAGGTCTTTTAATGGAAAAAAAATGTAAAAAAAAATTAAAATACCCTGGCGTTTGTAAAAGCCAGGATATCCTTATAACATACCCCGGCGTTTGCAAACGCCTGGAAAAGTGTTCCGCAAGCCCGGCGGGGGAAAGCACGGCGCTTGCGGCGGCGCTTTTTGAAGTGCCGGGAGGATCAACCCCGGTGTTTATAAACGCCGGGAATGGGCAAAACAAATGCCGGGGTATGCCGTCTGATTTGTAGTGTGGGTTGAAATTATATGGAGGATGACTATGACTCTGATGAGGAAGACGCTATCGAATCTCTTGTAGGCTTATGTTTCTCAAGTGTTAACGAGAATCGACATATGGACTGATTGCTTGGGGAGGGTTTGTCCCCCATGCCGGAGGTTGTTCCTTCCACCCACCCGTCCCCGATCCCCGTTAGCGATCATGTTCATGGGAAGTAGAAACCTAGCAAGGTTAAGACTAAAGGAATCCCACTGGGTAGGAGGGGGAGAGTGCGCTTGTCGATCTGCTGGAGGTGGCAACATCGTCGGCCCGGAACCAAACCGTCGGTGGAGTGCGCAATTTTTTTTGCTTTCGTCTAACCAAAGTTTTTCATGTATAGATTTATGATGTTTATGATCTTATAGAATTCAGGGGTAAGGGAGTGAATAGGAAAACCTAGGATTGATCCTCAGGGCCGGCCCAAAGGTAAAGCAACCAAAATTAGGGCTTTAAGCCACCAAAAAAAAATTTATCTAAAGAATAAAGGCCTCCTCACATACCAAAAAGTCCAAAATAAGCCTCCTCACATACCAAAAAGCCCGGAATAGGCCTCCTCACATACCAAAAAGCCCGAAATTGATTACAATAATATAATAAATAATTTTGCATCTCAAAAAGCCTGAAAGATAACATTTAAATAAAAATATATTAATTTTAACAAAATATTATTATAAACTTATAAAAGGCCTCATTTCGGAGTTTGCTTTAAACCTCAATAAGTGTTGGGCCGGCCCTGTTGACCTTAGATGATATAGGAAGACCTTCATAGTCAAAATAATGATTTTTCTTTTTAGGAATGTCAAGGGGTCAAGGGGGCAAAAAGAAGATGGCCACTAATGTGATCATCTCCTCCAAAGCGCACCTTGTTGTTCTTCAAGAGACCAAATTGACGAATCCATCTAGACTTAATAGAGCCTGGGGAGGCAAAATTAGAGAATGGAAAATAAAACCATCTTTGGGTCACTACAAAATGTACGGGCTTTAGCGGCGCTTTTACAAGGTTGTCGCTGCGTTTTTTGGCGCCATTATAGTCCTTAACGGCACTTCGGAAATTGCCGCCGAAAATGTCGTTACAGCGTGCGTCGTTATAGCTATATGGGCTATCGCGGTGTATACCGGAGCCACCGCTATAGGGTGCCCACCTATAACGGCGTTGCCATACTACCGTTATAGGAGCATTTTCATTTCAATGTTTGGAAAAAAAAGTTAAGCTATAGCGGCGTTCGACAAGCGTCGGGATAGATTTTATTGAATACTAGCTCGCTTTAAATTAGTACCCTACAGTGGCGCATGGCAAGCGCCACAATAGAGGATACTACTTTTTATAGGAGTAGTATCTATTGCGGCGTTTACTAAGAAATGCAGCGATATGTTTTTTTTTTTTTTTAGCATTTCATTCTAAAATTTTGAATTGGAAAAACCAGTAATTAATCGCATATTACAAATACATGTAATCATATAAAATTTAAATGCTTAAATCTTAAAATCAATAATAACATCAATTTCAACAACCAAAAGTCACACATCACAAAAAACAACTCAACAGAAAAGAAAATATGTAACACATAAACTGTCATACAACGAGTGTCAAATGTATATGTTGTACAACACTTAGTTATTACAAAACATAGATAATATTCCTACTAAACATTTAAAAAAAGTCCAAATCCAACAAACTACAGCAAGGGAGTCTTCTCGTGTGGCCCGGTGTTGCTTCCAATTCCATCGTTATTTTGCCCTAGTGTATGTGCGTGACTGGAAACCGATGGAATACACTGACCCTGTAGAAAAACATAAATATTTGATCATCAATTTGTCAAACAAAAGAAGAAAAAGAGCACAAAACTGCTTAGATCATTTTTAATAACAGAATTCAGTCACATGAGAAGCATTGATAAAACTGCTTAAATCACTTAACCTAGGCTGGCTAGCTCTGCATGCTTTAGAGCTAATTAATCAGGAAATGTAGTTCATAATGATGGTATAGTATTTCATATATAGTCCTTAGTTGTATTAATGTGACAAAGGTTTTGTGTTCACCCTTGTCTTAGATTCATTCTAATTTCTGATTTCCATTTTTGGTTAAAATTTTAGACTTGGGGGTGATTCAAGTTATGGGCAATCAAAGGATTTCATGCCAACATTTAGACTTGGTTTGGGGAGGTTCCTTTTCCCAAATCAAAGGATTTCATGCCAACATTTCCAGCTCAGCATGCACAAGACAGGTAACCTACTTATCTTAAATACTCTGTCCTTTCTAATGTCTCATTTGTACCTAATGTTTTCTTAAATTGATATATTAGACGTGTGCGAAGAGCTATGAAGAGCCCAGATCCTCTAGAAGAGCAGCGGAGGAAAGAACTTCAGCTAGGGGATCAGTTAGGATCGGGAAGCTTGTTTGGCTGACCCAAAGAAATGGTAAACAAAGAGTTGTGGTTCCCCATTGCTTCATGTTAGCTGGAAACACTCTGAACATGTTCCTTTGAGGTGAGCCATGCACTACAAGTGAAGTTGTGCAACTTGTGTTAAGAGTCAGTCTACAATTGATGCTGTTATTAAGCAGGCAACCCTGATGAGTTAGGTGGGGTTAAGATATTATGTGCCATCCATAAAAAAAAACCTCAATATCAGGGATTTTTTGTTCTCCAGTGCCAATGATCACAAAAGGTTCCTCCTTTATGTAGCCTACAGCATAAGGTGTGGCATATTGGCTTTATTTTTCTTGATACTATCTATAACACCCCAAATTCAAAATACAATTGAATTCGAGATTCCACAGGATCTTTACACTTCTTTCGTACAATTTTATAAGGAATTTAAAACTTTTTACTTTACATCAGAGTTACAAAAAATCTTTATACTTTACATTTTACAGCGGAAGCAAAATTACAATATTTATATAAATGAAATTACAACAGCATTTGAATAATCTCTAAGCATCAGTTCTCCTTTAATCTTTATCATGTCATTTATCCTGCATACAAAACTGTGGGTACGTTCGTTTATTCAACTGACGAATATTATACACGGCCATCCTCTCTATGCCGGAAACAGTATAATGATTTTCCATACTTAACAAACACAAACTTGTTCGCATATCAACTAAGGGGAATATCCTATTGATGTCGTGTTGTGATTGTGCACTTAGTCCTTAATGCAGTTATTTATATTACATGACACTAATGCGTACTTGTTCGGATTCTATGCATCCCATACTACATAGGTCCGAGGGCAAGCCTCTTAATCGTTCTTAATCTTGTAGGGTTCAATCCCTCGTCATGACTTACTCTACTACTGTAACTACGGTAATTATCCTAGATGATCTATGAGTACGAGCTCATGTACAGAAAAATTGGAGGGTAATCCCACATCATGTCACGACACATCGTGAAGACAACCTATGGACAATTCAGCCTCCTTCATGGCACACGATCCTCTCGTGTCACCAAACACCCCACAAGCGTTGCCAAGATCCCGATAATTCCGAAGTAGTTCCCACGTCATGTCACGACGCATCGTGAAGACAAACTGTGAATCACACCCACATCGTAGACTCGAGGCCCTCATACTTGTGCTTTTCTCTCACTTTCATCACCTCTTCACTTTGTACTAATTCTTAATTTTATGAAATCATAAACAAAATCAATCTCTTAGAGTCAGCCCTCTCACCAATACCGGTCTTATTTCTTTCATTTCACAATGACCCAACTTGGTCTTTTCACTTTCAATTGTCATGTCCCATTACTTTCAATTGCCAGTGTGAGTATTGGCTACACCCTAATTTTCAATTTCAATTCACAAATTCATATGTTTGAGTTGTCATACTCAAGAACATTTCTTTTTTCCAATTACATGATTTCCAATCCTTTCATGAATCAATTATCATACATGGAGTTCAATCATAACTCATGCATTCCATAGACAACATTTATTTCCACATTAAAAATCATATCACGAAAGCATCTAGTCAAATGAATATTCATGATATCACCATTGTCATGCTACTCTTTTAACAAAATAATCCATACAAGAATTCACAGTTATGTTCTCTTTCCAATCATTTTTCCTTTTCAATACTTATCTTAATCACCCCGTGAAATCACACATTTTTATGAAATTATACAAGTAAGAAACCATAGTTTCGAATACAATTTTACTTCCAAAATACACTTTATCTCATTCCAATAACTCTCAATTAATTTTTATAAGTTGTATATGATTTTAGAATAATAACCGCATTTTTCGGAATTTTTATACATCAAGAAAACCCACAAAATCAAATTATACAAAAAAAATGCATGCATTCTGGCCACACCCAGAAACGAACCCGCAACCTTTAAGAAGACAACCGCACACGCTAGCGACTAGGCCATTTGCGCTCAACGATATGAAAGAGAGACAGAAAGTTTTTATACTCTCTGTTCGATGTTGGGTATTTTTTTAAAACGCACACAAAGAAGGGTGGACACAGGTATCGAACCAGCGACCACAGAGCCACACACCCGCGCTACAGTAGTGCTAGAGAGGCCTACCGACCACTTGAGCTACGTGCTCAAGTTGTCATAACTACAGATCGAATTCTATATAACTCTGTTCTCTGTTCCAATAATTAATTTCGATGTTCAAAAGCTCTTATCTTTGTTTTGCTTGCACCAAAAACCATGTAAATCTCCAGAATGTATATTTTAACTTAAATTAACACTACAGTATTTTAAAAATAATTTTTCAGCAATTAAATACACATTTCACATACAATAATCTAATTTCCATACTACTCCTTTCATAGTTTAATTTTGAAATTTCTCAAATACAAATTGGTATTAAAAATTCACATTATAACCATAACTCCCTGATTTTCCCTCTTTCATAAACTCAATGCATAGGACAATTTTATTCATTTGAACCAATGTCACGATAGTCCATTTGTATGCAAAACAATAATTTCATTTACTAGCATTTCGTACTCATTTTTGACATTATCAACAATCTCAATTCAATATTTCCATAACTACAAGCAATTTACACACAATGTTAAGATTCATAACAAGTTAACATGCAATCTATCAAGCATTCATTTAATCAACTAGCAAGTCATTTTTCAAATTAAGTGTGCTCTTATTAGTTTTTTTCATACATCATTATTTTAATACTCTAGCATGGTATCTAAATTAGAAGTATAGAAAAACCACCCACCTAATTTGGAGAGAAAAACCACACAACGTCTCCTAAACGAAAGAGCCCTTCTCCTCCTAGATTGAGCTTGCCAAACGAGTGCTTCTCCTTGCTCCTAGTGCAAACCCGAGAGCTCCCAAGTGATGTAGCCGGCCTCCTTGCTTCTAGCACACACACTCAATCTTTTATTCTCACTTCTTACCAATAATCTACTACTAATAATTGTATTCTTTCACCATAGGTTTGGAGAATGAAGAGTGCAAGAATAACTAGGCTAGGGGGTGGGGGGGGGGGGGGTATTTATACAAAATTTTGGGATAAATAGAGGGCTAGGATTGATCTAGGAGTTAAGAAACAAAGGCTAGGATTTAAGGGGAAGTTGTAGTAACCAACCATGACTACAAAAACCACCTCCCACAACTCCACTCTCTCTTTTCTTCTCTCCCATGTCATCCGGCCACTATTAGGTGCAAAAACACGTGCACGTGTGATGCACGTGTTCCCATAGTTCCCCATTTTAAAAGTTGTACATTTTATTTTTTTATAAAAAATCTATAAAAATTGTCTACACTACAAGTTGTAATAAAAAAAAAGAGAATAAACTCATGGGCTTTTATTTAATGGGCCAAAATAGCTTACATTTAAAATAAATTAAGTTGGGCTCAAAATAAAAGAATACTTATGTTTGTTTAAAAATAGGCTTTGGGTAAAAATAATAAAAGACATATATATATATATATATAGGAGCAGAAGTAACTACCCTACAAGGTGATAAGAGGATAACTACCCTACAACTAGTAAAAATTGGGAGCAGAAGTAACTAAAAATATGAGCCATGGCAGATTGCCAAATTTATGAAGGGTAACTCTCACACAACTAAATTATAATTAAATATATGCAGAAGGGATAACAGAAAAACTGATCCATGGCAGATTGGCAAATTTATGAAATAAACATACAACATGCACAAGGTGTACAGCATTTTCCTATATATTGCAATTACATTTTTTTGTTTACTACTTTAGTATTAATGTACTTATGGAGATGCAGTCCATATATATTTTTTTGTTACAATAATAGCTTGTAGACTTCATCTTTATGAATGTAGTCATAGCACTACTGCAAACTAAAATTACACATACATATTTACACCTGTATATTATAAGTGCGGGAAATGATATATAAGAAGCATGATATAAAAAAAGACTTGCACTGCATGCATAAATGATCAAGTATTTATAATGGTTGCTGAAGCATCCATAACTTTACAAACAAAACAATTTTTACTGAAGATGACCAATAAACCAGATTTCAATAACTGAAGATCACTTTACCTCCTAAATGTTTTTCCTGAATGTTACTGATTCAAGCAGGAACAGGGATGGGTCATTATGGTGCCAAGAAAGACTTAATCTCCGAGAGTTGGTGGTCAGTAGATTCTGCAAGCATTCTCCATAAAAGAGAAACAAAACCTACTCATATGCAACCAAGCGAACTCTTCAAAGCACTACAACAAATATCATCCTTACCAAGAAAATTGTTGATCATTTATGCAGTGCCAGTATATTTACCAGTATATTGCCAGTTTGCTACTGGTCGGAATTTGATCTGAAAATTTTGACATACACACATGTACCAATTTTAGATCAACAATTGAAGCTGTTGAAGAAATATAAGTTAAAGCTACAGAAATTGAGACAATATACTGGTAAATATACTGGTGGGGAATCCTTTATCCATGCGAATACAGTCACAGTAATCCAATAAAACTGGAGAGCGGAGAGTTTGAAAATGAGTTCTCCATTACAGAGATTCCCATACCCACCCAATTATAAATATATGTGGGGACTTGAGAATTGACATCTGAATATAGCTTAAATAGCTATTTATTCTTAAAGATGAAGGCTACAAGTGAATCTCAAATTAGTATGATATCTTATCATGGGAAAAATATACTCAATTTAAGTGGCATTACTCTTTAGACATAATACAATGCTAGTTATATATATATTTTTCATCTTCCCAAATTTAGCTGTTAAGAACCTTATTTATTTTATGGCTTCAAAAGAACTTTCCATTTCATTGGTTTGAATTCGCTGACATGACAATAAACGTGATTCTCTAATAATTATTTAGGTGGTAAGCCATTCTTTTCGATGAATATTTATGGTGGAAGTGGAAAGCTTTAGATAGTGAAGTGTGACAACAGTAACATGAATGGTAGGAAATAAAACCACTATTTCATTTGTTCTACAACGTCCATAACCCTTTTCTACTTAGAATATTTGATAATTGATATGACAAGTGGGGGGAAACTTTAACCTGGTTGGCTTATTGATCATGTGTTCTTCATTAACTTATTCTGTTCATATTCTTTCTCGTGTTTTTTATATGAGTCAAAATAATATATCGTCTAAATACTTTTTCAAAATGAAGGTTTGTGCTAATTTTGTATCTAGAAGGAATATGTTGCCTCAATCGTAATGCTTATGCATCTCCTCTATTCAAACATATAGCTGCCAAAAGATCTTTTAGGAATGAAGAAAGAATCCATACATAGCAAGCCAATGAACGATGTAGAATTTAGACGAGGAACCAGATGCGAAATGTGCCCAGTTATAAACGTGCAGCGTCTTCCTATGGTGATATTCAATCAGGATACACATACATAGTGAACTTCATTTTTGAGTTAAATATGTATGAACGTATGATGAACTAGGTATCACTACAGACATAATCTTGCTTCCTTGCATAATGCCCATAACTCCGAACTTATCAATCAATTATTTGGGATTATGCTGCCATGCAGGATCATACAATATACCAGTATATTGCATAATATACTGGTAAATATACTAGCAATATACTGGCAATATACTATATGAGCAAAACTTACACAAACATAGTGTATCTAAGAAGCTTCCCGTAAGAATAGATTGAAGGAAAGACATTAGATGATTTAGGAATACCTTAATAACAGAGAACGCTTCCTCCTTGGTGGTTTTTGAAATTTTTGACCAAGTCTCGTAGCATAAGGGAAGCAGCCGAGAATTTCTTGCTATTACCCCGCAAAATTCACCGAGCTTACTCCCGCCATGTCCAGTCGGCTGACCGAAGCTGTTGTTGCTCACTAATATCTTCTCATCATTCTGGAGCTTCCATACCTCCTTCATCTTGGTCGGTCCTCTCCTCCTCACAATGGTGGGAGTGCTATCCTCACCGACGTCGACTGTAGTGTCATCTGTATGCGCCGCACCTCCACTTTCTCCTGTAGGGTTCTCAGTCGAAGGTCCCATGCTGGGAGGATCTACCAGTTCCTCCTGCCTAATCGTGACCACCTTCCTTTTTCTTCTAGCCATCTGTCACCTGTTTACAGAACATTATAAAAACCAAATAATAAATTTAAGGAAATATACATGAAACAATGAATATTTAAGGAAATATACATGAAACAATAAATTGAGACAAGTCCTTTAACATAAATTTATAAAAATTACAAATTATCACAATATACCATTAATTTGTAAATGATTGATACTCAATTGAACTGATACAAAAACAAGAAATATTTTAAGATACTATATCAACAAATATCGTCAAATATGTCACCCTCTTCTCGATCCGTACGTAGCCATGTAGGGCCACTACTATAATCAAAAATATTTACATCAAATGTTGGAAACTCAGTAGCAGTAAAATTATTCACAACAACAGCGTCATCATCATCTGAATCGTCCCCCAATTGAAATAAATCTCTTGGTTTCATAGTTAGTGCCACGTATGATTTTGGCACTATTGGGTCTTGAATGTAGAAAACTTGGAACACTTGAGACGGAAACACAAATGGTTCATGGCTAATGTGTGTCCCAGTGTAAACTAGATGTGAAAAATTTACAATTGTAAAACCTAGCTTCTCCACTTTCATGTTATTTAATCATGTCCAATCTCCACAAAATAAGACTACTCGAAAATGCCCGTAATAATTCAAATCTATAATATCTATGAGCACCCCATAATAGTCAACATCTCCGTCTATAGGATTCGTATCATTTTTAGAGGCATAGCTTCTAGTTTTTGAAGTAACTACAATGCCACTATTTTGATACTTCAAATTTCTTTCACGATCCTGAGTACGAAATGTGAATCCATTGAATATATATCCATTATATCTTTTAACCATTTTATGGGGACCTTTGGCAATAATCTTTATTTCAGGTGTCACCTCATCATCACCCAACGAAGAAACCTAAAATTACAAAGTAAATCATATTAGTATAAAACTTAGAATTTAAAAAATACAGTCATCCAAGCCACGAGACGGTGACTTACATAAGTTTCAAACCACTTGTGGAATTTTTCATTCATTAACTTATGTTGCTCACGTGGCTTCAATGTCTTTGGTCTGTGCCTTCTTTTCATTATCCTGATAAATTTGCTGGAACAAAAATAAAACGAATGGACATTAAAAAATCTTTTACTACTTCCTAATTGTGAGCAAAAAAAATCATATTAATCCAAATTCAACTTACACTCGATCTGGCTCACATGATGCACTATGATCTAACACATATCGATGTTCTTGTTCCCATGTTAAGTCGTCTAACTCAAATTCATCAATTTTCCCGAAAGCAGTGCCAGCGGTCTAGAAGAGATATTTAGCCCCTTTGAGGTTTAAAGTTCTGAGTTTCTCTTTGGTCTATTAAGACATGTCTCCACACCATGGAGATACCTTGAACAGAAATTGGAGCACTCCTCTGAAAGATACCCTTCTGTAATTGAGCCTTCTGGATAAGCTTTATTTTTAACATAACCCTTAAGTCGGTAAAGGTACCTAAACAAGTATATCTGGATTTCAAAACGTATGGAGGAATAGCATAAAATAACTAACAAAATTATTGGTTTAATGACGCATGAAGAATTACCTCTCAATGGGGTACATCCAACGGTATTGTACTGGTCCACCAAGTCTTGCTTCATCGGCAAGGTGGATTACTAAGTGAACCATTATAGTGAATAATGATGGGGGAAATTTTCTCTCCATTTGACAAAGTGTCAAGGCAGCACGTTGTTCCAATTTGTCAATATCTTCAACATGTAGCACTCTAGAGCAAAGTCCTTCATATATGCTACATATATCTTTCAGGACAGTAGTGACTGGCTCACACATTGAAGACCTCACAGCCACGGGAAGGATATCTTGCATCAATATATGGTAGTTGTGTGACTTTGGACCCTGTAGCTTCTTCTCCTTATAATTTACACATCTTGATATATTAGATGAATAGCCATCTGGAACTTTAAGCTGCTGTAAAACTTTGCAAAATATCTCCAGCTCCCTTTTTGACATTGAGTAGATTGCAAAAGAAAGTGCTGTAAAGAAAAAGTTTATAATTCTAGGTGTTTTGTATTCCGCTATGTTTTGTAAACAATTGTTGTAATAAAAGTTGAAATAAAAATTATCTGTATTTTTGGCTATGTTTACTATTGCAATTGAAGTTGATGCTGGGAATTGTGCCATGTATTTCTAAGATATCATATTGGAAATTCGGGCCGCTACAGAGATTGGTATCAGAGCATGCTTCAATAGTAATAATAAGCATAGTATAAAAATGAACCTAGGTGTGGACATTAGAGCGTGAGTACCTAGGTGTGGACATTAGAGTGTGAGTATCACATAGTGTTAGAACATGATGTTTTGGTTTGGGGTATGCTTGGGGTTTTGCCATAGGGTATTGATATGGATGTGAATTGTATTGTGATGCTCTAACTTTATCCTCATTTTGCAGTATTCAGTAGAAGGCAGGACCCAGAACCAGGAATGGTGGTAATGGTGATGGGGCAGAAGGTTCCCATGTGGGCAGGACTTGATCTTGAGACTGAAATTGTCAGGGTGTATCGACCTTGAACACATTCATGGTAGCTAATATGGCGCAGAATCAGAATCAGAATCAGGGAGCAGGACCAGTGTTTGTTAATGTTGATCCGATCAAGCAAGTTGAGTCCTTAAAGCGGATGAAGCCGCCTGTATTTGAGGGGCAGTTTGATCCGGATAGGACTGATGATTGGATTGGACAGATGGAGATGGTATTCGAAGTCTTGGAGACTCCAGCAGTCAATAAGGTGAAGTTGGCTACGATGCAGTTAGAGAAGGATGCTGGCGTCTGGTGGCAGTCAGTGAAGAGGACCTTGGGAGATCAACAAGTGAATTGGGAGATTTTTCTGGATGAATTCAGGGATCGTTTCTTTCCTCTCAATATTCAGGAGAAGAAGGCAACGGAATTCCTGAATCTGCAGCAAGGTAATTTGACAGTGCGCGAATATGAGACTAAATTCGCCCAGCTGTCAAGGTATGCACCGGAGTTGATTGTTGATGAAGCGAAGAAGGCGAAGAAGTTTGAGCAGGGCTTGAGGCCGAATTTGAGATCGAGGATGATTCCTTTAGGCATCAGAAAGTTTGATAAGCTGGTCAGGAGAGTAGCTATGACAGAAGAGGACATGGATCAATTCCAGAAGAGGCAAGAGACCTGGAATAGGAACAAGAGGCCAGCAGCAGGTCAGAGTGGGAAGGAGTTCCCAGTGAAGCAGGGCAAGTTCAGTGGGCCAGTACAGAAGGCACCCGCAATTCAAGGCGTGACTTGTTTCAACTGTGGAGAAGCAGGTCATTATCAGGTAGCATGCACCAAGCCTTGGAGGACGCAGGTTTGTTATCAATGTGGTCGTGAAGGGTGTATCCGACCAAACTGTCTGCAACTGAAGAAGGATAGTGCATGCAGAGGCAAAGTTCTGAGACAGGGACGAGTGTTTGCATTGACTGAGGAGGATGCGGGTAACTCAGGGATGTGATCCAGGGTGTGCAAGAATTTTGAATTCATTCATTTATGTATTAAGTAAAACTTTGTTTGAGAAGAAATTGGAGATTTGAGTATCAATCTTCATGTAACAGAATTTGTTTTGGGTTAATGGAATAAAAACAAAAGTTTTATTTGATACTGTTTTCTTGCATACATTTGTGTCGCCCAATTTTTGCTTAAGTCTTAGGTGTGGAGCTTAAGGTGTTTTTCAGGCAGAGGCTTGACGGTGGCAACACCATCAGGGGAAGAACTGATTGCTGATCGATATTACAAAGAATCTGATATCGATGGTGGTGGGAGATCATTTGGTATTGATCTCTTTTGAGCTGCAAGTTTGAGGTGGCTTTCCTTAGTCATGTTCTTTCTAAGGAGGGAGTGGTCACTGATCCTCGGAAGGTTCAAGCAAATTGTGGAAGGTCAAATTTAGATGCAGGAGTTCAGGGGTTGTTGCAGCAGGTTTTCAAAGGCAAGGTATCAGAGTTGCGCAGTGGAAGGTTTTTTCCTGAACTCTTTGTATGATTGTGTTCCTTCTGTGTGTTTGTATTTCTTTGTTGGAATGTATTCTCTTGTGCAATTGTATTTCAAAAACTATGTTTCTATTTATGAGATTTCAATTCTTTTTGCTTGTTTTGTTTGGACCCTATTAGTAGTAGTTCTGAGGACATAACTATTCTAAGGAAGGAGTGATATAGTACCCCGTATTTTTAAATATTATTTTAAAGATTTATAAATGAATTAAAATAATTTTTGGTGATTTAATAAATATTTTTCTGAAGATTTATCTTTTTACATGTGCAAAACATGTGCAAATGTTTTCTTGGTAAGTTCAAAGTCAAAAATTATTTTTTGGAAAATCATTATTTATTATTAGATATTATTTGTTTTTTAAATTTTTCTGATATTTATTGGACCTATTTGCAAATATTACAAAAAGATGGACTTTTGTGCAAAATTACCAATTGGAGTTAAAACTCTAGATTTTTGAATTTTTGGGCTGGGTATAATGCCTATTCAACTCAGGTTTAAAAAGTTTACTTTTTTTTTGATGAATTTGTTTTATTTTACAAGTTTCGATAAAAGATGATCTTTTTGAAAAATTGTCATTTTGAGGGGTAAAAATGCAAAATTCTTTTTCTGGACTTTTCAAACAGTGCCGGCTGACTTTATGATGGTTGTTTTTGTTTCTAAATATCAAATAAATTGGTTTTAACTAATTTCCTAATATGGGAATCTATTTATGTAAAGATATATTTTAAAAGGAGCATTTTGCAAATATGTTCAAAACCCTAATTCTCTTGATTTCCGGCCTATTTAAAAGGTGAAGTGCAGCCGTTTTTCGTTGCATAACACAAAGGTTTTGTTATTATTATTTCTTGAAGATTTAAAGAGGAGATCTTGGATTTCTTGCGAAGGAGTGATATTTCCTATTGCTTTATCATCTTCGTTTGATCTCTTCAACAAGGTGAGTGACATATTTTGTTTTGTTTTGTTTTATGTATGCTGTATGTGATGATCTATAGATTAGAAATCATGCTAGGAGTTTGTATGATGATATATGAATTTTTGATGAGTAGATGAATTAAAAGTGAATCCTTTCATGAAACTATGTTATTGATAATATGTAGAAACCCAAATTTGTTAACTTGAGATTGTTAAAGAACTGTAGAAATTATGAGTAGGATGTTTTCCTTCATATACTTGCTATTTTAACTTATCATGATGTGTTATATAATGATATTGCATAAAAGTGGATAAAAAGATTACCTTTACTTGTGTATAATGCATAAACTCCATTTGGGGGCTTTTCGTTGAGTAGAAATTTGATTAGTGATCGTTATGATTGCTCATATGCATGGACAAATTATTGTGAATGATTGTGGATGAATTTAATGGCTATTGGATCTAAGAATCAAGTCTTGGACTTTGAGAAAGGGGTTTAGAATTGGATTTATGCATTATGATCAATTTGGGGGATTTCGTGATTTTGTGAAGTTTTGAGAAGTTGTCAATCGGATATGATTGGTTTTAGTACTGAGATTAAATCTAAATATTTTGCTATTTTTAATTGGTGAATTTTGAAGTTTTCTTGGCGCACAAACATTTGTACATAGATATCTTATTCCATTGTTTTTTGAAGAAATTGGATTTTTGGTGTGTTTTGTAGAATTTGATTGAATCTTAATTATTTCAGCATTGTCATGGTTTGGAACATAATATGAAGTTATTTGATGTATGATTGATTCTTAAAAACTCTAGTTTTGATATATGCACACATTCATGTTTTATTTTGAAGAAATTCATCAGAAAGCTATTTTTTATCAATTCAAAGTGGTTTTGATTGTTTTTTATGGATCTTTGTATATCCTTTAAGTTGTATTTGATCATATCAAAAATATGCTTTTTACAGAATTCGTTTTTATAAAGTAAAACTCCGTTTCAGTGAAAATGTGCACAACTAAAACTACAGTCAGGAGGACTGACAGTCGACCGAAGAATGTCAACAGTCGACTGTCGGGGTCTTGGCTGAAGTATTTTCCTGAAGTCTCGAAATTTCCTGCGGGATAGTCGACTGGCTTCCTTATACAGTGGACTGTCTTTTCTCTGAATTAATGTTTTCTTTAAGTGTTGGATTTTCATGCGGGACAGTCGACTGCCACTGCTCTGATTGTGGTTTTCTTGAGTCTTCGAATTTTTCCGCGGGACAGTCGACTGTTACTGCGCTGCTTGATGATTTTCTTGAGTATGGATTTCACGCGGGACAGTCGACTGACTACTTTATGAAGTCGACTGTCTCTGATTTGTTTTTATGTTTTCTCGAAGTTTTGGATTTTCGCTCTGTACAGTCGACCGATAACTTTTTACAGTCGACTACTACTACTTAGAATATTATTTCTTGAAGTGTTGGGTTTTCGCTCTGGATAGTCAACCGAATCCGGTTTATAGTCGACTAATACTGATATTTTCTTGAGTTTTTCTGATGTTTCTTTGATCGATTGTTCCTTCAATATTATATTGTTTTAAAAGATGTTTTACTACAGATTTAAATATTTTATAGAGATTTATGTTGGAACTTTAAATGTATTCTTTTGGACCTTATTTGAGTTATACGTGCCTTCAGAGGAAATGATGTTTTGTGATATTCTACAACTTAGAATATGGTTTTCAGTTATTTGATAGTTTTAATATTTTATTTTGGATTCTGGAATTTTATAAAAGATTTGGGTTTTGTTAATTGGAGAAGTTTCTTCATATGATCGTTTTGACGTTGGATTTGTGAGTTTTGGTCTTGATGATATCTCTAGGAGTTGAGTGGGAGTTCTGTGAACTGGTAGTTGAGATTTGTTGATTTAGACCAGTTGGGTCTTGGGGTTGTTGTTGAGTATTTAAGTCTGACAGGATACACTAACTCTAGAGATGGGGATTTTGTGTTTTGATAATAATAACCAACTTATGGATAGGCACTAGTGGAGATGTGATGGTACCTAGAAAACATAAGTATATGCTCTGGTTTGTTTAGTCCAACGGATGCGTTCCAGAACTGTTTGTTATTCTGTCTCGAGAGGACATTTGTATATTCGCTTGTCGAGGGTCTGCAGACCTATTCACGGAGCATGCAGGGTGCATTCGCATGTTGAGGGTTAGCAGGCATATTCACGGAATGTACTTGGTGTATCTACACGTCGAGGGCCTTGCAAGCCTATTCATGGGGAACACAGTTGGAAGGTGATTCTCCAATTGTTGAGCTATTCTTACATGATGTTTGCGCGTCGAAGGCTGTGGTGCCTATTCGCGGAGTATTCTGGATCTTGTTTCCATCACCGTAGTAGGATTAGTTGCATAACGAGAGGTTTAATCCTATAAAGTGGAGATCGTTAAGGGCTTGCACCGGACCTATGTACTATGGAATGCGTAGAATCCGACAAGTATGCATTAGAAAGACAGCATATAGCATTGATATTTTTTTGACTTGGTTTTATGGTTGTGTTTTCTTGTTTTTCCTACACTTGACACTTAGCCTAGATTCACTTGATGTTTTCATGTATTACTAATTACTATCTTATATTCCTTGATGTTTTCATGCTTTACTTATTGTTATTGTTCATTTCATTTATTCTTGCTGTTAAGACATGTTGTTGATGACTTTATGCCTTTTGTTTTATTTATGTTGTTTTCTCTTATGTCACTCACACCGGTATGGCTGACCCCTGTAGTTTTGGGGGTTAGGGTTATCTCTAGCCTCATGTTTTACAGGTAGGTGCTTATAGCTTGGGATTTGGATGCTTGAGATAGAAAGATAATTGAGCTTGTGTAAATTTGTAAAAGAAAGTGTTGTAAAGAAAAAGTTTGTAATTCGAGGTGTTTTGTATTCCGCTGTGTTTTGTAAACAATTGTTGTAATAAAAGTTGAAATAATAATTATCTGTGTTTTTGGCTATGTTTACTATTGCAATTGAAGTTGATGCTGGGAATTGTGTCACGTATTTCTAAGATATCATATTGGAAATTCAGGACGCTACAAATGAGGAGTACGATAAGGGCTTGCCCTCGAACCTATATAGTATGGAATGCATAGAATCTGAACAAGTGTGCATTAGTGTCATCATAGTGTATTGTCTGCATTAGGCATTAAGTTCATATCATACATTGACATGTTTAGGATAGTCACTTCTCACATTTTTGTTTAGCATTCAAGTTTGTGTTTGCTAAAGTAAGATAATCACAGTATTATAGCATTGCGTCAGTTGTATGCAACTGACATGCCCACAGTTTCCCAGTTGCAGGATTGTACTTGGCATGGACTTGAAGTCAATATGATGAGCTGTTACAAGATTGAAGAATTTTCATTATTGTAGATCATATTGTATTCATTTAATTTTCGTTGTGTTGATGTAAAGAACATAGTTGTAATAAAAAAATTTAAATTCCTTGTAAATTTGTACGAATTTGAAGTAAAAGATCCTATTTATGCTACGAATTGCCTGTGTTTGAAATTCAAGGCGTTACATTTAGGGACTTCTAGGAAATGATTATTATGAAAAGATGCCTTAATAAATTGTCCATTTTTCTATATTATGCATGATTCTTTCTGGTTAGTGATACAGGGGAGGTTTTGAGGAGGTGGAATTAATTAGAATCTAGAGTTATGGGAGGTGGATTAATGAGCTGGATGGTATAAAGTATATTTAGGCTTATATTATAAATACCCACATAAGCCTAGATGAGAAACAAAATCTTTAGAGTTGATATTTTCATAAGGTAAACTTAGATTCTCTATTATATTTCATGAGTTATAGATTATTAATATAAGAGATGATAATAATGGTGTATGATTTGTTCTGGCCATAAGGTTAATTTTATCGATTTTGGTGTTGGAACACTTTGTGGAGTTTAGAAACAATCGAATTCAGAAGCTATAAGTGGTTAACAACTTTACTGCTCTAATTTCAACTATATTGTAGGATGTATGCATGTTACAGAAGCTACATATGTTGTATTGGATGAATATTCATGCTTAGATTATGTGTTAATTGTTAATTAATTGTGTAAAATTATGGTAAGATTAACTTGGAAACGTTTTACAGTTTCTGGTAAGATTTATTTGGAAACGTTTTACAGTTTCTATCCTTAACTTTGGACTTACTTCTGAAAACCATTTCTCTTTAACTAGAGGGAATCTAAATCTGAAATTTTTATATGTGTATCTAGTATATGTCTATAGCATCTCTTCAAAATTTCATAATTTTTTGATGTCATTTGGTATTTTAAATAAACCTGAACTCATTCCTAGTTATGAATGGAAACATGACATATTCTATAATTATGTCCTGAATATCATGCTTACTTTCCAAAATCATTTCTCTCCAAATATATGGAATTTTAAGCTAAAAAATTTATATGTAAATCTAGTATATGTCTATAATATGTTCACAAAATTTCATGAGTTTCTGAAAATTCGTACAGTTTCTTTACTAAGTTTTAGACTTAGTTCCGAAAATTATTTCTCTTTAACTAGATGGAATTTGAATCCGAAACTTGTATATGTGTACCGCATATATGTCTATAACATATCTTCAAAATTTCATGATTTTTTTATGTCATTTGGTATTTTAAATAAATCCGAACTCATTCCTAATTAAGAACAGAAACATGACCTACTCTATAATTCTAACCTAAATATCATGCTTACTTCCAAAAGTCATTCCTCGTTAACTAGATGGAAACTAGAGCTAAAACTTTTATATGTATATTCCGTATATGTCTATAACATCTCTTTAAAATTTCATGATTTTTGAATGTCATTTTGTATTTTAAATAAATCCAAAGTCATTCCTGGTTAAGAACTGAAACATGACATATTCAATAATTCTGTCCTGAGTATCATGCTTACTTCCAAAAATTATTTCTCTCTAACTATATGCAATTTGAAGCTGAAACTTTTATATGTGAATCTAGTATATATCTACAATATGTTCACAAATTTTGATGAGGTTTGGATATCATATAGTATTTTAAATAAATTCGAACTTAGGACTGGTTGACAGTTTGCCTTGGTTCTAGAAATTTGTATATCTTCCATATTTTGACCATTTTAACCTCTTATATGTAGTATTTTCAGGAACTAAACAATAAGAATTTGAAGTAGATTCATTAATCTTTCTTTCGAGTATAAGAAATTAAATTTCTATGAAGTGTGGGATTTTCGATGATTTTTATAAGTAACAAGAGCTGCAGTTTTCTGGAATATGAACCTATTATTTTACATATGAATTTTAGATAAATTAATTATAGTTAAATTAGATGTTCTTAACTACAATGTTGTAGTAGATTCATTTACATTTCATATGAAACTAAGAAATCCATTTTTCTGATAAGTATTGGAATTAGTATGATATTCGCAAGACTACTATGTTGCTGTCCAAAGATAGATTTGAATATTTAAACGGTGGATTCTATATATATAGGACTCATGATACACCCGGTAAATCCACATATATGGGCTAGGGGTAGGTCGGTATGTTCCATAAATCCGATAGAATGAGTTGGTCAAATACAATTGAATGGTTGTGACTTAGGCGATGTCCGAGTCCGGCAAGAGGTAGAGAACTCCGAGAGAGGAATGGAATAGGGTCAGTATGACCAAGATTCCAATTTGTGTAAAATGTAAGTCCGGAATAGGGATCATTAAGTCTATATTATATTTTGCATCATTTAAATTAAGATCTTGCATTAGTTAAATTAATATTTTGCATTATAAGAAGATGTGACAGAAACAATGACGAACATGTCTGGGAGAGAGCTGCGGTTCTTAAGAATGTTCAGGACTGAGGGTACACCCAGAAAACCCACAATGTGTGGGCTAGGGGTATGCCTGTCAGGTTCGTAGTTACGGAAAATCGAATTGCTGGGGTTCGTGACTGAGGAAACGCCTGAAAAATCCACGGTGTGTGGGCTAGGATTATGCCTGTCAGGTCCAATATCCTGGGGGAGCGACTTACACGTAAGTACGCGTTGAATTACAAATTATTGGGTTTAGTCATTGCATGGCGAGGGATTGAACCATGTAATGAGATGAAAAGCTAGTAGCTTGCATTCGGAAACTATGTGGTATGGGCGGAATATCATTCCAAACAAACGTACATTAAAAGGGCATATTTAAATTGTATATGCATAGTAAGTATATGTTTAACACTTTAGTAAATTAGTTCCATACCTACTCATACTAAATTGTATAATTGACAATTTTCCATTTACATTTAACATATACATTGATTCAAGTTTTTCTTCTATTATGTTGTGTTTTGGGAGTAAGTTAAAGTTGTTGAGATTTTGACCGTTAGCCTCACAAGCTGACGAACCCATAGATTGTGGTTTTGAAAAGTAAGGATGTCTGAGGTCTTAGCATAGAAGTGTGACATCCTGAGCCCGTCATCTTATCAATCTAAGTGTGTAGTAAGATTTCTGCATTTTTCTATATTATATTATGTTTATGTACTCAATTGAAGTAAAAGATTATAGGTGTGTCACGATTTTTTGTGTGTGTAAAATTCAGGGTGTTACAGTGACGGTTGGACTCTAGAGGTAACGGTGGTCTATGGGCCTTCTGACGCAGCGTCCAAACCTAATTTCTGGTCTGAGATCCACCCAATCTGTCATGCCCCGCTTCCCAAAAGGAATACGGAATACGAGTACGTGACAAAGCCCAGTGAATAATTTTCATCATTCATAAGCTATAAGGATCGACACAACCAGCATAACAGGAAATATAACAGAATATACTCAACCACGCATGCATGAACAAATTATTAACCAACCGAAATTATTTGAAACAAATATAAATTTTCCAAATAAATACAAGATCTGGATCAAAAGTAAAATTTCGGGACTACAAGCCGATTACAAGTTTCAAGTAGCAACAAGAATTAAACAAACTCAAAACATAGTAATCTAAAGCATGATCCATCCCGGTGAAACTTAGAATGTTTGCTCACCAATTCCTGCAGGTAGTTGATCTCCAAAACCTGTATATTTATTAATTGACAAGAAATAGAGAAACATGAAATAATACGCCCGTTAGTGCAAGTTACGGACCGCAAGTAGTACAAACAACGGGTATGGGAACAAGTGCAAGAAAATATGAAACAGATTTGAAATCAAGAGTATACAACGTGATATGACAGGGATGCAACAAGTGGTAGGTTCAAAGATACTAGCAAGCAAGTAAGACAAATTAGGTAACAGGATTGGGTAACAATTACAAGCAGTAGGAACAAGTAAGAAGTGAGCATGTAATTTGTATTAAGTATCAAGTAACGAGTGACGAGTAAATTATAACAGGTATCAAGTGTCAAGCAGGACAAGAAACAAGTATGTACGAGTAACATGTGATTCTCAAGTCTATTGTTTAATTCTATCTAGGTAGCACTTCATGCGTCCCAATTATCTACCACATGGTTGCTACATTCAAACAGTTACGTTTAGGCCTAGTGGTGAAATTTATAGGGCTGTGTACTCAAGCATCAAGTATCAAGCAAGTATGTTCATGAATCGGGTAATTATATAACTAGTTCATGAGTCAAGTAATAACATGATCAGTCATGAATCAAATAATAATATACTAGTTCATGAATCAAGTATTAATACAACAAGTCCATGAATCGAATATTCATATAACTAGTTCATGAAACAAGTGTTAATATAACAAGTCCATGAATCGAATAATCATATAACTAGTTCATGAAATAAGTAACAAGTGGGAAACACGGGGTCCCTTCTAAGTATACTTACCTATATTGTCCACTACTATGGTCTTTCTCTTAAACCCCGAATTGTTATTCATTATTATTATCAAATAAGAAATAAATTGTGCAAAATAGGGCAAGTTTAAGCTAGGTAGGAAGCATATTCGAGGGTTTAAACAAATTAAAATTATCAAAAACGACAAGAATTTCAATTCTGGACAGCAAGACGTTAATACACCAAAATTGAGAATTTCGTTACTACAGGAATGCAAATCTGGATCCGTCAGAAAATCTAGAAACTAGACTCTCTGCCGAATCCATTGCATATAAATAAGATACATGAAAGTTGTAGCAACAGATGTCAGGAAAGCAAACTACACAGAATTCGTATTCATCCAGAATTTGTAAAATTGTGTTTAGAAACATGAAACGGGTCTGAAACTTCATTAATTAATTCCAGGAAAATTAGGGAAGGTTCTCTAGTATTTCTAGTATCAGCATGCAAAATTTCAAATCATTCCATTACTGATAGTATAGTCAATTTAAATTGGAAAACATAGTGATTCAGCAAATTTATGAATCTGAAATTTCAGACACAGCAGCACTAAAACAGTGATAATTCACTAATTCGGAATTCGATTCCGTCAAAAGGGTTGTAAACTAGACATCTGGAGCTACATTTCATATTTAGAACTCAAGTCAAGATTCTGCTGTTATCAGGGTCGAAACAGCAAGCAAAAACAGGAACAACAACATAAGTGGGTTCTTTTATATAAAAAGTGGCATGATTGATAATTATTATGAGACTAAATTAGTGTGTGATACAAATCAGGAGTTCAGAAGCATCAAATCAGCGCCCATGGCTATTCTCAACTCAGAAGAGAGCAAAATCAACACATACATCATACAAACATACATCTACAAGTCAAGGAAATTCTTAATTTCATGTGTTCAAATAATTAAATGATAAAACAGATCTAACAAGTTGTGAAACGAATATATCAATGAAAGATTGTGACTCTTATGATCATGGAATTGATAAGGACGGCAATAAGTAAAATGAGATCATCAATGATAATCCAAAGGTGAGTCACAACTATAATCTACTTGCGGTAGTTTCAAATAAAAGCTTGTACTAGAATAATGGATTGTAGAAGAAGATACTTGCCTTGATAGGATGAGGACGTTGATCGACGATCGAGATCGGATCCGGTGCGGATCTTGATGGCGATCAAGATCAAGAAAGATCGATGGCTGAGATTCAACGATCAAGATCAAGATCAAGAATATCGATGGCTCAGATCTGATCTGATCCTGATGATCAGGTCCAGATCAGACGGTCCGGATCCAAGGCTGATGGTGATCGTGATCTGAATCCAGAGGGAGATCAGATGGCCAGGATTGTTCTAATCGGATGATGATGAGATCAGACGGCCGAGATCAAAATAAAGGGAACATGATGATCATGATCGTAATGATCGGACAGCCGGGATTGAATTGGCTGAAGCTTGATGGTGAGCACTGACAGCCAAACAGAGGACGGCAGTCGAGAACTTTGTTAGCTGAGATGGCAGAGGGCGGCGACTGGGGGTGTGCACGGCGGCGAGGCAGGCCACTGGGCGGTTCGACGGAGGAGGAAGGCAACGAGGGAAGGAGGGAGGACTTTAACATAACAAGGTTTGCATCCGAACACCAGGGAAGGGATGTAGCAATAGTGAACGGGAAGAGTTCAATAGGGTTATTAGTAGCCTGGAGATGGTGGACATCCCAATCTCAGACTTGCTATTCACTTGGTCAAATATGCAAGCTTCAACCATACTTGCAAGACTGGACATGATGTTGGTATCACTTGACTGGGAAGCCAAATTCCCGCTAGTGAGTTCCATGTCCATTCCTAAACCAACGTCGGACCATGTCCCCATCCTAATTCATTCTGGTGGACATTCTCAGAAGAGGGTAAGGAAATTCTGATTTGACAAGGCATGGCTTGAGATTGAAGGGTTCAACCATATGGTTTGGGAACACTGGTCGCTACTAACCAGCAGCACTGATGCTACTGCAATTTGGAACAAGAAGTTTTGTAGGCTTCACTCCAGATTGAGGAAATGGAACTGTCAACACTTGGCCACCATTTGGAGAGCAAAAGACACCATTCTTGAAGGAATTGATAGATTGGAAAGGTTGGAGGAGTCAAGATATCTCTCACAGAATGAGAGAATTAAACTTCTCACTCTCACAGCAAACATTGCTATGTATACAAGATCGAAGAGATCAAATGGCAACAAAGGTCAAGAATAACTAGCTCAAAGAACGAGATGCCAATACGGATTTCTTCCAAGAGTGGTCAGTGCCCAGAGGAGAGTCAATACCATCCAGTCGATTAAGTCAGAAAATGGCTTTATCCAAAGAGAGAATAGCATCTTCTCTGCCTTCTAGGAACACTTCAAGAAGTTTTTTGCCAACAAGGAGGGAGGACTTCAGAATACCAGTGGATGATGATTTTTGGCCAGCGAGACCCCAGACCTGGACACAACCTTGAAATCTCTAGAAGATCCAGTAATATCCTAAAGTTTGTGGACTTAGATTTATTAATTAGTGGGTTATATATAATTGTTGGTGGTGACTTTATCTTATAGGATGGGCATAATATATATTTGATGGGCTTAGTATGTATATATATGATGACTTAGATTTATAATGGTGGGAGTGTAAGTTGAAAGGGAGAGTTTAGACACACATCGGAAGTGAGAAGTGAATTTGAGTAGCATAAATAAAAAGCCAATGAACCCAAGAGTATCTATTAAGCTAGCTCTTTTGGGTAAGGTAATACCTTGTGGTGGGGTCGTGGTTAGGTTCTAAGGCGTGTATGCATGTAGACGCATAGGCGTGAAAGCAATTGACCATGTCCAAGGCATTACAAATAGTATCCGAGTTGACTTTCGACACCAATGGTGGGGCCATAGTTGGGTGTACACACTGATAGGACAGGGAGCTGGTGGTAAGTCCAGAACAGTACGCTGGTAGGATTTAGGGTAGTGGCATCAACGTTGACCACATTGACTAGAAAGAAGATTTTGGGTTAAGTCCAAGCTTAGCGATGACGCTATGTCAATAAGGAGGGGTGAATATAAAATCCTAAAGTTTATGGACTTAGAGTTATTAATTTAGTGGGTCATATATAATTGTTGGTGGTGGGCTTTATCTTGTAGGATGTTCCTAATATATATTTGATGGGCTTAATATGTATATATACTATTATATAGATATATAATGGTGAGTGTAAGCTGATAGTGAGAGTTTAGTCTCACATTGGAAGTGATAAGTGAATTTGATTACTATAAATAGAAAGCCGATGAACTCAAGAGTACCTATTAAGCTAGTTATTTTGGGTGAGGCAATGCCCTATGGTGGAGTCATGGTTAGGTTCTTAGGCATATAGGGGCGTAGATGCGTAGGCGTGAAACCAGCTGAGTGAGCATGTGGTGTTACATATATTTTTCAAATAAATGAAGTTAAGGAGTCGATGTTGCAGCTTGGTAATGACAAGGCCCTAGGGTCCACATGAATTTCCAATCTTGTTCTACCATATTTTCTGGGAGTAAATCAAAGAGGATTTTATGACCGTCGTTAATGAGTTTTATGACCATCAGCTGAGGCTAGGTCGCCTCAACTTTGCATAAGTGGTTCTTATCCCCAAAAGGGAGGACTCGGGAACGATGGGTGACTTTCAACCAATCAGCCTTCTCAACTGCTCAGTCAAAAATCATCACCAATATCTTAGCCACTAGACTGATGCGAGTAATAGATCGGTTGGTGCATAGGGAACATACATGCATACTCAAGAGGTGATGCATACTTGACTATGTCGCAACTATTGACTGTTAGTTTGGTATGCACAAAACGTGTCCATAAATACTAATAAGTTTAAATTAAGTTGTTCAGATTTTCAGGTTAAAATAATTTCAATAAGAGATTCAAGAATAAGCAAAGAAAGAAAGCAATAAAGAAAAATTGCAAGATCAAGCAAAAGAAGAAGTTATTCAAAAAGAACACATGTTGATTAGTGCCCAAAAAAGCTATCAAGACCAGCTGTTGATATTCCATATTTATGAGATTTTATCTGTATTTGATTGATTGATGATTGATTAGTATATGGTAAGAATATAAAGTGGATCCATTATGAACAGCACGATAACGGTCGACCGCACCTTATGTTGGTCGACTGCATCGCAGTCGACTGCACTTCACAGCAACAGAATGAAGCAGTCAACCATTCATCCCTTGACTTTTCGTCAGAAAGATGAACGGTCGACTGCACCTAAATTGTGGTTGACCGTACTTTGTGTTGTTCACTCTTTTGGAATGTATCGTTTCTAATTTTGAAAGATATACTTCCGTCTATATAATTGGACGAACCCACTGAGTATTTCTAACCTATTACTTCTGAGAAAAATCTTCTGAACTAATCTTTCAACAATCAATCCGAGTGTGTGTGGTAACTATTTGTATTCTTCAGTCAGGATCATTGAGGATCTTGAGTTCTTTTCTTTTCTCCCACTTCGGTGAGATTGATGGGACTTGTGTTAGAAGTCATGTGGGTGTAATAGATCTCTCGGCCTGAACCCGAGAATCACTGTACAAGGGTTTGAGTATAGTGGAATGTATGTGGCAGAGAATTGCTACAAGTAGGTGGTGTGGACGTAGACCTGGGGGTCGAACCACGTTATATCGCTGCATCATTTGTGCTATCTGTGTTTGATTTTCTTATCTCTTCTTATTTACTTTGCTATTCATTTTAACTTTTTTTAATTCCGCACAATCACCCTATTCACCCCCCCTAGGGTGATTAATAGTGGTATCAGAGCGAGGTGCGTATCAAAAGCTTAAAAGCTTAAGCAAAAGGTCCAATGGCCGAAATCCCTCCTCCCAAAAATTTTTACTCATCGGAGCAATTTGTCTCCAATGGAACAAGTCTTACACGCTCACCGTATTTTGATGAAAAATTCTATGATGTTTGGAAAGTTCGTATGTCTCATTTTCTACAGATGCTTGGAAAAGAAGTGTGGAATGTATGCATTAATAAAACAGATATTCCGGTTAGCGACTGAAAGACAATCTTCACAAAAGCAGAGCTAGCACTCAAGACCGCAAATTCCAAAGCTATGACGGCTCTCTATGCAGGGCTAAATAATGAATAATTAATTCGATGCGTGCGAAACTGCAAGACAGCATACGAGATTTGAAACAACATGCTGAAACGGCATGAGGGAACCGCTTCTGAGGTAAAAGCTAAAGTAAATCTATGTTTTTATAAGTTTGATGTTTTTCGTATGTTGCCAGGAGAAAATATAGATCAAATGCTTTCCAGCTTCGATATCATTGCACACGAGCTTGAAAGCATAGGAAAGGGGTTGGATGATGACCGAAAGGTCGAAAAACTCATAAGCTGTCTCACGCCCGAGTGAGATGTAAAAGATTCTGCAATGAGGAAGACCCTTGAGGAAAAGGGATTCAATTACTACACCTTCCAAGAAAAGCTAAAGACATACGAGATGGAGATGACAGAAACCAAAAGATACAGACAGAACATCAGGATTGAACCAAAAACCGAAGAGAGAACCATCGCCCTGAAGGCAGAAAAATCTCGACCATCAAAAGCAGATTCAGACCGTGAGGAGTCAGAAGAAGACATCGCCCTATTGACTAAGCAATTTCGTAAGTATCTCAAACATAAAAATATGGCAGGTACCAAGGAGATAGAGAGAAGGATAAAGATAATGTATGCTATAAGTGCAAGAAGCCTGGACACATCCGTGCAAATTGTCCCATCTCACAGGATAGGAATAGAAAGTACTACCGCTCAAACCCAAGTCTAAAAAAGAAAAGGTTGAAGGCAACATGATATACAAGTGAGGATGAGCAAGGTTACAACGATGTCGGCTTCATGGCTCTTAGGAATGGTGAGGTGCAATCACCATCTCAAGAAGAGGTAATCGAAGAACCTACTTTTGATGAACTAGTTGACATGTGTAATGGATTAAAAGACTATGCTAAGAAACTGAGTCGTGAACTAAGGCAATATAAACAAATTCCTAATGAAGCACACGACTCTTGTATTGCTAAAAATCAAAAACTGAAAAATAAAAATGTTTTGATCATGGAAAAATTCGAGTCGTTTAGAAAAGATCATGATGTATTGCTAGAGGAAAATGAACTTTTAAAACAACAAATTCAAGAATTCTTAGCAATACATGATGAACACTTGAAAGAAATTCATGAGAAATCTGTTTATATTGCTAAACTCACTAATGATTTAAAAGAATGCAAAAGAAAATTTGATGAGGTAGCGGAAGGTTGTAATGAAGCCCTTGAACAAAATAGAATATTTGATGCTACACTAGAAACTCTTCGTTGGAACACAAACGACGATGAGATGACTAGAAAAAGACTTTGTAAAAGAGTAATTGAGCTTGAAAAAATTGTAGAAAAATATGAAGGGCCCAGTTACCTTATTACAAAAAATTCAAGATTCTATCACGATAATTGAGGGCTTGGTTACGAAAAGCCAATACACCATCAAAAATTTAAATCATCATGTCATACACACTTGCACAATTACCAACATAATCACAAACAAACTCAAAACTATGCAAGTGTGCGTGACCCAAGACAGAGTCGTATCACATGTCATTACTACTGTAGACTATGGCATATTTTTTATAACTGTCCATTAAAAAGGAATACTAATTTTATGTGGATAAGAATGGATGTAAATGCAGGTTCAAAACAAACTTGGGCACGCAAAATTATACCTACTAATCTTGATGTAGGTACCTCAGCATATCAGGACTAAAGATTGGTGGTACCTTGATAGTGGATGCTCAAATCATATGACAGGTGACAACAGATACTTTACATCACTATCAAGGGAAAGAGGGAAGGATATCATCTTTGGAGATAATAGCATTGGTCAAACCATTGGTAAAGGTAAAATAAACTTTGGTTCTTCATGCTCCATTGAGGATGTTCTATTGGTAAGAGGTTTAAAACATAATTTAATTAGTGTCAGTCAATTATGTGATAAAGGTTACACCGTTACTTTTGATAAAAAATACATGTACTGTATTAGATAACAATAAATCTTGTTTACTTCTCGCTAACAGATGCAACAATGTATATGTTATAAATTTTAATAAATTAGCACAGGAAAATATGAGATGCTTTATTGCTAGAAATGAGGATGACTGGTTATGGCATCGAAGACTTGGACACACGGCCATGGATAATCTCAATAAACTTGTAACCAAGGAGCTTGTGAGGGGGATCACTAAAATCAAATTTGAGAAAGATAAACCGTGTGAGTCGTACAAGTTCAGTAAGCAAACTAAAAGTTCTCATAAACCCAAGAAAATGGTATCAACTTCTAGACCCCTTGAACTTTTGCACATTGATCTATTTGGACCATTACGAACACGTAGTAATGGAGGTGCACGATATGCCTTTGTAATTGTTGATGACTATAGTAGATTTACTTGGGTTGCCTTCTTGTCACAAAAAAGATGACACATTGTGTGTGTTTCAAAAATTCTGTCGCAGAGTGGAAAATGAGAAAAGCCTCACCATTGTTACCATTTGAAGTGATCATGGTGGAGAATTTCAAAACGAACTCTTCACATCATTTTGTGACAAAAAGAGAATAAAACATGAGTTCGCTTGTCCTCGCACTCCCCAACAAAATGAGGTTGTTGAAAGGAAGAATCGATCTCTTCAAGAATGGCCCAAACCATGCTTAGTGAAAAAGATTTACCTAAATCATTTTGGGCAGAGGCTGTCAATACAGCATGTTATACAATTAATCAAGTAATCATTAGGAAATATCTTGAGAAAACAAATTTTGAAAACAAATTTTGAACTATATTATGGCAAAATTCCCAACTTAAGTTACTTTCGCATCTTCGGATGTAAAGTGTTTATTTTAAATACTCTTGATAATTTTGGAAATTTTGATCGTAAAAGTGATGAAGGTGTATTCTTAGGATATTCTCTAAGTAGCAAAGCATATATATCGTATATTTAATAAAAGAAGATGCACAATTCAGAAATCCATTGATATTATATTTGATGAAACTAATCCCTACACCAAAGAAATATTGCATGTTGTTGATGATGATGAGACAGGCGTTCGAGTTGAAAAGAAACAAGTACACATTGACAAAGAATCAAATATGAACTCTCAAAATCAAAAGACTCCTTAAGATGAAGATGCATCCAAATCCCAAATAGAAGAGATGTCTTCACAACAAATTGATACCATGAAAGATGATCATATACAACATCAAATTTCCACAAATTAAAGGCGCCCCGCATGGAAAATCATGTCTAGCCTTCCACCAAATCTTATACGAAGCGATATGTCAAAAGGGATAACTACTCGCACACAAGCTCAAAATTTCATGTGTTTTTCCGCTTTCGTTTCTATACTTGAACCTAAAAATATTAAGGAGGCCTTACAAGATAATTACTGGATAATTGCAATGCAAGAAGAACTTAATCAATTCAAAAGAAATCAAGTATGGAGAGTTGTTCCTAAACCCCACAATAGAACTTTACTTGGAACTAAGTGGGTGTTTAGGAACAAGTTAGATGAATCGGGCACCATCACTAGAAATAAGGTCCGTCTTGTTGCACAAGGTTATAACCAACAAGAAGGTGTCGATTTTGATGAAACTTTTGTACATGTTGCATGGCTTGAAGCCATTCGTATTTTACTTGTTTTTGCTTTTTATATGGACTTTAATCTTTTTCAAATGGATGTCAAAAGTGCTTTCTTAAATGGCTTTATTTCGGAAGAAGTTTATGTTGCACAACCAATGGGATTCACTGATCCCACACACCCAAACCATGTATTCCGTCTTGATAAAGCTTTGTATGGTTTGAAGCAAGCCCCTCGTGCTTTGTAAGAATGACTAAGTTCATTTCTACTTCACATAGGCTTCTCTAAAGGGAAAGTAGACACTACACTATTTATAAAATATGTTTCTAAAGATATTTTAATTGTTCAAATTTATATTAATGATATTATATTTGGATCTACTAATGAAACTCTTTGCAAGGAATTCTCAAAGTAAATGCAGGATGAGTTTAAAATGAGTATGATGGGTGAACTAACTTATTTTCTTCGGATTCAAATACAACAAAGAAAAGATGGCATCTTCATAAATCTATCCAAATATGCAAAGGAACTAGTCAAAAAGTTTGGACTAGAGAATGCAAATGCTTACAAAACACCTATGGCAACTACTACTAAGTTTTCCAAAGATGAATCTGGTAACAATGTTGATATTTCTACTTATCGAGGTATCATTGGTAGTTTACTTTATATCCAGATATTATGTTTAGTGTTTATTTATGTGCACGCTTTCAATCGTGTCCCAAAGAATCGCATTTGGTTGTCGTTAAGCGTATCATTAGATATCTCAAAGGCACACCAAATACTGGACTGTGGTACCCGAAAAATAGAAACTTTTTCTTGTAGGGTACTCTGATGCAGATTATGCCAGTAGCTTAACAGACAGAAAAAGCACTAACGGCACATGTCACTTCTTGGGCAACTGTCTTGTCTCATGGGCATCCAAAAAGCAGAGTTATGTAACTCTTTTCACTGCCGAAGCTGAATATATTGCCGCCGGATCCTGCTGTGCGCATGTATTATGGATGAAACACACTCTAGAGGACTACAAGGTATCTTTTGATCACATTCCAATTAAATGCGATAACACTAGTACTGTTCATATGACAAAGAATTCTGATTAACACAGTCGCACAAAATACATTGATATTCGGTATCACTTTATTAAAGACCATTTTCAAAAGGGAGATATTATTCATGAATATGTTTCCACTGATTCGCAACTCGCTGATATTTTCACTAAACCTTTAGATGAAAAATGATTTTATTTTTTGAAAGGGGAATTGAATGTTATTGATATTTCTGCTTAAAATTGGGTTTTTGTTGACTGGACGGGCGACTGTACGCCTGTGGAGGTGTTCGGTCAACCGGCGCACTCTCGGCCTTTCGTTTGGTTTTATGCTTCTTTTCAAAATTGGCTTTCAGTTTGAACGGTCGACCAGTCCACTCTGTCTTTCGTTTTGTGTTTACAAGGTGTGCGGTCGACCGTACGGTCGACCGGTTTGCTCTTGGGTTGATTCTTTATCTTATATGTTCAACTGGTTTTGCGGTCGACCGGTTCTTTTCTTGGTTGCTCGTTTTGATTTTTACGAACCCTCTATTCACCATTTTCTATAGTATCGGTTTATTGAAATACCTCTTCTTCTGTTCTCTGCCTTGCATCTGTATTGGGAAAATCTCAAATCTACGATACCGTGAAGAGCACTCCCTGTATATCAAAGAGTTTCGCTATCAATAGTATCATGTAAGTAGATTTTCCTCTGCTTTCAAAAATTATTATATTTCCCAAATTCATCTCATGCTTTATCATGTTCCCCAAATTAACCTCTTGTTTTGCTTAATGAATGTTCTTTTCACTTTCAAATGGCTTTCGGGGGAGTATGTTACATACTTAATTTATGCTTGTCTTTTGCCCTCTCTTGGTGTGTTCCAAAAAGGGGGAGAATATTTTTATGAATGTTTTTAACTGAAAGTAAATATAATATTGAATATTATTATTTCTTCTTCATATATCTTCTATGAAAATATTATGTATAACATGAAGTATTGAATTAAGGGGGAGTATTTACAAATCTCTCTTGATCTTTATCTATGAAAGTCTATGTTACAGGAAGTACTAAATTCAGGGGGGGTATTTATATGCCTTATTATTTTATTTTTACTTTCAACATTCAAAGACATGTTTTGTTCACACCAAAAGGGGGATATTGTTGACTCTTAGTTTGGTGTACACAAAACGTGTCCATAAATACTAATAAGTTTAAATTAAGTTGTTCAGATTTTCAGGTTAAAATAATATCAATAAGAAATTCAAAAGAGATTCAAGAATAAGCAAAGAAGGAAAGCAATAAAGAAAATAAGCAAAGAAGGAAAGCAATAAAGAAAGATTGCAAGATCAAGCAAAAGAAGAAGTTATTCAAAAAGAGCACAGGTTGATTAGTGCCCAAGAAAGCTATCAAGACCAATTGTTGCTATTCCATATTTGTAAGATTTTATCTATATTTGATTGATTAATGATTGATTGGTATATGGTAAGAATATAAAGTGGATCCGTTATGAACATCACCATAACGGTCGACCGCATCGCAGTCGACTGCACTTCACAGCAACAGAATGAAGCATGCGACCATTCATCTCTCGACTTTTTGTCAGAGAGATGAACGGTCGACTGCACCTAAATTGCGGTCGACCGTACTTTGCGATGTTCACTCTTTTGGAATGTATCGTTTCTAATTTTGAAAGATACACTTCCTCGTCTATATAATTGGATGGACCCACTGAGTATTCCCCACCTATTACTTCTGAGAAAAATCTTCTGAACTAATCTTTCAACAATCAATCCGAGTGTGTGTGATAACTATTTGTATTCTTCAGTCATGATCATTGAGGACCTTGAGTTCTTTTTTTTTCTTCCACTTCGGTACTTGTATCCTGTGGGTGTAATAGTTATCTCGGCCTGAATCCGAGAATCACTGTACAAGGGTTTGAGTATAGAATTGACAGCATTAGGAAACAATTTCTTTGGAAGGGAGCAAATGACTCTAAAAAGGGTTACCATCTTATTATGTGGGAGAAGGTCTGCATGAGAAAGTTCTGTGTGGGGTTAGGTGTTCCAGATCTCAAAGACATGAATATAACCCTGTTAGGCAAATGGTGGTGGAAAGTCTTCCACCCTAATGGTGAAGGATGGCAGGACTATGTACATTGATATCTTAAAGGGAGGGGTACAAAGAATGAGGGATTCAGGGTTAGTCCAAAGACACCCTGATTTTTTTTTTTTTGGGGGGGGGGGGGGGGGTGGCGAAAGCATATGACCCGATCAGCAAGTATACAACTGCTTTCATTAGCAATGGGATGCCAACAAGATTATGGTGGGATAGATGGTGTGATGGTCACACACTTAAGGACATGTTCCCAGATCTCTACGAACAAACAACCCAACCAGATGGACTGGTCGCTAAAGCTTGGAAGAGAGGCCAACGGTGCTTACCATTCTGGGCCAGGCTGTCACAACGTTGCAAAGGCGGCTGGAGGAGTTGCGCGGACACATCAAACATTCAAGGGTCAAGTATACTTTCGAGACCAGATAGTAGAGCCTGGGGAATTGAAAAGAGTGGCTCCTTTACGGTCTGATCACTATACTCCACAATTCACTTTAAAGGAAGTCATCCGCCCTGGTCTTCCATTAACTGCAAGGCTAAAGCACCACTGAAGGTGTGGGTTTCCCTTTGGCTTGTGCTCAACAATGCAATTCTCACCCAAGAAAACGTGGCTAAGAAACAACCAAACATTGCAATGAACTTCGGGTATTGCAACACTGAACTAGAAACTAGGGAGCACTTACTAATTGAATGTTCAAGAAGTCAGTCAGTTTGGGTTGAAGTTTTGCACGCTTTAGGCAAAAATGACTACCCGACAACCTATGACCAGTAATGGGTTGGCCAAAGGTTCGCTAGACTTAGAAAGAACATGAAAGAAGCCTAGTACATTGCAATCTCAGCGACAACTTGGGTTCTGTAGCTAGACAATGTTCAATCACTTGGCCTTATCTTATCATCTACGTGTGTCTTCTTCCTAGAAGACTTCTCAAATCTGTCTTTGCATATATAACTCACCATAAGACTCCCACAATTTCTTTGAACTCGAAATTATTATTTTGTTTCTATGTAAGTGAGAAAATTTTGGAGGATGTGTCAAGTGGTGGAGATAAATTTCTAACCAAGTCATGTGAAAATGTGAAATGCATCGATACTATAAGTTGGAGTACAACTCATATCAGAACACTCCCTATGCGACACACGACGCGCAGTGGGAAAGACATGGAGACTTTGCTCGTTTGTAAGATGGATGTTGTGAGTTGTGACTGAAACCATAATACTCCTGAAGTCAACAAGATCAAAAAGGGACAATTTTTTTTTTTGAATGGAAAGGTGAAATCTGGTCACCCTGTTTCATTAATAAGAAATTAACGATACAAACCCATAGAACTGGGCCAGACAGAAAATAAAATATACATGAAGCAACATAATCCGTATAAACAACAAATCCCTCCAACAACCCTGGAGGGTGGGCTGACACATAAGCTTGGTCCAGCTAGATTGTATGCACGTCAGTTTAGCTTCGTACACTGCCTCCACGGCACGTGCACACCCACCTGAAACTAGTCTGGCAGGCTTTTATCACCCGTCGATCCCTACCTTCTCCTCGCTGGAGGGACCCCATCTTTGGGCCCAAACCCCGCAGGCCGAAATACGGCACAAGCACAGCAACCGCACTCTTCCTCCATCTCCACCATTCATCCTACAGACGCGCCAACAGCTCCCACAGCCGCTACCAAAGAGATAGCCGTGAAGATGATACCTTCACCTCTCTCACGCTTGTGCTTTCTCCGGCGATTTCTCACCAAACAACTATCTCGCTCACCCCACCAAAAAGACCACGCTCCAGGAGAGAGCCATGGAGAAGATACCTTTACCTCTCTCACGCTCCTGCTCTCTCAGGCGATTTCTCACCACACAAACTCATCTCGACTCTTACTCCCAAACCGCGGGAAGATACAATGCTGTTACGAGACAGTGCCCTAAGCTGGAGGAAGCTCAATAGCCAGATAGTAAGTGCTGTCAAGACTGCACCGGCGACGTTGTTGAACAACCCAAAAGCTGAAACAAGAGAGCGCACATCATGGAGGGACCCCATCTTCGGGCCCAAGCCCTACAATCGTGCAAACTTCACACTCCCCCTCTCTTATAGCAAATCTTTCCCACCGCAGGTGCAATTGGATCTCCCTGCCATGGGAGCTCTCTACCTACGAAGTCGGGAAGCAAAGTGAGGGGGGGCACACCTCGCCATCGCCCAGATCCGAGGCGCGACCAACATCCACGAATGGCATGACGACAAACCCTGTAGTCGAAGTGCGGCGTCGCACTGGTGGATGAGCTCAGTGATCTGGGGAGGCGGTGCGAAGACGCGAAGGTGGTCTTCGTCTTCATCGCCGCGAAGTAGTGGAGGACGAACTCCGCGATCTGGGGTGATAAACGGAACCGCAGCGGGACTGACCAGCCATCGCCGTGGGGGGGGGGGGGGGGGGGGGGGGGGGGGGGGGGGGGGGTTGGGACGCGCCAGCCAACCAGACCCTAACCGCCGCAAGTGGGATCTCCCCACCGTGGGAGTTCTCCACCTACGGCGTCAGGAGGGGAAGGATGAGATCTGGCGCGACGGATCTCGCCCAACGAAACATTCGCCGGGGGATCACAGGCTCTGCGACGCGCGACGAACTGGCGGCTGGCTCCGCGACGCGCGACGGCCTGGTGGATCGACTCCGCGATCTGAGCGCGCGCCGAACAGGCGACCGGAGTGCTCGACGAACTGGCGGCCTAAGCACTCTGACAGAGGAGAGCTGGCGCGACGAGAGAACAGGGGACGGCGGGAGAGGAACGCCGGTGCAGGGGCGATGAACCCTAGCCATCGCCCCCTCTCTAACAGATCTAGATTTTCTCTTTTTGGGGATTTTTTTTGGGAGAGTTTCTTTCTCTAGAATTTCTAGAGAGAGAAACCCTAAAGTATGTTGCCAAGGGGAAAAAAAAAAAAAAAAGGACAATTAATGTGAACAAGTCATTGAAGTCAAATGAAGAGAAATTCCGGTAGGTTTTCTAATAGTTTAGTACCTAATGAAAATATCTTAATAATAAGTTTTCGCTTGCACGTTGGATACAATTTAGGTATGTTAGGCTTTTCATGAAAGTGGATGCTTATGTTAACTTACAGATAATGCCAAAACTAATCAATTAAATAACAGGTTTTGTCTTTTGACTAATCATTTCAACCTTAAATGGAGTCAATGAACCACATAGCCATTGGGATTTGGTTACCAGGACAACCAAAATAATTATATATTATATACAATGTTTTGTAAACATTTGCAGTGCATCAAGATCATAGTCACTGTCCTGATAGATCTATACCGAGGAGTAAATAGTGTATTACAAGACCGAAAACTTCTGTGTGTTAACAAACCAATTATAACACATCTTTCAGAAACTAGCAACAGGATTTTAATTTATTCACTCCGAATAGTATGAAATCAATCACAAAGCTAAACTGAAACCCAAATAGGGTTTGATTAACCTTACCCAATATTTCATTATGTCCAAAACCTCCCAGGACCGAAGAACAAGAAGAAATTATGAAACATTTTCGAAAATTATTCATTCGGGTGGTTGCAAGGATGAAATGGATCAATAGATATATAGCAATGCATGTAAACAAACACCCATTTATTAATTATTACAAAGAGCACAGAAGGTCAAACTTTACAATTTTAGCAAAAGCCTACATGCTACATAAATAGCTCTCTCATGTTTTGAATAAATACGGAGTGACTTTCTCAGTTAGAACAAACTGTATCCTCTACAATTTCTTTTTTACATGGACCAAAAACTCAGATAATAAGAATATATTGGTATAAACAATTCATAGAAGAGCCTCACCTGACTCTGGGCAAAGGCAAAGCGGTAGCATCGTAACTGGACCCTCGGATGGATGGATTCAGCACGGAAAAAAGAACTGAAGAGTTGGGAGCAATTAGGTTCAACAGACAGGAATCTATCCGCTTTTTCCAGCGGTTTAGAACATCTGGTGATGAAAAAATAGTGGACTGCTTCATCAACCGAGCCATGGAAATTTCTTCCAGAATATGAAATATGAGCTCCAAACTCAACATTTATCATCCAAGCAAACTAAAAGCTATTATACTCAAAGAGCATTCTAGCGTCATTCTTAACCCACGAAAAGATAAAAGGCTATATACTACATAGAGCTAGGATATGGCAAATGTGATCTCAGTAGCTTCTTGTCTGGCAGAGTGGATCATAATCATATGCATCACCTGCCTTTACGAATCTTCCCTTCACTCGCTTTCTTACGTCGGCCCTAGCTTTGCGAGAGGCATACCTTATTTTCTTTTCAAATCTGCACAAAAGGGGGAAAGAAAAGGATTATTCTTGTCGACCTTGTATCCAGGCAATTTTACCTATTCACAGACATGATTTGGTAACAAAACACTCTAATTAATGTAGCGTTATTATGCATAACTAACTTGAAATTAATCATCTCTCGAGTTTTGTAGTGTGAATGAAACAAGAAACTACTTTTCTGTCTAATTTCTAGGTTCCTGAAAAGATGCTGACACAACAAGTCATTAACATTTTTTAAGCGATGCTACGCAAATTAGTTTAGTGATGTCAAAACGATATAGAATAAACCTTCCATAGGTTGGTCCAATAGGTAAGCCCCACGCTTATTGTGCTGGTCCTAGTTTCCACTTTGGTTTGGAGTTCGTCATAAGATATTTTAAAGTAACATCATTAAATTAAGATGCTTTACGTATGACCAGGTAATATGGGAAGTCAGAAAATGACAGGCATAAATTTAAGAAGAGCCAGTAAAAAGTGTGAAGAAAGCTTCAGAAAGCACGAAATTGTAGCATCAGCTTTATATGATTTTGCATGATGATCAAACACAGTTAGCAAACACTGGGTCCAATACATACTGGGCACCCACTGTGTAACTGAAAATTGACTGCAAAGTTTGAATTTCCGTGAAATGCTTTCCTTGACTTCGAGACTACATTATGGAGGGTGCCCAAAACTAAGGGTTCTGTCTAGTTGGAAACCATATTGATTCAATGGATTCCATATCCGTAGATAGCTTACACTTACCTTTACTTTTTTAACTTTTCCATAATTATCTTAGATTCTTAGCTAACCTTTTTTTCGTACCACTATTTTTTGGATCTACTGCTACCTGTTGGAATTTTAACACAATTAGCAAAGTCCATTTGACATTCAATGGTGTCTCTCATTGATATGTACTCTGATCAGGTGGAATAAAAAAGGCTCTATTGGTCGAGCACTGTGGGTGTATGTGCACGCATTTGTACATATCAATGTGCTTGCTGCGCTTTAATGGTTACCCAAAAACTTGTAGCCTTCAGTTTCCTCGTGAAACATTAATCGTCCAAAGGCTTTTGAACTAACTGGCATTCAACACTTGTAAGTGATAACTTCTTTCTGAAATGTGTTTAACATACTGAAAGGCCCGTACAAAGATAGTAAGCTTCCTTTCGATCAAACTAGCTTAGTGATGAGGACATCGGTTCAAGACGATTTGGGCGTTTCTATCAGTGCAGACATCGTCTAGGACAGCTGTTTCATTAGCTTAGGATTTTATTTCAGTATCATATTTGTTTTTGGCAATTATAGCCATATGTAATCTTTCTTTTATGCATTAGAATGTTACCGAGATTTTAGAATATTTTGAGATTTGTATCAAATTTTGTTTTAAGCCTATATATAGGCCTTGAGATTAATGAGAAGTTATGCTATTCTTGATTTAAAAAAATTATTGTGTTGAGTTTTGTTCTTCATCCCTCTTTTGTGTGATACAATTGAGATCCAACTTTAGGGTTTGTGATAAACTCTAAAATTACTCCAAATCCCCAACTAAAAATCCCAAAACCCTAATTCCAAATTAAAAATCCTAATTATTCCCCGTCTACTTCCTCTCCCTTCCTTGTCGCCGGCGAACACGTCCCCGAAACCCACCCCAGCCTCCACCATCGATGCCAGCCTCCCACATCGAAACCCTAATCATCGAGCTCCCCATCCTCCTTACCACCCCTCGTCTTCCCCGTCGAGCCCTCGCCACCTCCATCACCGCCTTCCTCTACTACCTCCTCAACCCACCTCCCTCATCCTTCGACACCCGAAGTTGAACCCCTGCACCCATCGACGCCCAAAGTCGACCTCCTGCACCCATCGACACCCGAAGTTGAGCTCCTGCACCCGTCGACCACCGTCGCCGCTCACCCCATCACTTCCTTTGCCCCCCGACAGCCATCACTGAAGCCCTCTCGCCGTCATCGGAAAACCCCCACCACTACTGCCAACCCGAGATCTAACGCTAGTTGCTTCGAACCCCGGTATACTCTTTCCACTTTTCAAATATTTGTGTTATACTGCCTTATCATCTCTATTATATTATTTGATTTATCTGTCGTCCACAAATATTGAGAGTGAGCGTTTCTACTTGCTAAATAGAGTACAAATCAATATTACATCTTTTACTTGCTAAGAACGCTTAGAGATACAATTATTGATTGTTAAAACTGAATTGTTAATTGGGCCTGTTAAACTTAATTCAATTCTTGAAAATCCATCAAACCGATTAACTGTTTTAATTTCTAACTTAATCCGCATTACATGTTGGTAAATTAAACCTTTAAAATTTTTGGAAATTCTCTATCTAAGGTTAAGTTTTACATCCCTTATCCTAATTTCTGCTTAGCCTTGTTAATTTACCACATGGAAGTTAAGGCAGAATCTAGCTCTGGAGTATCAGAGATATACATCAAATGTACATAAAGAAGGATAGCAAATGAGAGAGAGAATGATGGGGAGTGGGGGATGCCACCTCCTTGAAATTTTTCAAAATTCATCCTCTCTCTAATGCATTACTATCATGCAATACAATTTGTCAACCACCTTCACTATTCTGCCTTAGATATAAATATAATTGTCGATATATTATCATATCACAAAATACTTATTGTTTGTATCTCTCATATAGGCATAAAGCTGGTTCCGGATAAATATAATGCATCTATATAAATGCAGTTCGGCTAGAGGAGAGTGTTTGTTTTGAGAGATATCCTTGACAAAAAACTTGTAAGAGAAGATAATGCAACCAATCTAATTAAAAGGATATCATCTAATGCATATATGAGATGATGCCATATATTCTTCCAAAACTAACTAAAGACATAATCATAAGCAAACTAATTATAGACATCATAATATACAGATTTCTTCATATTTGCACCGATTAGGGCATACTACTTTGCTTCATTTAGATGCCTTCCTTTCAAGTTGTGTTATATATAAATCACAAGTATTCTCTAAATCATTAAGAATGATTATTGGAAAATCATATATGGAAACAATCAGCTTGAAAACAACTAGTGATTTAAGATTCAAAATTGTTCCTCTTGCAACAGCCACAGAGACATTCACTTAGTAAAGGAAATGTTTTTGACAGCGATCACTAATGTGTTAAGGCTATATGCTGTCGAGTCTTCACAAGTCTCTTCTTTTTAGAATTAGTTAAATACAGGACAACTAAGAGAAACAAGATCCTGCACAGGGAAAAACTAAACTGGACCTTCCTTGAAGGAAATCAAACCAACATGGAAACAGAAAGGTAGAAAATCTTATAAAGCTAAATCAACAATGAAAGAACACACAAATTTCTTAGGAGGGTCTTATGAGTATTATTAAGACCTAGTTACAAGAGATTACACTTTCTCTCTGAATTCTGAAGTTTATAAACTACCAACCAACCATATCGCTCACCAAGATATGCATACAAGGTGACAGATCCTAAGACCATTTTGGACTAGTTCGTGTAATAAATATTCTTTATTTGGAAGTGAACGAATATAGGAACAATAAATTAAAGATTATGTCCAGCACTTTGTGGTTGTTTAAAATAAAAAAATTCAGTTCCACCATAAAAATAATGGACTACCAGTCCAATAATAAATATTAAAGAAAAGCAATCCAAAATTTTAAGTTCCAATAGGCAATCAAGAATATATGCAATTGATTTGAAATGGAGAGCGAACACTTACTTGCGGTTTTTCTTCTTCTCCTTGTATCGCTTAACAGCACTGTCCCTATTAGCTGCAGGAAATGAAGAACACTCCAGCCCAGTAGGGTACCATGGGGGTTCGCCCACGAGAAGCATTGATGACATCTCAGGATAGGCTCCTGCACTACTTTCACCTGTCAAACCAGAAAAGGAAAGTGATAAACTGGAATGAGCTTTCCTTGCTGGAAAGGACTCACTAGGTTCTGCTCTATTTCCTGGGTTGGACATAAGGGAATCAGCAGATGCTGCATTGCTACATGCTCGTTGCATGGATTTCACATACCCGGCAGATGATGCCTGCAAAATACAGGTTAGGAAAGATGTCATATCAAAATTTCATACACAACTAGGGCAGTTCCACATATACTCTTAGAATATCAAAAAAAATAATTCGTGTAATACGGTAAAACCATTCTGAAGTTAAGTGTCTGCATCATTAGACTGAAAGTGTATAAATGCACATCGTTTATGTAGTTATTTGGCTTTTATATATTTTAGTAAGTTTCTCGGAAAATTATGCACACAGGTTTGAAAAGTGTATAAATGGATATCCTTTGTTTCTTCTGTAGAGATGCTTATACCAAAAGAATCTTGAGTGACATGTCAAAGTTATACAAAAATAAAAGAAAATAGTAATATAAAAGATATTTCTAATTTAACAGCCTACTGCAAATGACATTTGTATTGAAAAATAACATTATGTGTGACAATCATTGCATTCACAAGCGTGAGGTTTGTACCAAAAAGCTTTTTCATATTTTCATGTAGCCTACAATCTGATGCATAACAAAAGTGAAGAGTTAGACCATAATAAATGGTGGAAAAAAGGATATTTGAAGTTTTTTAATATCAGGTCTTTTGGTTATAAATAAAATATGTTGTGACATATTCTCTAATTACATCGCAGAAAAGAAGTAATGAAAAAAATCTTGGAGAATCTAATGGTTGTGTGATAGAAAGGACGAGTATATAGATTCAAGAACACTCATAGAAAAGTACAATATTTTATAGAGATCAGTAGAGATTAAGCAAATTTGAGAATACTAGTAAAAAGGAAGTCAGAATTCAGTTAGTAAGGCTAAGGTTAATGATAAATCTACGACTTACTACAGTACACACAAGGACACAAAGGTGGGAGACATGCATAATCAGAAGCTATATCTCAAGCTTATGATAATTTTATACATATGAGAATAAAAGAGTAGAAGCCTATCAGGGTCTAATATGCAAATGTTGAAAGATTAGAGTCCCAATAAACCGGAGATACTTTCAAAAGCTGTTTAACGTAAAAACTTTAAGGTAGAAAAAATAAATGCCATGCTAAGCCTCACTAGTGGAAATTAAATATAATGAAGTTAAGGATGCATTATAGAAAATGAAACAGGAACATTATGTTATTGTTAGGATTTGAATGGGTTGTGGATTGTTAGGGTTTGAGAAGATGGAAGAGAAGAGAGGAGGAAGAAGATGTCGGCTGCTTGAAAAGAGGATTAGGGCAAAAATGTTGATTAGTATTCATTTGATTTTAAGTATTACATATATGAAGATACTAAGCCCAATGGGCCCTAAGAGCAATTTGGGTCATAACATAACAATCTCCACCTTGAACCAAATTGCATCTAAAACAAACTAAAACATAAAACCAACATAACCTAAAACAAACTAGCAACATGCTAGAAACAAAACTAGCTTAAACTAGCTAGAAACAAACCGACATCAAACTTGAACAAAGCTTGAACTTTGCAATTGGAAGAGGCTTTGTGAGCATATCGGCCGGATTCGATTCGGTACCAATCTTCTTCACGGCAACCTTGCCTTCCGAGATCACATCTCGAACAAAATGGAATCGAATGTCAATTTGCTTCGTCTTCTCATGGTACATGCGGTCCTTAGTCAAATGAATCGCACTTTGGTTGTCACAAAACACCACAACAGGACCCTCAAGTGAAGACATCTCACCAACAAACGCCTTGAGCCAAATAGCCTCCTTAATAGCCTCAGTAATCGCCATATATTCGGCCTCAGTGCTTGAGAGTGCAACGGTGGCTTGAAGTGTAGACTTCCAACTAATTGCACAATCTCCAAGGGTAAAAACATAACCCGTCAAGGAACGCCTCTTGTCCAAATCACCCGCAAAATCCGCATCCACAAAGCCCGTCAGTTTCTTGCCATTACCAAACTCCAAGCAAGCATCAATAGTACCTCTCAAATAGCGGAAGATCCACTTCACTGCTTCCCAATGCCCTTTTCCCGGACAAGAGAGATATCTACTTACCACACTAACGGCTTGAGCAATGTCTGGTCGAGTGCACACCATCAAGTACATGAGACTCCCAACTGCACTCGAATATGGAACCTTTTCCATATATTTCTTCTCATCATCGGATTTTGGGCTTAAAGCGGCCGAAAGCTTGAAATGCGCCGCAAGAAGTGTTGAAACAACTTTCGCTTTCTCCATGCCAAAACGGCGTAGCACTTTCTCGGCAAAACTCCTTTGTGAAAGAAACAACTTTCTCTTGGACCTATCCCTTGTGATCTCCATCCCGAGAATCCTTTTGGCGGCCCCCAAATCTTTCATCTCAAATGCCGAACTTAGTTGCTCTTTCAACCTCCTAACTTCTTTCAAGTTTGAGGATGCAATCAACATGTCATCCACATAGAGCAACAAGTAAATGAAATCCCCACCATCCAACTTCTTGAAGTAAACACAACTATCATAATTGGAACGATGGAAATTAATACTCACCATGAATGAGTCAAACTTCTTGTACCATTGCCGCGGCGATTGCTTAAGGCCATAGGGACTTCTTCAAAAGACACACACAGTCCTCCTTTCCCGCAACCTCAAAATCCTCCAGTTGGCTCATGTAAATCTGCTCCTCCAAATCACCATGCAAGAAGGCAGTTTTCACATCCATTTGCTCCAATTCCAAATCCTTCATTGCCACCAAAGAGAGCAAAACTCGAATGGAGGTGTGCTTAACTACGGGAGAGAACACATCATTGAAGTCCACACCTTGGACTTGACTATACCCTTTAGCCACTAGCCTTGCTTTGTATCGAAAATCCGCGGGATTTGAGCCATCAATCTTCCTCTTAAACACCCACTTGCAACCCACAATCCTCTTACCACTGGGAGGCTTCACAAGAGACCAAGTCTCATTTTGTTGCAAAGATTGTAACTCTTCATTCATAGCGGCAACCCAATTGGCTGCATCTTTAGAAGAAATAGCTTCTCTGTAGGAAGATGGCTCACAATACTCCACATCCTCTGCAATTGCCAAACAATAAGCAAAGTCGGAGTATCCATACCTCGTAGGTGGCCTTGTTTCTCTTCTAGCTCGGTCCCTTGCCAATGCATATGGTTGTACCTCTTCTTGGGCTTCCTCCAAATTGACATCATCATGTGAGATCAAATCATCACCTTCTTGGACCGGCACCTCAAACTCCACCTTCTTCTCAACCTTCTCATTCTCCTTAATAGTCGGCTCGGGTGCAACATCATTTGCCTTCAACATGGCCGACTCATTGAAAATGACATCTCTTGAAATAAGAAATTTGGATGATTCGGGACACCACAACTTATACCCCTTCACATTTCTGGGATACCCAACAAAAATACACTTCTTCGATCTAGGCTCCAACTTTCCTTCATTCACATGTACATAAGCGGGACAACCAAACACCCTCAAATTCGAATAATCGGCCGTCTTACCCGACCACACTTCTTCGGGTGTCTTCAACTCAATTGAAGTGGTAGGAGATCGATTCACCAAATAGCAGGATGTGTTAATGGCTTCCGCCCAAAACTCCTTACCCAAACCTGCATTTGAAAGCATACTTCTAGACCTTTCAAGTAGTGTCCTATTCATCCTTTCTGCAACACCATTTTGTTGTGGAGTGTTGACCACCGTCTTGTGCCGAACAATCCCTTCAGCCTTGCAAAAATTGTCAAACTCACGGTTGCAAAACTCCAAACCGTTATCGGTTCTCAACCTCTTAACTTTCCTTCCTGATTGGTTCTCCAAAAGTGACTTCCATTCTTTGAAGGTGCTAAACACATCACTTTTCTCTTTCAAGAAATAAACCCAAACCTTCCTTGAGAAATCATCAATGAAAGTAAGCATATAACGAGAACCATTACCTTTGGAAGGCTCACGAGAAGGTCCCCAAAGATCCGAATGGATGTAGTCAAGTGTTCCCTTGGTCGAATGAATGGCCGTGGAGAAGCTCAACCTCTTATGCTTGCCAAATACACAATGCTCACAAAACTCCAAGTTGCCCGTGCATTGGCCACACAACAAGCCTCTCTTGCTCAAAATGGTCATCCCTCGCTCGCTCATATGCCCTAATCTCATATGCCAAAGCCTAGTAGTCTCCTCATCTGACATAGTACCTTACCCGAACGTGCAATGGCAGCCGAGCCCGTGACCGTGGAACCTTGTAAGAAATAAAGAGTTCCAATTCTCTTCGCCTTCATGATTGTGAGAGCCCCTTTAGAGACTCTGAGGACTCCACCTTCACTTTGGAACTTACACCCCTTTTCTTCAAGAGACCCCAAAGAAATCAAATTCTTAGACAAATCGGGTATATGCCTCACACCCGTCAACCTTCGGACCTTTCCATCATGGAACTTAATTGTCACCGAACCAATCCCGGCAACCTTACACATATTGTTGTTCCCCATGAGAACCTTACCATCCGTAGGCTCATAAGTCTCAAACCAATCTTTATTCGGAGTCATGTGTTGGGAAGCACCCGTATCCATCACCCAACAATGCATATCATCAACATTAGTATCTGTCACACAAAGAGTATCAACCGTGTCACATTCAGCCACATTGGCCTCCTCCGAAGAAGAACCTTTACTATCCGCCTTTTGTTTATTTTTGAGCTTGAAACAATCGGCCTTAATGTGTCCCTTCTTCTTACAATAGTTGCACGTCAAATTCTTGTGCCTAGACTTCGAACGGGTCCTTGTATCTTTCGAGTTTCGGTCCCATGACCTACCTCGATCAACAACTAAACCAACACCTTGGCTCCCTTTCTCATTATTGGTCATCTCACTATCAATGTGCAACTTGGCTTGCAAATTGCTCTTAACATCTTCTAGAGAAATTTTATCTCTACTATAAATCAACATGTCTCTAAACGCCTTGTATGATGCGGGCAATGAGCATAATAACAAAAGGGCTTGGTCCTCATCCTCCCACCTTAACATCAATCTTACTTAAATCATTCAAAATAGATGCAAACTCCGTAATATGATCGGAAATTGATGTACCTTCAACCATGCGAAGAGTGTAGAGGCGCAACTTCAACCGCAGTCGATTGGTGAGGGACTTCTTCATGTAGATGTTCTCCAACTTCTCCCACAAAGCCTTAGCGGTCTTCTCCGATAGGACCTCTTGCAATGTCGAATCGCTCAAACACAATTGGATAATAGAGAGCGCTTTATCATCCATCTCTCTCCATTTCTTATCCGGCACCGCATCAATCAACTTTTCTCGACCAAAAATGGCATCCTTAACGCCTTGGCTCGACAAAATCGCTGCCATACGTACTTGCCATAATGCAAAACTCGTCTTCCCATCATACTTCTCAATATCATATTTCCCCGACATATCCATACAAATTTCTAAACCCAATTCAACAAAACACCAAGATTTTCTCCCCCAAAAATTGATTACTCAAATCACAAAAACAATCAAACCTTCCTTCTTGAAATCCTTCTCCTCCGGTGCTCCCGACGACAAAGACCAAGAAGCAATCAGATCTGCAATCACCACGGGATGGCAGCAATCACCACGAGACGAAGCAATCACCTGAGATCCGGACTGGACGATCTGGGACTGATCTGAATGGTCGGTTGGATCTGGACTGAACTGGGACTGATTCTGGAACTCGGGAGAAGGAGGACTGGACGGGAACAGATCAGATCTGGACGGGATCAGATCAGATCTGGGCGAACGGAACGGATTGGGACTGGATGTGGTGGTCGGAAGTGATTGGGAGTAGGGATCGGGACTGGGTGGTGTTGGCTCTGATACCAGTTTGTTAGGATTTGAATAGGTTGTGGATTGTTAGGGTTTGAGAAGATGGAAGAGAAGAGAGGAGGAAGAAGATGTCGGCTGCTTGAAAAGAGGATTAGGGCAAAAATGTTGATTAGTATTCATTTGATTCTAAGTATTACATATATGAAGATACTAAGCCCAATGGGCCCTAAGAGTAATTTGGGTCATAACATAACAGTTATTGTAGGATGAGATTACGGGGTGTGTAGTTCTTACGAAGTTCTTCCGGAGTCATGGCTTAATATGGTTAGCTAAGTAATTCAACAATATAATAAAGATCATAAAAAGGCTAACAACTGCCTAAGCTATGCTACTTCCATAGGGTCAATTCTAAACCTTCAGGAGAGGGTGATTAAAAATTAAGAAACAACTGGAGCATATAAAGCATTTTTAATGTGAAGGAAGTTGACCATAGTTAACAGAAAGATATAAAGAGAAGGAAAGAAGATCTTTTAAATGGCTTTCATCAACTAAGAAGAAAATACAATACGAGTCCAGAGGGAGATGGGGAGGTGGATTTGAGAAAAGAAACAAGTGCATTATATGTTTATGTTTTTTTTTTTGCGCGCGCGCGGCGGGGGGGGAATAACAAATATATTATTCAACAAGAGAAGATGCAAGAGTTACAATCACTCTTACCAAGAACCAATCTATCTCTCAAGACTCAGTAGAAGATACTCAAGTGTTTATAATGGAAAACTCTCATATGAAGTACTACCTCACCGTGGATGTCATTACATTGAGATATACAAATCTAGAGAAACCCTATGTTTGTCGTCTTAATACAATAACCGTCCGATAAAAGTCGTACAATCTAACTTAGGAGAGAAAATTATACTCAAAACAGATTACCAAGATCGGCCCAAACTGATGTTGTTTGCCGCTTGTGGTCGACTGCTCAAAAGAGCAGTTGACTGCTATGTTGTCAAAACCATCTAGAGAGGGAGTCTGTAGGTTGCGGTCGACTGCCCAAAGTAGCAATCGACTGTCATCTGCTTCCCAGCATAAACAACAACTCTTCTCTGCTTCCACATTCGTTTTGAACCTCTTCTCACTTCACCGTCTTCTCTTCACATCGAACCTAGTATGCAATACATAAACCCTAACAACCTCCACCTTGAATTGCATACTCATGCTTCCACACCTGTGTGATTAATTGCCTCTAGACACTTACATTTTTCTTTTACAAACAACATGATTCAATGGCTTATTCTGCTAGTCGAATTTACCTCCGCCTATTATTTTTCCAATCGTATGCCCCCTCAAGGGCATACCTCAGTAGGCTCAACACGAAGGCGACACCCTCCGCACGCACTCTACCTACCCCAAGGCATCCTCAATCTTCCAACGATATTCGAACATCATGATCTCGCTTCAGTGATTCCAGGGACGGTGAGCTAGATAATGTTTTAGGAACGCTGGGAACTAGATAATGATTTAGAAACGATGGACTTCAAAACACTCGGCCAAGTCTTCCCGTTTCCACAAAGCTTGTAGAGGTTTTGTTTAACATCCCTCATTCCTCTGATCACATTACGATGACATTTCCAAACTGATAGTGATGAGGACATTGGTTCAAGACAATTTGGGCGATTCTATCAGCGCAGACATCGTCTAGGACAGTTGCTTCATTGGCTTAGAATTTTATTTCAGTACCATATTTGTTTTTAGCAATTATAACCATATGTAATCTTTCTTTTATGCATTAGAATATTTTTGAGATTTTAGAATATTTTGAGATTTGTATCAAGATTTGTTTTGAGCCTATATATAGGCCTTGAGATTAATGAGAAGTTATGTCATTCTTGATTTTAAAAAATTATTGTGTTAAGTTTTGCTCTTCATCCATCTTTTGTGTGATACAATCGAGAACCAATTATTAGGATTTGTGATAAATCATAATAAAATTTTAAGGTTTGTGATAAACTCTAAAACTACCCCAAATCCAATACAAAATTCTAATCTCAATCCTCAAATTACATAACCCCTAATCTAATCTCTCTCTCCCTCCCTCTTCCCAGTCGAAGCTCTGAAACCCGACGCCTGCATCGTCCTAGCCGTCGACTTCCCCCATCCCGTAACCCTATCATCTTCCTCACACCTCCAATCCCGTTGCCGTCAGCCTCCCCACTTCAAAACCCTACCCCAACTTCCTTTACTCCGAAACCCTACCCCGCAACCACCTTTACACCTCTCGTCGACTGCGACTCCCCCGTCGCCGCCTGCCATCGACCGCCGTTACATCCCTCGTCGACCGTGCTTTCCCCTAACCAGCACAGCCCCGGCGCCTCCCCCTTTTCCTGTCGATTCCCCGACGATTCCTCGCTGGCTGCCCCACCACCATCCGCTGCCAACATTGATGCCTCCGTCCCCTGGATCCCATTGCAAGCACAACACTCATGATCTGTTCGCGAGAATTTTTCGAACCCCGGTATACTCTTTCGACTTTTTAAAATTTGTGTTATACTATATTATCATCTCTATTATATTATTTGATTTATCTGTCGTCCACAAATATTGAAAGTGTGTGTTCCACTTGCCTCTTAATGTACAAATCCTTATTGAATATCTTACATGCTAAGAATGATCAAGTGTTATTGTTGATTGATAGGATTGAACTTTTAATTGGGCTTGTTAAACTATTTCATATCTTGAAAATCCATCAAACCAATTAGTCATTATAATTTCTAACTTAATTTGTATTACGTGTTGGTAAAATTAATCCTTTAAATTTCTTGAAAATTTCTCTATTTAGGGTTAGTTTTACATCAGATAGAACTCCACCTTGAGCTGTGTACTTGCAACCCCGTTACTTCTAGAGTTCACAAGGATATTAAGTTCTGTTTCAACAAAGGAATATGCATGACCTTCACCACTGTGAACTCATTTCCATCTGGCATCGCAACTATTCTCTCACCCACTATGTCACAAATCTCACCAATTCTCGTTCTTACACAACGACCTGTTGCAAACTTGTAAGTGAAAAACATCTCTCTTAAAGCAAATATGAGAAGAACTACCTGAATCAGGAAACCAACCAGAATCCACATCTATATTACTTAAAACAAGAATACTGTCTAAGTATCACCTAATTCAGTGACACTGACGATGTTGGTACCACTCTAATTTAACCACTTGCGACAATCCCTCTTGTAATATCCAATCCTTTTGCAATTGTGGCAACGGATCCCACCCTTCACTATCTCTTCCAATTGAAATTTCATTCACCGCCACGCAACTCATAGAAGTAGACGTTGATCTCTTATCTCCTTCCTAAGTTCACCCTCCTTCAAGCACTTGATCACACCAGCTACCAAAAGCTTCTCCTTGGTATATTTCCTATGTAGCATGGTGGTTATAAAATATTCGCACGAATTTGGCAATGAATATATCAAATTGAAAGCTTTATCATCTTCGCTTAGATCATCTGCGTTTATCGCCCTCAATTTAGATAACACCTTATTGAATTCAACTATATGAGCTTGAAGAGTGATACTTTCCTTCACCGAGAAATGAAACAACTTTCTCTTTCAGTACATCTGATCATGTAACAACGATTCCGAATAGTCAATTTTAAATCCCGTCCGCAGACTCGCCGTGCTTCTCTCCTCTAGAAAGTTGCATTTGACGTTCGTCAATGACAGCCGGATTAAACTCGACGCTTTTAAAAAATCTTCTCACTTCTCCTGCTTCATGTCAAATGACTTCCCCTTATCTCCTGCTAGGGCATGCAAGCCCCTGTTGAACCAATGCGCGTACATGTCCACCTTCTAGTGATTAAAGATGATCTTACTATCGAACTACTTGATCTTCGTGAAACTCTGATCTGTCATCTTCACCAAGGAAGTACAAACAACCTTTGCTCTGATACCATTTGTTAGGGAATTAAGGGCAGTTGGGGGGGTTGTAGAGAAGCGATAGCTGATTACAATGAAACCAAGCAAGTGGACCAAATCAAGCACACAAAGCACACAATTTTATCTCCGATTCGGACAAACCTAATCCTGGGGTAACCGAGATAGTATTCAATTAGATAAGATACAAGAGTTACAATCACTCTTATCGAAAACCTATCTCCCAAGCCACACTAAAAGATACTCTGTTGTTTACAATGGAAAACTCTCGGATGAAGTACATTACATTGATATATTGAGATCTAGAGAAAACCCTAGGTTGTAGTCTTGATACAATAACCCTTCTGATATACCCTAAAGATTGGAGTCATACGATCTAACTTGGAGAGGAAGTTGGGTTCAAAATAGACCACTAAGATCGAGCCAAACTGTTGATGTCCGCTGCTTGCAGTCGACTGCTATGCTGTCAAAAACCATCCAGGGAGGAGTATGTAGGTTGTGGTCGACTGCCCAAGGTGGCAGTCTACTGTCACTTGCTTCTCAGCAGAGACAACAATTCTTCTCAGCCTCCACATTCAATTCGAACTTCTTCTCGCTTCACCATCTTCTGTAAGACATAAACCCAACATTATAGATGTAACTAAGGATTCTGTCATGCAGTAGTTACTATCAGACAGTAGGTAGGGAGACCAGGCCAGTTGGTATCAAGTAGAACTATACTAAGGATCAATAAAGTCATTATTTCTTTGCACTAGGTAGGATGAACTTGCTAGGCATATCAGCCCATGAATGATGATATTGAATTAATCAATTATAGACTTATAGTAAGAGACTAGAAACAAGATTTGTCCAACACAGAAAAGTGGACAGAAGCTCAAGAATCTTGGGAAGTAAGTCCGCGAAGTAGCTCTCTGCTAGGGAATCCAAGTTCTCAATAAAGGATTTTAGGATCAATGCGGAGTCTTCATGAGAATAAAAATGAATGTATAATTCACATTCATCCAAAAAAGCCACCTACGAGCAACAATTTTCCCCACTTAGGATGTTTGCTCGTAAAGATTCACCGATGCAGAGATTTGAGGCTGGAGTTGAATCAAAATACCGTTTTGAAGGTGGAGGTGTGCTTTTGGAGTCTTCTGTGGCAGAGTCTCATAAAATTGAAGTATAATAGAACCAGAGCAGAATGCTTTATGGATCAGAATTCAAAAAAGAACTATATGCTAAAAAATGACTGCATCTAAATAAAGACTGTTGAGATGGATGAGGAGCAGAAAATAAAAAGTGGATAAAATATGAGGAAAACTGCAGGAGTCTAGAGGTAGCTTCAATGAAGAAAAACAGGATGAAAGAGAATGAGATGGCATGTGAAATGGAAAGCACCAAGTAAAATCACACGACTGAAGTTAATGAAGCAAAAATTGACAGAGAAAAGCTTTCAATACTTGCACTGAACAGATTAACAAGAATATATGTTGGATGTTAACCTGACAAAGCAAACTGGAGAAAAAGTATTCAGTAGCTGACCCCAGATTTTGGGATAAAAACTTGTTTTGATATCGTTGCATATTTTCCAAACTACATGAAAATATGTGAATACAAATTTTGTTCTAAAAGTGGTTATAAAATTGAACTACTGTGAAGTAAAAAACTCAAACCAACAAAAGAAAATAGAAAGCCGAAGTGCTCTTTGTTTACTCTGATTGCTGCAAAATCATGAATTACTCAATATTTCCATTTCCACTATTTCATAGCCTTTAGATTGCATGACAGAATTAGAGCAGTACAATGTACAATGATCTGAGCTTGTTGTTCTTCTCTTGCATAATATGGAACAGTCGTGACTTCTGAAGAAAGAAACCTAGCTAAAGATAGACCACACACAATAATACTACAGAAAGAGGGCCAGGATTGCACGAAGTTGATATTCATCCGGACTACATGTTGACACCCCAAGTCATTCAGAAAAGTACACTCATGAAGCAAAGATATTATATATTTATATATTTATATATATAAGGATTTCAATATGTTATACCTCTCCAAGAAACCCCCCCTGGCAATTCGAATTGTTACCAGAAATTTCCTTCATGTCAAAGAAGCTATCAATTCCAGCATCATCAAAAAGCTGCCCTGATTGATCATGTGGTCCACCCAAACAGTTCTTCATAGTTCTCAAAAGTTAGGTCAACATCATCCACTGTGAAATCTTCATAGAATTCATTTTTGCAGTTTTCAAGATCTTTTCTATCAGAACCACATAACTGCATTTTGAATTACAATTGAAATTAGCAGGATTTCATTGATACTTCAAACATCTATGTGGATAGAAGGAAAATTTCTATTCCAGAGTTCAAAGATTAGCCATAAACAAATTCTTATCCAATGAGCATTATAACTACTACTTAAAAATGTATTATTTTTTAGCTAAAATAAATACAGAATACTTTAAGAATGCTTTATCATGTTAAGACTTACATGCATATGGAAATGCATACCTTTAGAAATTTTTATTTCTAGCAAAGAAAAATTTAAATCTGAATGGGGGAAATTATTTCCAAGGGTTTAGAGAGAAAAGATACATAAACAAAGAATTGTTTTTAAAAAAACCAATTACCATGAAACTAAAAACAGTACCTAATCATGTAAGAAAATTGGAATTCATTTACCGTTGAGAACTGAATTTGCATACCAGGCTAGCTAATACTATTGTGAGAATCACTAGGGTCCTCATTCTGTACAATAAAAAGGTATATTTGTTACGCAAAAGCAACCATAAGTATTATTGTACCTTAGGTGTACTCGACTCCCCCGAACCAGCTGGTTGTTCACTATTTGGCTGAGGAATTTACTAGGGAGGTAGAAGATGACCCATTCAAAGGATTGAAATTATCCATATTACCCATATCATTCATGGTGACATCTCCATTACTGCTGTTTCCTGGTGCTCCCCAACAAGTACTGACGAAGTTCTCGTTAATGCTCATCAAACCCATACCCTGCTCACAGAATCATCAATTGGAGGGAAATCCCTCACGAAAGACCAGATTCTAGAAAGTTCTGCTGCTGAGGGGCAGCCAGAGTAGCAGTTTATCGTCTGCCTTTTATGCTGAGAGGCTGAGGGTAAAGCACTATGTTGATTCCAGTCACAATTATGACAAAGCGAGACATTTTCCTCAATGCACCGCACAATAGCAGGTTGTGAAAGGACATCGACCACATAAAAGAGTTCGAGAGTGGCGGCGAGAGAGTGCATTGGCTGAGTGGACAATTCCGATCACATGATAAAACATAATGAGGCAGCATCAGAGCGGCAATAGACCATAGATCTTTGCTCGCCACAAAACTCACAAAGAGAGCTCATGATTATTACACTGGAAGTATAATTCTCTTTTTGGTTTCAAGAGTTCAACAAACCATTTCAGTAACTCTGCGACCTCGAAAAAAAAAATTACAGAGAACTTTGTAAGATGTAACAGAACTATTAAAATCGTGAAAAACGAAATAAAATGACAACAAACAATTCATTTTCTCCACTGTTAGCGTGTAATCCAAATGCAAAACCCCAGACCCACATGAAACAATCTATCATCTAAATGTGCTACAATGGCACCCTCAATTTGTTCAAATTTGTGAAACCAACATGACAAAATCCAGTTCTCTTTATTTCCAGGTGGACAATCTACTGAAGGCTTGAGCAGAATCATAATTTATTCCAATTGGCGAATCGCTGAAGATTTGACTGGCACAAATTGAATTCCACTAGTCAAAATTCCTCGAAGGCATATGAGGAATCTAGTTTTCTAAGTCCTTCATTTCATTAGAGATGCAAATTTTGGCGGCAATCAAAATATTTTGTTCCAGTAATTCTGGTAAGAACATCTTTCTACAAAGCGAATTACCACATTGAAGGACTCGCCAATAAACCCATTAAGTTTTCAGTTCTACTTAAATTTCCCATGTGACAACAGTCACATTACTCCAATAGAAATTTTCTAACAATACAAGATTCAGGACAAACAGTAACACACATTTATTTATTTATTTATTTATTTAATTATTTATTTATTTATTTATTTATTAACTAGCAGAAACCAGCACGACCCCCCAACTAGTTGAGAAAAAGGCTTTGTTGCTGTTGTTATATTAACTAGCATAAACCAAAAATTGTTCCATTCTGATATCTGAACCTAGATTCCGTGAAACCCCACATCATCAGTAAAAGATTTTCTGTTTCACTAAAATTCCCAATTGTAGGTTCTAGTACTTTACTAGATCTTATCAAACCCAACCACACATTTCAAAGGCCTAACATACATAAACCCAATTTCGATCCAATATACAAAAGGGGAAAGAGTGGTCCTTTTCCAATAAGCGAACAACTATCTGCCTAAACTACCAAATAATATCCACAACAATGCCTAGCATTTCCGTAGTTGTAACACAAACAAATGTCAAAGGATGAACAACAATACAAGGAAACAATAACCCCAACTAACAACTTTTCAAATTCCTAAAATCTCGATCAAATTTACCACAACTCCCATTCAATTGCACGTGCTCCCCAAATAACATTTAGAGCAAAATTACCAAAAACATGCAAATCATTTTATTACCTTAAAAGATCTACATCTAAACATAACTGATAAACAAAATAAATTTTAAATAAGTTATCAAAATCTAAACTTTTTTCCAAGAATAGTAGAAAAGACAGCAACCAAACTTAATCTAAAATCAAAACACCAAATTTTACTAATTTAAGTACAATTCACATCAAAATAAACTCACAAAAAAAAAACGTAAAATCCTAATAATAGACCAAATTCCCTCAACCAAAAATAAATAAATAAATAAATCACCAAAATCAAGAAAAGACACAGCAAATCAGCAGCTTAAAACACCACCAAAAAAAGGGGGGGAAATGCGCAAAAATCCAAATAAATACACTAAATTCCTCAACAAACCAAAAATCATAGTCCTCGGCACCAAAACCAAGAACAGACACCGAAAAACACCCCGAAAAACGCAAATTGTGCGGAGAAAAACACAATTCTAGAACGGAGATGCAATCACTAACCGATTTGATTGAATGACTGGAAGCGGAGGCGTTGCTTTGAGATTCGTGTAGAAACCCCCTAGAGAGAGGGGAGGGAATTTTGAGAATAGGAGATGAAAAGGTTAGAGAGGGGAGAAAAAGTGCATAGCAAGAACAAGTGAAGGTGGGGGGCCAGTTTTTGGGTGGGGCCCACTGAGGAATTGAATGAGTTTTTTTAAGTGTTCTTTTTAAGCTTTTCGAGGGGCAGCTCCGTGGTTAATGGATCAATGCAGGGGCATTTTGGGAATTGTGTGGGACACCTGGCCGACAAGAGAGATCTCAGAGAAGATGCCGATAAGTAAGGCGTTGGAGTGAGCAAGTTTGGGTTTTTACGGTTTTGTCCTTTTGAATGGGCCTTCACTGCTTATTTTGGATTTAGTTTTTTTTTTAAGGAAAAAAGCTAACTTTATAAATATATTTCCTCGAATAGGATTGTTTTACACGTACGATACTGTTTATTATGTTTCTAATATTATGGAACATATTTTTTTGCTACTTTAAACATCGTGAAATGCTTTAGGGCTAAAAAATAATATTAAGTTCTTTGTACATTACTATAAAAAAAATCATTTGTAAAGTATGAATAAAATATCTGTAAATTATTTCACAGTATATAAAGGACATAAAAAGTCCAAATGTACAGTGAAGATCTTCTATATAGGGGTCCTGACACAAACACTGTATAAGAAAAGCACTTTCTATAACTATGAGGCTCTTTTATTTTAAGAAATATATATATAACATTTTTTTTTTGTCAAATTTAGACGATGATGTTATGATCACAAGTCAGCTTGTCACTTTGGTTGCATACTTACCCTCCAACACAAATATGTATTTTCATATTTGTCTCTCAATAATTTAGATCATGTTTTATATTGATTCCTCTTGTGTTCTAATGGGTTGCTGAAAATTTTGAAGAAAGAAAAACATAATGGTTAAGTCAAGTAGATTTTGTTAAACTTCACATAATATTCTCAAGTTGGACTATAGTTAACTTTTGGATACTTAAAACATGATTAGGACATTTTTTAAAAGAAATTGTGGAATATGAACGCTACACAAAGCAAAGCAATCTCCGACTTCCAGAGGGTAAAAACCTAATATAGAAACAAAGCAATAGAGAATGAAACAAAATTCACCAATAACCCTAGGGGATATGTTTAATCCAAGGTAGGGCCTATCTATATATCCTCATCATTAGAATGTTGTGACAGAAAGGCGATCCTAAGGTGATGTCTCCCTTTCTGTTGTAGTTTTCTCTGCCAAAAAAGAATCATATGCATAACGTGCATAAGTTCTACCGTGGATACTATTACTTGTCCAACTAATCTAAAAGTTAAATCTGTCTAGAAAGAGGAATTTGAGTCGTCACCGTGATTGCAATGTATAACACCTCTCTCGAGCTTTTCGATGCCTGGCAAACCTATATTCCACCCAAGGTTAACATATGTAGTTAGGTAGCCATCTGCCCCGAGTGCTCTAAGTAATTTCTATCCAGACCGCCTTGCTCCCCAAACAATTGATTAGCAAGTGATCCATGGTTTCCATATAAAGTATTAGCTTTCGTTTTCACCCAAGTTTTTACTTGTCAGGATAGCGTTGTGAGCACCAACCATACAAAACTCTAACCTTGAAAGGTGTTTTTGGCTTTCCACACCCACTAATCACGATGAGTTACAACCTTTAAAGTGAATTTTCCAGTAAAAAGGTTGTAGCGACTAGGATCCACCTACTTTGGCCTGTTAGTCGAGATGGATATATATTTTTGGTAAATTTGTATAAGGCCCTGTATGACCCAAAAAGGGAAATCCCGTATGGAGTCTATGGTCTAATCTAATTTAACCATCCAACCATTTTTCTATTTTTTCCATGTGGGACTATTATTTGAGCCACAACCCCAACAATCTCCATCTTGGGCTCGAATCAGTGCTTACACCATGGAGAATGTTGACAGTCATCCACCTAGAACTATATTTTATGTACCTCTGTCAATATTTTTAACTCGATTTTTGCCTCCGCCATCTTGACTCAGCACATTTGTCCTCCATCAATCACCTTATTAGCACAACAATAGTATGTCTCTACCTACTTATTGGCTAAACACATATGCTTTTCGTCAATCACCTTATTGACATAGCATGACCATGTCTTCCCACAACCCTTTATCGACTTGACAAAAACTCCCGTCACCAATTGACTTTACACGATAGCTCGATTTTAACTGTAACTACGTTTCTGTAATTTTAAAATTTTCCCCTTTGTATTTCTTTTTAATTGCAATTGAATAAAAACCCTATTTTTTGTTCTCAATTATTTTTTTAAGAATTTCTTGAAAATTTTTCCGTTCTTCTTGTTGGAGTTTTTCTTGTTGAGCTTATTATCTTTTATTTGATTGTGGGTATTTTTTTTATTCGAATCCTGTTGTTTTGATCTACCCCCAATTGAACCCTAAAACCCAATTTGATGGATTCCTGACCCAAACCCGCTATTATTGAACCCTAATTGTACCCTATAAATACAACTCTACTGTAAACCTTAATTTCTGCACACAAATCGAAACCATAGCCATCTATTCTCTCTCCTCGAGTTTCTCTCTCCTCTTTCGCTCTCCCCAAACAGAACCCATCCCCTTTGTGTTCGTCTTCTTTGGCAAACTACTCACCTCCGGCGACCCCCACTCCCATCGATCACTCCTCGGCGCCTCCCCTCGACACCCATCTACTCTATTCCCGACCCCGTCCTCCCTATCCCCCGTTCTCACCATTACCAAAGCACCAAACCCCTAAACCCATCAGCCCCAAAATCCCGTTCCCCTACCCGCTGTTGCCGCCCCTGTGCGACGCCGCTCGACTGAGAGGCCCGCCATCTGCCATCGACGTCGTCTCCCCTGACCGCAAGCAATGCCACCCCTGGCTGCGCTACCCTTGCTCCCCTCTTCTCTTACTGGTGTTGCTGTTGTCTCTTGTGTGCTATTTGTGTGTTGGGTTCTTTGATTTCACGTATATTGCATGTGCTGCTTTGGGAATTTGCTAGTTCGTGGGTTCGTTGCTTCGAAATTTTTATCCCGTTATTCTTGGTATTCATTTTCACCGATTAACAGGAAAGTCACTGTCCACTTGAATTATTACTCGTATCAAATTCAAGTTTTATTGAAATTCCTGCAAGTAGATCTCTTTGTTATCGTATTGCCCTTTGTTATCCCTTTCGTTGGGTTTATTGGGGGTTTACACGAGCTAACCCCAATATTCTTGACATCGTACCACTTTGACTCTAAATTTTGGATCTTTAATGAATGCATGTAGAATTGTTAATAGGGTTATTCATACAAGTCACAACACAAATAATTTATTGTAGAGGCATTCGTTAGGTTGTATGTCGTTTGATGATTGATTGATATTGGACTTATATATGTGTATGTTCTAAATTTTTATTTATCATGTTTGGACACATATCATGCTAGTTACACAACTTATTGACTATAAAATCGAAACCCGTCATGTTTAATTAATTTATGCCCAAGAAAAATACCCTAAGAACTGTATATGCTTGCTGACCTGAACTTTCATCGTTGTTTTCGAACCAGTAAATGACCTTAAAATAAAATATTTTCTGAATATGAAATGTAGCCTCAAATGTCTAGTTGCCAATAACATCTAGAATTTTGGAATTCGAGTTTTGTAGCAAAACTTATGCCCGTTTTACTGTTGCTGTGTTTTTACATTGCAGATTTTCATATTCTCGTAATTTTTATGTTTAAACAGTAAAAATATTGATCAAATGATAGAATTTTGCTATGAAAATTTCCAAATTTATGTTTAACATGTTTAGGAGTCTAGATTATATTTTTACTGATTTTAATGTTGAGTTTTTGCTGATTCAAAAATTAAAATAATAAGATGTCAAATTTCTACTTGAACATAAAACCTAAAAGAAACATGTGTTTGATCTAGCTACTGTTGTCGGAATTTGAACTTTAAGTATGCGTTGGAACCGTATGGAAGTCTAGTTTCCAGATTTTCTAACGGGTTCAATTTTTGATTCTTGAGTCAGTGGGAAACTGTACTTTTGTACAGACTGTGCATGCTGTCCAGAATTTTAGATACTACTTTTTAATGGATTAATAATTCCTATGTTGTATTATAGCATGAGTTAATGAATGTATGTTGCATTGCATGATCCCAATGAGCTATTGTCCCTATTTTAACCGTCTTATCCATGTTATCAACCTGTTGTTGCCTTATTGATACTATCGTTCATCGAAATATTCATTAATTGCATATTGTTGTTGATTCTTGATTTTGATGATCACAACACACTGCAACATGTGTCTATGCTATACAGCTAAAATTACAGGTTGTACACACAAAAGACTATTTCAGCTGAACAAATGAACAAGCACAAAGGCTCCAGATAAAATCAAGACTCAAGACTCAAATCAAGACTCAAGACTCAAGACCTCAAGCTCAAATGTGTCAATAAATTATCATGTCTTGTAAACAATGTAATTTTACTTGTGTTGAGTCTTAGTATGTTGTAAAGCCTTGTTACACACACATACACTCACTATTTTATAATGTGTGTTTTTCAAAAACAACAAAAAAAGTCAAAACAGTTTGAAATAATTTAACTGTTGAGTACCAGTCGACTGATACCTCTGGCAGTCGACTGACAGTACAAAACTGTTTAAATTTATTCAAACTCTGACCAGTCGACTCATTATGGCAACCCAGTCGACTGTTCGAGTGCTTTTGACCGTTTTCTGTTTTCAAAATTGATTTTTCAAAATCAAAAGCTTTAAGATCCGTTGGTTGACAGTTGAGATAACTGTCTCCCAACGTCCAGGAGATCTAACTCTATAAATAAGAGTTCAGATCTCACTGAAAACTTCTTACAACAACACTGTTTAAGATTCCGAGCATTCTTGAGATTTCTAAGAGAAAAAGTGAAAAAGCTCTCAAGTTTTAAATCTCTGGTTCTCTACACTCAGTCCAGTATAACAAAGATTTCGTTCTGGACTGGGTATAGAAGTCGACCTTTGTTTTAGCCACGTTCTACAACACATAACATCAACAAGGCTATAGGTTGACTGTAAGATTTTTATTGTTTCTTTTTGCTCTCGGTTGGAGAGTTAGACTCTAGGGTGTAGAGTCGGTCGTTCACTCTTGGTAGTAGAGTGGGTCTGCTTTCTCTGGTTGAGAGAAAGGACTACGGGTTAGACAAGGTTGTTGTCTTAACGCCGTAGGGTATTCTTGTAAACTTGTTTTTCAAGAATAGTGGAAATCTCAAGTGGGTTGCTTGGGGACTGGATGTAGGTCGGAAGGACCGAACCAGGATATATCTTGTGTACTCTGTGATTGGTTGTCTTGATCTTGCATTTACTTTTTGTTTACTTAAAGTTCTGTGAAACTTCGTCTGGACAGTCGACTCCTTGCACTATCAGTCGACTGGTCAGTCTCGTATAAGTTGTACATTAACTGTGTCTTCAGTCGCCTGTCTCAACTTTAAGTCGACTGCACAGAGTTGTTATATTTGCTTTTATTTGGTCATATATGTCGACTGGTTCACAACTAAGTCGACTGCACCGAAGAAAATTTATTTATTCCGCAGTTTTTTAATTAACACTATTCACCCCCCCTCTAGTGTTTGTTGCCTCGCCTACAGGATCCAACACTTGGTATCAGAGCAAGGTTACAGGCTATGGAAACTACTTCAAATACTAATCAGTACCATGAAGGCCAATCTACACAATGGCCACCGCTATTCGATGGAACTAACTACAATTATGGGAAGTGCCGAATGAGAATCTACCTCCAATCAATCAACTACGAAATATGGCAAATGACGGAGAATGAATACACTGCTCCTACTATTCCATATGCACAATAGAATGATGATCAAAAGAACCAAACTATGAACAATGCCAAAGCAATGAATGCATTATTTTGTGCACTCACAAAGGAAGAGTTCAACCGTGTTTCAAATGCTACAACCGCACATCAAATCTGGCATACACTCGAGGTAGCACATGAAGGAACAAATAAAGTTAAAGAGTCTAAAATCTCTGTTCTTGTTCACAGGTTTGAGATGTTCCGAATGAAGGACAATGAAACCGTATCCGAGATGATCACCAGATTTACTGATATCACAAACTCTCTTGTGGCACTTGGAAAGATTTACACTCAAGCAGAGATGGTTAGAAAAGTCCTACGTGCACTCACTCCAGAATGGAAAAGAAGACCACGGCAATAGAAGAAGCAAATGATTTGTCACAACTTTCTCTTGAGAATCTTGTAGGAAAATCTCATGGCATACGAGGTTTAACTTGAAGATCGAAAGAAGGATGCAGAATCACATCAAGCAAAGAAGAAATCATTGGCTTTTAAAGCCATGACAGACTCGGAAGATGAGGAAGAAGATGAAGAGGAGATAGCAATGTTCACTCGACGATTCAAAAAATTCTTGAAGAAGGGTAAGTTTAATTCCAAAAATAGAGATTCTAATGACCCTCCTACTTGTTTCAGGTGCAATAAAACAGGTCACATGAAGAAAGATTGTCCCCTAGAAAATGCAAAGAACAAGGGAAAACTATCCAACTTCAAGAAGGACAAATACTCAAAGAATAAGTTTGCCAAAAACAAGAAGGCCTATCAAGCAACATGGGATGATAGTGATTCGTCTTCCGAAGAAGAAACGGATGAAAACAATGAAGTGGCAAACATGTGCTTCATGGCTTCACAAGATCATGTAAGTAATGACTTCGATTCCGAAGATTTACTTGATGCCTTTAATGAAATATTTCAAGAGTTAAAAAAGGAAAAGATTAGAGTTAAGAATCTAGAGAAAGTTAATCAAACACTTTCTCAAGAAAATCTTAACCTTGATAAGGAAGTGAAATCCTTAAATTCTCGCATTGCAAGTTTAGATACTGATCTTGAATCTCTCAAAAAGAATTATGAAGAGATATCAAAGAATGTATCTAAGTTTAACAAAGGCAAAGAGAATTTAAATGATGTCCTTCATCATCAAGTAAAATCTAGTCAAAAATACGGTCTTGGTTTTAAAAATTCTTCTATAAAAGAATCTTCTGCTAAAAACACTAGTAGAAATAAATCAGCATCTATTTCTAGTATTACACACAAATTATATGAATTTTTTGAAAAGCCTAAGGTTGTAAATTCTAGTGATAAAAGCAAATCTGATATTCGGTCAAGTCGACTGAGCCCATCTATCAGTCATCTGTCCAGAGGAATTGAATCTTATTCAACAAGATCAAAACCTCATATAAGTCGACCAAGTGTATCATCCAGTCGACTGACTCAAACTAGAAGTCGACTGAAGGACACTGTCAAGTCGACTGGACAGAACAAGATTATATGGGTTCCAGTCAGCTTAAATCAGAATGATAGAATTGCGTATATTAATTCATATGTATTAAATGTGTGTAATTCTATTAACTATATTCTGCTTATGGAGGAAAATCAAACTCTTCATGGGTTTGGTTTCCCCAAACTAATATGTTTTGGACCCAATAAAAAGGGTACCATATTTACCTTGAATTTTTTATAGGTACCCAAGAAAGATCGCTGGATACTTGACAGCGGATGTTCAAAACATATGACAGGACATGCAAACCTTCTATCCACCATCCAATGCATAGATGGAGGAACAGTTACCTTTGGTGATAACAACAAAGGAAAAGTCATAGGAATCGGCATGGTCGGTAAAAATTCTAACCCGAACTATAGAAAATGTATTGTTAGTTAGTGGTTTAAAGCATAATCTATTAAGTATTAGTCAATTATGTGATAAAGGGTATAAAATGGTATTTGAAAAAGATGCATGTTTGATTTATGACTCTACTTTGCAAAATATCATTTTCTAAGTTTTCGTAAAAATAATATTTATGAATTGTATTTGAATGCAATTGAGTTTTCAAATGATTTTTGTTTAATAGCTTCTAACAATGAATCTTGGCTATGGCATAGAAGATTTGGACATGTGAACATGAAGAATCTCTCAAAATTATCTAAATATAACCTAGTTAAAGGACTGCCAAAACTATCCTTTAAAAAGGATAAGTTATGTGATGCATGTCAACTAGGAAAACAAATCAAATCAACTTTTAAAACAAAAGAAGTAATTTCTACTAGTAGGCCGCTCGAATTAATTCATATGGATTTATTTGGCCATACTAGAGTTGCTTCTTTAAATAAAAGTAGATATGTGTTTGTTTTAGTAGATGATTTTTCAAGATTCACTTGGACATTCTTTTTAAAACATAAAAATGATGCTTTTGATGAATTTGCAAATTTTTGTAAACGTATTCAAAATCAAAGATCTCTAACTATAGTCACTATTAGAAGTGATCATGGTGGAGAATTTGAGAATGAAACATTTACAGAATATTGCAACAAGAATGGTATAACACATTCATTTGCATTTCCTAGAGCTTCACCACAAAATGGAGTGGTTGAAAGAAAGAATAGGACTTTGCAAGAATGCGCACGTACTATGCTTGTTGAAAGCAATTTACCAAAGCACTTTTGGGCTGAAGCTGTTGCTACAGCTTGTTATGTTTTAAATAGAATTCTTATAAGACCTAAGCTAAAGAAGACTTGTTATGAGTTGTTTTTCAACAAAATTCCTAAAGTCTCTTACTTTAAGACATTTGGTTGTAAGTATTTTATTCTGAACACAAAAGATAATTTAGACAAATTTGATCCTAGATCTAATGAGTGTATCTTTTTAGGATACTCAAATAGGAGTAAAGCATATAGAATTTTCAATAAGTCTACAATGACTATTGAAGAGTCAATGCATGTTACATTCGATGAATCTCTGCCTTCATCAACTTTAAATAAAGATGATGAAACTGATTCATCACCTTTAAATAAAGTGATTAAATCCTTAGAACAAACTAGTCTGGCTGATAAGTCAACTGATAAGGACTCCCAGTCGACTGAAGTAAAGCAGTCGACTGAAGAACCTGTCAAGTCGACTGATCTATTGTGATATCTTCAACTTTACCAAAATCATTTGTTGAAGTTAAAGATCATCCTCATGACTTAATAATTGGTGACATCTCCCATGGTATTCAGACACGTTCACATGTTAATATGATTTCTCATACAACATTCTTGTCGGATTTTGAACCGAAAAATATACAAGAAGCTTGTGAGAATGAATTTTGGATGAATGCCATGCAAGATGAATTAAACCAATTTATAAGAAATGATGTATGGGATTTAGTTCCACGACCTCCTGATCAGACTATTATTGGTACCAAATGGGTATTCAAAAATAAGTTAGATGAATCAGGACAAGTTGTAAGGAACAAAGCTAGATTAGTTGCTCAAGGGTATAATCAAGAAGAAGGTATAGATTTTGATGAAACATATGCTCCTGTTGCTAGACTAGAATCAATTCGTATTTTATTATCTTTTGTCTTGTTTCATGAATTTTATACTTTATCAAATGGATGTTAAAAGTGCTTTCCTTAACGGGTTTATTAAAGAAAATGTTTATGTTAAACAACCACCAGATTTTGAACATGAACAATTTCCAGATCATATTTATAAATTGAAAAAGGCTTTATACGGTCTTAAACAAGCACCTCGTGCTTGGTATGATCGTCTGAAAACTTTTCTTTTAGAAACAGGATTTGAAATAGGTAAAGTAGACACTACATTGTTTATTAAGAGAGTTAAGAATGATATCTTAATCATACAAATATATGTTGATGATATAATTTTTGGTTCTACTAATAATAATCTATGTCAAGAGTTTGCTAATACAATGAAAACGAGTTTGAGATGAGTCACATGGGTGAACTCAATTATTTCCTTGGACTTCAAATTAAACAGTCCTCAAATGGCATATTTATCAATCAAGGAAAATATGCAAAGGAATTACTCAAACATTTTAACATGGATAGTACTAGTAGTAAATCCACACCTATGGCTACTACTACTACTCTTGACAAAGATATATTAGGTAAGAGTGTTGACCAAAAACTCTATCGAGGTATGATTGGTTCACTTTTATATATTACCGCAAGTAGATCAGATATTATGTTCAGCGTATGTTTATGTGCTAGATATCAATCTAGTCCTAAAGAGTCTCATTTAAAAGCTGTGAAACGAATTTTAAGATACATTAAAGGCACATCTGATTATGGTTTATTTTATCCATGCACCGATAATTTTTAACTTTTGTCATATAGCGATGCTGATTTTGCTGGTAGTAAAACTGATCGCAAGAGCACTAGTGGGACATGTCACTTTTTGGGACATTCACTAGTTCTTGGTGCAGTAAAAAGCAAAATTCCATATCGCTATCAACCACAGAAGCTGAGTATATTACTGCAAGTTTGGCATGTGCACAAATCTTGTGGATGAAACAAACTTTATTAGATTATGGTATTTCATTTGAAAAACCTTCAATTATGTGTGATAATACCAGTGCAATTAATTTATCTAAAAATCCGATTCAACATTCACGTACGAAACATATTGATATTCGACATCATTTTCTACGTGATCATGTTTTAAAAGGAGATATATCTTTAGACTTTATCTCTACTAATAAACAAGTAGAAGACATCTTTACCAAACCCCTTAAAGAAGATACTTTTATTAACTTAAGAAGAGAACTAGGAATATGTGATTTTATTGACATTTGTTAAAAATTTCTCTGTTAAGTCGACTGTGTTCTTGAGTAAGTCGACTGTACTGTATTTTAATATATATACCTATTTTGTTCTCTGACCAGTCGCCTGATCCTTAAACCAGTCGACTGATCAGCAGATATAAAAGTTTTACTCTTCTCAACTAAGTCGACTGCTATACCCTACCAGTCGACTGTCGCGAGTTCAATAGTCTTCAGCAACGACTCATCGCAGCTTTTGAGATAAAAATCTCATCTCTTTTCACCCGTGACTACTCATATCAGCCGTCGATCTCTATTCTCTCAATCTCAGCCTTTAATCTTCAGTTAAAAACCCCTTTAACAGCCCCTTTCTTCACCTTTACCGTTCTCAGTTTTTCACCCAAATTTTAAAACCCTAATCTGAGAAGAAGGAGAAGTCGACTCAATCTGCTGCTGTTGCTCGACTCAGTGCCGATCTTTCTCTCTTCTTTGGTAAAATCCTTCCTACTCCCTTTTTGTTATGGCTCCTAAGCGTTCTAAGAGGTCTCATGAGGCTAGTTCATCTCAAGATTACTCACAATATTTGTTGAGTCCAGATCTTTTAGAACGTTGGCAATTAATGTGTAGTATTATTATTTTCCCGGGTCGGTTTGTCAATTTTGGTGATTTGGATAGATTTAACCTTGTTCCCTTATTCCAAAATTGTAGTCTCTATGATTATCTCTCTTTAGCTAATCAACCCGACTATTACCCACAACTAATCTATCTCTTCTATACAAACATGAGAGTTGTCCAATTAAGAGATGGAAATGTTGTGATTCATTCTTCCGTCAAAAATACCAAGATAACTCTCACACCCAAGAGGATCAATCAAGTAATGGGTATTGATGACGAAGGACTTGATTTAGGTGACATAGTCCTTGATGATTTTTCTATCTTATCTAAAATGTTTTTGCCAAATCAAGGACCCCCAATGACAAGCAAAAACATAACACCTGTTGCAAAATTAGTTGCTAGAATACTTGCTTATAACATTCTTCCCAAAAGAGGAAGTTATGATCAGTATTCGATGGAATTGCAACAAGCTATTTATGCCATTTTTGGTAAAATAGCTATTAATTGGGGTCGTGTTATTTTCTCTCAGCTTCAACAGCATCATGTTCATTTTTTACCCTTTGGAGGTCTCCTCACCAGGGTCTTTACAGCTTATGATATTGATCTCGACTCCGAGACCAATGTCGTTAAGCAATATGAATGCTTCGATCGTGCCAGTTTAGCACGTATGAAGCTTCTTGATCCTCCTCCTAGAACAACCCCTAGGTCTCCTCCTCCTTCACAAGTTCCTTTGACTTCTAGTGCTAGACCTTCAGCCTCCTCTAGCTGCTCTCTTTCCCATGCTAGATATGAAGATCCAGCTACTCTCTATGAATGTGTCAATTATCTTATGAGACATTCAGTCAATGTTGATTCTCAGCTTCAATCTCTTGACTCCAAAATTGATCACCTAACCGATCTCTTCACTTCTCAAATTCATCTTCCTTCTCAAGATGCTGATGAAGACTCCGAAGAGGACGATTGAAGATTATTTTTCGTTATTATGTCATTTTTATTTTATGTTCTTTTCTATGTATTGAAGAACTTATTAGCTTATGTATGAGACATTTTCTTTTAAGCAAAAGACTGGTTATTTTGTGTTTTTTGTTGATGACAAAGGGGGAGAAATATCTCTCTTACTTTTGTGTATCTGTGTGTGTGTATCTGTGTGTTTAATTGTTTCACTGGTAAGTCAACTGCTAAAATGTCACAGTCGACTGATATTACTGTATTTTGTGATATTACTGTGTTTTATGTTTTTATCTGTTCAGCCGACTGTCTCTATGTTTTAAGTCGACTGATAACATCAACATCTATTTTATGTATGCATATTGTGTTTTTAATAGGGGGAGCTTTTAAAACCTATGCTTGTATTTTTCTATATAAATTGTTATCAGCTATTGTGTTGTCATCATCAAAAAGGGGGAGAATGTTGATTCTTGATTTTGATGATCACAACACACTGCAACATGTGTCTATGCTATACAGCTAAAATTGCAGGTTGTACACACAAAAGACTATTTCAACTGAACAAATGAACAAGCACAAAGGCTCCAGATAAAATCAAGACTCAAGACTCAAATCAAGACTCAAGACTCAAGACCTCAAGCTCAAATGTGTCAATAAATTGTCATGTCTTGTAAACAATGTAATTTTACTTGTGTTGAGTCTTAGTATGTTGTAAAGCCTTGTCACACACACATACACTCACTATTTTATAATGTGTGTTTTTCAAAAACAGCAAAAAGAGTCAAAACAGTTTGAAATAATTTAACTATTGAGTACCAGTCGACTGATACCTCTAGCAGTCGACTGACAGTACAAAACTATTTAAATTTATCCAAACTCTGACCAGTCGACTCATTATGGCAACCCAGTCGACTGTTCGAGTGCTTTTGACCGTTTTCTGTTTTCAAAATTGATTTTTCAAAATCAAAAGCTTTAAGATCCGTTGGTTGACAGTTGAGATAACTGCCTCCCAACGTCCAGGAGATCTAACTCTATAAATAAGAGTTCAAATCTCACTGAAAAGTTCTTACAACAACACTTTTTAAGATTCCGAGCATTCTTGAGATTTATAAGAGAAAAAGTGAAAAAGCTCTCAAGTTTTAAATCTCTGGTTCTCTATACTCAGTCCAGTATAACAACGATTTCGTTCTGGACTGGGTATAGAAGTCGACCTTTGTTTTAGCCACGTTCTACAACACATAATACCAACAAGGCTATAGGTTGACTGTAAGATTTTTATTGTTTCTTTTTGCTCTCGGTTGGAGAGTTAGACTCTAGGGTGTAGAGTCGGTCGTTCACTCTTGGTAGTATAGTGGGTCTGCTTTCTCTGGTTGAGAGAAAGGACTACGGGTTAGACAAGGTTGTTGTCTTAACGTCGTAGGGTATTCTTGTAAACTTGTTTTTCAAGAATAGTGGAAATCTCAAGTGGGTTGCTTGGGGACTGGATGTAGGTCGGAAGGACCGAACCAGGATATATCTTGTGTACTCTGTGATTGGTTGTCTTGATCTTGCATTTACTTTTTGTTTACTTAAAGTTCTGTGAAACTTGTCTGGACAGTCGACTCCTTGCACTATCAGTCGACTGGTCAGTCTCGTATAAGTTGTACATTAACTGTGTCTTCAGTCGCCTGTCTCATCTTTAAGTCGACTGCACAGAGTTGTTATATTTGCTTTTATTTGGTCATATAAGTCGACTGGTTCACAACTAAGTCGACTGCACCGAAGAAATATTTATTTATTCCGCAGTTTTTTTTAATTAACACTATTCACCCCCCCTCTAGTGTTTGTTGCCTCGCCTACAGGATCCAACAATTGTATGGTTGCATTGATAAATAATTAATAAGCCGGGGTTTAAGGGGTTGACTAGAGTAGTTGATGATATGGAAACTGTACTCGGATGATGTCCAGTGTTTTTACTGTTATCGGTATCGTGTAAGAAAATACACATATCCAGTGTTTTTACCGTTATCTGCATTGTGTAAGAAATTACACATGTCCAGTGTTATTACCGTTATCGACATCATACCCAGTACATGAACTATAAAATCTACCACTATAGTCTAAATAAAATTGGTTTTATGCATCGAACCTGTGGTACGGCACACATGGGACACAGTAGTATGTGCATAAGTTAGGTGTTAAAATGAATAATAGACATAAGGATTGACACATCACCGACATTGCATATTGTTCATCATTATTCCTATTTGTATCTAATATTGTTTAAGTGATAATGATATTAACCGTTGATTACCGTTACTGAATATTGATTCACCGTTACACTGTTGCATTGATTACCATGTTATTGATTATTATCATCGTGCCATGTTATTGATTCCTATTGATCCATTGTTTCATTGTTATAACCCTGCTTTCTCTACTTGTTGTCCATGACTTGCTCTAAGAACAATTATCTTTCTCTTTTTAGATGAAGTATTTACAGGTAATGAAGGAGAATTGTCTGCTGGAATTGGAGAACAAACATTTTGAAGATTTCTGCTTTTAAATTTCTTATCGCTTTAATAAACTTAATGTACTGAGACTTGTATTTATTTTTGGATTGGGATTATTACTGTTTTGGGCTTATGTCCCGGGTTTTATTATTATTTCCAGACGTTGGATTATTATTATTGTATTTGGATATTATACTGTCTCATTCCAAGTATTATTTGTTCATGAGATTATTATTATTGCTTGTGCATTTGTTATGTATTGATTATATTGTTGAGTTGATCGATTAAACAGCTTATGGGTGACATTAGTCATTCGCTGGGCTTTTGTCATGTACTCGTATTCCGTATTTTTGGGAAGCGGGGTGTGACATTAACATTCCACACGCCCTAGGAATGCTCACCATGGGCTCTTATACCACTTTTTAGGATTTTGTGCTGAGTTTTGCAACAACCGATCCAATGAACAATTCACTAAGCAATAGTAGATGTTGTCCCAGTTTTGGGCGAACCCTAATTATAGGAGAAATAACTGATATATTATTCAGCTAAAGAATATACCAGAGTTATAATCACTTTTACCAAGAACATATCTATCTCGCATGCCTCACTAGAAGACTATCTGTTGTTTACATTGGAAAACTCTCAATATAGTACTATCTCTCTTACCTCTCAATGGATGTCGTTACAATATTAAACAGAGATCTAGAGAAACTCTATGTTGTAGTCTTGGTATAATAATTATCTGATATATCCTGAAGAGAAAATCACATGATATGAGTTGTACGATCTAACTTGGAGAAGAAGTTGGCCTTCAATCAGATCACCTAGACGCGGGCCCAAACTGCCGCTGCTTCAACTTGCGGTCGACTGCCCTAAAGCGCATTCGATTGCAATGCTCTAACCCAAGTCAGAGAACCACAGCAGTCGGCTGGTCTTTACGAGATCATTTCTTCACATGTACCTGCAGTTGCAATTGACTGTTCATGTTGCTACACTTTCTTCCTATTGATGTTGTTGTTGCTGCTGCTCATTTTCCTCCATCAACATTTCGATCCTCTTCTCGTTTCATTGTTTTCTCTTCACATCAAACATAGTATGCAAGACATAAACTCAACAATCTTCACATTTGATTACATACTCATGCTTCCACGTCTATGTGATTAATCACCTCTACATTCTTTCATTATTCTCTTGCAAACAACCTAGTTCAGTGACTTCTTTTGCTAGTTGAATCTATCTCTACCTTTATTTCTCTAATAGTATGCCTCCTTCAAGGGCATACCTTAGCAAGCGTTATCACGGAGGGTCCACCCTCTAATGAACTCCACCTACCCCGAGGCACTCTCCACCTCTCGACAAGATTCGAATGTCGCGGTTGCTTTGATGATTCTAATGACTGCAAACTAGATAATACTTTAGGAATGTTGGGCTTTGGAACTAGTTCTATGTAGATGATTTTACGTTCTCACAAAGCTTATAGAGGTTGTGTTGAACACCTCTCATTTTCTTCATCACCTTACGATGACATTCCCAAACTAATAGAACTCCACCTTGAGCTGTGTACCTACAATCTCATGCTTATAGAGTTCCTAATGATATTAGATTCCATTTCAACAATGGAATATGCATGCCATGTATAGTGTGTATCGCTTTCCATGTATTATATCCAATTCAACTATTCTCTCACCCACTACGTCACAAATTTCACTAGAATTTGTTCTTACATAATGTCATGTTCAACATGTAAGTAGAAAACATCTCCATCTTAGAGCAAATGTGAAAAGAACTATCTGAATCAAGAAATTAGCCAGAATCCACATTAAAAGAACTTGAAACGAGAAGACAGCCTAAGTTATCAACCGATTCAGTAGCGCTAACTATATTAGCACCCTTCTAATTCAACCATAATGCTCAATTCATTTGCAATGGTGGCAACGGAACACACCTTTATGCACACAGTTTCTTCCAATTTAAGTATCATCCACTTTCAAGCAACTTACAGAAGTAGACGTCAATCTCTGACTCTCCTTCCTAAGTTTATCCTCCTCTAAGTCCTCGATCACACCTGCTACCAACAACTTCTCCTTGACAGATTTTTCGTCTAGCATGGCTTTAAGATCATCTGCATTTATCGCCCTCAATTCAGATAATTATTTATTAAATTCTCCTGTCAATTATCCTGCTTCATGTCAGATGACCTCCCTTGATCTCCTTCTAGAACATGATGCAAGCTCTTTTGAACCAATATATCGTACATGTCTTCCTTATAGAGATTAAAGTTGATCTAACCGTCGAACCACTTGATCTTCGTAAAACCCGAATCTGTCATCTTCTCCAAGGAACTCGAGCAACCTCTTTCTACAACCTGACACTCCGATATCACTTGTAGCGACTAGAGGTCCACCGACTTTGACCCGCTAGTTGAGATTGATATTGGTAAATTAATCAAAAGCCCTATATGAAAGGAAAATCCTTTATTGGAGTATAGAGTCTAAACTAATTTAGGCATCCAATCATTTATTTATATTTTTCATATGAGACTATTATTCGAGGTACAACCCTAACAAAAACCGTATCGAGAATGTTCCATTTTCTTCTAATTCCCAGGCTCACCTATCCGGACCGGAACTATACTTCATGCCTAAACATGGTTAGAACATTATTGAGGTGGATATGAAAATACATTTTTATGGAGGGTAAATATGATATTCAAATATTTGTTAGGGACATATATATTTAAAAACCTATTTATTTATTTTTGTTGAAACAATATTTATTTATTGATTGACGAATAATGCTAATATGCTAGTTGCATTACCATATAAAATTCATAACTACTTCATACGACAGCTCTAAGCAATCAGTAAAATTTACTACAACTCAAAGTAATCAGTAAAATTTATAAGTTACAAAGTAGATTTTTTTTGTTGGGTTGAGTTGGGTTGGGTTGGGGGGGTTGAACATGTATCCCCTAACAAATACATAAATATCATATATGCCCTTCATAAATATGTATTTTCATATTTATCTCAAAAAATACATGCCACTTCTCTTAATTACCCATCTAGTAAAAAAACTCGAAATGATGGAGAATTTTTTTGATGGACTCGATAAAAAATGATTGAAATATTCTATTCACAACAATTCAAACTTTATCTTTTACATCTCTGTAAATTCGGAAAATTGTTAATTCAGCCGAGACTCATTAAATCTTCTCAAAATATATTCATTTTTTAAAAGAAATTGATAAACTAACAGTGCATCTTTGATAAATACATATTCTGTAACGCCCTGAATTCCCGTTTCCGGACATCCGTGACACAACCAGAATCTTTGCCTTCAAATGCATCTCAACACAGTAAATAACACGAAAATTTTATAAACTTTTATTGTCATCAGAGTTATTACATCATTAGTTACAAATATTAATTTGTCCTTGAACAAGGAATACAAATTACATAAACCCATTACAACTTGTTACAAATAATCCAACTCCTCTCGTGGAGCTATCAGCTGTCTTTCAGAATGATGATCGACTGATCACCGACGAACCCGGTGAGCGGTCCTGCTGCTTCCCTGAGACGCGCCCTGTGGCTCGAATCTTCTGCTGTACTACTCTGATAATTCGGGATCCGCTCGAATGGTAGGCATGAACACTGCCACCCCACTTGGATGCCATGCTGGTTTGGCTCTCATGCCCTCTCAACCCGGTATCCAGTACCTAATTAAGTAGGCACGTCAGCAATTCTACTGACGCAATGCTGATAAGAAAACATTGATCTCCAACTAGCACACCCACGAATCATCTTGAATGGAAAAGAAACGTGCATCCTAACTTCCTAGTGTCTGTGTATGCCACGACCTGAAATCTAATGCAAAATACAGAGTAAAAAACAGATGCACTTAATCTAATTTCAGCAAGACTCTGAACACACGTGCATCTCATACGACATGATTCCTAGATCAAGTCGTTTCTCCGGTTTCAGGGATTCGAACCCTCGCCATGCAATGCATTATATTATTGTACACTTCTTATTCCTGAATAGTACAAGATGATTGAGGAGGTATATAAAAGAAATAATTTGGGGAGATACCCCGCTGTCACCAATAATTATTGCATCGGACCATCCTCAAAAGTCGTGACGAACTTACAGATATACAGCAGCATATCCATTGTGCAAAAGATCCATTATGATCCGTTCGTGTCCACCAACATAGAACATGATGGCCTCGAAGGTCTAAAACCCCCTATCCGCCAGGAAATCGACATCTCGTTCTTACCACGATACTTCAGGAATCAACAGTGCAAGATACGCACAACAGCATGTATTCTTAATGACAGGAAGTGACAATTCCTGGTTATCACCACCTACTGCTAACTCTCAGAACGAGTCGGATTACAGAAAATCACCCCTAACACCAATTCGGTCTTCAAGTGAAAAATAAGGAAAATCTAATCAATGCAGTTTACTGAAAACATGGTAGCACTCAATCATACATGGTGTCGATTAAATAATGTCAAGCCCGACTGGTCTGTCAAAATAATAATTAATTATGGGAATCGCACTCACCGATTCCTAATACCTTCACAGGTCACGACTAATAACCCCAGCCCGTGACCCTCAGCGAGTAGTCCAATGGCACCCAAAGGATGCATATAATTTTTGAAATGAAGGTAAGCACACACACAACCACCAATACTCAACCATTGACAGACTCAGGAATCAAGACATTGGTCACCAATCGACCATGGCTATCCCCCAACTCACTCATGTTCACCATGAGTACTAAGCACAGGAACTTTCTCCAAATCCCAATGAAGTTCTACAAACATCATTTAAAAACTCGATAGCTTATTATCACCACACTGCGGCATGCAGAGGATTCCTCATCAATGGTCCAATAAAAGTAGTTCAAGCAATAGCAGTAGCTGTGACCCAAGCTATGCTCATCGGAATCTAACAAAATCAAGTTTTCTAGAAGGGTAGGAGACTCTACTGCAATCCCACAGTTGACATCTCCCTCAAATTCTTTAAAGAACTTTAGTCCCCCGAGTTAAAACAAGCTTGGAGTCGATCCAACAGCAGGTTGCTGAACTTGCAACATCCATAACTTCCAGCACACAATTCGGAATTTTATGATATTACCCATTCTGGAAAGCTAAGACCTTAGGTTACAACTCTCCAGTTAACCATTTTCTCAAATTCAATCATCTTGATACTATAAAAATTCCATATACTCTCAGCTGTACATCTTTCATGCACCTGCTGCACTTCTCCAATCGCATAAAAATTTGCTCACTCATCAGAATTACTCGATTCTGGGTTCTATGGAAATGTAGAAGTGTCTACTACAACTTCCTAGTTGAACATATTCTCAGATTCAACCACTAAGGTCTTCAAAAACACCAATCTCTATAAGGTGCACATTCAGGGGGAAAATGATTCTTTTAGAAAACACTGCCTCGACTAGGACTGCATCTGCCCCAGTCTTAGGAAAATCATAACTTTCAACCTACAAACTGGAATTATAAAATTTCAAATGTTTTGGAAAGCTATGAATCCCTACTACAAATCTCTATTTGATCAATTTTCCAAATTCTTAACCAATAATTCCAGAACTATACATCTTTACGGACTAGTCTAACTGAACTAGGCTGAATATGGTCCACTTTGAAATTCAATAACAAATCAGCCTTAAGTCCAAAGCTCATGAAATTTGAGATTCTTAAACTAAACATATACCATTCATTGTGTCTAAAATTTACATTCATATTCATCTTACACAGAGAGTTATGACTTCTCAAACATAGCATAATTTTCAGCTTCCTCTTTAACATGGTCTTTTCCCTCTTCACACTAATTATTTTTGAAACTTCATCAAATGACATCTAAAAATTCTAAAATTTGAGAATTACCAAATAGACTCATACCAAAAGCTACTCAAAAAAAGTTCATAGTAATATCATACACACACAACTAGTTATGACTTTTTGAACCTCAATCCAAAAACAGACAGCTTCGGCCACAACTTCCAGACCAGTTGCATTCTACAATTTTTTTACAGTATCAAACGACCTTAGAAATATATGAAATTTAAGACTATAGTTTTACACACATACAAGAGAATCTACAAAAATTTCCAGCTCAAAATACCCAGTCCGTGCTGGTTTACAAAATCGGAAAGACACATCAAATTTTTCACAGCCAGTAGGATTTTCAGATGCTCACTGTCCTAAATTGGAATCAGTGTTTGGACTACTAAATTTCTTCCAAATATTATGAAGAAAATCATGGATGCTCTAGATACATAAAAGAACAAGTTTCCAAAATTTGAGCCCAAAATTCTGAACCGTTTGAGAGAAAGAAATTCTCAAACTCACATACCCATATGTGTTTTCAACACAAACATCATGAAAGAGTTGTTCTACCATTCAACTACCTTTTTCTTAGCATGACACTATTATACATGATAATCAAAATTTCTCCAACTACTATCATATGCTAAGAATTACATACTCATAAAGAAGGCTAATTTTTTTTAGAGTTAAGAGAATCACCCACATCTTTAAGTTGCAAGAACTCCTTGTAGCTTGCTTGCTTGCTTCCCCTTGCTCAGGTCATCTTCTATAACCCAAGGTGTAGTTGTTGCTAGGTTTCTCTTCTCCTTCTCTACTTCAAAGACCACACCTTTCTACTCTCTGTTTTTTTTTAAAATAAGAACAAAGTGAAGAAATTAAAGAATGAGAGAGTGAGTGGAAATGGGGGTTTTATAGAAAAATGGGAGCTAGGGTTTTGGAGGATGGGCCGGCGAAGATGAGTGGTGGGGATGGGGTAGGGTTTAGTGGGTGAAGATGTGTGGATGAGATGAGTGCCAACACATCAAACTAGAAGCTTCTTGGAAGTTTCTTGGAAATTTCTTGGAAGTTTCTCATCTTCAAAAGTCAATCACACATGGTGAATTGTTTCCACCATTGGATCTTCATCAAGATCCAAGCCATGATCACATGATGCTAGGGTTCCTAACCTTAGGTTAGGTCAAGAAACCCTAGGTCACCATACCCTAACCCTAACCCTAGTGCATAAATAGGCATGGTTATTCAATCCAATAATCATGCACCAAAACAATTCGAGCACTACCTTGGTTTTAAATAACAAATATATATATATATATATATATATATATATATATATATATATATATATATATATATATATATATATATATATATAATAATAATAATAATAATAATAATAATAATAATAATAATAATAATAATAATAATCTAAATTATTATTTTCACCCGAAAATTGTCTGGTCAAAACAATCGGGACAATCTACAGTTTAATCGAGAAGATATCCCGAGTCTATCTTATCGAGTTCAGAACAGCTCATATATCTGAAATATCTCAATTTAAACTGATGATTATTAGAAAAATATGTAATCATGTGAAATACTCAGACGTGCACGGATTACAATGCAAAAATAGCTATATGCTATTTTGCAGGGTATTACATTACTTCCTTCTTAGAATCGTTCTGTCCTCAGAACGTCGCTAGTGGAGAGAAAAACAGAACACAAATATCTGTGGTTCACGAGAGGGTTCCCTGAACCATCTCCAGTTCCTCGAGTGATATTCCCGTTAAACTGGCCTTCTACCGTGTCAAATTGTTACTCCTTAGTCCTCTGGGTAGATCCATCATGAATTTGATGCTGCCACTCTTCCGCTCCTGCTCTGGAGTAGACGATAGCTGCATTACTTTGCTTGTCATTGTCCACAAGTGATGCTGACTTACTCTTCGATTACGACTTCTGTTGGTCGGTGGCCACTCCCTCCTTAGAAAGGACAAAGTCACACATTTCTTTTCTGATATTCTAGCAGCTCTTGTTACCTGTACATCAGGTTATGAATTTGCTTTTTCATCATCCGGTTGCAGGTTTGCCTTCTGGACATTCGGTTGTAGACTTGCCTTTCGATACCTAGTTGCAGGTTTGCCTTCTGGACCTTTGGTTGCAGAATTGCTTTTCGATATCCAGTTGCAGGTTTGTCTTCCAGACATTCGGTTGTAGGTTTGTCTTTCCGGTATCCAGTTGCAGATTTGCCTCCATTGATGATTGATTACAGAGTAGTTGCCATTGAACATGAATACACCAAGCTTGTTAGTAAAATGAAATACAATGAGGCTGGTTCAGATATACAGAGGATCATAATCATAAGTTGGAAAGCGCTACCATATGATTTACGATCATCCTATCTGCCAAACTAAACTCAATCTATCTGGCTGTAGGCTATCTGCTAGATACTTGGTTGCAAACTCGCCTTTCTAACATCCAATTGTACCACAATTACAAGGAAAAGTCATTCATCCCAGAAGTAGTACATCAAAAAGTTTTCCAAAACATCATATCATTCATAGCAGAGTTGAACATTCACAATACAAAGTAGATTACATCTTTCATCAACTGCCAAAACATTTCAAAATATAGTTGGTCCACATAACCTTAATACTTATTACTGACATTCTGTTTCTTGCTTGATGAGCATCCTCCATGTAGTTGTGGGTAATTTGGCTTGATATGTCCAAAATTTTCACAGTTGTAACAATTCTTGGCTATAATTGTTGGGCATTTTGACTTGAAGTGTCTGACTCTCCTGCATTCAAAACAACTCTTGGCTGTAAGTACTTCCTTGGGGTGTTTTCCTTTAGAATTTTTGGTAATTTTCCCAGCTGTTCTCAGCTTGGTGTTTTTCTAGAGTTCCCACCAATGGCTTTGGAAGTGTGTCATATCGGATTGAAGTTGCCCTCGTTCTTCTTTTAGGCGTGCAATCTATGCTCGGTAAGTGTTGATCTGATATTTGGCCTGACAGATTGCCTTGTCCCTGCGCTTCTTCAGTTTCCTCATTCTCAGAAACAACATGGCTGTCATCTTTCGTTCCACGGTTGAGTCTGGTGATGGTGGAGGTGAGTCTTCTTCATTTTCAGTTTGCTATAACACTTGCCTCATTTCTTCCTCTACTGTCATTTACCGGCATTGGTTCATCTACTGCTACTGACACATCATTGATGAAGATATCTTCGAACACCATTCTGCAAAACATAAACGAGTTTAGTCCTAGTTAGAGAGGAATCACAGATATATCGATTACTTGAACTATCTGAACATAGATCTGTCTCTAACTGACATTTAAAGTTTTAATTTCCTACTATGCCAGGTTACAATTTGAAGTCCGCTTTGATACCAACTGTAACGCCCCGGATCGTCGTTTTTGGACATCCGTGATACAACCAGAATCTTTGGCTTCAAATGCATCACAACACAATAAATAACACGGAAATTTTATAAACTTTTATTGCCATCAGAGTTATTACATCATTAGTTACAAATATTAATTTGTCCTTGACCAAGGAATACAAATTACATAAACCCATTACAACTTGTTACAAATAATCCAATTCCTCTCGTGGAGCTATCAGCTGTCTTTCAGAATGATGATCGACTGATCACCGAAGAACTCGCTGAGCGATCCTGCTGCTTCCCTGAGATGCGCCCTGTGGCTCGAATCTTCTGCTGTACTACTCTGATAATCCGGGATCCGCTCGAATGGTAGGCATGAACATTGCACCCCACTTGGATGCCCTGCTGGTTTGGCTCTCCTGCCCTCTTAACCCGGTATCCAGTACCTAATTAAGTGGGCATGTCAGCAGTATTACTGACGCAATGCTGATAAGAAAACAACGATCTCCAACTAGCACACTCATAAATCATCTTGAATGGAAAAGAAACGTGCATCCTAACTTCCTAGTGTCTGTGTATGCCATGACCTGAAGTCTAATGCAAAATACAGAGTACAGAACAGATGCACTTAATCTAATGTCAACAAGACTCTGGACACACATACATCTCATACTACATGTGCCCCAGATCAAGCCGTTTCTCCAGTTTCAGGGATTCGAACTCGCCATGCAATGCATTCTATTATTGTACACCTCCTGTTCCTAATTAGTACAAGATGATTAAGGAGGTATATAAAATAAATAATTTGGGGAGCTACCCCGTTGTCAACAATAATTGTTGCATCGGACCATCCTCAAAAGCCGTGACGAACTTACAGATATACGGTAGCATGTAACACCCCGCAAAATTGGAAATGATAATTTTGCCCTCGTGTGTTATGCACGTGTATTTTTAACGTGTTTTCACTACATATTTTGGATTCCGACCATTTATGCATTTCCCGTATTGGTTTTATCCTATTTGAGTTAACTAAAATATAATATTTCAATCTCTGTATTTTTACGTACTTTTTATGTGTTTTCGATGCACATATAAATTACGTATTTTTCCACCGTTACGTGTGATATTCCTGTGTTTCAATTATTTATTTTATGTATTCGAATTCGTTTTATAAAATGGAAATTCATTTTTCCTATTTTCGATTAAAATAATTTTGTGCGTGTAATACACGTATTTTCTATATACGTAGTGTTTACATCGTGAAATATATAAAAATTAGTAAATATATTTTTCTTATGTAGTTTTCGATTATATTTAATAATTTTCCATCGATAAAGTCAATTTTCGTATTTTGATATTTTACGTGCAACGCACGTGTTTTTAGCGAACATATTTGAGCGTATTCATTTTCAAAATAAATTTTTGGGAGTATGTATATTTATTTTATTTGTGCATGAAAAATTATAATTTTTAAATTAAACTAATTTTATATGCATCTTATATATTATATACATTTGTTTTAATTTAAATATTTTACTGAGGAAGGGTGTGCAAGTGCATTGCACGTGCTAATTTTTCCATCTATTTTTTGTACTCTTATTTATTATTTTAGCATGCATGAGTCTCTTATTTAGTCTTTCATTAAACCCATAGGCCTAATAATGGATTCTAGCCCACTAGACTAATTAAATTAATTTATTAAAAAGCAAGCCCCCAAGATAAGCCCATCTAACTAAATTCCATTTTTAGTTGTGCATGGACTCACACATGACATGTAACAACTTTTAATACACATATTAGAATTATAGGATTTGAATTAAATTTTGTGTATGTGTGTGCACTAGTGCACAACACGTGCACGTGTTTTAGGAGAGTGAGTGGGATCGGTTTGGAAGAGAGAGGGGCCGGATAGTGAAGAGATGGAGAGTTAGAGAAAGTGGAGAAAGTGGGAGGTGAAAAGGTGAGTGGGTAGTTATTAGGTGAAATTTGCATTTTAGCCCTTCTTTTGTCCTATAAATACACCCCTTGTTTTTCTTCTCATTTCTCACAAAAAACAAATCAAATTAGAGAGAGGAAAAAGAAAGAGAGTTAGAAAGTGTTCTTGTTGCATTGGAGGCTTTTTGGAGTGCTCTTGCTAGGAGGAGAATGACTAAGAGTTGCTTGTTGGAGCTAGGAGCTAGAGGTTGTGTCGCATCTTCTTGTTGCAAGTTCTTCACAGAGGTGGGTGATCTTGTGCTTTCTAAATGTAGAAAATACATGCTAATATGTTAAATGAGTAGTATTAGATAAATTTGATGAGATAAATGTAGAATAAATCCATGTTATTGCAGGTGTTATAAATGGTAGTAAATTTTTGTTATGATTGAGAAACTAATTGTCATCATGATAGTAGAAATGAGAAACAATGAATTATTACCATGAACAAATATGCATGTTAATTTACAAATATGAATATATACAATTACATGAAAAATTGTGGAGATTTTCCCTTGTGGTTAAAATGAGTTTGGTGAAGTTAATTTGGTACACATAGATTCATTTTAATTGGTTGTAAGAGATACAAATTGCTTTTGATTAAATTAAAGAAATGAAATGCATGTTCATTAAAGAGAGGAAATAATTTGAAATTTAGATATATTGTCTAAAATATAAATTATAAAATTGTGAGTTACTGTTTGAAGGTAAACTCAGTCTTGATGACATAGTTTGCAGCCTAATGAAAGATTAGATCAAATGAAAAATAGAGTTTTGTGAAGAAAATTGAATAAAAGTAAGATCAAACAAAAAGCATATTAGTGTAACTTGATATCAGTAATTGCACTTGGATTTATTGGTTAGTCGGTGCACCATAAGTCGATGTGCTTGTCGGAGGTCTTGGGTTCGAAACTTGTTCGACCCATTTTATTTGTTTTCGTTTAATTAAATCCAAAATCCGAGGGTTAGTATTTGGGGATTTCGAGATGGCATTATGACACCAAGTCCACTTGGATTTAGTGGCTAGTGGAGTGGGCTTTGGGAGCTCACTGTGGTGGGCGGTTGGTATTGGGTTCGAAACCTGGTGGCCACTTTTGATTTTTTTTGATGTTTTAAATATTTTGAAAGGGTTTTAATGTAAATAAAATTTAGGAAAAAATTCTAATATTCCTATAAAATGATATAGAATTTATTCAAAATAGTTTTAGAATGTTTCATGAATATTTTGAGAAATAAAAGGAGAAATTGAGATAAAAATGAGTTGATGACTTCAAATTAATTTATATAAGAGTATGACTTTTGTTTTAAAAAGAAGAGTAAAATATTTTTATGTGAATTGAATTTTCTTGAAGAAATTATACACTTATTTTGGTTTAAGAAATGTTTGATGTGGTTGAGATATATTATATGAGCTTAAATTGCTAATGAGACTTAAAGTGAATGAATCTATGTTCATGAAAAGATATATTGTTTTATTTTGAATTAAGAATGAATAACTGACTCATGAAACATTGATTAAATTTGTGAATAAGTTGAAGATAAGAATACATTGAGTTAATACATGATTATTGAAGGGTATGAGTACCCATTGATTCTTGTACATGAAAGGTTGTGATCTAGAGGTTTAGTGAGACCCCGGGTACCGGCATTGATGAATTAAAAGTTTTGAGTTATATTTTTGAGATATGGCTATGGAGCTATCTCGATATTTGTGATTAAGTCCAGTATGGGGTAAGACTAACTCTAGGTGTGATAATTTATTCATGTCTTGAACTTAAGAATTAGGCACATAAGTGAAGATGTAGTAAAATTTGGGCAAACGTAAGTGGGGCACTCTATATAGTCGGGCGGTGGATTCCGAGACTATGACCTAGTCGGGTGTTGGATTCCGGGACTGTGGTAGCTTCGTGGGAGACAAGCTTTTATTTTAAATCCAGGACTATGCGTAGTCGGGTGGATAGTTTGCCGTACTCCAATGTATATATGTATACCGGGGCTAGAGGGTCACTTGCGGGATATTCGCACGACGATGAGTCTGTTATAACAGTCAGGTGGTGGACTCTGGGATTGGGATCCGTACTCGTGGAATGATCTAAACCTTGCTTTATTACTGGGTAGTTTTCATGGCGATGGATCAAACCCTTTAATGTGGAGTACGTAGGTGCTTGCCCTCGGACCTATGTAGTATGAGATGCATAGAATCCGAACAAGAATGCATTAGTGTCATTTTAGTAGAAAATATCTGCATTAGGCATTAAGACATTGCATACACTTATATGTTTAGTGTAGTCACATTTAACACTTTATTTGCATTCAAGTTTGTGGTTTGTTAAAGTATTAATATCGTTATATTTTCGGCATAGAGAGGATGGCCATGTATAACATTTTCGTCGGTTGTAAGCAACTGACGTGCCCACAGTTTATTATGCAGGGGTTGAATTTTCATGAAGATATAAAGTTGATATGCTGCTGTTGATTTATTTAAAAGTTAAAGATGTTGCAATTGTGTAATTATTCATTATTGTACTTCATTTTATCTTCCGCTGTGTAAACAAATGTAAAGGACTCTGTTTTATTATAAAAAGTTCAAATTTCCTTATAAAATTGTACGAAGTGAAGTGTAAAGATCCTGTGGAACTTCGAATTCAGTCTTATTTGGAATTCGCGGTGTTACACAGCATATCCATTGTGCAGAAGATCCATTATGATCCGTTCGTGTCCACCAACATAGAACATGACGATCTCGAAGGTCTAAGACCCCCTATCCCTCAGGAAATCAACATCCCGTTCTCACCATGGTACTTCAGGAATCAACAGTGCAAGATACGCACAGTAGCACGTATCCCTAATGACAGGAAGAGAAAATTCCTGGTTATCACCACCTAGTGATAACTCTCAGAACAAGTCGGATTATAGGGAATTACCCCTAACACCAATTCGGTCTTCAAGTGAAAAATAAGGAAAACCTAATTAATGCAGTTTACTGAAAACAGGGTAGCACCCAACATACATGGTGTCGATCAAACAATGTTGAGCTCGACTGGTCTGTCAAAATAATAATTAATTACGAGAATCGCACTCACCGATTCCTAATACCCTCACAGGTCATCGACCAATAACCCCGGCCCGTGACCCTTAGTGAATAGTCCAACAGTGCCCAAATAATGCATATAATTTGTGAAATAAAGGTAAGCACACACACAACCACCAATACTCAACCATTGACAGACTCAGGCATCATGACACTAGTCACCAATCGACCATGGCTATCCCCCAACTCACTCATGTCCACCATGAGTACTAAGCACAGGAACTTTGTCCAAGTCCCAATGAAGTGCTACAAACATCATTTAAAAACTCAATAGCTCATGATCACCACACTGTGGCATGCAGAGGATTCCTCATCAATCGTCCAAAGTTGAAGCAATTGCAGTAGCTGTGACCCAAGCTACGCTCATTGGAATCCAACAAAATCAGATTTTCTAGAAGGGTAGGAGACTCTACTGCAATCCCCCAGTTGACATCTCCCTCAAATTCTTTAAAGAACTCAAGTCCAACGAGTTAAAACATGCTTGGAGTCGATCCAACAGCAGGTTGCTGAACTTGCAACATCCATAACTTCCAGCACACAATTCGGAATTTCATGATATTACCCATTTCGGAAAGCTAAGACCCTAGGCTACAACTCTCCAGTTAACCGTTTCCTCAAATTCAATCATCTTGATACTATAAGAATCCCATACACTCTCAGCTGTACATCTTTCATGCACCTGCTGCACTTCTCCAATAGCATAAAAGTTTGCCCACTCATCGGAATTACTCGATTCTGGGTTCTATGGAAATGTACGAGTGTCTACTAAAACTTCCTAGTTGAACACATTCTCAGATTCAATCAGTAAGGTCCTAAAAAACACCAATCTCTATAAGGTGCACATTCAGGGAAAAAGTGATTCTTTTAGAAAACACTGCCTCGACTAGGACTGGTTCTGCCCCGGTCTTGGAAAAATCATAACTTTCAATCTACAAACTGGAATTACAAAATTCCAGATGTTTTGGAATGCTATGATTCCCTACTACAAATCTCTATTTAATCAATTTCCCAAATTCTTAACCAAAAATTTCGGAACTATATATCTTTACGGACTAGTCAAACTGAACTAGGCTAAACATGGTCCACTTTGAAATTCAATAACAAATCAGCCTTAAGTCCAAAGCTCATGAAATTTGATATTCTAAAACTAAACATATGTCATTTAATTGTGTCCAAAATTTACATTCAGACTCTTCTTACACGGAGAGTTATGACTTCTCAAACATAGCATAAATTTCAGCTTCCACTTTAACAGGGTCTTTTTCCTCTTCACACTAATTATTTTTGAAACCTCATCAAATTACGTCTAAAAATTCTAAAATTTGAGAATCACTAAATAAACTCATACCAAAAGCTACTCCAAAAAATTTCATAGCAATATCATACACACACAACTAGTTATGACTTTTTGAACCTCAGTCCAAAAACTGACAGCTTCAGCCACAACTTCCAGACCAGTTGCATTCTACAATTTTTTTACAGTATCAAACGACCTCAAAAAAATATGGAATTTAAGATATTTATAGACACATACAAGAGCATCTACAAAAATTTCCAGTACAAAATACCCAGTCCGTACTGAGTTAAAAAATCGGAAAGACGCATCAAAATTTTCACAGCCAGCAGCATTTTCAGCTGCTCACTGTCCTGAATTGGACTAGGTGTTTGGGCTACTAAATTTCTTCCAAATATTATGAAAAAATTCATGGATTCTCTAGATACATATAAGAACAATTGTCCAAAATTTGAGCCCAAAATTCTGAACCGTTTGAGAGAAAGAAATTCTCAAACTCACATACTCATATGTGTTTTCAACACAAACATCAATAATGAGTTGTTCTACCATTCAACTACCTTTTTCTTAGAATGCCACTATTATACATGATAATCAAAATTTCTCCAACTACTATCATATGCTAAGAATCACATACTCATAAAGAAGGCTATTTTTTTAGAGTTAAGAGAATCACCCACATCTTTAAGTTGCAAGAACTCCTTGTAGCTTGCTTGCTTGCTTCCCCTTGTTCACTTGATCTTCTATAACCGAGGTGTAGTTGTTTCTAGGTTTCTCTTCTCCTTCTCTACGTCAAAGAACCCACTTTTCCACTCTCCCCTTTTTTTGAAACAAGAACAAAGTGAAGGAATGAAAGAATGAGAGAGTGAGTGAAAATGGGGGTTTTATAGAAAAATAGGAGTTTGGGTTTTTGGAGGATGTGCCAGCCAGGATGAGTGGTGCGGATGGGGTAGGGTTGAGTGGGTGAAGATGTGTGGATGAGATGAGTGCCAACACATCAAACTAGAAGCTTCTTGAAAGTTTCTTGGAAGTTTCTTGGAAGTTTCTCATCTTCAAAAGTCAATCACAAATGGTGAATTGTTTCCACCATTGGATCTTCATCAAGATCCAAGCCAAGATCACATGATGCTAGGGTTCTTAACCCTAGGTTAGGTCAAGGAACCCTAGGTCACCATACCCTAACCCTAACCCTAGTGCATAAATAGGCATGGTTATTCAATCAAATGATCATGCGCCAAAACAATTCGAGCACTACCTTGGTTTTAAATAACCAATATATATATGTTAGATATTATTATCGTCCCATATTGGTTGTAGAGTTGTTTTAATATTTGTTCTCCTCCTATATATAGGTGGTATTGTACTTGGTTGAACTCAATTCAATATTCAGTATTGTTTTCATCTCTCTGATTTATCTTAACATGGCATCAGAGCCAATTATAAAAAAATTATTCACTTAAAATTTTCCCGTAAATAATTCCTTAAAACAACATTAAAAAAAAAGCCAAATCCTCTCCTCGTCGAGATCTTCAGCACCTGGAAACAAACCCACTGTCGAGATCCTCAACAAACCCTCTCCTCGTCCCTCTGGCGTCCTCCTATCGTCGCCACCTTCCCGCTCACCCCCAGCCACCTCCCTGCTCCACCAGCAACTCCCGTCGAGATCCAAAACCTCTCCCGCAACTGCTAGTCGCCTTTCCCTCTGCATCTGCAAAACCCTACCATCATCACCATCCATCCCGACAACCCAAACCCAGGTCGCTGCTTCCACAGTGGTCACCGCCTCCACCGTCTTCGCCGCTTCCACATTGGTCGACCACCATCTCAGTCAACTCCTACCACCGTTCGTCATAGCTATCCCCCTTCCCCATCCTTGGATTTTTTTTATGGAGCCCCAATTTCATCAGTATCTTCCAGTCTCCACTAATTTCCTTCTCTCTTCTACAAAGGATTGGACTGATTGGTCTGCTTCTGCTGAGGCCACTCTTCTCGGCCATTCCTTATGGGGTCACATTGATGGTTCCACTATTCGTTCCAAAGATCCCGATGCTACCGCTTCCCCTACCGATAAGCAACTGATTCACACATCTCAGACCACTTGGGATGATCATGATCACCGGATTATTGCCTTCCTCATCTCCTCTGTCGACCGTAGTCTTCGTGCTGATCTTCTTCATGTTCGTCCTGCCAAGGCTCTTTGGCAACATTTGGTTACTCAGTATGTCCAAAATAGTGGAGCCCATGAGTATCAGCTCCTTGTTCAGTCCATTCTTGATAGGCAAGGTGATCGCAGTATTCAGGAACATTACACAGCCATGCGCAATATCTGGTGCGAATTACAGCAACTAGAGCACAATGATGTGCATGTTACTCGTGAACATTGCCAATTTATGTTCTTTATGATGGGTCTACGACCAGAGTATCAGTCTTTATGCATTCAATTGATCCATCGATATCCGGTTCCTCATCTTGAAGCTGCTATTGCTGAGCTTGTTGCTGAAGAAACTCAGTTCGCTCTCCCCACTTCTACTTCTCACCCACCCTCTACCACTGAAAGTGTTCTTGCTATTGCTCACCGTACATCCTTCTCACGCAAGCCTTGCCCCAGCCCTATGCCTGCTCCTTCTGCTCATCGCATTGTTCCAGATCGTTGTCCCCATTGCACATACTATCAGCGGGATGGTCATAATCATAGTAACTTCTTTATTCTGCATCCCCAGCTCATGGTTCAGGCACAGCAGCACAGACAGCAACAGGGTTTACCTCCTCTCCGCACACCTGCTGCGATGGCCATCACTCCGGCCATGCCTTCTCCTGCTCCCTATGATATTCCACAACACCGTCTAGCTCAGTTGGATCTTCAGAACTCGGATCATTCCATCAGTGCTGGTTCCTCTGCTCATGCTTTCTCTGTCACTCCTCTTATGTCTTCTTCCTGGCTTTTAGATTCTGGCGCTTCACATCATCTCACTAGCAATTACACTCTTCTCACCACTTGCACTACACTGACCTCTCATGCACTGTCACTTTACACTGCCGATGGTTCACTACTTCTTACTACAAACTCTGGATCTATTAACACTCCAACTCTCACATTACCTTTTGTCCTTTATGCCCCCATTTATCTACGAACCTTATTTCCATTTGGTGCTTTCTGTGATAGTGGCCTCACCGTTACCTTTACTTCTTTGGACTGTACCATACTGGATCTGCTAGCAGACATGGACGTCTATATCATCTAGATTTTCTTCATGCTCATGACTCTACTTCTAGTTTTGCTGGTGTTGTCAGTTCTGATGCCAATTTTTGGCACAGAAGCTTAGGTCATATTAGTGCGTCTCGTTTGAAAGATTTGGTTCGTAGTGGTGCTCTTGGTCGTTTTAATTTTACTTCATTATTTGTTTGTCAGGGTTTTAAGTTGGCAAAACACTTAGCCTTTCCTTTAAACAATAAAAGCATTTTTCATTCTACTCATGCATTTCAACCTATTCACTCTGACATATGGGGCCCATCTCTACACCATCCCAAAAAGGATATCTCTATTATCTTAGTTTCATCGATGATTTCAGTAGACACACATGGGTATTTCTTATGCACCAACGTTCTGAGATACCTGACATTTACCGATTCTTTACGACCATGGTTCACACTCAGTTTGAGGTTCGTATCAAAACCTTTCGCTCTGATGGTGCTCGTGAGTACACTTACTATGCGATCGATTCTTCAGTCTTATGGTACTCTTTTTCAACAATCATACCCCCACACCCATGAGCAAAATGGTGTAGCTGAACGCAAGCATCGTCACATCCTTGAGATAGCTCGCGCTCTTCTACTCTCCTCTTTTGTTCCTCGCTCTTTCTGGGTTGAAGCTGTCATGACTTTTTGTCAGTCTTATTAACATTACTCCTTCGTCTACCCTTTCTGGCACCACTCCTTATGAGGCTCTCTATCACTCACCACCTGACTACAGCATGCTCCGTATTTTTGGGTGCATCTGTTATGTCCTTCTCCATCCCACTGAGTGCACGAAGCTCACCGCTCGCGCCGCTAAGTGTGTTCATCTAGGTCTAAGTCCTGACCATAAAGGTTATCGTTGTTTTGATCCTGTGGCAGATCGGATTCGTATTTCTCGACATGTCTCATTTGTAGAAGACTCTCTCTACTACTTGACCTCTCCTCACGATAATAGTTTTCTCGATCCTTCACCTGTTGGGCCTAATTCCACTCCACCCATTCCATTTGATCACACTCCTTTGGCTCCTTTTTGCTTCTACTATAGACATTTCCCCTAGTATTCCTCCTGTAGAGACACCCTCTACTTCTCCACTGCCTCATACACCCACACCACTTGCATCCCCACAGTTGCATACACCCACACCACCTACCTGACCTCCACATATTGTCCTTCCACCACCGGTTCGCCAGTCTACACGTTCTACTGCGGGCGTCCCACCACCTCGATACACACCTGATGCCACTGGTCCCTCTGAACATTTTGGCTTTGCCACACTAGCTTCTTACTCACCCTAGTTTCATGCATATCTCACTGCCATACACTCTACACGTGAGCCCAGAAACCTATAAGGAATTTGTTTAATACCCCGAGTGGCGGAAAGCTATTGCAGAAGAGTTCAGTGCCTTTGATCAGACTGGTACTTGGTGTAATACCCTGATTTTTCAAATATATGAAAAATTATTTACTTCTACACGTGGTGTGCACGTGTAATATTGTTGGCTATTATTTTTAACATGATGAGTAAGAGCATTGTTTTTATAAAGTATTTTTACTAAAGCCCAAATGTTAATTTACTTATTTACTTCTAAAATAATTATCTTGGCCCAATTAATTTAAGCCCATGAATTTAACCTTTTCTTATTTTCTACAACTTGTATGCGTAACATTTCTTTTAAAAAGACTTGTTTTTTTTATGTACAAATTTTTGTTGGGTGGTTTGTGTTTGCACATGCACCCTATGTACACGTGCATAAAGCACACAAATCTTGGCCGGATGTGTAGAGTAGTGGGTGTGAGTTGTGGGTGGTTATTTAGGGTGTGGGTGGTTTTTACAACTCCCTAGTACATCCTAGCCTTTGATCCATTAACCATCTACTGAATCCTAGCCCTCCATCTCACTCCTTTTTGGTGTATAAATACCCTTCTCATCCATTGTTCTTTTACACTAAGATTATTTTATAAGAGTATTATTGTGAGAGAGGTGTGTGTGTTGTTTGTGGAGACCGGGCATCATCATCTGGAGATCTTCGGCAAGGAGCAAGGAGCAAGGAGCAAGGAACAAGGAAGGTGCGTTGCATTAAGGAGCTTTTCTGGACTTCGATTACTTCGTCAATAAGGTGGGTGTTTCTCAGGACTTCTAAAGTAGAAATATGCTATTGATTGTGATGATTGTTACTATGCTCGTGAGAATCAAATTCAAACGTACTAGAATTGCTTGAATATGTTTATGATGATAATTGTGGAGGACTATTAGTGAAATAATGGCACTGCAAACAATGACGAATTGGGTCGGTACAGTCGACTGCCGTTGGATAAGTCGACTGGTACGAGACATCTGTTACATGTTTTGTTAGAAGTTTCATGACATATACGTGTATAATTAAAATGAAATAGTAAGGCTAAACTCATATCCTTCATGATATACATGACTGAGGAGCCATGAGCATGTGGAAAAAGAACTAGTGATAATTGATAAAAACTGAAATGACTGGTGCAGTCGACTGAGGTTAAGAACAGTCGACCGATGTATTGATTTAACTATGAATAGTCCAGTAATTCCATGGAATGAGATATGTTTTTCCTTGTGTTGTCCTAGCGTAATAAATTGAGATTAATATTTCATCTCTGCAAGAAAGTTATGAACAAGTGTAAATGCATGCTTAAAACACTTCCTTGAAGAAAAGACAATATTAGTAACTTGAAATTCCATGTTGCGATGTTACTGAACAATTAAGAAATTTGTGTTTATGAAACATGAATGTATGTATATTGTGATTTGACACCATGATGCATGTAAGAACTGTTGGAAAAATAATCTCTTATTTGAAATATGAATCTGTCCAGTCGACTTAATGCGTGTAGCAAGTCGACTGAGCTGAACATGATAATGTACTGTTATAAAATCCCGGGACAGACGACTGATGAATTAACAGTCGACTGTCACGTGAATTATATTTTGAGTATAAAAGTTACGGGACAGCCGACTGGCCATGTGCAGCAGTCGACTCTCCCGAGTGTTTATGAAGAACTTGAATTGACTGTACAAGTCGATTGGTCTTTCTCCAAGTCGACTGTCCAGAGTGTCTTTTGATATGTCAGAGAATCTTATTTCAGTTTATATTGAAGATTGTGAACTTCGTGGTTGATGTTGATAAACTCTATTCTGTTGTTGCATGAATTTTATATGAAATGAATCATAAGTTTGAATTGAGAAATTTACATGAAATGAGTCATACTTTGAATGAAGAATTACATGAATATGAAAGTTAAGAACATGATATGCCGAGGCAATGAAAAATGAATTCATGAGTTGGAAATGCTCAAATTGAAAATTGTGAATTGGAAATTGAAACCAAAGAGTAGCTAAGTCTCCCCCGGCAGTGGAAATGAAATGAAATTGAAAAAAAGACCAAGGTTGGTCATGTGAACATGAAATAAATAAGTCCGGTTTAGTGGAGAGGCTAACTCTAGAGCTTTGATTTTTATTCATGATTCTAATAATTAGTACATAGTGGAGATGTGATGAAAGTGAGAGAAAACATAAGTATGAGAACTAGAGTTTACGGTGCGGGTGTGTGAGCCACAGAATGCATGCTTGATGAGTCAAGACATGGCGTGGGCACAACTTAGTAATGATCGGACTTTAGCCACGCTTGTGGGATGTTTGGTGACTGCAAGAGGATCGTGTTCAGGGAGGAGGCTGAATTGCCACAGAATGCATGCTTGATGAGTCAAGACATGGCGTGGGGTTCCCCTCCAGGGTCCAGTGCACGTGCTTGTACTCATAGATCATTTAGGATACTCACAGTAATTACAGTAGTAGATTAAGTCATGGCGAGGGATTGAACCCTACAAAAATGAAGAACGATTAAGAGGCTTGCCCTCGGACCTATGTAGTATGGGATGCATAGAATCCGAACAAGTGCGCATTAGTGTCATATAAATCAAGTAATTGCATTAAGGATTAAGTGCACAATCACAACACGACATCATTAAGATTTCCCTCTTTTCTTTTATTTTGAATGTGAACAAGTTCGTGATCTGTTAAGAAATGAGAATCGTTATACTGTTTCTGGCATAGAGAGGATGGCCATGTATAATTATCGTCGGTTGAATAAACTGACGTACACACAGTTTGTATGCAGGATAAATGACATGTTAAAGGTTAAAGAGGAATGGATGCATAAAGATTTCACCATGTTATTGTATATTTATTCAAATGTTGTATATTTTTACTTCCGTTGTGCAAATGAAAAGTATAATATGATGTAAACTCTGATGTAAAGTGAAAGTTTTAATTCCTTGTAAAATTGTACTAAAGAAAGTGAAAAGATCCTGTAGAACATCTCGAATTCAGTGTATTTGGGATTCGAGGCGTTACACTTGGGATATTGTTCCACTACCTGTGGGTGTTCACCCTGTTAGCTAAAAGTGAATCTTTAAGTTCAAATATCGACCTGATGGCTCCATTGAGCGGCACAAGGCTCGTAGTTGCCCGGGGATTTTCACAGGATCATGGCATTGAATATGATGAGACTTTTGCCCCAATGGCTTAGATGACTACAGTTCGCACTCTTCTTGTTGTTGCTGCCATTCATCAGTGACCGCTATACCAGTTGGACATGAAGAATGCTTTTCTTCATGGTACCTTATCTGAAGTGGTTTATATGCATCCTCCTAGTTCCTGGTCTTACTACTCCTCCTCATCATGTTTGCAGACTATGCCATGCTATATATGGTCTGAAACAGGCCCCCCGAGCCTGGTTTGAGTGTTTTCGGCTTGTCATCACCAAGGAAGGCTTTCGTCAGAGTTCCCAGGACCATTCCATGTTATGCGGTCATCACCATAGGGGAGGGTAATTCTACTACTATATGTTGATGATATGATCATTACTGGGGATGACTATGCCGGCATTATATCCACCCAGAAATACCTTCACCAGCAGTTCCATATAAAAGATCTTGGTAAGATACGTTACTTACTGAGTTTAGAGATTGCTCATGGATCTCAGGAGATAATCATTTCTCAACAGAAATACACATCAGATATTATTTCCGCTGCATATCTCTCTGACAGTCGATCAGCCGATACACCCTTAGAGCTTCATGTGAAGCTTCGTCCCACAGATGGTGAGCTCCTTCCTGATCCCACTAGATACAGGCAGATTGTTGGACAGCTTGTCTACTTATGCATGACCATACCCGATATTACTCACGTAGTTAGTGTTGTCAGTTAGTTTTTATCCGCTCCTACATCAGTTCACTACGGTGCTCTTCTTCGGATCCTCAGATATCTTCGGGGCACTATCACTTACTCATTATTCATACCTTCTATATCCAAACTAGTGCTCAGTGTATATTCTGATTCAGATTGGGCAGGTGATCCTACTACCAGAAGGTCTACCACAGGTTTCTGTCTATTTCTCGGTGATTCGTTGATCTCATGATGAAGCAAGAAACAGGCAGTTGTTGCATGTTCCTCTACCAAGACTAAGTACAGAGCAATGGCAGCTAATACTAGAGAGATTGTTCATGTTCGTTGGCTGTTATCAGATATGGGTGTCACTCTTACAGGAGTTACTCCTCTTCATTGTGATAACCGGAGTGCATTGCACATTGCAAGCAACCCGATCTTTCATGAACAAACGAAGCATATAGAGATTGATTGCCATTATGTTCGTTGTGCTTTGAGGCAGGGACCATTTCTCTCCATTCTATTATCTCTTTCCAGTAGACTGCAGACTTCTTCACCAAATCCCATACTGTTCAGAGATTTAGATACTTAGTAGGCAGAGTCATACTATTTGACCCATCGTGAGTTTGAGTGGGGGTGTTAGATATTATTATAGTCGCATATTGGTTGTAGATTTGTTTTGATATTTGTTCTCCTCCTATATATAGGTGGTGTTGTACTTAGTTGAACTCAATTCAATATTCAGTATTGTTTTCATCTCTCTGATTTATCTTAACAATATATATATATATATATATATATATATATATATATATATATATATATATATATATATATATATATATATATATAATCTAAATTATTATTTTCTCCCGAAAATTTTCTGGTCAAAACACTCGGGACAATCTACAGTTTAATCGAGAAGATATCCCGAGTCTATCTTATCAGGTTTAGAACAGCTTATATATCTGAAATCTCTCAATTAAAACTGATGATTATTAAAAAAATATGTAATCGTGTGCAATACTCAGACGTGCACGGATTACAATACAAAAATACCTATATGTTATTTTTCGGGATATTACATATTCTTCCTCATGTTACTTCTTAAAATTTGTCATCAATCTTATTTTTTAATGATAGATTATAAGCTTCCGTATTTACTTTACTTAAATCTTTTCTCGTTTGATTTACTGATTTCTATATGTCTCGTAAGGGTAAAATAATGGTTAAGAGTAAATATAAAATAAAGTCCAAATTATTAAGAGCATATACAAAAAATATACATTTGTGAAAGGTATATATGATATTATCATATTTGTTAGGGGTATACATGTTTAAAACCCATTTATTTTTCATAAAATAAGAGAAATTCTTTTAAAACTTACATACAAAGTGCACAAAGAGCTAAGCAACAGAATCTTAATTTCTTAACTACCTTTTTGCCCATTAGCTTTGAGTTTAATAACTAAACTGTCACCCAATATTAATGGTTAAATGCTCCAAAAAGGGTGCAAAGACGCTTCACATGACTGACCAAAAAGTCGTGTGCTCAATATTATGTCAAGAATCACAAATCACAGCTGTCCAATCAAGAACTCACACTCAGCATTTTTTTTAAGGAAAAGGTGGAATACAGCCACATTGTTTCATTAATTAGGAATTAACAAAACAATCCAGAGTTCTTGGTCTCAGAACAAACTAAGTACAGGAAATAAAACATGAAGCAACATGCTCCGTACAAACAACAAGTGATCCCTCCAACAAATCCTGGAGGGTGGACCAACAAACTGATAGTCTTCACCATTATCAAGGAGCTCTCATCGATGCATCTCCTCTAAAACTGTAATGGATCCCATCTTGGGCCCAATCATAGTTCTCGGCCCATCAAAAAAGTGTGTACGTCAGTTTTGCTTCGTGCCCTACATTCACAGTAGGCGCACACCCACCTGAAGTGAGTCAGGCAGGATTTTGACAACTGCCGAACTCAGACTTCTCCTCTCCTCCCACAATCGCACAAACATCACACTGACCCTTAACAGAACCACAATCAAGGAGAGAGTCATGAGAATGATACATTCGCCTATCTCACGCTCTTACTTTCTCCAGTGATTTCTCACAAACACAGACATACACCTACATAGAGTAGTAAGGAACAAACTCACTCACTCTCTCTCATGCAAAAACCTAAACAAATGAAAACAAAATGAAGCACCACCTTCTCATCTCTCCACAATGGGCGGTGGCATTGTCGATGTCAGGTTCAATGATGATGGTGTAGTGGCGGTGATGCCTCGAAGACTGTGGTTGTAATCTCCACAATTGTCGGTAATGGGGTTGCAAAAATACGAAGCCAAACCATACATACTGCAAGCACCTCTTATGGTGCGGTTCTCGATGTAGCTCCCGACGGCATCGGAGTAACTCCGGGAACAAATCGGGGGTTGACGTCTCCGCGAGCTCCACAGCATAAGAGCTCGCCAATAGGAAATGGGAGCGGCGGCATGGGTAGCGTAGGCAAGAGAAAGGACGATGAAGAGCGGTGCGACGGTGGTCACGACTGGTGGGTGGACGGTAGATCCACTCCACCTCGTCGATAACCTCAACAGGAGCTCGTCACACCCCCCCAAAGCCCAAATCAAAGAGGGGTTCGAGGAAGAGAAGCTGTGGCATGAGTTGGATTGATGGGAGGAGTGGCGTCGGGGGGTAGGGGGACGGCGAGCCATAGCCGCTGCCCCCTCCAACTTTGCTCAGATCAAGGATTTTTAGAGAAAGAGACAGTTTTTGTTGGATAGTTGTTGCAATCTTTCACACTCGGTATTTTACTCACCTATTATATCTATATATTAGGTTTGTCCGTGGACACGTGCCTACGACACATCTTTGTGAACGATGCAACATATGAAAAGCAATGTAAACACATAAAAAATACATAAAAAATACATAAATAAGTTAAAGAAAATCCTGCATGCTAGTGTTACTACTAACCATCCTGTTGATTCTTAATTTTGATGATTACAACACAATGCAAAGTTGTTGTGCTACCTCTCATATATTGCGGGTTGTATCAAAGTTTTTCATGTATCATACACAAAGGACTCAAAGCAAATTGATCAAGCAAGTTGTTCTAAAGTTGAAGAATGATCAAGCAAAGCTTCATACAAGGACAATGGCTAAAGCTTATCTCAAGACTAAAGACTTAAGTCAAGACCAAAGCTTCAATGTCTTATATTTTGTGTCTTGTAAAAACAAATGTAATCTTCTTTTGTTGAGTCTTAGATTGATGTAAAAGCCTTGTCACACACACACACTCACATATAATTTTATAACTGTATGGTTTTCAAAAATAACAGTTTGAATTAGGTCAGCTGTTGAGTACTAGTCGACTGTCATCAAGGACCATTCGACTGTACCTGTACAAAACTGTCTGAGCTTCTTCAAACTCTGGCCAGTCAACTCATAACGGCAACCCAGTTGATAGATTTCTGATTTCAAATTTTGATTTTTTTTATTTCAAAAAGATATATCCGTTTGTAAACAGTTGTAAGAACTGTTTTTACAACTTCCAGGGATTCTACTCTATAAATAGAGGCTTAGAATCACCATGGAAGCGTCCCAAACCTTTTGAGAAAAAGTTTTAAGTGTTCTTACTTTCAAAGAGAAAAAGTTTTTTAACTTAAACACTCTAATTCTTAAGACTTGGTTCTCTGAGTTCAGTCCAACATAACATTGAATTCGTTTTGGATTGAATTCAGAAGTTGACCGAATAGCCACGTACAAAATCACAATCACAACAAGGCTATAGATTGATTGTAAACAATTTTATTGTTTTCTTTTCCTCTCGGTTGGAGAGTAGGACTCTAGGGTGTAGAGTCAGGTTTTCACTCTTGGTGGAAGAGTGGGTTGCTCTCTCTAGTGGTGAGATAGGACTACGGGTTGGACAAGGTTGTTGTCTAACGTCGTAGGGTATTCTTGTATATTTTTCAAGAATAGTGGAAAATCTCAAGTGGGTTGCTTGGGGACTAGATGTAGGTCGGTAGGACCGAACCAGGATACATAGTGTGTACTCTGTGGTTGGAATTTTTGTGGTTGTATCTCTTGAACCTTTTGTTACTTGCATTTCAATTCTCTCAAAATCATTCTGGTAAGTCGACTGTATTCCCATCTTAAGTCGACTGATCAGACTGGTATTACAATCTTCTCAGAAACTCTTCTGGCAAGTCGATTGCCCCTCTGTATTAAGTCGACTTATCAGACTAGTATCAAAATACTCTTCTATTCTGACGTCTCAGTCAACTGAACTTCTCTTTACAGTCGATTGAACAGAAGATAATTTTTAATTCCGCAATTAATTTTTATAAAACACTATTCACCCCCCCCCCTTCCTTTTAGTGTTTCTTACCTTGCCTACAGGATCCAACACATCCAACTGTTGAAGAATTTCTGATTTTGTAACTTCTCATTTTCTGAAAAGTTAAGAGATATGAGAAGAGAGAGAGAGAGAGAGAGAGATCTGAAAAAGTGAAGAGAGAGGGAAGAGAAATAGTAATAAAGTGATAATGATTTATGTTTTGAGGGGAAAATGAATGTGAGCCATTGATTTTGTTTCAATTGAAGGAGAGCCACTTAATATATTTTTTTTTCAAATTGCCTTGTGATGTATTATATATATGAGTGTATACTCATATCTCCTTTTATATTGGATAAATTTCAGTTAACCCTACTGTGGTTTATACTTTTTTCAGTTTGCCATATTGAATTTTTTTTTACAATTAAACCTACTGAAGTTTTTTTTTTGGCATTTTTGTGTACTTTGTATTTGTAAAACAATACAAACAGCACTAAAAAATTACGAAACTTTACGAGTGGGCCGGATTAACCAAACACAAGTTAACGCAACTTGTAAAAGTGAGTTTCGACTCACGGTTTACGACGTATGGCCATGTATCACTTTCATACAAGCAAAAATAAAACAAAGTGATATATGGTATTATCTCGCAAACTGTGAGTCGAAACTCACTTCTATAAGTTGTGTTAGGTTTTGTTTGATGAATCTGAACTACTCACAAAATTTCACCATTTTTCTTGCCGTTTGTGCGTTTTTACAAATACGGAGTACGCCAAAATGCTAAAAAACCTAACTCCAGTAGGGTTAATTGCCAAAAAAAACTTCAGTATGGTAAATTGCCAAATGTATAAACTACAGTTTGGTTAATTAAAAAAATACCCTTCTTTATTTTGAAATAGAGAAATGAGAGAAAAATGAGGAATTCCGATTTCCCATCTATTAACACGTTCAATATGTACGCTTTTATAAAAAACAAAACAAAATCAAAGCCCCAAACCCTTCCAAGCCAGTCACGATCTATTCTCCTCCTACTTTCAAAATCCAAATCCTCCATTCCTCCCCACGCTCCACTCCCCCCATGTCACACACCGGACCATACTGCCACACTCACAAATCCATCTCACTTGAGAAGGGGAGGGAGTTGTTGAGCCATGGCCGCATTTGGGAAGGGGTACTAGAGGTGGAGGAAGTGGCAGCAGTATGACCAGAGGTGGGAGGAGCCGGCGATGCTGAGATGACATGGCAGAAAGAGGGGGTATGACGACAGATGAGACATCGACTTTAACAGAGAGAAGGAATGATGGAGGGAATGCCGAAGATTTTGCGGGATTGGAGGGTGAAGGAATGTGAAGAGATGTAGGAGAGCCAGATTAATAGACTATGTAGACTGTAGCGACTACATGGTATTGGGTGGTGCCCGTCATTTCTATTAAAGTCTTCAAAAGTTTCAGGTTACAATGATACATTTGTTATTATTTAAATTCGAATTGAACAATTATACTTATTGTTTGATAAACTTCACGTAGCAAAATTGAACATGCATGTTCAATTGCTGATATTAGTAATTCTTATATTTACTCTCGATATTGTGGGATTGGAAGGTGAAGGAATATGAAGAGATGTGGGAGAGCCAGGTGAAGGATGAGAGGAGGAGGGCAGTGGTGCAGCCTGAGCGGCGGTGGTAGCGAGATGAGAGGCGGTGAGTGGGGCGGGGTTAGGGTTAGGGATTGTGATTATGGAGTGTTGCTGCTTTGATATTGGTGATGACATTAGAGAATAGAGGATTAGTTGATGAGAGTCAAAAGATAGATTGAGAGAGGTCGACCGGAAGGTGTTTGATGATATTCCCCTATGGAATTTGTGTTTCACGGAGGGTGTTTAATGGAATACCTCAAAAAGATGTGGTTGCTTTGGTGCTTTTATTTGATGAGTTTGTAGCTTTGGGTGTAGAGGGCTAATGGACGATGCTTGAAGTTTCGTAGAGTTGGTCAAAGTGAAAAGATTGGGCATGGTGAGCTAATGGACAATGCTTGGAGTTTCGTTGAGTTTTTCTATGTGAAGAGATTGACAGACTATGTAGACTAGAGAGACAACATGGTATTGAGTGGTGGCCATAATTGCTATTAAAGTCTTCAAAATTTTCAGGTTACAATGATACAGTTGTTATTATTTAAATTCAAATAGAACAAATTATACTTATTGTTTGATAAACTTCACGTAGCAAAATTGAACATGCATGCTCATTTGTTGATATTAGTAATTCTTATATTTACCCTCGATATTTTGTAGTCAACTCTGTTAGACTAAGCATATGAAAATTGGAACCTAATTAGTAAGACATTTTAATGAGTAAGAAGTTATAGAATTATATATCTATATTAGTCACATTATAGTGAGATAATCTCCAATATTATAATGGAAGAAGGCCTTAGTATCATTTGTGAATCTACCACCTTACGCGCATTGCACGTGCAACTCAAACTCTCCCATTATACACTTTATTTAAATCTACCAATTTACGTGTATTACACGCACAACTCAAACTTTCCCATTATACTCTTTATATTACTTCAAAAAATATATATTTATTAACACGTACTATATTATATTACTTTAAAAATTATATATCGATTAAAGCGGGCATTGCACGTGTTAAATACTAGTTTAGCTTAACTATATTAGTCGATATATATACAATATATATAATTGAACAATTTATTGATTTGTTGAATGTTGAAATGTTTGATATTTTTGGTATTTAGAAATCTTAGAATATTACATGATGTACATAGATGAAAAAATAAAATGTACATGTGAGATTCTACCAAAATTTTTGGAAAATTGTTGATTACATTTCAACTTTCAGTTACCATTTTTATTTTAAAGATAACCTTCATGCATATTTTTAAAAAAAAAATAAAGAATGTCAATTAACATGTTTCAGGGGAATGTATCATTTTATTAAAAAGTCTGTACAAAATTGCACAATGTTACATTAGTTACAAATTTAACTAGTTCAAATCTTGAATTTTCGCATATGTTAGTCGCACGAAGAAATCAAGGACTTTTTGCAATTATGTTCCACCATTAATGCTCTCAATTGCCGATCAGAGAAATGAATAGTGCTTTAAATTTAAAGCTCGAATTATTTATAAAAAAACTCTAATGATAGACCAAAATTTGTAAGTTGATAACTATCTTTATGAACCAAAATCTGTACCGATTGCAGTGGCTTTTTTAAAAATTTTGATTTTTGGAATTGGAATATGGATAACTCTGATATAATGTGAAAGAAACTAGCAGCAAAACCAAAACTCTGAAGTTGTACTAATGATGAGAATTTAATATTAATATTCTACCGCCTATAGTTGTAATCTTGAAGGCCATGGTTAGATCCGATGCTTCCACAAACGATGGGTTCATTTGATGCAATAACATTCTACAACCGTTAATTTTGCTTCAGCATTAATTACTTTCTTCAAAAGTTCAAAATGTGTAGGATCATTTTAAAGAAGCTCCCTGGGGGACTTCAGTAATTTCATATCTACTATTTTAATGGGAGAGTTGGGGTTGTAAACAAACAAACCCTAATTTTGTAACTGAGCAAACTCGTGCAATACACGTCCAAACTAAATTCAACAAATATACACGTGCACCGCATGTGACACCCAAATCAAAACATTCAAATGCATATATTTATCTTCCTCTTCCTCTCCTCCCTCATGCCTCTCCATCTATTCCTTTTCCTCATTGTCTTCTTCTTATTTATTGCACCGACGAACCTATCTCTCCCCGCCGCTCCGTCGCCCCTGCTACGCCTCCCCCCCCCCCCCCCCCCGCCGCCGTGCCTCCCCACCATGCTGCTGCCACGCCTCCCCATGGAGAAGAATTTTGGAAATTCTTGATTCACGTTCACGGTAAGCAAACTCTGAACCATTCTCCCCTCTTACTTTCAGATCCGTTTGAAAGGTTCTTCTTAGTATGATTTTTTAGCACGTATTTTGATGCATTTTCTTATAATGTCTAATATTTAATGATGATTTGATTATGAAGTCAATGAGTTTGATTAAATGTCAGTGCAAAAATTGATGTTGAAGTGGTTTTCATTTTTGTGTGGTCAAGGTGTTTGATAGAATGCCAATGTGAAAAATTGTTCAGAGTTCTGTACATAGAGAGAGGGAGATCAGGTTTTTGATGGAATGCCAATGAGAAAAAAGTTGATTTCAAATTTTGGTGAATGGTGTGCATGAATGGAGGGAAGTGAAGAGCTTGGAGAGATGACAAGAAATCTGGAAGATTTAGGACATCCATAGTTTTTTTTTTAAAGCGGAAGTGTATGTATGCTAACTTTGGTTTTCATACCTCTACATCCAATTTAAAAACTTTAGCTATCTCTCAACAAAGTGTTTAGTTGCTCATAGTCGAGATAACTCAGGTTTGAATGGAGTTTAGAGAAGTCTCAATATTTTTGAGATTTTATAGTTATCTCAACTCCTGAAAGCACCCCCAAACAACCCAGGGTTATGGTAACAGAAGTGCCCCAAACAACCCAGGGTTATGGTAACAGAAGCTATGTGAGATAACACCCCAAAATTCGAGTTATCATCATAACTTAACATCATTTCCGAACACATCCCGAAATGTTTCATCATTATAGCAACTTTTTGTAACACCCTGCAAAATTGAAAATGACAATTTTGCCCCTGTATGTTACGCACGTGTATTTTGTAACATGTTTTCACTGCGTATCTTGATTTCTGACCATTTATGTATTTTCTGTATTGATTTTATCTTATTTGAGTCACTAAAATATAATATTTTAATCTCGGTATTTTACGTGCTTTTTATGTGTCTTCGATGCACGTATTAATTGTGTATTTTCCATCACTAAGTGTGACTATTTATTTCACGTGTTCGAACTCATTTTATAAAATGGAAATTTCATTTTCCCTATTTTGATTAAAATGTATTTTTTCAATTTTTTGTACGTATGGTGCACATGCAAATATTTATTCTCATTTTACTACTCTCATTTTACTATTTTTAGCATTCATTAGTTTTAGTTAGCCTTTTTTTTTATCCATGAACCTATAAACTAAATCTAGCCCATTAGGAGAGGAGCCCACTAGATGATTAAATAAATTAATTAGTAATGAGCTCATTTAGCAAGCCCATTAATAAAATCACATTTTTAGTTAAACATGCACTATTACATGACAAGTTACAAACTATAGTACATATTTAGAGTTATAGAAATGTGTTCATATTTGTTTGTGCATGTATGCATGCACACACAAATGTATTTGGACCTTTTTTGGGCAAGATGAGAGAGTTAAGGCTTGTAGGAGTGGGAAGATGAGAGGTTGGGAGTTTTGGGAGTTACGGAAATTGGAGAGGTTGAATGATGAGTTGAGAAAATGAAGAGATGGAGATTAAATTTGAATAATTTATTTGGTTGTGAAATTTTGCAAATGAGACCCTAACCTAGACCTATAAATAGCACTAATTTCTTCTCATTCCACACACCAAAAGAAAACAAATAAGAGAAAGAGAAAGAAAAGAAAGAGACTGAGAGTTCTTGTGCTTGGAGCCATTGCTAGAAGAGGAAGCCTTGCTAGGAACAAGAAGTGCTTGTGGATCTAGGAACAATAAGGAGCCTTTCTTTGTAGTTTTCAACCTCCAAATTAAGGTAGGTGTTCTCATGCTTTCTAGAGTAAACTTGCATGCTAAATTAGTTTAAAGAATAATAAATTAAACTTGTCTTTTGTATCTTTGATTCATTTCAGTTCTAAAAAGAAAATTTTATCTATTAATCTTAAAAAGATAGAATCGTTAGAAAAATGAAATTTTCGAAAAAAGAACTAGATTCATAATAGTGTAAACAAAAGAACACTAATGAAATCTCTAAACAGAAAATATATTTGGGCTTATTGGTTAGCCAGTGCACTACAAGTTATAAGAGGTCTTTGATTCAAAGCTTGATAGTTGCTTTTATATAAAATTTATTTTTTTTCTAAATCCCGAAACTGAAAGAATATGTATAAGAAATCCGAAATGTATTTTAGACACAAAGTCCATTTGGACTTCTTGGTCAGAGCGGTGGGCTTGGGTTTCTGTGCTGGTTTCGGCATGGGTTCAGGGGTTCGAATCCCAGCCCTTTGTTTTCTTTTTTTTTTCTTCTATTCTTTGTTTTCATATTTTGAGTTATCATGAAAAGGATTCTTAATTATAACTCATTTTTATAAAATTGAAGTGATAATTATTAGAGTAAGTTATAAGATTTTATGGTATATTTTGAGGAAATAAAAAAGGAACTATAAGTTGTCTAATGAGTTCTAACTCCAAAAATTATTATTAATCTTTTGAAGGAAAAATGGGTAACAGGTATAGACCTCTTTTAAATTGACACTCATGTGGAGGATGTGGATTTGTTTAATTTGCTTGTAGAATGTTTATAATGTGAAATCTTTGTTCAAGAAAGAAATTATTTGTTCTTTGTTTATGCATGAATAAATACTAAGTTGAAACATGAATATTTGTTTAAGAATAAGTTGGAAGCATAGGCATGATTACGAAAGGGTATGAATACCCATGATTCTTGTACATGAGAAATTTTGATTAAGAGTTAGTAAGACCTCGTATGCGGGCAATTTTTAAATGAATTGATTATTATATTTTGATATTTGCATTGGAGCCATCTCGGTGGATGTTGATTAAGTCCGGTAGTAGGTAATACTAATTCTAGGCTTGGAAAATTATTCATGTCTTGAACATTAAGAGTTAGGCACTTAAATGAAGTGTAGTAAACCTGGACAAACGTAAGTGAGGCACTCTATATAGTCGGGCGATGTACTTCGGGACTATAGACCCAGTTGGGCAGTATACTCTGGGACTGTGGTTGCTCCAATGGGGACGAGTTTACTTTTGAAAATCTGGGATTATAATGATTGATCGGGCGGTGTACTCCGGGATCATGAATAGTCGGGCGAATAATTTTTCGTTCCCCGGTGTATATACATATACCGGGGCTAGAGTGGCAATTGCGGGGGATTCGCACGATGAGGAGTCTATATAACAGCCGGGCAGTGTACTCTAGGACTGGGATCCGTACTCGTGGAATGCCTGAACCTTGTTCTTGCTACTGGGTAGTTTCATGGCGAGGGATCGAACCCTTTATTGTGAAGAACGTAGGTGCTTGCCCTCGAACCTACGTAGTATGGGATGTATAGAATCCGAACAAGTGTGCATTAGTGTCATCCTAGTATAGAAATGTGTGCATTAGGCATTAAGGTTTGACATACACTTACATATTTAGCGTAGTCACATTTCTACACTATATTTCATTCAAGTTTGTGTTTTTGTTAAAGTATGGAGATTGTTATACTATTTCCGGCATAGAGAGGATAACCGTGTATAATATTTCGTCAGTTGTAAGTAACTGACGTGCCCACAGTTTAATATGCAGGTAATGGACTAGTCCATGAAGCAATAAAGTGGATATGCTGATACTGTTCTGTTTAAAGATGTTGTATTTATTTCATTGTAATCTTTTATTCTTCTGCTGTGTAAACAAAGTGTACTGTAACTTTGATGTATTATTGAGAAAAGTTTTATTTTCCTTGTAAAATTGTACGAAGTGAAGTAAAGATCATGTGGAATCTCGAATTCATCCTTACTTGGAATTCGGGGTGTTACACTTTTAGCCATATTTCAACTGGTGTCATTCACCTTGGTGGTGTGGTGACACTTCTTTGTCGCAGTTGCCTGTATTTATGCTGGAGTCAGATTTCAACTCAACGTTGATAATGTTTTCCCCAAAAAATATGGTTAGATATTCAATTATGGAAGACCGAGTTATTCCCTTTACCTATTGATGTTGATATTTGCAAGTGTACAAAATCGCACAAGGAATATAGATAGATGAGTAGAGTGTCGAACCCACAGGGACTAGATATTTTACTGAGTACCGATATTGCTAGATGAATCACTATTTGGAAGATCGAATTTTATATGATAAAACTACTAAATTAACTTAATCTAATTTAATCTAACTAAATTGGTGAAGAGGGAGAGGGCTGTGAAACAGTAAAGCTCTTGTACTTTATTAATGGTAAAATTAGTTCTAGGGCTCTTGGTTCACCTCGTTTATCACACACAATTATAATTCCTTATAAATAAAAAATATTATCTTTCCCAATTGTCGACCAAAATCCTAAAGATATTAACCACTCTATCAACGTAGTCTAAAAATTATTCTCAATTAATCATTCGTCTATCCACCAAATTATTAATTGAAAAATTGGATTTCTTAACGATCACGTCCTCCAATATACGGTCTTAATTTTTATTAATCACAAATCACCTGTTCGGTCTCTTTATGATTTGAAAAATCATACAAATGTCTATCCACCATGTTGTACGCATAAATAATAAAAATTAAAACACAATCAGGAAAAATAGAGTAATAACAAGGAATTAAAATTTGTGTTCAAAACTTGGCTACACTTTAGCCTCTAGAACAATAAGTTCAGTTCATGTTCATTTTGGATTGCATGGTAAAAATTATAGAAGAAGAGATCCAAAAATAAATATATAAACAATGCAAACCGAAGTCTTTATCTCCCTTCTGTCTCTATGCCAGTCAGAGTCGCCACATCAGCTTTCAGGCCTGTCACACCCGTGCCTCGTCTCATGGCTTCTCTGATGTCGTATAGTCCACGCCCAGTCAGATCGTCAAATGTCCACGTCAGATCAAAGAAGAAGAAGATGCCAGCTGTCGACCTGCTGATCTAGGCCGCTTGTGCTGCTTCGTAGCGCACGCCAGGAGAGAAGAAGAAGGTACCGAGTCTCTGTCAGCGTGTGGGGCCCAGCGCCAGGTCAGCGCAGCACAGGACCGCCAGGAGTCACGTCGCGTCGTCTACACGTGCGTGTGGAGCCCAGCCGTCTGCCTCGTCGCCAAGTGCGTGCGTGCCTCTCTCTCCTTTCTTTGTTCTGTTTCTTTCTTTCTTTTTTTTTTATTTGTATTTAGCCGTCACCTCTTAACCTTTCTTCTCTCTCCTTTGCTTTATATTTATAGAGAACGAAATAGGAGTTTAGGGTTTGCACTTTTGCAGAAAAGTCCACATTCTTCCTTTATTTTCTTCCTTTTATAATGCAGAATTTTATTTGTTTCTCTTTCCTTCTTTTCTGCCTTTTCTGCTCACCACGTGCTTCTGCATACACAAAATAATACCTGAAATTAGGATTTTTAAATAAAATAGATTTAATTAGTTTAAAATTAATTAAACTAACTATATATCATATTAGCGTATAAAAATCCTTTTACAATTTATTTGTCACACTTTTAAGTCAACAAAACAATAAAAAATGATAAATCAATTATTTTACTTTGTTTGTTGATTTTCTTTCACAAATTTTTACTTTTTGCATCAAAAATATTATTTCTTCAAAAATAATTAATTAAATCAAATCATAAAGAAATAAGATGAATTATAGATAATATCAGCGAAAACAAGCCATTTTTATTGGTAAATGAGTACAAATATTTGTATATAAATTCGACACATCAAATACCCCCAAACTTAAGATTTTGCTTGTCCTCGAGCAAAAAGTAGAATCATTAACAAGGGAATAATAATAGTAGACTCAACCCATCACACCAAGAGATCTTATCATGTTAGCATCAAAATTACAATTAAAAATATAAACAATTGCAAATAAAGTAAAACTAAGCATACCCACTTTCTCCAGTGCAATTATTTATTCATAATTCCCAAAAAAAAAATCGCATTTGTCATGCAATTAATGTAATTATAGTATGCAACAACTCAATCTGTGATTATCCCTTCTCACTACTACAAACCGAGTAGCAAACTAGATTTTTTTTTTTTTTTTTTTTTTTTTTTTTTTTTTTTTTAGTCTCTTCTTTAAGTTGTCACTTGCCTTTTGACGCGAATGCAAAACATTTGTGATGAATTCACCCGGTTACTCAACAAGTCACAAACTTAAAGTGCTTTGCATACTCATATTTCAAGTTGCTGTTCTACGTAAGTGTAGACATTTGTGATGAATACCCCTAGTTACTAAGCAACTCAAAACATTAGAGTAGATTGACTTTATTCAATTTTTTTTTATTTTTATCATTACTCTATTTACTTAAACTCTGTTTAGGACTAGATTAAAGGGGATAATCACAAGAAAAAGCATCACATTTGTTTTTTTATGTATAATAGCATGACCCACACAATTTTGTAAGGAATTTTGAAACTCAATAATCCTAAAGTAAATAAGTATGCTTAATATTGCTTTATAAAAAAAAAATTGTTTATACCAAAAAAATTGTTTCAATGCTTATCACAATAAAGAACTCAAAAGTGTAATGGTGAGCCCAATTATAATCCTTTTGTTTTGTTTTTCTTTTCAAAAATAATAAAAATAAATTTGTAAACCTTCCCCCCAAACTTAAATGTCACATTGTCCTCAATGGGAAAGAAAAAGAAAAACAAAAAGAATACAAAAAGTTTAGAATATCTCCCCTGATTCGTCTTTAAATTTCTGCACGCGCAGCCTTCAGTATTTTGGCGATATCTGGAGCTGTAGATGTCGAAATGGGCTGATTTTTTTTTGCTGGAAAGCTAAGACAATTGTCTATAACTTCTCTTTGAATCAGTTTTCCAGATTTTGACTCCAACTGCTCGAAAACAGCCATCAATGCAGGTGTTCAAAACAGCTCCGCCCGGCGACTTTCAAAATTGATGCAATCCTACAAGATAAAATCAAAAATTAAAATAAAATAAAATAAAAGATAAATCAAAACTAAATGCAATAAAATAAAACATGGGTTGCCTCCCAAGAAGCGCTAAGTTTTAAGTCTTCAGCCAGACATGGGGGTGAGATGATTATGTCACGCCAAGATCCAACAACATTAAAACATCCTTTCTAATTTTTCTATTCTTGTGTGGATCGGGTTCAAGTTCAAATTTGAGGCGCTTCCTTTTAGATGATGATGTCTTTGATTCCCCCACCTCTTTGAATTTATGCTGCAAAAATGAATAAATAGAAGGTTCAGCATCCAAATACATTACATGTTCAAAAATATTTTCTTTCTGAGTTTCAAGACTTTCTGAACTTGTTGGACATACTTCAATTGGTGATTTTTCATTTTCAGCCTTATGTTTCTCGCCCACAATTAAATAAGTTCCACTTACTTGAATAGAGGACTGTTCTTCGGGAGGAATTTTTATGGAATTAAAAATATCATACATTACTTGTTCATGCTGAATTTGTTCCTCCACAATTTGTTCGTACTCTTCTTCATTTGCAACCACCTTTTGTTCGACAATTTCATCTTGTGGTTGCTCAATTGTTCTCCCGCTTTTATATGTTATTGCTATGGCATGCTCCTCGGGATTAACAACTGTGTTGCTTGGTAGTGTTCTTGCAGTTTTGTCATTAATAATATTTAAAAATTGACTAATTTGTACCTCAAGATTGTGAATGGAAGCCGAAGTTGAATTTGTAAAATTTTGGATTGCCAAATCTGTCTTTTGCATGTAGTGCATAAACATATCTTCAAGCGTCGGCTTCTTTTCCTGCAGTGAAAAATTTTGAGGTTGTATGACTGCTCCTTGATTGTTGTTCCATGAAAAATTGGGGGTGTTTCTCCATCCTGAATTGTATGTGTTTGCATAATGATTGTTTTGCATTTGAAAGTTTGACACAAAATTTTCATGTTCGGCATTTGATGGAGCAAAAGGGTTCCCCACTTGACAATCTGAACTTGCATGATTTCCTGCACAAAGATCACAAATCATATTAGAATGAATAGCATTAAAATTTATATTTTCTACTTGTTTTGATAAAATATCATTTTTTGCATTTAAAGTAGAAAAAGGATCAAGTTCAAAAACTCCAGCCACTTTTCTTGGCATCGCTCTCTCTGAAGACCACTGGTAATGATTTGATGCCATCTCCTCTAAAATCTCATAGGCTGCTTCGTAAGTTCTGCTCATGAGTGCACCATCAGCTGCTGCGTCAATCATAGATCTATGTATAACTCCCAAACCATTATAGAATGTTTGCATTTGCAGCCAATTCGGTAGTTCATGATTAGGACACTTTCTCAATAACTCTTTAAACCTTTCCCATGCATCATACAAAGACTCAGTCTCAAATTGAGTAAATGTGACAATATCAATTGAGGGCATAGCATAGTCTCTCAAAGACCTATTTTCATCGTTCGCCATGATAATGCACTGTATGTCCTGAAATGTAAGTATTGAAAAAGAAAAAAAAATGGAAAAACTAAAAAAACTAAAATAAGAAAAATAAAAAATAAAAAATAAAAGTTAGAGTTAGTCAAAAGAAAATAAAGATGTAAAATGATAATAAAACAAAAATAATTACAAAAATCCAAATTAGCAATAATCTAGCAATTTTCAATATCAATAAAAGAATAACTAGTCCCCGGCAACGGCGCCAAAAACTTGATGTTGATATTTGCAAGTGTACAAAATCGCACAAGTAATATAGATAGATGAGTAGAGTGTCGAACCCACAGGGACTAGATATTTTACTGAGTACCGATATTGCTAGATGAATCACTATTTGGAAGATCGAATTTTATATGATAAAACTACTAAATTAACTTAATCTAATTTAATCTAACTAAATTGGTGAAGAGGGAGAGGGCTGTGAAACAGTAAAGCTCTTGTACTTTATTAAAGGTAAAATTAGTTCTAGGGCTCTTGGTTCACCTCGTTTATCACACACACAAATTATAATTCCTTATAAATAAAAAATATTATCTTTCCCAATTGTCGACCAAAATCCTAAAGATATTAACCACTCTATCAACGTAGTCTAAAAATTATTCTCAATTAATCATTCGTCTATCCACCAAATTATTAATTGAAAAATTGGATTTCTTAACGATCACGTCCTCCAATATACGGTCTTAATTTTTATTAATCACAAATCACCTGTTCGGTCTCTTTATGATTTGAAAAATCATACAAATGTCTATCCACCATGTTGTACGCATAAATAATAAAAATTAAAACACAATCAGGAAAAATAGAGTAATAACAAGGAATTAAAATTTGTGTTCAAAACTTGGCTACACTTTAGCCTCTAGAACAATAAGTTCAGTTCATGTTCATTTTGGATTGCATGGTAAAAATTACAGAAGAAGAGATCCAAAAATAAATATATAAACAATGCAAACCGAAGTCTTTATCTCCCTTATGTCTCTATGCCAGTCAGAGTCACCACATCAGCTTTCAGGCCTGTCACACCCGTGCCTCGTCTCATGGCTTCTCTGATGTCGTATAGTCCACGCCCAGTCAGATCGTCAAATGTCCACGTCAGATCAAAGAAGAAGAAGATGCCAGCTGTCGACCTGCTGATCTAGGCCGCTTGTGCTGCTTCGTAGCGCACGCCAGGAGAGAAGAAGAAGGTACCGAGTCTCTGTCAGCGTGTGGGGCCCAGCGCCAGGTCAGCGCAGCACAGGACCGCCAGGAGTCACGTCGCGTCGTCTGCACGTGCGTGTGGAGCCCAGCCGTCTGCCTCGTCGCCAAGTGCGTGCGTGCCTCTCTCTCCTTTCTTTGTTCTGTTTCTTTCTTTCTTTTTTTTTTATTTGTATTTAGCCGTCACCTCTTAACCTTTCTTCTCTCTCCTTTGCTTTATATTTATAGAGAACGAAATAGGAGTTTAGGGTTTGCACTTTTGCAGAAAAGTCCACATTCTTCCTTTATTTTCTTCCTTTTATAATGCAGAATTTTATTTGTTTCTCTTTCCTTCTTTTCTGCCTTTTCTGCTCACCACGTGCTTCTGCATACACAAAATAATACCTGAAATTAGGATTTTTAAATAAAATAGATTTAATTAGTTTAAAATTAATTAAACTAACTATATATCATATTAGCGTATAAAAATCCTTTTACAATTTATTTGTCACACTTTTAAGTCAACAAAACAATAAAAAATGATAAATCAATTATTTTACTTTGTTTGTTGATTTTCTTTCACAAATTTTTACTTTTTGCATCAAAAATATTATTTCTTCAAAAATAATTAATTAAATCAAATCATAAAGAAATAAGATGAATTATATATAATATCAGCGAAAACAAGCCATTTTTATTGGTAAATGAGTACAAATATTTGTATATAAATTCGACACATCACCTATCTTACCAAGTACATGGTTGTTTTAGTTCCGGGTGATGCATGTATCTAATGCTTAACTACACTTGAAACAAAGGACAGAGATTATATGCTGAATCTATGCATTGGTGATCATGAACATTGGATTTTAAATGGCTATCTGTCACCATCATAGTTTCTGAGTTGTTTCATCGTAGTGTCTGAGTTGTTTCTCAAGACAATATGATTACGATGACGATTGTAATTCTGTAAGAGCTGCAATCATGTACGTGCATATAATTTATCACTCTTTTTTTTAATTTTTCAACAATCGTAGTCATTACTTTAAAAAAAAAATTAGAGCGTGCATCGCACGTGTGCAGATTACTAGTCAAGATGAACCAAAGAGTTTACTCTATGAATTTAAGAGCATCCACAGTCGTTGAGGGTCAAAATATGCATAAATGGATAAATGAATATAGCAAAGTTACGTTTTGCTGCAGTCGTTGGATGCTATTTTTTATAAAAGGTGCGACGGCACTTCAAGTGCTGTCCGAGGAAAAAATTTGTCCTCGAAGTGTAAATAAAAAATTACAAAAAAAATTCAGAAATTACGAAAAAATTACAAAAAATTACAAAAATTTTACAAATAATTACAAAAAATTGCAAATAACCCCCTACAGGTGGGACGGCACTTCAAGTGCCGTCCGAGGGAGAGGTGGATTTTTTTGGTTTTTTTTTATTAGAAAATTAAATTTTTTTTGGTGGGAAGTGCCGTCCGACTATTAAAAAAGTAATTTTTTTTGTGCGACGGCACTTGAAGTGCCGTCCGACAATTAAAAAAATAATTTTTTTTTGTGCACGGAACTTAAAGTGTCATATCTCATATATGCATATTTCTTATTTTCTCTTTCATTTATGACAATCTCTTGTAGCGAATTATGTGTATTATGCATATTTGGCCAACAACTACAGTGCTATTTTTGGCCAAATATGCAAACTACTACAGATGCTCTGACAAGCAAGAAAAAAGTTTAGTTTGGACTCACACCACAAAAATAACCCTAATGGCTACTGCAAACAATAATTTCAAGTACGCACGTCTACCATCTTGGAAAAAAGATCGGATATCGTTCAAGCAGAAGCGACGCTGTCATCTCCCTAATAACCATGACCGTTGGATTAACTCGCGGATTAACGAAAATCGATCAAAATGGACGGTCCAGATCAAATCTCCACTCCGTCAATGTCCTACTCTTCTGACCAACCGCCCACGATTAAAATAATGCACCCAATTGGCGGGCCCTACCCTTCAAATGTCCAACATCACCAAATTATTTGCTTCATGATTCACGCTCGTAGGGATGACGTCACCATTTTTTTTGGCGGACAGGCGTCACTGTCGGCATCGGGTGCAATCCTCTGTCTGCCACGTCAGCACGGATTAAAATTATGCATGGGTAGCTGACGAGCTGGCAGGTTTATCATCAAAGAGGGCAAAAAGTTCACTATTTTCTGTCGTTTTATACACGTGGCGATGGCTGAGAACTGGATTCTAGTGGGCCCCTCTTTATTGGCAGTGCCAGTGAAGCGGTTCCTATTGGCCTTGGTGTAAATAGGTGAGATGCGGATTTTGGGTAGATATGGAGTTTGTGGTTAACTAAGTTAATTAATTAATTAAGAGCATTAAGATAAGATAATTATGTTTATTCCTAAGATTACTTAAAGGGTTTTTGTATTAGGATAATTGGGATGACGTGGTAAGCGTTGTAAGCTTAGTTGAATTGTAACCTTAAACTTGTCGTAAAGGATAGAATACTTTAATTTGTGTGCTGATTTGGTGGAAGATGATGAGGGTTATTATAATGCTTTTTAAGTAAAGATTAAGCTAGAAGTGGGGATTTTTTTGAGTGAAGGGAGAAGTGGGACTTAATGAGAAGATAATAATGTGTAAATTAACCAATGTGTGTATATTGGGATTGACATTATTGTTAGAACCTGAATATAAAATAATAAATCCCAACAGAGTTTGTGAAGAAATCAAAATCAATTGAAAAAAAACAGTAAGTAGAAAATTTGTACAGAGTCGAGATTTGAAATCTCTGTCCTTAAAGCAGAATTTGCCCCGTAGTGTGACGGTTACCGGCAAATTGCTTCTCAGGATACAACTGTACCTTCTCTGAAGAATGCAGCACCCTTGTTTCAGAGACAACGAACTGCTGTCTGTGTTGTACTCTCAGTTAACACTTGACTCTGACACAGAGGAGAGGAAGAAGAAAAGAAATGTAAAAAAATTCTGTATCTGTATGTAAGACTCTGTCTGGTTTTATAGAGGAAAGTTGGACTGGAGACTGTTCAGCAGCTGCCATTACTCTGTAACAGCAGAGTAATGGGGACTCTTCAGATTCATAACTGGTGAGCCATTACTCTGCTGTTACAGAGTAATGGGCACCAGTTACTGAATCTGAAAAGTCTTTTCAGTTCAGTAGGGGAAGAGTTTGTCTGGGCAAAAAGAAATAAAATAAAAATTTAAGCCAGACCGAGCCGAGCCGAAGCCGGGGCCGGGCCGGGCCGGGTACGCGCGCGCGCGTGTGTTTGTCATTTTGGCTAAGTCCTCTCTCCACTACACGTTAGTGGTAACCCCCGGGCCACGCCCTTTAGTCCAGTTTTCTAGTATATATACTAGACAAAATCATTTCAAATTTCCGATATGGGACTATCTATTTTCCCCCAGTTGCCAAGTTAGTACATTTCAAGTACCCAACTTTGGATCAACATTTCTCATTCATACGGAATTCGTTTTTGGCAAGTGAGTATACTACGGAATAGTACTCGTCGAGAGGATCGCAATCCACTCATTTTCCGGTATCGCCGGTGGCCGGAGCTTGCCGGAATCCGGCCCGGAAAACTGCAAAAATTAATTCCAACAATCCCCCACATGAATGGAAATTACCAGACCATGTAATCCAGACACGACAGAAAAAAACAAAAACATGACAGAAAGACTCTGAGAGTACAATCGGAAAATCACTGCATCAGGAATGGTAGTAATTTTTCAACTTTGAACCACCCTTAGTAATTAGCTATCGAATTCACTTGACCAGGTAGTGATCATGATGTCTTGAACTACCCGGGCGTTCATGTGAACCTAGACAATAACTATCACACAGTTTCATCTCCTCACAGAACTAAGTTCTCTTGTTGTGTTCATTTTGGCCTTGAACATCTCTGGTTAATCGTGAGTGAACTTGGAGAATGTAGCCTCTCTTCATTCTCCTAGAAACGGCCCCATTTCACACTCACAAGGTAATTACCCATAAAGAGTATCCTGCTATACCCCACTTTTATTTCAAAGCTATGGGAATCATTAAAAGCTAAGCTTATCTTAACTATTTGCAGGCAGCACTTGTTTTATCATCCTAAGAATGGGTATGAGATGTTAATCTCTCAGTGCTTTCGTTGATTCAACAAGATTTAGTTGTCCCTTTGAACCTAGATTTTGGGATCTCCAATTTCTAGGTAGGGTTTCCATCAAGTATCCTCTTTCGTCATAGGCTTTAAACCCATTCCTTTTGATGATCTCACAACCTGCTCTCGCGATAGACCTTTAGTAAATGGATCCGCTAGGTTGTCGGCCGATTTTATATATTCTATAGAGATTACTCCATTTGAGAGCAGTTGTCTAATGGTTTTGTGTCGCCTTCTGATATGACGAGACTTACCATTATACATACAACTCAGTGCCCGTGCTATAGCCGATTGGCTGTCACAGTGTACACATAAGGTAGGCACTGGTTTTTTCCACATTGGAATATCCTCTAGGAAGTTTCGAAGCCATTCTGCTTCCTCTGCCGCTTTGTCTAAAGCAATAAACTCAGATTCCATGGTGGATCTGGCCAATAGCGTTTGTTTAGAGGATTTCCATGACACAGCTGCACCACCAAGTGTGAAAACATATCAACTTGTGGATTTTGAGTTCTTTGAGTCCGATATCCAGTTGGCATCACTGTAGCCTTCCAATACTGCTGGATATCTGGTGTAATGCAGCGCATAACTCTGAGTATGTCGCAAGTAGTTCAATACTCTAGTTATTCCTTTCCAGTGACTTCGTCCTGGATTACTCGTGTATCGGCTCAGTACGTTTACCGAATGTGCTAGGTCCGGTCTTGTACAATTAGTTAGGTACATCAGACTACCAATTACACGTGCATATTCCAGTTGTGATATGCTTTCGCCTGTATTTTTGAACAGGTGAAGACTTGGATCGACGGGACTTTTTGCTGTCCCATTGGAATAATTATTGAATCTTTCAAGTACTTTCTCAGCATAATGAGCTTGAGACAAAGTAATCCCCTCAGATGTCCTGGAAACTTTGATTCCTAGTATGACATCTGCAACTCCCAAGTCTTTCATGTCAAACTTGCCACTAAGCATGCTCTTAGTTTGTTTGATAATGTCGTTATTGCTTCCAATAATGAGCATGTCGTCTACGTATAGACAGACCAGAATGTATCCGTTTGGAGTATCTTTGATGTAGATATATTTATCACATTCATTTATTTTGAAACCATTTGACATCATAACATTGTCAAATTTTGCATGCCACTGCTTTGGAGCTTATTTCAGGCCGTACAGTGATTTTACAAGCCTGCACATCTTATTTTCCTGTCCAGGAACTACGTAACCCTCAGGTTGTTTCATGTATATTTCTTCTTCTAATTCCCCATTTAGAAATACAGTTTTAACATCGATTTGATGTATTTCCAGGTTACGTAGAGCTGCAATAGCTATCAACATTCTTATGGATGTTATTCTTGTAACTGGGGAATATGTATCGAAGAAATCTAGGCCTTCTTTTTGCCTAAATCCTTGTACCACAAGTCTAGCCTTATGCTTCTCTATTGAACCATCTGGTTTCAATTTTTGTTTGAAAATCCATTTGCTTCCTAAAGCTTTACATCCAGAAGGCAAATCGACTAACTCCCATGTATGATTTTGCATAATGGAGTCTATTTCACTTTTGATTGCTTCCTTCCACATAGGAGCATCAGGCATAGACATGGCTTCCTTGAAAGTTTTGGGCTCATTCTCTAACAGAAAGGCCGTCACAAAGTCAGGACCAAATGATTTTGATGTTCTAGCCCGTTTACTTCGTCTAGGCTCATCAGTATCATGTTCTGGTTCATCAACTGAAGTGCTTGCATTCCCTTGTTCACGTGTACGTTTGGGGTACGTAGTATCCTTACACGGAAACACGTGTTCAAAGAATAAAGCATTTCTTCATTCCATTATTGTATTTACATGGATATCCGGTATATCCGATTTGTATACCAAGAAGCGATATGCACTACTGTTGTGTGCATAGCCTATGAATATGCAATCAATCGTCTTAGGTCCGATGGTGACCTGTTTCGGGTTAGGTACTGCCACTTTTGCTAGACACCCCCACACTTTGAGGTATTTATACGAAGGTAAGTTACCTTTCCACAATTCATATGGTGTCTTGCCGGTTTTCTTGTGAGGTATTTTGTTGAGAATGTAGTTGGCAGTCAGCAACGCTTCCCCCCTACATATTTTGGGATAGGCCAGAATTCAACAACAAGGCATTCATCATCTCCTTTAGAGTTCGGTTTTTGCGCTCGGCAGTACCGTTTGATTCGGGTGAGTAGGGAGCAGTTGTCTGATGAACTATTCCATGTTCCGAGCAGAACATGTTAAATGGTGCATCATATTCTCCTCCTCTATCACTTCTAACGATTTTAATCGTTTTGCCAAGTTGATTCTCAACCTCAAGTTTATATTCTTTGAATTTATCCAAAGCCTCATTTTTGCTATGTAACAAATAAACATAACAGAATTTTGTGCAATCGTCTATGAAAGTCACAAAGTACTTTTTGCCACCTCTGGTCTGCACATATTTTAAGTCACACAGATTCGTGTGAATTAGACCTAGAGTTTCTGTGTTTCTTTCTACAGAACGCGATGGAGTTTTAGTGAGTTTGGTCTCCGTGCAAACTTCACATTTTTCTGAGTTATCTACCTTAAATTTTGGTAGCAAATTCATGTTAACTAATCTACGCATAGAATTTACATTAACATGACCTAGTCTTTCATGCCAAACAGAAGAAGACTCAACAACATAGGCAATAGGAGTTATTTCATTAACTTTGGGAACAGCAGGAACAATAGTTTTAGGGATGACTGTCATTACATTAAACTTGAACAGTCCATCCTTTACATATCCTTTACCCAAATATACCCCATTCTTGGACAGTACAAAATTATCAGAAACAAGTACAACTTTGAACCCATTCTTACTTAGCAAAGAACCTGATATCAAGTTCTTTCTAATGTCTGGGACATGCAGCACATTTGTGAGTGTTAGCTCTTTGCCTGAAGTCATTTTCAGCACTATCTTCCCTGTTCCTTCAATTTTGGAGGTGGAAGAGTGTCCCATGAGCAGCTGTTCATCTTTGTTGCACTTCTGGTAGGAGGTGAACATTTCCTTGTCCGAGCAGATATGCTTGGTGGCCCCAGTATCGTACCACCATTCACGAGGATTGCTCCCCACAAGATTTACCTCTGAAACAACAGCACAGAGGTCCAGGTCAGAGAGACCAGTGGACAAGTTCTCAGCTATGTGTACATGGGATTTTTCATTTCCTTTTACATGTCCTGATTTTGAATGATTACTGTCCTTACTGCGGCACTCAGAAATTTTGTGCCCCAGCTTACCACACTTGTGGCATTTTCCAGCGAACCTCTTTGCAAGAGGTTTTTTGTTTGAGGCCTGTGGCAGAAACTTCCTCTTCTTGCCCTTCTGTTCGTGCTCCACCACATTGGCCTTTTCTATGGACTGATTTCCATAGGACCTGTCAGCCTTGCGATTCTCTTCTTCGATCCGCAACCTGATAATTAGATCTTCAAGCGACATCTCCTTTCGTTTGTGTTTGAGGTAGTTCTTGAAGTCTTTCCACCCAGGTGGAAGTTTTTCAATGAACGCTGCAACCTGGAATGGTTCGCACAACGTCATATTCTCTGCAGCAATGTCGTGTATTATAACCTGCAGTTCTTGGACTTGACTCACCACAGTTTTGGAGTCAATCATCTTGTAGTCCAGAAATTTGCCGACAACAAATTTCTTGGACCCGGCGTCTTCTGTTTTGTACTTCTTTTCCAGGGACCCCCACAGGAGTTTGGACGTCTTGAAGACACAGTAGACGTTGTACAAGGAGTCTACCAGGCCATTCAGGATGTAGTTCCTGCAAAGGTAGTCGCTCTGAGTCCACGCATCAACTGCAGCAATGGAGTGTGCATCCATTGGCGCCAGCATCGGGGCAGATTCATTGAGGAATCTGTTCAGCTTCAATGTGGTAAGGTAGAACTGCATCTTCCCTTGCCACTTTTTGAACCCAGTTCCATTGAACTTCTCCGGTTTTTCTCCCACGGTTATGTGCGTGGGCAGAACGACCGAATGTGCCGCAACCAATTGTGCAGTCACATTCTGGGTCACCGGTGTTTCGGTACTGAGAAGCCCAGTAGCAACGTCAGTTGGTGTGTTCTCCATGTTCTGATTTTCTTCTCTGAAATTGGTTGAAACAGAAACTGTTAGTTCTTTTTTCCGAACAGAACCTGTAAACAGACTTCACAAAATTGTTAGAATCTGTGAGGAAAAAATTCTGCTTTAAGATTGTTAGAACCTGAATATAAAATAATAAATCCCAACAGAATTTGTGAAGAAATCAAAATCAATTGAAGAAAAACAGTAAGTAGAAAATTTGTACAGAGTCGAGATTTGAAATCTCTGTCCTTAAAGCAGAATTTGCCCCATAGTGTGACGGTTACCGGCAAATTGCTTTCCAGGATACAACTGTACCTTCTCTGAAGAATGCAGCACCCTTGACTGCTGTCTGTGTTGTACTCCCAGTTAACACTTGACTCTGACACAGAGGAGAGGAAGAAGAAAAGAAATGTAAAAAAATTCTGTATCTGTATGTAAGACTCTGTCTGGTTTTATAGAGGAAAGTTGGACTGAGACTGTTCAGCAGCTGCCATTACTCTGTAACAGCAGAGTAATGGGGACTCTTCAGATTCATAACTGGTGAGCCATTACTCTGCTGTTACAGAGTAATGGGCACCAGTTACTGAATCTGAAAAGTCTTTTCAGTTCAGTAGGGGAAGAGTTTGTCTGGGCAAAAAGAAATAAAATAAAAATTTAAGCCAGACCAAGCTAAGTCCTCTCTCCCCTACACGTTAGTGGTAACCCCCGGGCCACACCCTTTAGTCCAGTTTTCTAATATATATACTAGACAAAATCATTTCCAATTTCCGATATGGGACTATCTATTTTCCCCCAGTTGCCAAGTTAGTACATTTCAAGTATCCAACTTTGGATCAACATTTCTCATTCATACGGAATTCGTTTTTGGCAAGTGAGTATACTACGGAATAGTACTCGTCGAGAGGATCGCAATCCACTCATTTTCCGGTGCCTCGGATGGCCGGAGCTTGCCGGAATCCGGCCAGAAAAACTGCAAAAATTAATTCCAACAATTATCACATATATAATTCGTTAAGTTTCTGTTTTGTTAATTTAAGTTGAAAGAAATTAGGCTCGTTAGTGGGGAGAAGCTAAGGAAGGAGAGTACAAGACCATAGGGATTGATCTCATTTGAATTGAATCCTTGTACATCACCAATTTCATTAAAATAACTCTTATAAAGCAATACCTTTTATTTTTTTCCTCAGGAATAGTATTATATTGTAATCTGTTCAGCGGATGTTCATTACGAAATTAGAGTTTATGCTTAAGACGACTATTGTTTTACTCAAAACATAACATCTTAGATATTCTGGATACTAGTATACTGCTCCCAGACAGTATATATATCCAGTACTGACTTGATGGACTTATGGGGCCGAATAATATTAGTCAAATAAGTTAACGATTCTGATATTCATGACCAAATCTAACGTATACAACGCACTTATAAAACATAATAATCTATTTATATATTATAAAAGTAAGAATAAATATGCCCATATGAGATTTGGGCCGTCCATTTTGTTTTACTTAGATATACAGATGTAATCTAGGCTGTTCATTTGATCTATGCAATGATTAAATTAAAAATAAATCACGTAATCATCTGTCCGTCCACCCAGCCACAAATCACAAACCAACGGTCTAGATCCCCCAAAACACGTGTGCCCACCAAAATCCCATTCTAAATTCAAGTCCGCTTCCTCCTTGATAGACATTTTTTCCTTTTTTTCCTTTTATTTTTCTTGATAGTCCTTTTTTCCTTTTAGGATAGCCTGTCTAAAGTTTGTTTTTTCTTCTTCTATCATTTGTTTTAAACACTATATATATATAGGTAGAAATAAGTCATCCGAGTGTGTATATATATATTTCCATCACTGATAAATATAAAATTACTAATACTCTGAATAATTTTATTGATCTATTATAATTTAATACATGTTTATGTACTTAAGGTTAGTGATTAGTTAGTTTCTCATGGGCACTAAGATAGTAAGATGTACTGAAAAAGGGACTACAAAAATTAAAAATTTGGTAGGTGATTATTTTAATTAATTACTTAGAGCATCTGTAGTCGTAAAATGTGAAATTTATCCATATATCGATAAATAGAAATAGATATAAGGATTTCGCTGCACTCGTCGTAAGCTATATTATAGCAAACAAATATATAATATTTGGCGACGGCATTTCGTATGCCGTCGGAGGCCGAAAAAGTGAAATTTGGACGCGGAATCTTCGGACGGCACACGAAGTGCCGTCCGTTATATTAAAAAAAAAAAAAAAAAAAAAAAAAAAAAACCACCCCGTGTGTCTAGGACGGCACATGAAGTGCCGTCCGACACCATTTTGGCCTGTAGCCCATTCCCGTGTTTGATTCCCTACTTTATTATTTCCCTACTTTATTGATTGATTCTCTACTTTATCACAATTCCCCTAATTTCATGCCCCAATTCCCGGCTTTAAATTTTTTTGTGACCAAAATACCCTTCAGAGATATATCTATATAGATCTCTTGATTTTGTTGAACTAAACTATCTCTTCGCAATTTTTTTTTTTTAATTAAATTCCCAACGGACGGCACATCGAGTGCCGTCCGGGAAAACCGGAAATGGGACAAACGGCAGAAGGAGTGCCGTCCGACGGTGGGGAATATTTGGATTTTGGGGATTTAATTAATCGATTTAATTAGAGATTTTTCGAACGGACGGCATTTCGAGTGCCGTCTGTCGATTATAATAGTATTTTTTTGAGTGGGACGGCTATTCGAAGGCCGTCTGTCCGATATCGATAAAAGCTATTTCCTCTCTCAAATATAGCAATGCACTGTAGCTATTTATCGATAATATCGATATATAGCAAACGAGTGCAGCTACTTTTTAAGCTATATATCGATATTATCGATATATAGCAAACGACTACAGATGCTCTTATGACCTCTCAACTCTTGCACGCCATAGAAGCCAGTTATTGATGTTATTACTCAATTTGAGGATGTTGTAAGGATGACTTGCCTATATTTTGTTTTGCAACTTGCTATATTCTGTTATAAACACTAGATAATTTGAATATGGAGTATGAATTAGTCATCTGCTAAATATTTGATTGAATATTGTTATCGTTAACAAGTATACAATGACTAATCTAATGTATAAAAATTTCCTATTTTGTTATTATTAAATGGTTGTGTATGTACTTAAGGTTATTGTCTAGAAATGCTAATTTTGGTTGTGTTTTGTTCGTTCAATTTCGTAAGTGTACATATATCTTCTTTATTATTTTTCTTTGTTAGATTTTAATGTGGGTTACATTTTTTTTTTCTCAAGAAAGATGTAAGAATATGGATTAATGATTTTATGGGGTCTTGAAGAGTTGGGAACAATTTTGCTGAGAATGACAATAGAGGTAATGAATTTCGACATTTTTTTCTTTTATTTTGGATGAAATTGCATGAGGGGTTAGATAAACTGAATATGTTACAGTAAAGATATGCTACATTTCAACCTTAAAACATGGGATACCTGATTGAGTTTACATGGTTTTGGTTATGTTACTTGAACTATGTGCATTATTTTTCTCTTAAAAATATGGTTTCTGGAGAATCAGAATATGCATACATGCAGCTGGTATATATGACTTTAGAAGATGGTCAAGAAGGCTTCTGCATTAAGGAACACTAGCACAGTTGGGTACTTGTCAAGCAATTTGACAATGGAGATCCCTACTAATGCTTAATTGTGTCGCGCTTTGCAATTAAACTTTGTCATTTATGGAAGTTCGAAAACTAAGCTTCCTTAAAGCTACATATTTTTTTTGTTTTTTTGGTAAGGATTAGAGCTACATATTTAAAACTTAATCAATAAAATGGAGGTGAGTTTGTTATTGCTATTCATATGAGAGAGAAAGCTATACATCTACAAAAACATTAATAGATATACGTTTTTTAATTTTATAATATTATCCACATGCTCCAAGTTGTGTGCATTTGGTGCATGACAAATTTCCACTAGTATAATATCAGAATATATACGTATGAGTCCTATGGCCTCAACAATCTTCTCCTAAATTTCAAAATGATTATATTCTCATGTTAAGTTCATAAATGATCTAAAGGCAAGTTCAGGTAGATCAACATTAAGTTTAGAATGGAATGCCATTTTAATCAATAACCTATTCGAAAAATGATATATTTTTGTCACTTTATAAACATCAAGTTTGGAATGTATGACTCACAAAAACATATAAGCATGTCAACATAAATGTGCAAAAATAATAATCAAAATAACAATAATCAAGAAAATTAAATGATTGACAAACGGGGGAATAACTAAATCATTTTCATATTAAATATGTTAAATTTAAATAATTGAGATGTTCAAAACAAACCAAAACTTCAAAAACCTTAAAGTGATAAGCCATAAAGTGCTTAAACCAAACATAGTTTTTAACTAGTTATAAAAATCCGAATTGAAGTTTCATCCTCAAAACAAACAATCTATTCTGAAAAGAAATAAATGCTATAGCTTAAAATTCTTCTAAACTCATAATTGAAGTTTCACCATCAAAGCAAATTATCTATTCTGAAAAGAAAAGAAAAAAGCTACATCTTAAGACTTGATGAGATTACTCCTCCATTCCACGATCGAGGTCATCATCCTCGTCGAATAAATCATCATCGTCCTGGTTGAAGTTGATAACATCGTTTAAATCGCCCATATATGTGGTACTATACTTATTTTCATGATTGAATGCAATTTAAGAAATTGAATTAGAATTGAAATTAGAATTTATCTAGTGCTAGATAGTAAGTAGATGAGCTTAAAGAATATAGTACAAATCTGAATCATTCATTGCAAATATGCCAAAATAAAACAGAGCATGCGTCATAATCTATATTTATATCTTCTTTATGATAAGAAATATAGTACATATATTATAGTTGCTAAATCCTTAGAACCATACATATTTACTTTGAAATAATTAATTCATCAATGAACAATTGAAAAATAAAAACAATTATCAAGTTTGAAATAATTATAAGAACGTACACCTTAAATTAACATGTTATAACGTTTGGAATAACATTAAGACAAATTAATTATTGCAAAACTTATTTATTGCTACCATCCCTACCTAACTTTGGAATAGCTAATGACCAAACCTCCCATACAAAATAATAATATCATCAAGTGTGGAATGATACATCACTAATTATAATTGGCATAACTCTACTAGACTATCTAAGCACTTTTGATCACTAATGATGCTCAGTAGTGTAAATCCTTCTTCTACAATGGCTCTTTTCTACATATCTAAAGGTCACTAAACTCAGTAAATGTACTAAAACTCAAAACACATGAATTGACGGGGCATCATGTTGATTGTATGTCTTGCACACTTGTGTTCAATTAAAAGAAGATTCGGGGAAGCGAAAAGGTCGAAGCATCAAGAAATGGAAGTCAGCAAGTAGCAAAAGCAAGTCAAGGCAATTGACAATCGACTAGCCCAGCTAATGGCAGCCGACTATCGAAGGTATCTGTTTCAAACAGAGAGATTGCGGTGGACTGCTCACTTTGGGCAATCAACCGCCGGCAACGTTGAATAATATCATGGAATGATTATTCGTGATTCTTTTGTGCTCATGTTCTACTCCAAGTTAGATCATATGAATCCTATCATGCTGCTTCTTCTTCATTATATATTGGACGGTTATTGTATCAAGACTACAACTTAGGGTTTCTTTATATCTCTATATAATATTGTAAAGTCTCCATTGAAAGAGACAATTACTTCATTGATATTTATTCCATTGTAAGTGAAGATGGAGAGATAGTTCTTGGTGAGTAAGTTTGTTACTAACTCCTTATAATCTTCTCCAGTTGAATAATATATCCCTATTTTCCCCCGGATTAGGTTCGCCCGAACCGGGATAAATCTTTGTATAATTGGTGTGATCTACTTACTTGACTATTCATCAGATCTATTTTGTGCTCCTCGCTACCTTGCTCAACAACTCCGCTGCGCCACACAATTCCCTAACTCATCAATCCCAAGTCATATAAGTGAGTATAGTGTTTAATATTGTTCTTTTTTATTACAAGTTTGATGGACATTGAATCCCATATCCCCACTTATTTTAAGTGTTAGTTCTCAAGTGTCCTTTAGTAAGGACATCTGCCATATTATCTTTAGAGCGTACATCAAGTAATTCAATATATTTTTTTGTGAAGAAAATTTAACTTGGTGTGCCTAAGCTGTATTTTCCTCTTTTCTATGTTCAAGATAGAATTTGCAGCTACTGCCATAGTAGACTGATTATCATTATAGATAGGTTTGGAACTTATATAAAAGTAATTGCAAGTAATTTCCAATAGTAGATCCTTTATCCATTTAGCCTCATTCATTGTAGAAGAAAGGGCTAATAATTCAGATTCCATTGATGATTCAGCAATAGTAGATTGAATTTTGGATTTCCATGCAATTGCACCACCACCCAGCATGAAAACATACTCTATGGTTGACTGCATCCTTTAGATCAGATCCCCAAAAGACATTTGAATAGCCTTCAAGTTCATGTGGATGTCCACAATAGTGTAGAGTATAGTTTTGTGTACCAACAAGGTAGCACATCAGCCTATCAAGGGCATCTCAATACACACTACTTGGATTCTTAGTGCAGGGACTTAGCATACTTACTGCAATACAATATCTGGTCTTGTGCATGTCATAGCAAGATTAGAGTATTCTAGCTGACGAATTGGACTGCCTAGATTAGGCACCAATTGTGAATATGGAGTTGCTAAGATATTTCTATCTTTGTATCCCCACTAAAGTAATAGTATCTCTTTTTTTAGTATATGCAGTGTTGCTAATTACAAAAAATACCTTTTGTGTCAATTTCAACTTTCATGCCCAAAATTGTGTTAACTACTCCTAGGTCTTTCATGTTGAATGCATTTGATATAGTTTAACTTTTTTCAGTATGTGAATGTCACTACCATAGATCAACATATCATCAGCATACAAGCAAATTAGAGCAAATTTATCAGATTTCTTAAGAATGTATAGACATTTATCATACAAACTAGCAATGAATCCTAGCTTTCTAATGGTCGTATCAAATTTCTCATGACGTAGATTTAATTTGTTTACACACTTTATGTTCTTGACCTTGCATGAAAAAACCATCAAGTTGTTTCATATATAATTCTTCATTAAGGTTGCCATTTAAAAATGCTATTTTTACATCCATTTGATGAATAACAATGTTTTCAATAGATGCATAGGCTAGAATGATCCTAATGGTGGCTTGATGACAAACAGGTGAATAGACAACAAAGTAGTCAATACCATACACTTGGGTAAAACCCTTAGCCACTAGATGAGCTTTAAATTTATTAATGCTATCATCAGGATTTAAATTTGTCTTAAAGACTCATTTACAGCCTATGGGCTTCACTCCTTTTAGTAAGTCTACCAATATCCAATTGCCATTTTGCAGTAGTGAATCCATCTCATCATCTAGCGCCGCTACCCACAAACATGAATCATTATATTGCACTGCCTCATCTAGGGGTGGACAACTATTATCCGAACCGACCAATCTGAACCAATCCAACCCGAACTAACCGGTTTTTAACCAAACCAATTGGGGGTTTGGATTGGTCCGGTTCTTGATCTTCAATAACCAACTGGACCGGTTCGGTTGTTGGATGGAGCTTTCAATTAACCGATGAAACCGAACCGACCATACCTCTATGCATAAGTCCATAAAAAATCTAGTTCTCCTTTAATTTCTTGAATATACAAATAGTCATTTCTCATTTTTTTGGAGATACAAATAGCCTTCTTTAATTTTTTTAAACAAACTGAACAGTTGTTCTCCCTATGTTTTGATTCTTCATAATCCTGTGTGTTATTTTGTTGAGAAATGCTTGATTTACAGTGTGGCCCAGTATAATAGAATCATGAAGTTGATATAACATTTAGTAGTTACTTTAATCAAAGTCAAGCAGAAATTATTTTCTAAATCTTTTTTTATTGTACCTGAAATTCAATTAGTTATGGTTATTGATGTTTCTTTATGATAATAAACTAAGATTACAGAAGTATGCAAATGAAAAAGCAGTTTATCTCATCTATTTAAACATCATAATCTCAAACAATTAATGCAAAATTCATTAACAACTTTTGGTTTTATGAATCTTCATTTTAAATTCATTTCTGAATAACAAATAGCAGGTTATTTCTTAAGTTTAATTGAAGCCGATCTTTTAAATTTCAACAAAATTATAAATGATGTTGAAGGTAAAAAGTAACACGCCAAACCGACATCCAATCCAATCCAAACCGAGCTTAATCGGCTTGGATGGAAACCGATCCAATTAAGGTTCGGATTGGTTGCGGATGAGAAAATTAAAAAACCGATCTTCTTTGGATCGGTAGTGGATGGTCCATATTAGGTCGGATACCGATCGATGCCCACTCCTAGCCTCATCATAGGAGGTTGGATCATCTTTTAAGTGATAGGTGATAAAGTCACTTCCATACTCTTTACGTGTTTTTACATATTGTGGAGGTTCTCCCACGTTCTTCCTAACTTTCGATAGTTGGACTAGGATCTGTATCCAGATTGGAATTAATAAGTTCATGCTCTAATTAAGAATCTGTTACAGGCTTTACAGTTCTAAATGAGGTCATGCGTGTTAGGAAATTTCTGATCGAATCTGCTGAGTTTAATGGCATGAGTCAATTAACAAACCACTAAGCAAAGTAGTAGATCACATCAAACATTGCAAAGCACACAAATTTAGCATGGTTTGGCTTTTTCCTAATACGGGAGAAAAAAAGAAGATATTATTCAACTGGAGAAGATACAAGAGTTATAACTCTCACTACAACCATCTCTTAAGGCTAACTAGGACTACTTATTATTTACAATGGAGAATCTTTCACATCTCAGTTGAAATTCTCTCTTTTCTATTTGACAAAAGAATAGAATCATATCGTTCTTTGAGCCGTTACATTGAATATATATATAGCTCTAGAGAAACTCTAGTTTAGATATCTTGATACAATAACTACTTGATGAATATTGAAGAGATAAACCTAGAATTATAGCCGTACGATCTAACTTGAAGGAGAAGTCGGGCTTCAAATGAATCACCAAGATTTGTACCCATTTTTGCCTACATGCGCGTTGCGGTCGACTATCCATAGATGCGGTCGACTGCAATCATCAAGAACCAAACCAGAGGCTTGGACAGTCGACTGTCCAGTTGTAATATTGTTTGCTTGCTGCTGCTTCCTTTCTTCTTCAATCATTCACTTCTATTGCTTCTCATTGCTTCATCATCTTATTATTGAACATGTGTATGCAAGATATAAACCCAATAATTCATTTGTCATTAAAAAAATAATGTTCAAAATAAACGACATCCCTAGACTCCATCAAAGAGTTATTAGATAGATCTAAAGTTCTATGAGCGGTGCTGTCTTCAACTGGACCTAAATATATGCATGTTACAATTCTTGTTCCTACTTTAGATATTTTAATGTCATAAATTTTAACATATAAGATACAACTCAAGTTCTTAGATCATTAAAGTGAGGTAGTTGTTTGTGCTAAGTTTCTTAAGAAGTGATAGTGGATTTGGCATGTGAAAGTCTATTTAGAATGTGATTTGCTGTGAGAACAACATCCCCCCAAAAGTTAGAAGGTAAGCCAACGGTTAAAATCATATAATTTAACATTTCAGTCAATATTCTATTCTTACGTTCGACTATTCCATTCATTTGACGTGAGAAAGAAGTGGTAGTCTCTAAGATTATACCATGTTCATTATAAAATTCTTTAAATTGTTTAGATTCATATTATTCTCCTTTATCATTTCTAAACAGTTTGATTTTCCTATCAAGTTGATTTTTCACCCTTTGTTTAAAAGTTCTAAATTTTCCTTTGTGCTTCATATTTAGATTTTAACAAGTAGATATGACAATAATGTGAACAATCATCTACGAAAGTAATTAAATACTTTTAATCTCTAGTTTGAAATTGTTTAAAATCACAAATGTTGGAGTGAATGAGTTCTAGGAGTTGTGTGCTTTTAGTGACTAGGCGAAATGGTTTTCTAGTCAAATTAGTATGGGCACAAACTTCACACTTGTTAAAAACCATGTTATTACATGTTTTAGCTATTTGTTGCATCTTTCGATAATTCACATGCCTAGTGTACGATGTAAAGTTACAGGGTCGATTGAATTAACAGTGTTAACATGCTTCAGTTCATTAGCTAAACTTAATATATATAATCTGTTTTCAAAATAAGCACAATTGAGATTATTAGAGTTAACAGATAACATGGCCGTGCCACCAGTCATATGAAACAACATTCCATGTTTGCATAACTTAGTGATTGAAATCAAATTGTTAGCTAAATTATGAACGTAAAGAACATATTGTAAAATTAAAATTTTACCTGAGGAGAGTTGTAATTTAACTACTCTTTTTTCAGCCACTTCTACAAAGGTTTTGTTTGCCATGGGCACTGATTGATTTGCCTTATTGATTTGTTTCCATTGCGCTCCTATCATTTGTGGCATGAACTGATGCTCCAGAGTCAAGTATCTAGATGCTAGGACCAGTGCTGGTGCTTTCAAACAACCTAATGAAAGACTTCAGGTTCAACTTCTAGCATATTGAGATCTTCAGATTTCTCATTGTTGAAAAGGTTTCTTAGGTCCCCTACATTCAGATAGCCAGTGTGCCCACTTATTACAATTTCTGCTAGGGGTGGGCATCGGTCGGTATCCGACCTAATATGGACCATCCACTACCGATCCAAAGAAGATCGGTTTTTTAATTTTCTCATCCGCAACCAATCCGAACCTTAATTGGATCGGTTTCCATCCAAGCCGATTAAGCTCGGTTTGGATTGGATTGGATGGTCGGTTTGGCGTGTTACTTTTTACCTTCAACATCATTCATAATTTTGTTGAAATTTAAAAGATCGGCTTCAATTAAACTTAAGAAATAACCTGCTATTTGTTATTCAGAAATGAATTTAAAATGAAGATTCATAAAACCAAAAGTTGTTAATGAATTTTGCATTAATTGTTTGAGATTATGATGTTTAAATAGATGAGATAAACTGCTTTTTCATTTGCATACTGCTGTAATCTTAGTTTATTATAATAAAGAAACATCAATAACCATAACTAATTGAATTTCAGGTACAATAAAAAAAGATTTAGAAAATAATTTCTGCTTGACTTTGATTAAAGTAACTACTAAATGTTATATCAACTTCATGATTCTATTATATTGGGCCACACTGTAAATCAAGCATTTCTCAACAAAATAACACATAGGATTATGAAGAATCAAAACATAGGTAGAACAACTGTTCAGTTTGTTTAAAAAAATTAAAGACGGCTATTTGTATCTCCAAGAAAATGAGAAATGACTATTTGTATATTCAAGAAATTAAAGGAGAACTAGATTTTTTATGGACTTATGCATAGAGGTACGGTCGGTTCGGTTTCATCGATTAATTGAAAGCTCCATCCAACAACCGAACCGGTCCAGTTGGTTATTGAAGATCAAGAACCGGACCAATCCAAACCCCCAATTGGTGCGGTTAAAAACCGGTTAGTTCGGGTTGGATTGGTCGGTTCGGATAATAGTTGTCCACCCCTAATTTCTGCATCCAACCCTTCTCTTCAATTAGTTTGAAGAGGGCTTAAGTGGTTGGAGAGCACTTGCTTGTTTCTTTTAAGGAGGGGGCTTAACCTACAACTAAGGGTGACAATTGGCCTGTACCCAACCCGGGCTCGCCTAGGTCCGATTCGATAATTAGCGGGATTGAGCTAATAATTTTCATTTCGGGTCGGGCTTGGGCTCAAATTTTTAGGCTCGAAGAAAATTCGGGCGGGGCTCGAGCCCAAGTGCTTAGGCCCATTGGGCCCGAATCAAATTTTTACATATGCATGTGTATATTTATGTATACATCATGTATATTTAAGTATGAGTTTTTTAAAAGAGAATATTCATATAAATAAATTGAAATGAGTGTCAAAGTTTATAAATAGAGAAATTATGCCTTGTATCTAAAATTAAATAAAAATAGACAAATTAGATGTGAATTACTCAAAAGTTTGTAGTATTCCCATTACATTTTTTTTTATCGTATATTATTTTTGACATAATTTTATTTTATGAAAAATTTATATATTAGAACATGTATAAGTAGTTCGAGCCTAGGCCTGAACCTATTTTCGGGCCTAATTCGGGCCCGGGCACGGGCCTAATTTTTTAAGCCCGAAGAAAAATTGGGTCGGGTTCGGCCCTATGTTTTAAACTTCGGGATCAAGCCCGGGCCTACATAGGTCCAGCCCAAACTCGACCCGTTATCAGCCCTAACCACAACTGACTTGAGAGTTGGCTTTGGCTATTGCCTGTTCAAAAAATTGGTTTCCAACTTGGGCTTCATGTTAGTCAAAATTTTGTTTCTTTCTATAGTATTATCTTCCAACATAATTATGCATTTTATCTTAGCTTGATCAACCTGGAATTTCTTACAATACAATTCACTTCTAATCCTTTTCCAAGACTCAAGCAATTTATAAGTAACAATACTAGCAAGTAATTTGTCACAAATAAAAATTTCCTAGTTATTCAATTTATTTGCAATGTCTTCTAAAATAGATACTTTTGGGAAAATAGACTTCTCTTCCTCATACCTAAAACATAGAAGCCGATCGATATAGTGTACTTTGAATAAATCCTCATCCACTTCGAATTGTTTTTGCATTTCCATCCAGATTTCCTTAGTTGTCTTGAGTTTCCTGTAAGTTTATGCCAATTTCTAATCCAAGCAGTTAATCAAGTACAGATGAACCAAGTTCTGATTGTTATCTCACTCTTCTTTTGAAAATTTCATCTTTACTGATTCATGTGTATGATATAGTGTGTTTTCAAGTTTCATGATTTTGATTTGATGTTCGACTTTATCCTTCCATGAATTAAATTCAGTTCCGGTGAAACCTTTCAATTTATGAATTGTGACTCGCATAAAACTGTTATCTGAAGTTAGTTGTTAGCCAATTGGATTAACACCAAAGTATGGAAGAGAAGATGGTAGGGTTTGTAGGAGTTTGATTTGTTTTAGTTTTTAAAACAAATATAAGAAAAGGAGTTGCTTGCGGATCGGGCCGGAGCAGCAAGCAGGTTGGGCTGGTTTGGAAACCGAAGACAAGACCTGGTCGGGTTTGCGTGCCAACGGGTCAATCTCTTAGAGGAAGGAGAAGAAAAGCATAAATCATAGAGCAACACAAATATAAGTGACTTACATTTAAATCTCTAGACTCAACACACGCCCTAATGTCCACTTCTAGGGTGTCGTTCCTTATAAATTTGTACTACTTGGAAGTGTGGCTCTGATACCACTCTGTAACACCCCAAATTCCAAAATACAACTGAATTCGAAGTTCCATAGGATCTTTACACTTCTTTCGTACAAATTTACAAGGAAATAAAGAACTTTTGTTACATCAGAGTTTACAATTACATTACATATTCACAGCGGAAGCAAATTACAACAATTTACATAAATTGAAATGTATAACACTTGAATCATTCTTTATCAGCATGTATTTTTTAGTCTTGTTAATCACTTTATCCTACATAGAAACTGTGGGCACGTCAGTTGCTTATAACCGATGAAATATTATACACGGCTATCCTCTCTATGCCGAAACAGTATAATGATTCTCAAATACTTAAACAATCACAAACTTGATCACAAACAGAACTACAAGGGGCTATCCTATAGATATCGTGTTGTGCGGTACACTTAGTCCTTAATGCAGTTATGTATATTGTATGACACTAATGCGTACTTGTTCAGATTTTATGCATCCCACACTACATAGGTCTGAGGGCAAGCCCTTAACCGTTCTTCATCTTGTAGGGTTCAATCTCTCGTCGTGACTTACACTACTTTAGTAACTACGATAAGTATCCTCGATGTTCTATGAGTACGAGCTCATGTCCAGACAGCTTGAAGGGGAATTCCACATCATGTCATAACGCATCGTGAAGAATCTATGGACAATTCTCCGTTATGGGACATGACACAACCCGCAGTCATCAAACACCCCACGAGCGTCAACTGCGGTACGGACTCCTGGAGACATATCCACGTCATGTCACGACGCATCGTGAAGACAGCCTGTGAATACTCTCTTACCGTAGCTCCGAGGCCCTCATACTCGTGTTTTTCTCTTATTTTCATCACGTCTTCACTATGTATCTACTCCTTAGTTATTTGAATCATGAACAAAATCAATTCTCTAGAGTTAGCCCTTCCACTATACCGGTCTCAACCATTTATATCACATGACCCAAATCTTGGTCGTTTTATTTCAAATTTCATTTCAATATATTTCTTTTCGATGTCGGTATGAGGCTTAGCTACACTCTAGTTCTCAATTTCAATTCATAATCTCAATATTTGATTTCTCATACTCATAAGTTCTTTTTCACCATTAACATGATTTCCATTCTTTCCAATAATTCAATGTTCCAATTCAATTCATAATATTCTCATTCAACCAAAATAAGTCTCAGTTTTCGTACTATTATTTCTTTTCCTCCAAAATTTCAAAATCATATTTCTCATTTACTTTTCAAAGCACACATTACCCAAAATAATAAAAAAATTCATAATGAAGCACACTTCAAGTTCTTTTTACACAAACTCCCCTTTTATAAATCTAGCATAACTCAAATAGTCACTTTTATACTTGTACTTGTGCAAAATATCAATTTTTTTAAGGTTCTACTCAATTTTTCCTCTCACGCTATTTAAATCAAGTCGAAATAGTGTACAATTATTTTTCATGAAGTCTTCATATTTTTATTACAATTATAGGATTTTTCCCGAATTTTTAAAGTCACAAAATCACCAAAAAACCAAAAAAAAACAAAAGTTTTCAATTTGCTGAGTTCGGGATTCGAACCAGCGACCACAGACAAAGCCAGCACACGCACTAACCAAAGGGACAGAGTGCAACCACATCACAAAGAGGGTTCGGATTCATTTGAGTCCAATCTCGAGTTCGGATTTTTTTTCCAAAAAAAGAAAAAGAAAAAGTCACTTGTTCGGTTTCGAACCTGAGACCAAGGTCAGAACCCACGCTACAGTAAGCACGCCCAACACACCCACTAACCAATTAGGATAAGTGGCCAACTGATATGAATTGGGTTTTTAGGAGGTTTGATCTTAATTTCGGTTTATTCGAACTTTTATGAAAAATAACTAATTTTAATTTCGTTTCTTCTCTATTTTCTTTCAAAAATTCCAGAACATAACTTTTATACATTTCTAACATATCAGTAAATTAAATCCTGATTTTTGACATAAAAACATCACTTTTTCTATTTGACTACAAATTTGTCTATAATTTCAAAAATGTACAACCAAAGTTGTTTTATTTGTAAATTGGCATCCAAACGTCTTGCATTTCCTTCTTATTATGACTATTAATATTACTTAATTATTTCAGTAACAAAAATCCCTTTTTCTCATTTTTAACCATTGAAATAGCAAATTCACCACTAAGCATGATTAACATTTCAATCCAATTAAGCATACAATCATGTCTCCTTGAAATAGCACTATCATTAATTAAAGCATGGTAAAAATGTCAAAATTAAACTAACTATCACAATTTGCAACTAATTATCATTCTTTTCACACACAATCAAGCATTCTAATTTGTCTTATTCTTATAACATATGGCTAGAATAACTATGTCTCTTTTCAAATGCATCAACCATAATCTAGCATGAACCTAGTTAGAAGTGTAAGCGAATCACCCACCTTTGATGGAGAGAAAAACAAACAAACTCCTAATGATCTCCTACAACGTTCGAGCGAAGCTGTCTCCTCCTAAATCAAGCCACCAAAATTGCTTCTCCTCCTAATGATGCCACACCCGAGCCTCCCTTCTTGCCCCCTAGTGTAGTCCGGCCTCCTCCTTGGATGAAGAACAAAATAGCACACAATCTCACAACTCCTCAATCTTTTGTCTCACTCAAATTACTTCTCTTTCTTTTCTTTCTATTCTTTCCTTTCAAAAATTCTAAGTGTGAGAATGAAGAGTATAGGGAGGGGTATTTATACACTTTTTTGGGGTGAATGTAGGGCTAGGATGTGATTAAATGGTTAAAGATCAATGGTCTAGATGAACTAGGGAGTTATAAAAACTACCCATGATACACAACCACCTCTCCACCACTTCCATCTCTCCCACATCGCTCCATTACAATCCGGCCTAGTGTAAAGGTGTGCAATGCACATCCTAGTGCTTGCACGTGCCAACTAGTACCCCCTCCTTACCAGTGTACATGTGCATTAAAATTTATTTGTTCATGAAAAGAGTCTACAATACAAGTTAAATTGTTTTAAAAGAGAAATAAGTTCAATGGGCTCACTAATGGGCCAATTTAACCATGAGTTTAAATAATTAAAATAATTAATTAATAAAGTAGGCTTAAAAGACAATTTGGGCTTTAGATTTTAAAGGCTTTAAAAGAAAATAATTTTGGAAAAATAAGGGAGCACAAATACTATAAAAATATTTTATACGGAAAATTATACAAATGAAATTATACGTGCAAAACACGTAAAATCATTAAAATCTCATAAATCAAATTTAGGGTGTTACAATACATATCCTATAGAACATAATAATGTAATAATATTGAAATATATGCATATGAGTCATATAAACTCGACAATCTTAGTTTTGATATTTTTATATGTAACATTGGGGTGGCAATCGAGTCGTTCGAGCCGGATCGGGTCGGAACCGCTCGAGTCGACCGGATTTTTGGGAAGGCCTGGGTCAGGGTGTGAAGTTAATCGGGCTGGGCCAGGATGGGTTCGAAATCGAAAATTTTGCCCCGGTCGACCCGCGAACCCATTCTAGTCGAACCAATTTCGGGTCGGGCCGGGTAGCGGGTTGGCTCGGTATATTTATTTATTTTAAAGTTAACTTTAAAAAAAATACAACAAGTATAATTGTAACCCTGTTTGCCTCTTTCTGTATTTTTGGATATATTTTTCTTTTTGTGTATTCATTCTCTCTGCATCTCTTTTGGACCGTGTATTGGATCTTTTTTTTCAATATATGTTCATCTATTTGTTTTGTCGCCTTTTACTTGATCTTCTTAATTCATTTGTCAGTCTATTGTTTCGTCTCTGTTTGATCGAGCTATTATTTTTTATCATCTTTATTTTATTTTGTTCATGCCCTATTTTAATTATCCGCTTTGTGCCCATCTCAATATTTTTGGTTCTCCCTATTTTAAAACCTTATTGGATCCTATTCTTTTTTCTTGTGGGTCTTAATACACATTATCTTCTTTAACCCATTAAACCACTCTCCTATACCCAGCATACACCCAATACCCATTTAATCCACCAACTTGAAACCCCATCAGCACCTAAACCCTAATCCTTGTATATATATATATATATATATACACACACTTCCTGTGCAAGCCTAACCCTAGTCGCCCCCTCAAACCCCCCTGCTCTCGCTCATCTCTCTCTCTCCCGCTCCTCGGCCTCAGCCCGGTACCCCGCCTAGAGTGCCGCGACACCCCCAGTCGCCAGCTTCCCCTCCTGTCGCGTTGTCGACAGTAGCAGCCGACGCCAGCCCCGCTCGCCCCCGTGTTCCCTCCGCCGACCGCATCAGCACCTTGACACAGTGCCGCTCCCTCTGTGCTATGTCGCCCCTCCGACGACAGATAGCAACGATAGCAGCATCAGCTGCTGTCGCCGTCGTCCCTGTTCTGCCATCGCCTCTCACCACAGCCCTGACTCTCTCTCTCTCTCTCTTTCTCTCTTCCTCTTGCTCTCTTGGTGTGTGTGCGTGTGTGTGCGTGTTGATTAGAGACTTTGTTCGTGGTTCGTGTTTCGGAGTTCGTTCTTTAAGTTCGTTGCCCGGGAATCCGTTCCCGTTATTCTTGCTCTTTGCACCATTTCTGTTGTCGACTATAAGGAAAATAACTGGTATTAATTTCTGTAGAAAATACAAGTACTAAATACCGCATGTAGTGTAGGTTTGTTCTAGAGACAATTCTTGTGAAAAAACCCTGTTATATCTTGTCTCTATGTGTTGATTTGTCCGTAGTTACCTCATTACACTCACGACATGAGATTAGGGTTAGAGATAGTCAATTCTTGTATACATGCATGTGTTCGTGAATATGAGGTGTTGTATGATCTTGTACATTTGATGGGTTCGTTGTAGTATAACTCGTTGTAGACTTGTCAAATACCCTATACCATGTTGCTTGAACATGTAGTATACCATATTCACGTTTTATTATGATTTGGATGTGTCTAGTTGATTTTATGCATGAAGAATAATTCTGTCCTTATTGTTACCCCGTTTTTTATCAGTATTTTAGACCCTATTAAGATTAGTATATGAAAATTATTTGTGAATATGAATTATAGAGAATTCTGTCAAATTTTCAGAATTTCTGACAGATCCCAGTTTCGATTTATGAGTTGCAAGTTATGACTATTTTACTACAAATGTGTAGAAAATTCCAGATCCAGTTATATAAATTCTGTATGGTAATTTATTTTTATAATGATGTTAAAGATAATATTTTGGTCCAATAATTTTCTGAGTGCAACTAGACTTGATTGGGATTAATCCCTAAATTTTGTGGATTTAATTGATAACTTTTATAAACTATTCTATGCTTGCAAACAACTACTATACATGCAGAATTTTCATACTTTTCAGTAAAAATACATAATTTTGACCTGATTCTATTTGCTGTCTATAAAAACTTTGTGAATATGAAATGTAACCTACTGTATCTATTTTATCACCCTGTTGATGGATCTGGATTTCAATTTATATTTTGCAATCTACCGCTGTTTTGGTACTGCTGTGTTTATGATTTCAGATTTACAAAACTACCGTATCTTGCTACTTCTTGATTTTACTTGACTATTCTATCTATGTTGGAAAATTATGAAAGTTTACTTTCTGATACTAAACATACTAGGGAATACCCCAGATTTTTCTTGGATTTAATCAGTAAGTTTTTAAAGTCGTTTTCCTGTCTGTGAATACAAACTTCTGATTTCTAGCTAAACATGTTTTCTGGATACAATTCTGTTTTGAGTTATGTTTTTTTGAAATACCATATGACTTATATATATTTGCTGAATTCGGTCGGAAGTCTCTTTTTTAGATTTTCTGACGGATCTAGATTTGCACATTTGTAGCAACGGGAATTCCAGATTTAATGCAGTACTGTCTTGCTGTCCTTAACTAGAATTTTCGTTATTCTATCTTTTTATGTGTTGTTTACCACCTATGCATATTTATCTTGCAATCTGAACATGTTACTTGTTCATGCCATGTTATTCTTACCCTATTTTGTGACACAAATATGCCTGTTTGATAATAATTATAAACAACCAAGCCGGGGTTAAGGGAAAGATCTAGGAGTGGAAAATATAGAAATGTGTACTTGAAAGGGGGCCCGTGTTTTCCACATGATTATCTGTTATCTGTTACCTATGATTTGATTACCTGACATGTGATTCTGATTATCTGTTATCTGATTCCTGACTACACACTTCTTATGGGAGGGTGTACCCAGAAGGGGGCCCGTATTTCTCACCTGTTACCCAACTACATACTTCCTACGGGAGGGTGTACTTGGAGGGGACGTAGTCCTACCTGATGCATGATTACCTGTTACATGATACCTGTTCCTGTACCTGTTTACCTGATACCTGAGTACACGGCCCTATAGACTCCACTACGAAATCTAAACGAAACTTGCTTGAATGTAGCATTCATGTGGTAAAAACCTGGGACGCATGAAGTGCTACCTAGATAGTAATAAATACAAGACTTGACATGACATAATACCTGTTACATGCTTACTTGTTACATGATTAACTGTACATGCTACCTGACACCTGTTACATGTTTACTTGCTTGCATGATACCTGTTACCTGTTACATGTCACATACACATGTTATCTCACCACATTACTTGATTATGTTCATGATTCATGCTAGTTGTTCTATTTTGTTGCCATGTCTATTTCATGCTATGTTGTTTATTCTTTTCCTATGCTTGTTCCTGCACTACAAGCGGCCCGTAACTTGCATTAATGGACATTTTGTTTTTCTTTTCCTCTTCTTGCAATTTGCTAAATTGCAGATCAAGGAGATCAGCTGCCCGATGGAGTAGGTGATCTGAGATTTTAGTTGCTAGAGTTCTTGCTATATTTACTTTTCTGCTATTTTTGAATAAATGTACCTGCTACTTGGATTATTTTGTATTGGACAATGTGACCCAGGATTATTGACTTGTTCAGATCTGGTTTATTTAAAATTTATTAAGTTTTGTTTCAAGTAAATTCCTGTTGATATATTGATTCAATTATGCATGCGTGGTTGACTTCTCTTGCTTCATACTCTTATTATTCCTGTGAAATGCTATAACGATCTTGACAACTTATGGATGATGAAAATCATTCGCTGGGCTTAGTCACGTATCCGTATTCCGTATTTCCATTTTGGGAAGCGGGGCGTGACAATAATTGTATAAGAGTGGAACAAAATTATATATATATATATTATTGAATTACACTATTTCTTAAATATTTCTTGAATTAAATTTACATGTTTGATGGAATAATCAGAATCTAGAGTTCGAGATAGCGTAGATTTAGATTGAAGAGAGGGCATTGGACTACTGTTGTGCATCTCTACTTAAAAAAACCTAGAATCTCATCGCCTTAAATTCCCTACTCTTATTGTTGGACTTCTGGCGAGTTGTTTCCACTTGTTGATGTAGATGTTGCTTTACCTTGAGTCATGTCTTCATCCTTCATCTAATTTTCGGTGCACATGAGCATCTTCAACGAATCCGGCTTCTAGCGATTCCAATAATCTGTTAGAAATCTACCACTTGTAGAAAAAACACTTTCTGAAGTAACTGTAGAGACAAGAGGAGTTAGTAGATCTCTAGCCATATGTGAAAGAATACGAAAAAGATTTTCATTTTCTTTCCACCATTGTAGTACTTCAATCTTAGTATTAGAACTCTCACTATCTTGTTGATTATACCAATTTAATTCATTAGGTGCATTAGTCCTTGGTTTTTTTATTGAATACGAGCAAGTAAATTAGCAGTGACATCTTCTAATGTACTCTTACCCTTACCTCTAGAATTAGAAGAAGAAGAAGTAACTACACTGGTTATACTACCATTTGCAAAAGTTCTATCATAATAATCATACAAGTTATTCAATGTCGATTGAAAGCTAGCTAAAAATTTTATAATAATATTCAGAATTATCTCCCGGTAAAGTAAAAAATATTTCAATCAAACTCCTCGTACCTGCTAATTTGATAAGATGATCCATAACAATAGCAATACAATACAACATAGGAGGAGAATTAAAATACCTCAAAAATTTAGTATAAGCGGGAACAACAATATCGCTAATGTATTCGTCCAAAATCATGTCTTGAAAAGTTTGCATCATAGTAGTTATTGAAATAAAAATACTACTAGAAGTAGAATCGTAAGATGTAGAAAATTTCACAGTTGCGGTTTTAAAAGGTTCTAAAAAGGGTAAATTTAAAAAAACCCCACTGAACTTCGAGCAATTAAAAAAAAACTGCACTAAGTTTTTTTTTTTTAAATTTTAAAAAAAGGGCACAAAACTATAGTTTAAAAAAACACACACTGACAGAGTTAGGGTACGGGTTAGGGTAAGGGTTAGGATTAGGGTTAGGGGGTTAGGGTTAGTTCAGGGGGATTTATTTAAATACAAATGAAAGATCAATGTGGTTTTTTTAACCACAAATAAAAGATGAAAGTGGTTTTTTAAAATTAGCCTAAAGAAAACTAACTCCGTTAAAGTGAGTTTTTTTAAACTATAGTTTTTTGCGGTTTTAAAATATAAAAAAACTTATTGTGGTTTTTTTAAAATGGCCCAAAGTTCAGTGTGGTTTTCTTAAATTTAGCCTTCCAAAAATCGTAACAAAAATTCGGCAAAATACCATGATTGGGGAGTCATTTGAAAAATTTTCATGTTTTTTGCAAGACAAAAAATCGTTTATAATATCTTTGTATTGCGTAACAACATTTAGTAAATCGAAAGCAGAGTTCCATTGGTATTTAACATCTCTAGGAAATAATAAATAATATAAGAAGGATACGGTAAAAAAAAAAACAAAACAATAAGAGGATCGAGAGAGAGAGAGAATCGAAAAAACCAAAATAAAATAAAAAAATAGAAATACAACAAAAATAAAGAGTTGAGAGCATTGTGAAATTTTGATAGATTTACTTCACCTACGATGTCAATTTGATATCGTCCTCCGTCCTCTGTTTCCGTTCAATAAAATAGTACTAATCACCACGGATATCCCCCTCTTTCAATGATTTCTTTTTTGAGGCATTAGCTAGTATGGTCCTGGAAGATATATAAAGTAGCTGACCAAAAATAAATACTTTAGTTTGAATTTTTTTGTCATTGCTGCAAATTGAAAATTTCAAACCCATACTACACAAGATATGCTCTATTTTTAGTGCAATTCAAATTAATAAATATAGTTGTGAATTTGTGAATTTTTTTTATAAAATAAAATAATTAGTGACACATAGATATAGCAACGTGCCAAACCCAATAAATAGCCCCTTTTTTGGGTGTACCCAACATTAATGGCCTTTTGCATACTCCAACTTTTCTTTTAAAAAAAGAAAATGAAAAAAGGAAGAAAAAAAACATAAATGACCTTTTTTTTATTTATAAAGACGGGGTTTAGTAGTTTTTTTTTTTTAAAGAAAAAGGTGAAATATGACATATCTGTTTTATTAATAAAAAATTAACCAAACAAACCGAAAATACTGGGTACAAACTACAGATAGAAAAATAGAATATAACAATAATGTTCTATTTTAGGAGAGCATTACAAACTACGGACAGAGAGGGTTTAGTAGTAGTTACTGGGCTTGAAGTAAAGGGATTACAATATTAAGTTGGTTACAATAATTCAAGCCCAAGCCCAAATCCAATATAAAGCCCAAGAGAGTTTCCATCCCTAATCCCATCTCCTCTTCCGTCTTCTCTGAATCTCTCCCCCAAATTTCAGAAACCCTAATTTCCTTGCCCTCTTTCCACCTCCAAATAAAAACAATAGAATTCCACAAATTTTAATCCATGGGAAAGCGACAGGAGCGCCGCCGAGCTGCCATGAGCTCCTCCAACCGCAGAGTCAAGCTCGATCTCTTCGCCGAACCCTCTGGTACTCCCTCGCTCTCGATCTAGGGTATTTTATTTGGTTTAAAAAGATAAGAGTTTTGATCAATTTAATGCTTGGGAATCCCATATGTATCACTAATCTACAGTATTTAGTGCAAATGTTTTTTTTAGTTGAGTAATCTAATTTCCTTTATTTCTGTTAATTACGCTTCTATCGCACGTCGCTATTATTTTGCAATTGATCGCGGAGTATTAAGGTTGCTTCAGTTATCGGCTCACAATAATTGACGAAATTGATCATGATATATATCAGGGCCGGTCCCGAGATTTATAGAGCCTTGTGCGGAAAAAAAAAGGGCATTCTTTAAATATTCTAATACTAATTTTACTTTATTTTGATTTTAATATCATATATATACTATACGAATTCAGTTAATGAATATGAGTATGTACATTCTATATCTTAAATTTTTTATATGAATTCATTTGAAAAATACCTTTCAAATTTTATATCATTAGAGGCTCCAATATCTGGGACGACTTAATCGATATCTTGAATTATTCGTTTCATCAATTAAGACGAAATAGTATAAATGTGGTTAAGGATCTTCATTTTCTTGCAACGCATGAAATACACGATTAAAAAAAGCTTTACGTATTAAGTCAATCTCAATAATTAATGAAAACAACAACATAGAAATCATTAAAAAAACTTTCTGTAAAAGTAAATATACATATAATCTCAACAATTAATGAAAGAAACCTAGAAATCATTAAAAACTTTATATAATATATATATAAAAAAATTGTCAATAGCAAGGTTCGAACCAGCATCCATTAGATTTAAAGTCTGCTCCCTTAACCACTCAGACAAATTGACTTTTGTGCTAAAGTTGGAATACAATTTGTATTAATTATATATTATGTCCAACGGGCCTCCTTATTAATGGGCCCTGTGCAACCGTGGGCCACAGGTCGCACAGGCCTCAAGCCGGCCCTGATATATATATATATAGTTCAGTTAGGCCTTATTTGGGAATGGAGCTAAGTTATGATTGCCTGGGTTATGTGTACTTATCGTACACACTTAAGTTATTGTAAGTATAAAGGCAAAGGCTTGTAGTCAGGGGCACAGTCAGGAAATTTGCTCAAGGGGGTCAAAGGAACCACATGAATTAAAATTTATCTTTCAAGTAGTACTAAAACTTTAACATCGATTTTATATATGATAATAGGAAATAAATTACTATATATAAAATGCATGAAGGAAATATGTTGCATCATTTATACATTGAAGACAAACAAAATTACATAATGTTATACTCTTTCTAAACAAAAACCTTCACAAAAGGCATCTCACTATCATGAACAACATCTATCTATAGTTGTCCTCGACAAGTCTTCATTTTTTGGAAGCATTCCATGATCATTTCATTAGTAATGCTATTAAATATGTTCAAAACATATGTCTCTCATTCTATTGCGCAACCGATTTTTACAATCTTCATTGCAGAAAGTTCTCTTTTAATACTGGCCCTTGCAACAAGAAGGACTAACGCTAAAGTTACAAGCTTGTAAACTAAATGATATAAAACATGTTTTTTTGTCTCAAGACTCTCAACCATCTTCTTTGCAAGAAAATTAATTCCATTCAACTTTAGAAATTGATTGTCGGATCTCATATCAATTATATATGTCTCAAGTTGATTGTAAATTGTAAGAAGTTGAACATGAGAGAACTCAGTGGGATAAAATTGAGCAAAATGATTCAAGTTTTGCATGTCAAAAAATGCGAGAATCACTTGGATTAAGCAAGCCACATAAGGAAGTAACTCAGTGTTCAAGATTGGTTTGTCTCCAAGATTGGGTAAAATTGTGAGAGAATTAGAGAGAGATGGAGAGAGTGAATTTTGGGTTGGCTTTTTTTTGGGATCAAATGAGCAAAGGGGAAAGTAAGAGAGAGAGAAAACACATCATACTTCTCACAAACAAAAATATAAAAAATAATCAAAAACTTAAATAAATTACAAATATACCATTGACATTTGACATATCCAACTAAAATAGAAGATAGGTAAGGGGGTCAAAAGTTGAAGATATTTACACAATACCCAACCCATATATATAAGAGAGAGAGAGAGAGAGAGAGAGAGTAATGTTCCGTTGTGCACTAGGGCTCCGTGTGCACTCGGCCTTTCCGCCTTTGTATCGACAATCCGAACCGTTCACATTGATCTACACATCTAAATTAGTCTAAATATGTAAAATCAAATCATTTGAAATTCATTTGTCCATCCATTGAAGTGTTACAAAATTGTATAGCTGAAAATCGTTGTTTTTTATAGTCACATGATGGATGGGTAAATAAATTTTAAATAATTTGATTTTACATATTTAGACTAATTTAGATGTGTAGATCAATGTGAACGGTTCAGATCGTCAATACGAAGGCGGGAAGGCCGAGTGCACACGGGTGCACAACGGAAGGGGACTATATATATATATATATATATATATATATATATATATATATATATAAAGGGATATGAGCACTTGCTCACTTACTAAATGAGCAAACAAGTTGCTCATATCCCTTGACCCCCTTTGACCATAGGGTGGATCCGCCTCTTCTTGTAGTTGTTTACTGTATTTGGAGCTATTTCTTAATGTAATGCATTAATTACTATTTGTCGTAGGTGAAATGGACACCTCTGGACGAAATGAAGGTGGAGAGGATATAGACCAGAATCACCGCGCTGTGGTCCCTACATCACCATCATCTTCAGGTGGGTCTCATGAATTTCTCTTCAAAGGACTATATAGAGAAGATATGCCTGCACAACATATTTTTGCTCTGCAAGATCTGTTGCATGCACCAAGAATTTGGTTGTAGGGTGGATTGGGGGGGTTGTGATCGGGTTGCCACTGAAATTTGAATGGCTTCCTACCTGTTATCATCTTTTTGGCAGCATCTAAGCGTTTGGGAGGTTTCAGGAGGAAACTGTTGTCTTCTCGGTTCGTATGTCTCTAGCTTTTTTTTTCCTCATTGATTCGTGTCCTGACGTTTTTCTTTAATGGCTGCCAGGTGGCTAATCAAAGATTTTCACTTGTCAAGGCATTCTAGGCTTATTAAGCCCATATTTATGTCTTTATTTCTGATAGTTTCTGATCAGTGTTTGAAAATATTCTTTAAGTAATTTTGATATCGTTTGTATTTACATTATTTTTATTTGTTTAACCAGACGTCTAACTGCTTCAAGTTTTTGTTTTCAGGTCATAAACAGGAGAATCCATTACTATTACTTGGACAGTACAGCGATGATGAATTGGAAGAGGAAACTAGCAAGCGACCAAAGATTGAGGATGCTGGTGGAAGCTCTTCAGATGGGGAGGTGAGTTATTAGTCCCTCTTCTCCCTTATGCCTAGCAATCTCTATACCTCTCTGGCAGAGAATGGTGTTGATCATTTCTTTAACTCTGTCATCTGTGTTTTTTGTTTGTCATCTTAAGTTCTGGAACAGTAAGGTCCTTGAAATTGTCTAGTATCTAATTATCTGTCCATTCGAATGGTTTAAATTTTGTGACAAGCTAGACAAACCAATTATTGATTCGCAGAGTTGTTTGGCCTTACACCTGTAGAATAGGCCAAGCACTTGCACTACAAGTGGCAAGGCTTCTCACTTAAGATCATAGGTTTGATTCCCACCTTGGACGAAAATTCATTTGGGATGGTGGAAGATCCCTCTCCCTTCCCAATGTGGAGTAGTTAGCATGGCGAGGAACTTCGTTTAGGTGAGTCCGATGAAAGTAAAGTGGGTAGAACACCAAAAATATCCTGCTAGAAGAGGGAATTCTTACGGCTCAGGGGACAGTCTATACTGCTTTTCTCCTTTATTTGTCTGCTCTATTTTCGTAACTATATAACGGTCATAGTTTGTCTATATGGTTGTTTTATCCATATAATATAGAAGTATTCTAATTAACTTCAGTTGTTCTTCTCTTACCTATTTAATTTGACTTGCTCTTTCTGACAGATTCCAGACCATGCTGAAGAGGGCATAAGTTTAGGAGGCAACACTGAGAAAGACATTGATGGTGACAAAAGGCAATCTGATCAAGTGGATAGTGAGCATCTGGATGGTAGCCAAAACAAAGAAAAGGAACCCACTGAGAACTTTGAAACTGATCTGGGTACACAAGATAATATACCGGATCCTCCTGGAAGTCAAGTCAGTGATGATCAAACTGGAGTTTGGAAGCTGGTAATGCATGAAGATAGCAAACAGTACTATTATTGGAATACAGTGACAGGGGAGACCTCCTGGGAGGTACCTAATGATTTGGCAGGACAAACAGTCCAAACAGGTATCACAGAAGTTTCACATCCACATACTAATTTGAGCACGGAATTTTCAACTTATGCATATGCATCTGCTGTCTATAAGCTGGCAAGTGATGACTTGGTTTTTAAAGATGCAGGAGAGTATAGCAGTAGCATGGTGATTAAGAATGAGAACGGAGAAGGTGCACACATGGGTTATGACCCCAAACAAAATTCCACTCCTCTGTTTACTTCTGAAGTGCCATATGCTGATTCATTCTCAGCTTTGGGATCCACTACGGAGCAACTAACTATCCCAGTAGCAGATTACCATACTTCAAATAATGTTGATAATGGTCAAGATCCGGCAGAACCTGGTGATTATTATGGAGCTGATGTGCATTCTAGTCTTGTTAAATATTGTGAAAATCTGTTGCACAGACTGGAAGCGCTAGATAGGTATTATGATTTCATTATTAGCTCATTGTTAGTTGTTTTTAGGTGCATAGTTTCTGGATATATATATATATATATATATATATATATATATATATATATATATATATATATATTAATGTTCCATTGTGCACCAGGCCTCCGTGTGCACTCGGCCTTCCCGCCTTTGTAACGACGATCCGAACCGTTCACATTGATCTACACATATAAATTAGTCTAAATATATAAAATCAAACCATTTGAAATTCATTTGCCCATCCATTGAAGTGTTACAAAATTGTATGGCTGAAAATCGTTTTTTATAGTCACGTGATGGATGAGCAAATAAATTTCAAATAATTTGATTTTACATATTTAGACTAATTTAGACGTGTAGATCAATGTGAACGGTTCGGATCGTTGATACGAAGGCGGGAAGGCCGAGTGCACACGAAGGCCGAGTGCACAACGGAACATTACTCTCTCTCTCTCTCTCTCTCTCTCTCTCTCTCTCTCTCTCTCTATATATATATATATATATATATATATATATATATAAATTCAATCAGAACATACGGAAAATGAATATTTGAAAGGGGTATATGTGCAACAGCCTTTTTATGAGAATCTTGTTTTCTTTGATATTCACTGTGATGTAATAGGACATGTATGTTTACTGGGACTTAACTTTATCTGATTGCATTGTCTTCTCATTTCTTACATCTGGAAGCTAATTTTGATTATAGGTCCGGAAATCGCCTTGAAAGTCATGAACTGATCATCAAGGAGATTGAGATTAGACTATCTGATTGTAGTGCGCTTTCAATGTATGGATCCTCTCTTCTTCCTTTCTGGTGGCATACTGAATCACAACTTAAGCAACTTGAATATGCTGTTAGTAAGGCAGAGGCTTCTCATGTTCCTGATGAACCTACCAGCAAATTGAACGATATGCAAGACTCTTCTTCGAGAGATATACACACTTCACAGAGCATAAATCCAGTATCCGAAGGGTTGGATAATGAAATTGGAGTATCATCAAATATACAGATAGAATCCACATTTCAGTTACCAGAGATGGAAGATACCAGTTATAGAGTAAAATCTCCTGTATCTCCTCCTCGAGGAAGTAAGCAAGAGCCTGAAATGGTTCGAGAAGCCAATCCAACTGGTACTGCTGTTCACAAGGTACCTGAAGTTCAGTCACATGCTGAAGAAGACATTGATATGGATGTGGAAATGGAAGTTGATGATGAGATGCCTTCTGGCCAGATTGCTGCTATAGATATGCATACTGTTACAAGTTCTTCCCCATTGGAACAATATTATCATTCAAATCAGTCACCCTCAGAGCTCCCACCAGTACCTTCGGATGAGCACAGTATTCCTCCTCCTCCTCCTCCTGAGGAGGAATGGATTCCTCCACCACCTCCCGATAGTGAACCAGTTCCACCCCCGCCCCCAGAAGAGCCACCATTACCTTCACCTCCTCTACCTTATCCTGATACACTGGTATGCTTAGCTTACCCAGATCAATATAGCAGTGGATTTACTGTTCCATCCTATGAGTACTATGGCCCAGCTGTAGCTGAAGTCACCAATGCTAGTTATTATTCCCATCCAGAAATTACCCATCTTACTGTCCCACAGCCTGCACCATATTATGAACCTATAGTTACTGCTGCTTTACCTGAAGTGGGTGTTGATGTAAATCCAGTTGCACCTATAGTTTATTATGATGTTTCAAATGGAAACATTCCTTCTGGGCAAGCGAATGAAAATGTGGGATCATCAAGCTACTACATAGAATCTGTTCCCTTCACCTATCATCATAGTACTGTGCCTATGGTGAATCCCGAAAATGAAGTATCTGCAGTTGGCACTGAATCCCAAGTAAGCACATTGCAGGCAACCTCTGTTGCATCCAGTACTCAATCTGGAAGTTCTTTGGTTAACGGGACTGCTAAGGATGTACTCCCTGCGGCTTCGTCTAAAGATCAAACAAAAGGTGAATCCCATGGAACAGATTGATGTTTTTGAACAGCTGAATTTGACCCTGTTATTTTTTTTGATCCTTTTTTCATATCATTTCTCTTCTGTCAGTTCGTAGAAAGAAGCACACAGTTGCAGTTGCTCCTAGCTTGAGGTCAAATAAGAAGGTTTCCACTCTAGTTGACAAGGTAAGCTTTGATACTAGTTTGTTCTTCTGAAAATGACAATACAGCTATTAACCTTAATCCTGGTTTTACCAACATAGTGGAAGGCAGCAAAAGAGGAGTTGCATAGTGAGGAAGAGGAGGAACCTGAAAATGCTTATGAGATTCTAGAAAAGAAACGTCAGAAGGAAATTGAGGTATGACCGTCTGCATGTTATCTTCTACTTGCATTTTCCACAGTTCACCTTTAAGTTTGTAATTTACTGTTATTCATGTAGGACTGGCGTGCACATCAAATTGCTAGTGGGGAGGCTCAAGATAATGCTAATTTTCTTCCATTAGGTGGTGACTGGTAAGTATTTATTTTTGAACGGTTTTGAAAATCTAACCCATGTCCAAAGTCAAATCCTGAAACTATAGCCCTAGTAAATTATCATATTTAAAACACATTTATCTGATAAAGCATAAGTTCAAAGATTTTATCTTCCATGTAATAGGACATCATTTATTGTTTCAACCAGACTTAATTGGGTTTCTTAACTCCAAACCTGCAATCAATCCAAGGTAGACTTGCAAAAGATAACTAATCCTTTGCAAAAGATACCCTAAAATGATAGGTTTGTGTGTCCTTGTGGTTGTGAAATGTGATTTTTGATCTCGCTACAATTGTTTATGAGCTCATCTGTTGTTGTATCGAACCTAATCTTTGAACATCTGCCGAAGTTCAGTGCACAATATAGTGATCCGAAGTGCTTGTTTACGTGGATTCAGAAAAATGTTAGCAAATTTTGTTGTCGTTTTTGAAGGAGCTATAAACTTTCATTGGGGTTTTCCCCTGTTCCTTTTCACTTTCTCCACTTAAAAGTTGTGTACACTGTATGGAAAAAAATTCTGTATATGGAATAATTTGTGCCAGCAATCAAAGTCTATTCACATATTTTTGGCAATTAACCTTAGGTTTCCTGGTGATGACAATTTGTTACCTATGATACAAATGAGTCATTGTTTCAGGTTTCAGAAAAACTTGTAGTTTATTTTCTTAACAATATTTTCATCCTGATTTATAGGCGTGAAAAAGTGAAGCGAAGGAAAGCAAAAGCAAAAGCAAAAGCAAAATCTCAAACAGTTGAAACATTAGCAGAGGTGGTTGATAATGAGAGGAAGCAGCCTGATCTAACAGAACTCTCTAAAGATCTTCCTTCTGGATGGCAGGTTTGCTTCCTAGTGATTTTACCAGCTATTGTTCCATGGTCCAGCCATGATTTCTTATAAATCTGGCAATTAAGAACAATTTATATTTATGTTTCTTCGTTTTATTTATTTATTTATTTATTTATTTATTTATGTTCTCTATTATGAGAATGAAAAATGAGATTTTCTTGGTAGGTACTTAGAGATGCAAATTTTTAAGCTTGACATTTATATTTATTATTTCAGTTTTTATTTTATTTTATTTTATTTTGTGTGTTTTAATCAACATCTCCTGTTCCAGGTTTATTGGGATGAATCGTCAGAAGATGTATACTACGGAAATAACATCACTTCGGAGACATCATGGACTCGGCCTAGGAGATGAGTTCCCAGATCCATTTTAGAGTTCTGGAGTAGGTTGATGTCGCCTTTGCCTGTAAATAGGTAGTATCTTTTTTGTAGTTTTGGTTTGTTGCTACATGTATGCACCCAATGATGCTCAATTTTGGAGAATGAGTTTATACTGATTTGTGATCCCTCCCTCTATTAATTTTGACATCTTTTGTACATCTGTTTGCCACTCCATGGTAATGCCTCATTTGCACATAAATGCGCTATTGTCATTGAAAAGTTTTAGAGATGTATAACAGTGTATCACGGGAATTACCTGCTATGCTTGTACAATTCAGGCTCTATACTGTAATAACTAATCTCTGCTTCTTTGGGGTTGCAGTATTTTTGACTCAGTGCAGTCTTTGATTCATTTTCTATACCAAATTAGAGGCAGTAGATAATCTATATGGTTTCAATTTATACCATTCCATTCTTTACAAAGAACTGAACTTCATAGGTTCTCCTGTATGAACTGCGACAGAAGTGAAAAGAAACAGAGATTCTAATGTCGTATGGTAACTGTCTACGACGTAAATGATAAAGATCATGAGTCTTATGCTTTGAATTAGAAACCCAAACTAACATGGAGTTTGAATACAGTTGACTTAGCTTCTTCGCTTCTCTCCCCCCACTTCATTGACCATCATCTGTGGATCAATTGGTCAAAAGAGTCGAAAGGAGTTCAAATCTTGTTTGCACCAAAAAAAAATCTTCTCTTACTTACATGAAGAATAAATAAATAGTTCCCCTTCCTCTTCAATGATAAGTATAGTGCATAGAGAGCAGCAGCAGCATCATCATCATTATCGGCCATGGTCAGATCTTCACCTTCGATCCCCTCTTCCTCCTCCTCGTAATCCTCTCTTACATGGATCAATCCGCAGTGCAAACCAAACTCGTAATCCTCCTTCTCCTTTTAGCCCGGCCGCCATGTCTTCTCCGCTCCTCTAATTACCCCTCCCGTTCCCGATTCAGATATATAATATAACATCATGTCTTTCAATAGTGGTTAATGTAGTTTCTCAAAATCCCAGCCATGCAGGCGCCTCGACCTTCTTGCACTGAATATCCTTTGCTTCTTTCTTCCTTTGGCTGGCTTCTCTTTAATTTGTTCCGAATCTAGGAACAATTAGCAAAGTGGAGGTACCAACTAAAAGACGATGAACATGTCCAACTTGTTCCTCCTCAATCCTGTCTCCAACGCCCGCCTGCCCGCACTGACCTTCCTCCGTGCCAATGCCATGCCATCGATCCTACACACACCCCCTCTTCAGCCTTCAGGAATCTCAGAATAATAATAATAATAATAATAATAATAATAATAATAATAATAATAATAATAATAATATATTATTCCATGTATACTTGAATCTCTCAAGCACCACCAATTGATCCCAGCTGTGCATTCATGATGATGATGAACCACAGTAACTCACAATCTCATGTTTTGTTGATCGGCCTGGCTCTCTCTCTCTGTCCACAATGATTATTAATGGTGGTATGAAATAGAGATGATGCTCAAATCGTACGATGACGACGACCGCACATCTTCTTTACTAAGCTTAGTAGGATTTACATACATGCATGGTTAGTTAATTGGATGCCTGCAGTGGGAATGTATGTTTACCTTCTAAATCCTCGTTCAGACGTACGTACCTACGTGACTCCCGCACCAATCAGCTGTTACAGGTTAGGTCTGCTAGAAAATGGGTATTTTATTCACCATTTATGAACCAATTTTTGAGAATATTTTTTTAGTAAGATTCTCTATGAATTAGTCAGAGATCTTGATGGATTTGTGTTCTCCTTTGTGAGTAGATCAAAATTATATATTTATTTGTTCAAAACGGTTATCGGGTAAATGAGAAATTGTCTCCCAAACCAAAATGAGGCATTTTCATCTTTGAAAATGAGTTGAGAGATTTTAGTTCTACATCGGAAAAAACAAAGAAAATAGAAGAGGTTATATAATAACCTCTTTTTTGGCGTTGTAAGATAGAAAGCCAAGAGGTTATCTCTCTCTCGTGTTGGGGGTGCAAATCTCGGACCGAATTACATGCGACTTGTGTGCGCTCACACGTCTTGCGGATACGAATGCCGAATCGACGTTATCCCACCCCGCGTGGAGCCACTTTTTGCTTCTGCCAATTCACATAACAGTTTTGTCAGCTGTTACAGTAGTGCATTCAAACTTCTGTCAGCTGTTACAGCCAGTGCATTGAAGGAGTTGTCTGCCGTTACAGTCAATGCATTGTCTGCAGTCACAAATCTCACCCTGACCCTATAAATAGAGGTCCCTCTCCCCTGAATGGACACACCGAAAAAATCTTCTCTTCCCCCTCTGTTCTGTGCTTCAAAATCTTGGTCGTTCGGTGATAGAATTCAGGCGCTGTCCAGTTCGTGCGACTTGTGTGCGCCACATGTCTTGCGGACACGAATGCTAGATCGACGTTAACCCACCCCGTGCAGAGCTACTTTTTGCTATTGCCATTTATTCACGTAACAGTTTTGTTCGCCGTTACAATAGTTCATTCAAACTTCTGTCTGCTGTTACAGCCGGTGCATTGAATGAGTTGTCTGCCGTTACAGTCACTGCGTTGTCTGCTGTTACAAATCTCACCCTGGCCCTATAAAAAGAGGTTCCTCTCCCTTGAATGGACACACCGAAAAAATCTTCTCTTCCCCCTCTGTTCTGTGCTTCAAAGTCTTGGTCGTTTGGTAATAGAATTCAGGTGCTGTCCAGTTCGTGAACTAAACTTCTGTCTACTGTTACAACCGGTGCATTTGAAAGAGTTGTTTGTCGTTACATAGATGCATTCAATGCATTGTTTGCTGTTACAAATCTCACTCTGGCCCTATAAATAGAGGCCCCTCTCCCGTGAATGGACACATCGAAAAACTCTTCTCTTCCCCCTCTGTTCTGTGCTTCAAAGTCTTGGTCGTTCGGTGATAGAATTCAGGCGCTGTCCAGTTCGTGAACTAGACGCGGTGTCTACGCCGAGCTCTTTTTTCGTTGCATCCTGGGAGATAGACGCCTCAGCAAACTCCAGCACCCGGACGAGGCGAATCTGTTTTAAGGAGATTGTGTGATGCACAAGCCTCGACACCAATTGTTTGGTTTTGTTGCTTTCAATTTCTTTTAAATTTTATTGGTTTTCTTCTTCTTCTCCTTCTTTGTTTTGTGCCTCGAAAATCAAATTTTGTTTTTTGGTTGTAAACAAATCTTCTAACAAGGTCAGGTGACCGGACTGTCGGGAAGCAATTGCTAAATAGTCCAAGATGAGAATTCTTCCCCTCGAAGATGTATACTGGTTGCCGTCTCATCTTTAATTATTCACATGGGTAGAGCTTAGTGAGCCCCCCCTCCTCCCCCCATGTTCATTTATTATCATTTGCCACACCCAAAAAATAAGTTTCATGCTTTGGCTAGAGATGGTATCAGGTCCTATCGGGTCGGGTCCTCCACTACCCGGACCTGGACTTGCAAGAACTGGGTCCGGGTCCGGGTCCTAGTTAAAAAAATTAACCGTCGGGGTCCGGTAGTAGAGAATAAATATTTGCACTTAAGTATTTTTGCACCCGATACCCTACGATTCTAACAACTTTTGCACTGAAGTACATGAATTAATATTATATTTACATATCTATCTTCAACAATTATTTTTATATGTATATTCCTATAACCTTATTATTCAAATTCTATATGTTTGGGGATATTTTTTAATGGGTCCGGATTCGGGTCCAGGTCGATTCTATTTTGAGCGGACCCGAACCCGGACCCGAAAATGCATCGGGTCTTATTTTAGGACCTGGATCTGCACTCGTATAAATCGTGTTGTTTCTGGTCCAATGCCGGGTTCGGGTCGGGTCCGGGTATCGGGTAAATGTGACAGTGCCAGAATTCCCCCCCCCCCCCCCCTAAAATTTATGAAAAAACACATGGGCGGAGCTTAGTGAGGCCCACCCCCAAACTTTCAAAACATCCTTCATACTATTGAAAGTTTAAAAAAAAACCCCTAAAATATTATGATTTACTCCTCCAAAAAATTGAGTTTTATGATTTGGCCCTCCTAAAATTTATGAAAAAACCCTTATATATATCTATATATAGGCATACGATTTTTTCTTGGCCCCCCAGACAAAATTATTCTGGCTTCACCCCTGATTATTTGGGTAACATCGTCATCTACACGTCCTTGGCTGTACCCTTTTCTGTTAACCTTGTGTCTTTTAATTTGCCAATGCCAAGAAGTTGGTCTTTTACTCTTTAGAAAATCTCTAATCTCTAATATTATAATGGGAGAAGGCCTTAGTGTCATTTGTCAATGTCACGCCCCGCTTCCTAAAAATACGGAATACGAGTACGCGACATTGGCCCAGCGAATGACTAACGTCACCCATAAGCTGTTTATCCAATCAACTCAACAATATAATCAATACAGAACAATTGTGCAAGCAATAATAACAATCTCATGAACAATAATACTTGAATTGAAGCAATATAAAATAATCAAGTACAATAATAATCCAACGTCTGGAAACAAATAACAATATTCGGGACATAAGCCCAATACAATAATAAATCCAATCAAAATAATAATAAGTCTCAATACATTAAGTTTATTAAAGCAATAAGCAATTAGAAAGCAGTAGTCTTTAGACTGTATGTTCTCCGACTCCAGTAGGCAACTGTTCTCCAAAAACATGCAATTTAATAAATTGCAGGAAGAGGAGAAGAAAACAAAATGTCCGTCAATGCAAGTTACGGGCTGCTTGTAGTGCATGATACAAGTACATGGGAAGGATAAACAAATAGCATAGAATATGCATGATAACAAAATATAACAACTAGCATGACAAGGTAAACAAGTGTAAGTAGCATGTAATAAGTGTCGAGTGAACAAGTATCATATAATATTCGATATCAATAGGAACAATGATGAACAATATGCAATGTCGATATTGTGTTAATCCTTAAGTCTATTATTTATTTTAATCCTAACTAATGCATGTACTACTATGTCCCATGTGTTCCGTACCACAGGTTCGATGCATACAATCAATTTAATTTAGACTTAGTAGTGGGCTCTATAGTTCATGTACTCTTCAACAATAAACATTATTCACCTTTTGATATACGATACGGTCATCGGTAATGATACAATACACGATAGATTGGGTTACCGTCGTAACCAAAATCACACGATAAAACAATAGCCAGAACAATATTTAGGGAAACACGGGCCCCTCCTCCGAGTACAGTCACTATATTGTCCACTACTAAAAGTCGACCCTTAAACCCCGGCTTGTTAATTATTTTATTAATTCAACAATACAATATACAATATAGAGACATTAGATGAATGATAATAACAATCGGGAAACAATAGGATGATAACATGGAATATGGTGTACTAGATGTCCAAGCAACATGGTATAGGGTATTTTACAAGTATTTGACAAGTATAACACGAATAACACATCGAACACAGATATCTCAAGATAGCATGAATATATACATCAAAAGTGGTCAACCCTAGATTAATTCATGTTATATATGTCGTGAGGCAACTATGGTCAGATCATCACAATAGAGACAATATCAACAAGGGGATTCACACACAAATTGTCTCTAGAACCCAACTACACTACAGGCGGTATTTTGTACTTGCATATTGTAACCCCTGTTTTCGTAAATGAATATTTTCTGAATATTTTATGTATTTTGATTAATTATAATTTACCTTGTGTGAAATTCGTTTTGGGTTCTCTATTTAAAATATTTTCTAATCGTAAATTTTATTTATTCCGAATAATTATACATTTCAACTTTAATTTCTATTTCTATTTGATCGTCTATTATATTATATATTGTTTGGATTATTTTAATATATCTGTTAAACTCAATCTGCATTTTGATATACATATGTTATTATTATTACTATTATCAGTATAATTTTCGTGAATGTTTTTATTTGCAGTATCATTATTTTTATTGTTATTTGTATAATTATTATCGTTTTATTTTAAGCCAAACATACTTTATTTTATATGTATTCATTATTTGACTTAATGTATATGTATGTATGTATATTTTATAAACCCTATAATCCTAATTGTTTCTAATTGGATATTTTTAATAAACCCAATAACCCAATAACCCCAAAACCCTACCCAATTTCCTATTGGATTTTCTACCCAAATACCCAAACCCTATACTATAAATACCCTATACCCTTAAACCTAACCCTAACCTACACTGTTCTACTGCTAAACCTCAACCGCCAAACTCCAATGGCTACTGTTCACCCATCGTCCTCCCGCTCTCTCTCTTCAACCCTCCGAAACCCTGCACTCCCATCCTCCGAGCCTTCCCCTCCTGCTCGGTGAGTCCCCCTTGCCTCCCCAGTCGCGCCTCGGCCTTTCCCCTGGCCGCTGACGCTGCACCACCTATCCCCTGCCCTCCTCCTCTTCTCCTCCGTCACGCCGTAGACGACTGCAACGCCGCTGCGACCCCCTAATCCCCGTCGCCTCCTGCCTCGCAACGTAGCCGTGATGCTGCGAAGCTGTAGCGCCGTCAGTAGCCAGAACAACAGCTCCTTCCCCTGCGCTGCCCAGCCGCCACCAGCCATCCCCATCCGCCTCGCGCCTCCTACGTTGATTGCAGCAGCTTCCCGACCTCCTTCCTGTCGCGACCCCGCAGCAACAACGCCAGCCAGTCGTTGCCTCTGCCAGTGCCTCTGGTGCTGTTCAGTCGCGCCGTCGCTCCCTGTGGTCGCCGTCGCCTCTCACTGTGACCTTGACGCTCCTTGTCGCCGTGTTCCACTACTGTCCTCGCCGACCAGTGCTAAGCCTGTTGTTGTGGTTGATCACTGAGTTTTGATCACTTGGATCGTGGGCTGTCGGATCCTCATGATCTTCATCAAGTGCTTCTGGGCCGTCGATCGTCTTTGATCGTGATTGATTGATCTCAGCCATTGGATCTAGGCCGTCCGATCATCGTTCATCACAATCACGATCATCGTCTTCTTGATCCGTTGATCTCGGCCGTTGATTGCATCACCATCATTATCATCAAGATCTTAATCTTGACCATCAGATCTCTTTTGATCATCGCAATCGTGATCATCATCTTAATCTTGATCTTGATCTTCGATCTCGGCCGTCAATTGGTTGATCAACTTGATCTCGGCCATTGATCGTCTCGTTCGTCTTCTACTTGGTGAGTTAAACTTGTGATCTACTTTTTATTCTCATTCATCAAATTGTCAATCATGGTATATTTACTCTTTTGGCACTCTTCTAATTCTTATATATTTTATGTTCGATCTCAGCCGTTGGATTCGCTTGATCTTCACCTTGATCACCATCTTAATTAACGAGATCCGTGCCCGATCATGATCATCGTGATCGTTTGCTCGTCGCCGTGTCGCCGAGATTCCGATCCTATTATTCTCAAATTATCGGATCCAATCGTCGTCCTAAAGGCAAGTATTCTTCTTGTACAAATTATTGTCCTAGTACAAGCTTTTAATTGAAAATACTGCAAATAGATCGTAGTTGTGACTCCACCTTGTCCCATCGTTTGTTGATCTTAAATTATTCCTCATCGATTCCATAATCTTAAGAGTCACAACTCTTCGTTGCTATATTTACAAAACTGGTTGGACCCTTTTTATCTCCTAATTACTTGAACATGAACTCCTTGACTTGTAGACGTGTGTTGTATGATGTATTATATTGATCTTACATTCTTTTGAGTTGAGAAATACATGTGACTTGCTGATTTGATCCCCAATGCATCCGTATTTGTATCACACACTAATTTAGACTCATAATAGTCTTTCATCATGCAACTTGTATATAAAAGAAATTCACACTTGCTGCTGTTCTTATCTTTACTTGCTGTTTCGACCCCGATTAAATCAAAATATGAACTTGAATCCTGAATATGAAATATAGCCCTGAGTGTCTAGTTGTCGATAACATCCAGAATTTTTGAATTTTGAGTTACGGTCTAGGAGATATCGCAGTTATACTGCTGCTGTGTCGGTAATCACAGATTCACAGAAACTGCTGCACCACCTTTTGTTTACTATTATTTTAACTATGCTACCAGTAAGTAAATGACTTGAAATTTTGCATGCTGTTACTGGACACCCTAGAGAACATTGTCTAATTTTATCAGAATTAGTTAATGATGTTTCAACACTATTTCATATGTATAAACTCGGTTTTACAAATTCTGGCTGAACACAAATACTGTATAGTTTGCTATTTTGACACATGTTACCACAACTTTTATGTACCTTAATTATATGCATTGGAACCGCGCAGGAGTCTAGTTTCTAGACCTTCTAACGGATCCACATTTTCTACTTTGTAGCAACGGAAATCACAGTTTTGGTGCAACAATGTCATGCTGTCCAGGTTTAAGGAAAAGACCATAGTAGTGGACAATATAAGTAAGTGTACTCGGAAGAAGGCCCATGCTTCCCATGATTTTACGTTAAATGGAACTAAGTGCCATTTAGAATTAAGTGCCACGTCATGGTTGACGGGGGCCACCTCTAGAGCCTGCGGGGGCCACTTCTAGAGCCCATGGTTTGATCACATGCTCGTATTTTCTGCATGACCAGAGTACACCGCCGTATAAAATCTACCACTAGGCCTAAACAAAATTGCATTGACTGTAGCAACCATGTGATAAAAGGATGGCACATGAAGTGCTACCTAGATAGTAATAACTACAAGACTTGACACATGATAATTGAACATGACACATACTTACTTGATACTTGATGACATGATACATGAGACTTGATACTTGAGCATAATACTTGACACTTGATACTTGATACTTGTACTTGACAACTTGACACATTAGACTTGTTACTTGTTACTCGAAACTTGTACGTGATACTTATTACTTGATGCTTGATACCATTACATGTTCACTAGCCACTTGTATTACTACTAGTACTTGTTACCCAACCTTGTCACTTGAGTTGTCTTTCTTGCTAGCTAGTTTCTTGAATCCCCTCTATTTGTTGCATCCCATTACATTCTTGATTCCAAATCTTGTTCCATATCCTTGTACTTGTTTTACTATTTGCGGCCATAACTTGCATTAAGGGCGTTTATCTTTTTTTTCCTATTTTTATTCCTTTTTTTTATTTATATAAACAAACTTTGGAGGCGAGTTGCCTGTTGGAATTGGTGAGCAAACGTTCTAGGCTTCGCTTGGGAAAACTTGCTATAATTATCTTGTATTTGAGTTTATTTCATTTGTTGCTACTTAGAACTTGTAACTGGCTTATAGTCCCGAGTTTTATTTTTTGTTCCAGATCTTTAAATTATTGGGATATTTATATTCGTTTCAATTGTTTTCTATTGATTAATAAATTATTCATGCATGCGTGGTTGTGTACATTTGTTATATTCTTGTTATGATACTGAGTCGATCCTACAGCTCATGAATGATGAAAATCATTTGCCGGGCTTTATCACGCGCTCGTATTTCGTGTCTTTGGAAAGCGGGACGTGACATATATGTAAATGAATTTAATACGAGTTACTTTCCTGTTAGACGATGAAAACGAATACCAAGAATAACGGGATAAGCATCTCGAAGCAACGAACTCATGAACACACAATAATACGTGCGAATCACGTGAAAACGAACCCAGAGTAATAACAACAAAGGCCTAAGTCAACAACGACAGCCAAAGCAAGGAGGGAGGTCTGACATTGATCGGCGAGGAGTGACGGCGGCGAGGCGTCGCAGTGGCGGCGCGACGGGACAGGTCGACGCAACGACGCGTGGCGCCGGGCTCAGGTCGGCGATGGGACAGAGGAGGAGGGAAGGGGTATGGGTTTGGGTTCTGGCGTCGGCTAATGTCGAGGAGAGAGAAGAAGGGAGGCCGGAGGTTTGTGGGTTCTGATATCGACGATTGGAAGAGGAGGTGCAGGGAGATCCCAGGTGGTGGCGGCGCGTCGATGAGGGTCGACGGCACAAGGGGGTGGCCGGAGTGTCAGAGAAGACGATTGGAAGGGGGCTTGGGGGGTTTTGGCGGGAAAGATTCCAACCAGGAGAGAGAGAACGGGAGGAGAGAGAATAGGAGAGAGATTAGATGGTTGGGGTTTTGATTTGTGTGCAAATATTTGGGTTTGCATTAGGATTGTATTTATAGGATACAATTAGGGTACTGGGTTAGTGAATTAGGGTCCAATAAAAGTGGATTTGGGTCAAGAACAAATCAAATTGGGTTTTATGGTTCAATAAGAGATAAATCAAAATCAATTGGGTTCAAATAAAAATACCCACAATAAATAAGAGAGCAATATGATCAACAATAAAAGCTCAATCAAAAGAACAAAGAACTTCATGAACAAAAAATGAAATCCAAATAAATAAATAAATAATACAAATGAATTGAATATAAACTGGGCTTAAAAATAAATTGGAATTCGCCAAGAAAATCAGGTCTAGTACAATAACAAAATAATTCAATAGATGATTTTTTAACTAAATAATCAAGAAATGACAATTAATTATTATAATAATAAAATCATACAATAAAATAATATCCGGGTTTAACAATTTCATTAAAATAATCTAATAATGATAATATATTTGATTTAGACTCAAATAAAAATAGTCGATCAATAAGACATAGAAGTAGATTAAAATACACAATTATTCGAAATAAATATAATTATCGATAGAAGAACACTTTAATATAAAATCCAAAATGGTTTTAACAAATAAAGAATTTATAAATATCGAAATACAGAAAATATTCAGAAAATACGTATTTGCGGGAATTAGGGTTACAATCAATCTACCAACACATGTAATGCACGTCCATAATTATTATAAAGAATCTTGACAAAAGAATTTGAAAATCCGAAAAATAATTTGCGAAAATTTTAAATACAGAAAATACGTTTTTGGGAAAACCGAGGTTACACAGAGAGAAGAAGGAGATCGAAGAAAAAGGAAGTGAAGTTGGGCGACTATTTATAAGTATAACCGATTATTGGTCGGTTTAGCCGTTGATCTCAGCCCTTGATCACTATTTATAACTATTTCAAATCCATCGCCTGCATATTCAAGAGAAAGTATAGAATTGAATAGTTAACAGACATAAACTATTTTTAAATTCTGAAAACTGTAAACTATTTTTAAAGTGTTAGTAAACTTGAGGCTATTTTTATAGTGTTAGTAAACTATATTCTATACTACAATTGAAGTTGGGAAGCGGTTTTTAAACTATTTTTAATGTAAAGTGTTAATAAACTATTTTTATATTCTGAAAACTTTAAACTATTTTTAATAGTAAAATTGTTAGTTCATTCAAATTCAAATTTGTTATTCATTAATAATTTTTTTAATGATGTGTAAAAACTGTTGGGATTTTGTTCTTCCATATTTCCAAGATCACATTGATCTAATATTTAATCTAATCTCAAATAAAATAATAAGAACATAAATCAATAAGTTTTACCTTCAAGCTTTGATTTCTTGTTTCTTTTTCTCCTTCATTAATTCTAACTCTAGTTCTTCCTCTCATTTTCTTCTATATCCCGATGGGAGGCACAAGAAAGACGACTAGGTTTTAGCCTTGCTCTCATAAAAATTATAGAGGAGATGAAAGCCTAGGGTTAGGAACATTAGGAAATCCTAGTTGGGATAAAATTACAATACTGTCCACTATGTATTTGTATTTTGCTCACCAACTAAAATCTAAATTATTATTAGACCCATGTTAGAATATAGTTCTACAAGACACCCCTCCTTTACCGATATGAAGAATTTGTTGTACTGACCCACTCTTTGAAAATATTTGGGGGTCTGACCCACTTTCGAAAAAAATTAGCGACCTGACCCAGTTTTGGACACGTCAGCATAAACCATTATTGAAAATAACGGCATAGGTGATTACCATGCCATTCTTCCAAAAAGCGACATCATTTTACATTTTTTTAGCATGCCGTTATTTGGAATAACGACATCTGTATATTTCTCATACAAGTGTGAATCTTCTGACTTGTAAAAAAATTCTAAGTGTTGAAACAGCTTATAAATAATGCCGTTATCTCCAATAACGACATTCAAATTACTGATGCCATTATTGGAGATAACTGCATCAGTTATAATAAAATCAGTTACTGATGCCGTTATTTTATTATAACTGATGCCGTTATCTCCAATAACGGCATCAGTAATTCGAATGCCGTTATTGGGGATAACGACATTATTTATAAGCTGTTTCAACACTTCAAAATTTTTTACAAGTCAGAAGATTTACACTTGTATGAGATATATACAGATGCAGTTATTCCAAATAACGGCATGCTAAAAAATGTAAAATGATGCCGCTTTTTGGAAGAACGGCATGGTAATCACATATGCTGTTATTTTCAATAACGGTTTATGCTGACGTGTCCAAAACTGGGTCAGATCGCTAATTTTTTTTGAAAGTGGGTCAGACCCCCAAATATTTTTAAAAAGTGGGTCAGTACGACAAAAAATTCTACCGATTTTCACAAACACACCCTTGGAATTTGTGATACCACCTCCATGGGTCAATTTGTAACTTAAACATTGTTTTCACATTTAACCTTTCATACAATCTGACAATGACTCTAAAATTTAATTTTTACAAAAAAATAAAAATTTGTATAAAATATTTTTTCTGTAAAATATACCAATGAGATTTTACTGTCAGATTATAACCTTCGTTAAATGAAACAGAAATATCTTCTTTTTTAGAGATAGGATTTCGTATTACAAATACATGTTCTCATATTTCTAATAAGACACATCCATTGCATCGAGGTATTGGTCTAGAAGGCCTCACTCTTTGATTTATCAAAATGCATGATATTAAAAAATGAGTTCACTATATGCTCAGGATTTAGAGGTCATGTTTATATTGCCTTTAACGATAACACTGTCTTGTGGTTATTTACAAGTGTAATCATTCTTTGTTCCATCAATTCGTACTAAACGAACTAGCACAACAAGTTCGAGTCAACCCTCTCACTTGTTGTGCTACAGTCTGCCATAATTACTATGCAACATGGACCTTATTGATGCACAATATCAATATTTGTGAATAAACCAAATATTGCTCTATTAATAAAATGACAAATAAATAAATTTATTTCTGTCTAATCATATAATCCTACAACTCCCACTTGCACTCACAGTTTAAAGATAAACTTTGAGGACATACTAACAATCACTCAAAAATTGCAATATGATCCCTCTTAAGACCCATGCTACCCAGATGAGACTCAAAACTCTTTTGCGGCAATGTCTTTGTAAAAGGATCTGCGACGTTATTAGCTGTTGGTATCTTAGTTATAGCGATTTCTCCAGTGTTGACAAAATATCTGATGATGTGACACTTCCGCTTAATGTGTTTTGCCTTCTTATGGTTTCTTGGTTCCTTGGATTGTGCAATTGCACCAGTGTTGTCACAATATAAAATCATAGGTGACAATGCCAATGGTACAACTCTAAGATCTAAAAAAACTGTCTGATCCATACCGCTTCTTTAGCTGCTTCAGACGCAGCCACATACTCAGCTTCCATGGTAGAATCTGCAATACAAGATTGCTTCACACTTCTCCAACTGATGGCCCCTCCACCCAAGGTGAAAACATATCCAGAAGTAGACTTACTAGCATCTTTGTTTGAATGGGAATCAGAATCGGTGTAACCTCTTGGTGACAATTCGGAACTGCTATATACTAACACATAATCTTTTGTAACATTGAGATACATCAGTATGTGTTTAACAACTAACCAATGTTCGAAGTCTGGATCTGATTGATACCTGCTAACCATGCCAACTGCGTAACAAATGTTTGGTCGTGTAGAAAGCATATCATACATAAGACTTCCTACTGCTGATGCATAAGGAACTGATCTCATTTTCTCTTTCCCCAGCTGTTTTTGGACACTATTCCTTGGAAAGAGGTATTCCATGTCTAAAAGGTAAAAGACCTTTATTGTAATTTTGCATGCCAAAATGAGCCAGTATCTTATCTATATCGCTGTAACGACCCGATCCCCACTATCGGACATCCGTGACATCACCAAGATCATTGCCTTCAAATGCATCTCAACATAGTAAATAACGTGGAAATTTAAACATTTTTATTGCCATCAGAGTTGTTACATTAATAATTACAAATATCAAATTGTCCTTGAACAAGGAATACAAATTACATAACTTTATTACAACTGACTACAAGAATACTTGAACATTTCTTGTGAAGCCATTGGCTGTCTTTCAGATTGGCAATCCCTTGGTAACTGCCGAAACTCCGTTGAGTGGTCTATCTGCCCCTCTAGGACCTGCCCCTCGGCTTGAGCCTCCTGCTACGCGACCCTGATAATTCTGCACCTACTCGAAGGTTAGACGTGCATACTGCCACTACTTGGATGCCCTGCTGATCTTGGGCTCTCCTATACTCATGACCTGATATTCATGTACCTAAAAGGTGGGGTACGTCAGTAATTCTACTGACGCAATGCTGAAAAGGAAACAGCGATCCTCAAACTATCACATTCACAAATTCATCTTGAATGGAAAATTCAACGTGCATCCTGATTTCCTAGTGTTCGTATATGTCATGACCTGAGACTAATGCAACAATACAGAGTATAGAACAGATGCACTTAATCTAACGTCAGCAAGATTCTGGATGCACATGCATCCCATACTACATGTGACCCAGGTCAAGCCAACGTACTTAGTCTAATGCAAGCGAGACTTTGGAAATGTATGCATCCCATACTACATACTTTCCAAATCAAGCCGTTGTCTCCATGTTTAGGAATTAGAACCCTCGCTATGCAATGCATTCTAATTTGGTCTACTTCCTGTTCCTGATAGTATGACATGGTTGAGGAGGTAAAAATAAAATAAAAGAATATAATGCGGGGTGCTACCCCGAAGTCACCAATAATTACTGCGTCGAACCATCCTCGAAAGCTGTGACGAACTTACAAATATACCGTGGTATATCCATTGCGCAAAGATCCTTTATGATCCGTTCGTGTCCACCAACATAGAACATGACGACCTCGGAGGTCCTAAAATACCCCCGATCCGCCAGGATATCAGCATCCCGTTCTTACCATGGTACTTCAGGAATTAACAGTGCAAGATACGCACCGCAGTGCGTATCCCTAATGACAGGAAGAGACAACCAGTATCACCACTTAGTGCTAACTCTCAGAACAAGTTGGATTATAGGGAATCACCCCTAATACCAATTTAACTTCGAGCAAAACAAATAAAAGAAAAACCTAATCAATCCAGTTTACTGAAAATATGTTGTTATTCAACCACACTCGGTGTCGGTCAACAAAGTCGAGCCTGACTGGTCTGTCAAGGTAACAACCATCCCGGAATCACATCCACCGATTCCCAATACCTTCATAGGTCAGCGACCCAAAAATAATCCCGGCCCGTGACCCTCAGCGAGTGGTCTAACGGCGCCCTGGTGACGTAATATAATTTAGTGAAGGTAAGCACGCACATAATTATCCTTTCTGGACTTTTGACAGACTCAGGCATCGAGATACCCAATACAATCCAACAGAGCTATATCCCAACTCACTCATGTCCACCATGAGTACATGCACAGGAACTTGCTTAAGTTCCGAATAAAACGCTAAAACCCATCTTTTAAATCTGATAGCTCATGATCACCATATTGCGGTAGGCAGAGGGTTCCTCATCAACGGTCCGATGGAACAATCAAGAAAATACCAGTAGCTGTGATCCCAGCTACACTCATCGAAAACCAATACGCTCAGAATTTCCTAGAAGGTGAGGAGATCCGTTGCCATCCCTTAGTCGATGATTCCCTCAATTTCCTTTTAAGGGACTCAAGTCCCCGGGTTAACTCCAACCTTGAAGTCAGTCTAGATAATAGGTTGCTAAACTCACAATGTCCATAATTTCCAGCACACAAGTCAGAATTGCTTGGTATCTCTAACTCTGGAAAGGTAAGACCCCAGTTTACAATTCTTCAGTTGACTATTTTCCTCAAATTCAATCGTCTTGTCATCCAATAACCATTATATACTCTTAGTAGTACGTTCCTTTTCACACTTGCTGCATTTGTCCAATATCATAAGAGTTCGCTTAGTTATCGAGATCACTCAATTCCGGGTCCTATGAGAAGTTGGGATTGTCTACCTTAACTTCCTATTTGGATACGTCCTCAGATTCAATTCTAAATGTTCTCCCAGACACCAATTTCCCTTGGGTGCATTACACGGGAAGGGCTGATTTTTCTAGCAATATTTCATTGACAAAGCCGAATCTGTCCACCTTGGAAAGTTATAGCCTACAACCTGGAATTACAAATCCTAATTGGGTTAGCGAGTTATGATTCCCTACTGAAATTCTCCAGTTGGCCAGTCGCCCAAATTCTTAACAGATAAGCCTAGGAATATCTATCTCCATGAACTAGACAACTCGTACTAGGCTGAACGTACCCTACTTTAAAATTCAATAGTAAATCATCCCTAAGTCCAATGATCATGAAATTTGAGATTCTCTATCTACACATATACCATTTCATCGTGTCCAAAATTCACATTCAAATTCATTTCACACAACGATCTACGACTCCTCAAACATGGCTACATTTCAGCCGTTCTGTTTCAGCAGAGTATTCACTGCCCCTCACTAATTACCTTTGAAACCTCATCAAATGACCTCTAAAAATTATAAAATTTGAGATTCATCAAATAGACTCATACCCCAAGCTACTCCCAAAATTTCGTAGCAAAATAATGAACGTACACGAAGTTATGGCTTTTTGAACTTCAGCACAAAGCGCAGTCAGCTTCAGCCGACACCTACGGACCAGTCGCGTTCTACAATTTTTCCGGGGCATCAAACGACCTCGGAAAAATACGAAATTTAAGAATATAGTTGTAGACACATACAAAAGCGTCCACAAAAATTTTCAATTCAAAATGCCCTGTCAATTCCGAGATATAAAATCGGAAAGACGCACAAAAATCTCCACAGCCAGCAGCCATTCTGGCTGCTTACTGTCCAGACTTGGACCCACTGTTTGGGCTACTAAAATGCATCCAAATATTACGAAAAAAATCATGGATACTCTACATACATAGAAGAACAATACCCCAGAATTTTAGCCCAAGATTCCCAACCGTTTGGGCGTAAGAAATTCCCCAATATACCCTCACAATCATGCTACTCAATCAAACTTCAAAAGAATAATTCTCTACCATACAATTTATTTTTTCCTAGCATTCCTCATACTCAAACATGGCAACAAAATCATGTCTACCACTACTACACATCCATTCATAGCAAAACAAAAATAAATACAAAAGAGTTCAAGGATCACCCACTTGAAGTTTTGCAAAAGAATCTCCTTGTAGCTTTTCTCCTTGCTTGCTTGTTTGCTTGCCTTGCTTGTGTACCTTAGCCAACACCTTCTCCTACACTTCTTCTTCTCCTTCTCTACTACTTCTTTTCTTATAGACTTCTTCCCTTTTCTTACATATACATATATATATATATATATATATATATATATATATTTTTATTTTTTTTTTGAACAAGGAGGAATGGAGAAAGCTAAGGAGGAGAATAGATGGAGCTTGAAAAAATGGAGTGAGGTGAGATGGGGGTGGGGTTTATAGGGCCGGCCAAGGAGGGTGGGTGTGGGGTGGATGGTGGTGAGGTGTATGGATGAGATGGAGTGTGGGATGGGTGAAGGAATGAAAGGTGGATTGGGTGCCAACACATCAAGCAAGGAAGCTTCATGGAAGCTTCCTTGAAGCTCCTAGGAAGCTTCCTATCTCCTAAGTCAACATACACATGGTATTTTATTTCCACCATTGGATCTTAAGCCATGATCATCATGATGCTAGGGTTCCTAACCCTAAGTTAGGTCAAGGAACCCTAGGTCACCACATTCCCATTCTAACCCTAGTGCACAAACTCATACCACATTCACTTTGAGCACTAGCTTACTTAAAAATAACCAATACATATATATTAAAATCCTATAAAATACATGTTTTATAGAAATTATAATTTCCTCCCACAAATTGTCTGGTCAAAACAATCGGGACAAAACTACAGTTTAATTGAGACGATATTCCGAGTTTACTTCATCGGATTCAGAACAGCCCGTATGTCTGAAATCTCTCAATTTAACTGATAATTTCTAGGAGAGAAATGTAATCGTGTGCAATACTTAGTTAATGCACGGGTTACAGTGCAAAATAGCCATATGCTATTTTGCGGGGTATTACAATCGCAGCTTGGGAAAGTCCAATTTTTCTTTTCTGGCGATCTCGAAAGAGCTTAATGCCAAGAATATAACTGGCTTCTCCCAAGTCCTTCATATCAAACTGTTTTGACAACCAAATCTTGATTGTGGTCATGACTCCAACATCATTACCAATGAGCAGAATGTCATCAACATAAAGATCAGAAGTGAAGTTATCTAACGAAACCAAAGTAAACTTCACAAAGCTAGTACAACATTATAAGTGGATTCTTGACAACACTTTAAGCCATTTTCATAAATTATTTTTCATCCAGGCATTTTAAATAATCGTATGTTAAAAAAGAGTTATTAATTATCATAGTTGATTTCATATTTATTATGTGAAAGGAAAGTGAAGTGTAAAATCCAGTTCATGGCTGTGGTACATCCTTTAAATTAATTCAATCTTCTGCAAAAGAAATATCTGACCACACACAACAAGAGATCAATAAAAGGCATGCAAAACTTCAGATAGAGATTCCAAATTGATAATAGTAACTCCTACACGGTAATTAATCTCTATACGGCTATGGCACAAGCACAAAAGGAAGAAAAAAATGAGTAATACTAATTAAAATTCAGGTAATACATATATACCTGTACAACGGGCTCAATCTTTGGCGCCCCCATTGAACGTGGTTGTGTAGCAACATAGTGCAATATTTCAAAGAACCTTGACTAACCATAACTAAAGGACTTCTGCGTCAGCTGGAACGAGCTGATGAAGACGATGTCCTTCCTGCGGCCGTCGTGAACCGGAGCTTGATCTGGGCCTTGGTCTCGGTCTCGCTGGCAACCTTGGGGTCGTGGATGAAGGAGTGGCCAGAGCGGGAGTTGGGGGGAGCTCGCCGGTGCAGGTGAGCTTGAGGCATGCGATGATGGTGGTTTTGCCGGTGCCGTTGGGGCCGACGGTGAGGGTGAGGGGACGGAAGAAGGTGATCACGTGCTTGTTTTTAGGGTCGAAGCTATGGATCCCCTTTACCAGCATCTTGCCTACTGTGCTCATCTTCGAGAATCTTCGAGAATCTCGAAGACTGAGATTTCAGGGTTTTGAGATTGGGGGTTTAGGGTTTGTTAGGGTTTTGTTTGGGTTTTGAAAGAGATCAGGAGAGAAAAGATTGAAGCAGTTAGGGTGGCAGCGCGTGGATCGAGGCAGCGAAAGGAGGCCTGGTGCACTCGGTTCAATTGCACGTGTAATACATGTTCCCATTAGGTTATTTAATCTCAGCCTTTAATTAGTTATTTAATCCCACTAAGATCGTCTCCTCACAATTATTTTGTTGTGGCTTTTATAATAGAAATAGAAATATAATGGAGAGTTGGAGTTGGAGTTCTCATTTGTTACGTGCATTATCCGTGCATAACTAATATAAAAGAAATCTCAGGTTTGAGACCAAACTACATCAGAAATTTTACTTAAAAATTATATATATTTATTAAGACGTGTATCGCATATGTAAATTATTGGTATATATTCGATGGTGGTTGTAAATATCTCTCTATTTTCTTTTGTCTCTTCACTTTTTCTTTCCACTAAAGAGCCGATGATTTATGTATATGTATAACCCAAATTGAACCCCAATAAATAAATAGTATAATGTATATCAAAGCCCACACTCAAATTCAACAACCAAACCAATGTTTTTTTTTGAAGAAAAGGTGGAATAATGCCACCCTGTTTCATTAATAAGAGATTAATAAACAACCCCGAAGACTCGGGGGACAAAAGAGCGGTACAGGAAATAAAACATACCCCCAACAACACCCTGGGGGATGGGTTACATCATCCAGATAACCCCGAAGACTCGGGGGACAAAAGAGAAGTACAGGAAATAAAACATACCCCCAACAGCACCCTGGGGGATGGGTTACATCATCCGGTCTAACGGCGACCAAAAACAAAAACACAAATACAAACTACAAGGCCTGTCACAAGGAAAGGAGAAGTGAGGCGGCAGTCCCCTCATCAGTCCAGAGTGGGCCCGATCTCTATCTCCTCATCGTCATACTCATCCACCTGGAACACCCTTGCAATCCTCCCTCTAGCTCCTGAAGCAGCAGCTGTAGCCCAAAAAGAAATGAGATGCATGATATGAGTAAGATTGCTAGGAGTAGAATTACAAGAGGCGCGGAAATAAAAATTATTCCTATCTAGCCATAACACCCATGTGGTAGCCGCAATGGCAATAAACCAAGCATCATTCATATCGTGGCGGGAAGAGGCAAATCTGGAGCCAACCCACAGTTCCTCATAGTTTCTTGGATAATCACTAGTTCCTAGTGCTCTCAGCACCTCTATCATGACGGCCTTACTTCTGGTGCAGTGAAGAAACAGATGATTCAAGTCTTCCACGTGAACGTTGCAGAACCCGCAATTGGATGCAATGTTAGGTTGCCTCTTGGCCAGGTTCTCTCTAGTAAGAATGGCATTGTTAAGCACAAGCCAGAGGAAGACTCTAATTTTCAGAGGCGCTTTGGTCTTCCAAAGAACCGCTGCCCAGCTGGGCCTGCATCCTCGGTAGTGAATCCGGTGGTAAAGCGATCTAACCGAGAACACTCCTTTGTTCTCGAGACCCCAACGCAGGTGATCTGGGCCTTGGGCACATATCACCCCGGATTGGGCAATGCGCCATTGTAGTACCTGTAGTTGCTGACTCAAACTTGGAGAAAGAGTTCCTCGAAATGGCGGTCTCCAAGACCCTCTTTTCCATGCCTCCGCTACCGAGATATTCGGTCGAATCGCAATAGCGAACAATTCTGGGAAAACATCCTTAAGAGAATGAGGACCGCACCACTTGTCCCACCAGAATCTGGTGGTTCGACCATTGCCGATCACGGATGAAGTGGCGGAGTTGAAGGGTCCGCTGGCTTTAGCGACACCTTTCCAGAAACGAGAGACCTTTGATCCCACACGAAAGCCTAGACTTCTTGTCTCTCTACCTCGAAGGTAAGGTTGGATAAAGTCCTGCCATCCTTCCCCGCCAGGATGAAACACTTTCCACCACCACTTACCCAGTAGAGCCAAGTTCATATCTCTGAGCTCAATGATTCCAAGCCCTCCATGCCTCTTTTTCATGCAAGCGATGTTCCATTTAATGAGGTGGTAACCTCCCTTACTTGAATCTGCCCCTCTCCAAAGGAATCTCTTCCTGATTCGGTCAATCCTTTGGATCACCCACTTTGGGAGTTCAAAGAAGGACATGTAATAAATGGGCAAATTGGATAACACCGAATTGATGAGAACCACTCTGCCCCCAAGAGAAAGTGATTTTCCTTTCCAACCGGATAGTCTGTCCTCCACCCTGTCGATAATAGGCAACCAGTCCGCTTTAGTAAGCCTCCCTGGGCGGAGCGGAAGCCCGAGGTATTTGATTGGGAATTCTTCTATCGCACAGTTGAGAATGGTGGCGTGCTCCCGAGATTCAGCTTCTGTTAATGAAATAGGAATCAGCGCACTTTTGTGGAAATTAATTCTGAGACCTGACCAGGCCTCAAAGCAGTAAAGGACGCCTTTAAAGCAAATAGTTTCCGATCTGGACCCATTTCCAAAGAGAAGAGTGTCGTCAGCATATTGAAGGATCGTGCATCCCTGATTAGCTGGGCTGCTGGCCACAGGTTTAATCCACCCTTTTTCTTGACAGTTTTTTATCATTCCTCTGAGCACATCCGCTACAATAGTGAAGAGAAGTGGAGATAGCGGGTCCCCCTGACGGAGTCCTTTCTTGCACGGGAACGAAGGACCTGGTCTTCCATTTACTGAAATGGCCGTTTTGCTAGAATGTAAACACTGTTTGATCCATCTAATCCATTTGTCCCCAAAGCCTCTTCCCTTTAGGGCCTCTAGCAAACAATCCCAGTCCACCGAGTCGTATGCCTTCTCAAAATCCAGTTTGAGGAGGAAGTTCTTGGAGTTGCTCTTATGGCAGTGGTGAATAACTTGTTCAGCAGTAGCTACGCAGTCTAGGATACATCTCCCCTTAATGAATCCCGTCTGTGTTCTACTGATAATACCGTCCATAATGCTACTCAAACGGCTAGCAAGAACCTTACAGATGATTTTGGCAGAGCAGTTAATCAGGCTAATTGGTCTAAAATCCCCGACGCACTTGGACTCCACCCGTTTGGGGATCAGCACAACTTCTGCAAAGTTGAACATCCCCAACCTCAGGTTATGGTGGAAAAATTCCATCATAACATCCATAAATTCTCCCTTAATTTCTTCCCAAAATACTTGGAAGAACATCATAGGAAACCCATCTGGCCCAGGCGCTTTGTCAGCTCCCATTTGGTCAATGGCCGCTTTGACCTCTAATTCCGTGAAGGGTTCCTCCAGAGGGGAAGCATTTTAACCTGGATCAATCTGATACTTAAGCCAGAAATCCTCATCCATGGGGATCCTAAAGTCATTCTTCTTCCCAAAGAGACCCTTATAGAAAGACTGGAAGGTAGAGGAGATCACCCTCTCATCCTGCGAAGCTCCGGTCTCAGTCTGAATAGATAGGATAAGATTGGATCTCCTTCTAGCACTAGCAACCCGATGAAAGTAGGCCGTATTTGCGTCTTCCTCTTTGAGCCACGAAATCCTGGACCTCTGTTGCCATTTGATTTCTTCAAGCCTATACAGATTGGCAATGTTATCACGGAGTTCTAATAGCCTATTTCGTTCTTCCTGTGAGAGGACTCTAGACTCTTCCACCCTCTCAAGCTCATCAATTTCCTCCAGGAGGACCTCTTTGTCACGCCATATGTTCGAGAATCTAGATCGATTCCCTCTACATAGCCTCCTTCTAAGTCTGCGGATTTTCCCACACCACCTCGATGCTGCGTCCCGGCCGGGAATTGGGAGTGCCCAGTTCTCCATAACCATATGGTGGAATCCCTGAATTTCTAACCAGGCCTTCTCAAATCTGAATTTCCTTGGCTTGCGGGGACCCCGATTGCCTAGATCAAGTAAGATCGGCGTGTGGTCTGAAGTTGGTCTAGGGATCGATCTGGCCGATGCGAGAGGAAACAGAGCTTCCCAATCCATAGAGACTAGGATCCTGTCCAACTTGGCCATAACCGGAACCGCTTGCAAGTTAGACCAAGTAAAAAGTCTATCATTGATAGGGATATCGATCAGTTCAAGCTCCGTGATAACTCGATTGAATTCCTCTCGATGCCTGTCGCTAGCGCCTCTACCCTTGTGCTCAAAAGCGAATCTAGTGATGTTAAAATCACCACCCACAATCCAAGGTCCCGACCAGCGCTGACGGATATCGGCCAGTTCCTGCCAGAAGGCCTCACGGTCTACGGCCACATTCGGCCCGTAGACGACAGTCACCGTCTGCATCCAATCATCGGATCGACGCTTAAGTCTGGCAGACAAAGAGAACGTACCACAAAGCTCCTCTTCACATGAAAGAAGATCAGAGTTAAACCCAATAGCAATCCCCCCTGAGGCACCGACAGAGGGGCGTAACCTCCACTCCTTGATTCTGTTACCACCCACTCTTTTGAGTTTAAACCCGTGCTGGAGTTTGGTCTCCTGCAGTCCTACAACATCTGCCTTAGAGTTGCTAATGACATCCCGTACCATACCCCTCTTACCCCTATCCCCCAACCCCCTAACGTTCCAAAATAGTGTATTCATTGGGGGACCAGATCTACCGAGATCGTAGTAGAGGGAGTGGGGACGACCCCAACCTCATGAGACTCAGAAGGTCTCGAGCAATTCATAAGGGCATTGTCATGGCTCGTCTTAATCCTATCACATTCCCAACCCCTGATTTTATTAAAAAGAAACGCGCTCCGGTCTGTGTCCCAAACCTCTAACCCACAGGTTTCAGCAAGTAAAAAAACATCGGAGTCTGACATGAAATTTAAAATAGATGCTAAAAAGTGAGTCGTACCTCCCTTGTCGAATTTGGCGGCTTTGGCCGCCGCTGCCACTTCGAGGTAGTCGTCCAAGGACTCCACATGAGCCCTCTTTGGAGCTCGGTGGACTCTGAACCCTCCAGCCCTCCGAGACCCTCCAGAGATGCCCACTGGAGCTGAGTCTGGGAAAGTAGATAGAACCATCTCTGGGGAAAGCTCCTTCTGGTTATTTGCAATAAAATCAAGATCTTCAGAATCGTCATCTGAAAGAGAGAAATCAACATCAAGGTTGAGTTTCCCTTCTGGATCGTCCTCACTATCTGTAGAAACCTGCAGTGCGGACTCCACATTGAGCCCGCTACTAGGGACTACATGAGTAATAGCTGTATTCTCCAATACGGACCCCTCATTGGGCCCGTTCCCAGTCTGAACTAGTGTCCCAGAGCATGAAGCAGTAGTGACCGATAGTCCTGACACACTAGACGGCGCTGTGGACCCCTTCTTGGGCCCATCTAGATCTTTCAACGGCCCATTCACAAGCCCTATAACAGCCTGGTCTACATTAATACCTGAGTTGTGCCTGCGGCTCAGAGTACCCTCCCCCTCGAAAACAGTGGACTGTGCAATGATACTCTGGGCGGTAAGTTCACCTTCCCTGCCAGCTGTCGACACCCCATTGGGTGGCAGCGCGGCAGGGACAGCAGTGATATTACCGCTCGGATGAGCTGGCGAATTCCCATTGGGTGAGACAACGGTAAACCCTGACGCTCTGTGCAGTTCTCGAAGCGTCTCTTTTCCTCTCCCATTCGATCTCAACTCAACTACCACTTCGTCTTCTTGCCTCATTTTGCCAAGCTCCAACTCCGGAGCAACCCTGTCTTCTTTCCCAAACTTGCCAACTGCCAAAGGCCTGCTCTCACCACCTACTCTCTCCCCCTCCACTCTCTCCGCCCTCGTCTCTTTTGAGATGAAGTTGCTATTATGGTGAAAGCCTGGGTTCGCCTCGAACCCCACATCAGCTGCTGGCCCCTGAAAAGAGTCCTTTTTGGGAGCAAACCAACTCTTTTGGACCCATTCCTTGGTCGAAAGTCTTCTTTCTTCTGTCTCTTTCCCCAAAGTAGCGTTCTTGACCACTGCCCTTCGGTCCAAAGCATGCATGTCGCCGAAAATGGAAGTATTGCCATTAATGGTCTCTGACCCTGGCTCACCCCCCGATGCCAGAGCCTGAGTTTCCAAAATAGGGCTGTTGACTGTGACCACCGTTCGATCCAGCGTGTTGAGGGTCTCCGATGGCTCTTGATCACTGGATCTTACGGGGTGGTCCCGTCTCCGGTCATCCCTGACCTTGGCAAGCTGTAGCGGGGGTTGGTGACGCTTCAGTTCCTTCGCAGCCTTGAGGATCTCCCTGTGGGCTCGCTCCACCTCATGCGACCCATCAATCGTGAGAAAGTCGTTCGGGGAAACCACCTGCTTGAACGATCTGTGATCTGTGAGGGAGGAGGATGGTTTGGGGGAGGGGTGGTTCTGTTCCGGAGAAGAATCGACTCTCCTGTCTAAAACAAACCTCACGAGGTATGATTCGACAAATGAGTAGATCTTGGCGAATCGCGGCATCAAGGAGATGTCGACACTTCGGATGAGGACCCTGGCGGAGATCAACTCCGAACGCCTCACCGTCTTCTCATCCACCTCTACTACAGTCCCAAAATCCGAGACCATCTCCTGAAGTGCCTCCCTCCTCCAAAAATGTAAGGGGATATTATGAATCCACACCCAATACTTGTTTCCCTTCGGTAGCTCGGCGCCGAAAGATGGTGTCCACGCAGTGAACTCCACTTGAAAGTGCCCAAAATCGATAGTTCCCATCCCGACCACCTCTGAGACTTTCACCGGTGAGGGGAAGGAAACCAAAAACTGCATGTGGCACAGCTTCTTGACTACCCAGTCTCGGTCGGCACGCATGGGCCACTTTTGATCGAGCGCCTGAGTGAGGTGTACCTCCGATGGCCTGCCCTTCTTCACTGTGGCGATTGCACACCATTGTCTTAACCAGTGCTCTTCGTTTTTTATGATTTCAAGGCAATTCGCCAACTTAATAATCGCAGGATGGTCCGGTGATCTGCCCCTGGCCACTTCCCTCTCATCGTCACTTTTTGTATCCACCATGTTGGAACACACATAGGAAAGATGGCCCCATTTCAGGCATTTGGTGCACCGTACCTCTTTCGTGCACTCACTCTTGAAGTGCCCCAGATCACCGCAATTAAAACACGGCGCCGGCTTCTTCTTACCCTTCCTCTGCTTTTTGAAGCCATTGGAATTGCCTGGTAGGAGGTAAGAAGAATTCTTAGTCTGATTGCTTTTTTTACCCCTGACAACCGTCCACTGCCCCTCCTCTGCTCCGTCGCCGTGAGCCCCAGTAGTAGTCCCGTCAAGTACCTCCCCTTCGTGGGGATGTTTGATGTGAGATAACACTTGGCGGCTCTCCGGAGATGAGTGCATCAGGAGATGCTCGGTGGTGGGGTTGACTGGGGCTTCTGAGGGTTGCACAAGCTGTTCGACAGCTACCCCTCCCCCTCTCCTCTGTTTGGTTGGATTAGAGTCTCTATGTCTCTCCGAAGAAGTGGACTGGTAGGAGATGAATTGTTGAGGATGATTGGTTGTGTTGTGGAATGAACGGTTGTGAGATGGATCTGCATTGTTGTTGGGGTTGTGAGGCTGATGGAAGTGAGTCCGTTTGGTACTGGGTTTGGAGACGAAGTTGTTGTATGGTTTGCGATCAGTTTGATGCCTCTGCTCATGCACTCTGCCCTTACTGCTGTGCTGTCCCACACTTTGAGGATGGAAGTGCTCCTTCGGGGGGGATCTCTTACGCCACATGTGGCCAGTAGGAGGACCACCTTGTTGGGCCCTCCTCTCAGCGAACTCAGGCCTCCGAAGTGTAACCTGGTCCCTGGCATGCGTCCCAGAGGAGCGATGATGACCGTAGTCGCTCCCCCGATGGCGCGGAGGCGCACGAATGTGCGCATGCGTCGGGGAGTGGACTCTGCTGAGCTCCCGTAGGTCTCTCTCCTCCGAGTACGAGACCATCATTGGGGGTACCAACATAGCAGCGGGGGCAGAGTCTTGGGGAAGCACACCCAGAGGCGGTGCAGGGGGGAGAGCGTCAAGGATTGCAGACTCCTTAGCCTGCTCAAGCAATGGCTGGGCAGGTGCTGAATGAGGAGGGGTGGGTGGGTGGCGGACCCGCTCATTGGGCCCGCACCCACTCAGCTCAAGAAGAGTTAGCATGGTTCGGAGAACGGGAAGGATGGAGAAGCAAGACAGCAGAGAAGAGGACGGGGAAGAAGAAGAAACAGAGAGAGGTGGTGAAGGCTGTCGACAAGAGGAAGAGAAAAAGAGAGTGGTCAGAACGAAGGGAGGGAGAATATGGGTAGAGAGGGGCTCAAAGAAGGAGACGAGGTCTGGGTTGTTGGTCGGCGTTGGAACACCGGGGATGACTGTAGAGGGGAAGGGAAGAGGAGTTGGGAGGGAGCTTCATTTTTGTTTTTTTTTACGTTCTCCATTCTTACAACCAAACCAATGTTGTTAAAACCAAACTGGCCAACGAACTGAAAAGATGTCCGGTCCGGTTTATTTATAAGTCAACCGGTTCAGTGCCGGTCGAATCGAGCCAGTATGACGAAGATTTATATAAATTCAATCATGATGTCTATATATATATTCTTTATACTAGTGGAAAATGGCAGTGCACCAAGTGATTGATTTAAACTATATGTATGGGTATATAAGCTCTAAACTCAAAATTAATTACAATTTGAAGAAACATAAATGAATTGGAAATAAATATATAAACAAACTGAAAATCTATATTGTACCAAAAAAGTAAAGAAATAAATGTAATATCCTATTTACACTAGTTCAATCTCCATCAAAACTAATTCATATTTAAAATCAACTGACACCTATTTAAGCTACTTGTACTAGTAGTCTACACGTGCGATGCACGTTTTAATAAATATAATTTTTCAAAATAAAAATTTAGACGTAGTCTTGACTTGAACTTAGGACCTCCTTTATAATAGTTATGCACGTGCGTTGCACGGATTGATCGAATGACAAAATATTTACAAATGACACTAAGATCTTCTCCCATTATAATATTAGAGATAACTAACAACCTTTTTCATGGGAAACAAAATTAATAAAATTAATTTAAAACTTAAGTGACTTAATCCACTCAAAATAAAGAATATAATTAATAAAACATGTAATTATAATTTAAATAAAATCTTAACTATTTTAAAAAGATATATATTATCTATTGATTTCGTTTTATTTTGATATTATAAATTCATGTTATGTAATGCACGTGCAATATGTATTTACTTTAAGTCATTTAATTTTAACCGTTAAATCAATCAAACAAATAAAAGGTTGAGATTTGCTCAGTATGGAAATGGAAATAAAAAATTTATTTATCTACTAATATTGATATCAGAGTTTGTCACTTTGTCACTTTGAGTTTGTAACCAAATAAACATTTTTTAAATATTTTTTTTCTCACAAATAAAATACATACGTTGCACGTGTAACTCCAACTCTATTTATTAACATGTTCATCACGCGTGTAAATCAAAGTTTTTTTTTTCTTCACCAAACAAATAATTTTTAAATTTTTTTGTCACAAAACAAATACTTACGCCACACGTGCAACTCCAAATCTATTTCGTAACACATCACCGTACGTACAATTCAAAGTTTTTCTTAAAATTTTTTTTTTAAAATACGTGCAGTGCCCGTTCAGCTCCAAGTTTTTTAAAGTTTAAGGCATTCATCACAAGTGCTGTTTCAACTCCAACTTTTTATCAAAACGTGCATCGCACGTGAAAATTACTAGTTCTTTTATAATAGTAATGATTTATACAATATAATTATAATATCGCAGATTTGCGAGTGGCTACAAGACTCTTCTAATTAACCACGGGTTCGACGAAACCCCGCCTTCAGCAATTCGAGTTGTTCTCGGATTATTAATTTATCCCAAGCAATTTGAATGCTGCTTGGATTATTCTATATTTTGGTTGATACCGTGTAACTTTATATGCTTTATTAATTAATTCTTATTCATGAAACACTTTTTTTATCACCCACGGTTCTCTCGCAACAAAAAAAATCCTATCCTATCCTTTATATATATATATAGTTATATACTATTATTTTTCACCTGCGATGCACGTTTTGATAAAAGTTGGAAGATTTTCACGTGCGGTATTTTTGGAGTTGGACGTGCGTTCCACGTAATTGAAAAAAATATTTTGAAGAAAAATCTACAATTTGTACGTGCAATGTACGTGTTCATTAAGTAGAATTTGAGTTGTACGTGTAACTTATGGGTATGTTTAGTATTAAAAAATATTATAAAAATGTTTTGTACGTGCATTGCACGTTTTAAATAGGTGTAATTTTTTTTATTTGTTTATTTTTTTTGTAATTAATGGGATAGTTGAGTTGCACGTGCAACGCACGAATTTGTATGTTGACAAATGACAACTCCAACTCTCCAATTATAATATTAGAGATATATACATATCTTTACTATTTTAATATGGGAGAGTTGGGGTTTGTAACCAAACAAACCCTAACTTTGTAACTAAACAAACCTGTGCAATACACATCCAAACTAAATCCAACAATTGTGTCACTCAAATCAAAACATTCAAATATAATTTTTTTTTTATATTTGTTATATATATCTATTTAATTTAATGATTATACTTTTAGTAGGCGTGCATGACACGTACATCATACTAGTATATATACACGCACATGCGGTGGCTGCAGGCCGCCTCTTATATTCAACCCTGAAACCCTAGCACCAAGAAGAAGATATATATAAATATATGGCCCTATCTCCAAACCCTAAAGAAGAAGAAGAAGAAGAAGATGATAACTATCGGCCATGGTCAGATCTCCATACATCCCTCCTCCTCCAAATCGTCTCCCACATCTTCCAACTCATCGATTACGTTCGATTCACATCCGTCTGCTCCTCATGGCGTTCCTTTCAGCCGTTCCGACTCACCGCTTCTCTTGACCCATGTCTTATCACCCCTTGTTCAAGATCAGGTTATTATACCATCACCCGTCCTCCTAAAAAAGACGAATTCTGCCACTTCCTAAGAATTCCTGGCACCTCGTCTTGCACTCTCCAAGCTTCCTTCTTTGGTTGGCTTCTCTTCTCTACTTATATAAACCAACCCGAAGTCGAAAGACAAGAAAAAGCAAAGAAAAGAAAGGAGATGACGAAGAACAACGAGGTATTCAACTTGTTCCTATTCAATCCTGTCACCGGCACACGAATTGATCTCCCTTCCTGCAATCGTAGAGATTACACATCCTTTCTTCTCTCGGCCCCACCAACTGATCCCAACTCTGTATTCTTCATGACGGCTAGTTCCAAAAATTTTAACTTCATGTTCTGTCGACCAGGTGTCGACACCGAGTGGTCTGGCAACTCAGGTCCTGAACCAGAATTTAGCGATAGTTATTTTGGTTACAATTACATGGTTTCATGTGGAAGGAGTGTTTACTTTCTCAGTCATCGTCGTCCCTCACCACATTATACCGACCCTTTGTGGCACAAGTATGGCGTGGCTTACGATCTTTTGGGAAGTAGATGGCCAGAAGTAGTGACCTGCAGCTGGTTGCATCCTCTGTGTTCACCAGGCTGTTCAGATTATATATGCGACTCTTGTGATTTGTATCCTGTAGAGTCTTCTGGAGAGATTCTGGCAGTTATCGTATATGTTAAAGATTACGCATATCATTTCAGAGTTTATAAGGTGGATGAAGAGAGAAAAAATTGGTTGAGAGTGCGGAGTCTTCAAGACCGAATACTCTACTTGGGATTGATGAGCTCAGTATCTATTCCTGCATCCACAACGAGAACTACTGGTACAATCAACTTGGAAGGAGGAGGCAACCAGATCTATTTGGCATTGGGTAAAAAAGATTCTGTTCTAGGTATTACTCAGCCCTTAGTACTGACCAGCGGGCCTATCAAAATGACAGCTACTCGATTTTCCAGTGATGGTTCACTATGGCTGCAGCCTCTGGCCTCTGAAGTGGATATTGTCTTTGCAGAAAATGTTTCCCAATAAAAGGAAAAAAAAAAAACAGTGAGTATGCAAGTTTAAGTGTTTAGCTTCTAATGGACGGAATAAATTTGAATCTTTTAATGTTAATGTAACAAAACTCTAAATTTTGTTTCTCATAGCTTAGTTCTTTGATTCAGTTTTGGTTCCATAACTTTATATTGTAGATTAATTAATTAATTAATTAATTAATTTTGTCATTAAAATAATTATAGCACTCTTTTTTCTCTCTAAAGGACTGAAATAGTGGGCTAGGTCTCTTATGAGAAATGTTACATTTACATCAAATCTTATTCTAAACATACAGATTTTTTTCCCAAACCAACCTACTTTTTGAAAGTTTTTCCCAAACCGACCTATTTTTTTTTAAATTCCCAAAGCGACCCACTCGGTCTTTGAAAGACCGACACTCGGTCTTTGAAAGACCGAGTCTAGTATAAACTAGCGCGGTCTTTCAAAGACCGAGTCTTGCACTTTAGGGGTTTTAACTGCGCAGATCTCCTTTCTTCTTCTTCTCGACTTTATTTACTTTTCGTATTTTTTCTTCTTCTCTTTATCCCTCAACGAATTTGGATTTGGTAGGTGTTGTAATATTTTTAGTTAGTTTCATTTTGTAGTTTTTTAATGTTCTGTCTCGAGTTTAGAGTAGTATGTTGTTAATGTCTCTAGTTTTTTCAATGTTCTGTTGGGCATATGTTGAGATGATATTGTGGAGATGTTATTGAAATTGTTGATGTGGTTGTGGATATGATATTAACAATATTGTGGAGATGTTATTGAAATTGTTGATGCGGTTGTGGATATGATATTAACAATATTGTGGAGATGTTAATGAGATTGTTGATGTGGTTGTGGAGATGTTAATGAGATTTTTGATATTGTGGAGATGTTGGACATATGGAGATGTTAATGAGTTTGTTGATATTGTGGAGATGTTAATGAGTTTCTGGAATTGTGGAGATGTCGTGGAGATATTGTGGAATTGATTGAACTCAAGACTCGGTCTTTCAAAGATCGTTCTAAATATAACTAGACTCGGTCTTTGAAAGACCGAGTCTTACGTCTGTAAGTGATATTTTACAATCAGCATCAAGACTCGGTTTTTGAAAGACCGAGTCTTGTTAAAATGACAACGGTCTTTGAAAGATCGAGCCTTGAAGCTGATTGAATTTTTTTGCAAAAAACTTCAAGACATTTTGATTCGAATATATTTGAAACTTATTGATTCCAAAATACTCTCTTTGGCCAATATTTAAACCTCAATCAATCATACATTTTCGAAAATTAAACACATCCAAACTTACTAGCTTCACGGCAACTATCAATCAAATCATGTACACTTTTAGCAAAAAATATTTTCTTCACATAAAAGCTTACTAGCTTCCTGTCGACGAGTAGTAAAGTAAGAGTTGAGACGTAAGAAGATCGTCTCAACAATCGTAGTTACTGGTAAACTACGGACTCTTTTCAAGACTGAATTGAAGCATTCTGACAGGTTCGTAGTCATTATTCCATATCTTCGACCTTCATCTGCATAAAGTACCCATTTCTCAACCATCATACTTGCATGAGTTGATTATACCAAGTAATTCTATGAACCTGAGTTTATAGAATTTCTATGGTTTTTCTATCGGAGGTGGAGTGCTATTTGGTTTTTCCATATCTTCGATCCTCATACTTGTATGAGTTGATTATACCAAGTAATTCTATGAACCTGAGTTTATAGAATTTCTTTGGTTTTTCTATCATCTCAGCAAAATACTTGTATGAGTCAATCTTCTGAAATGGATATTTCTTCCCGATGACATGGACATGCTACCTCCGATGAGTTGGAGAAATAGAATAGAGTAAGGTAGAGAGAGAGAAGAAGAAGAAAGGAGATCTGCGCTTTTAAAATCCCTAAAGTGCAAGACTCGGTCTTTGAAAGTATAAACTAGCACGGTCTTTCAAAGACCGAGTCTTGCTCTTCGATTTTTTGAAGTGCAAGACTCGGTCTTTGAAAGACCGCGCTAGTTTATACTAGACTCGGTCTTTCAAAGGCCGAGTGGAGTGGGTCACTTTGGGAATAAAAAAAAAGTAGGTCGGTTTGGGAAAAAATTCAAACATACACCATTTAATGTTGTGGGACCCATTTTTGCTAAAAGACAAATCTAAATTAATGGATAAGTGCTGACCCATTTGGATTGTGAGACCCGGTTTAATTTTACATAATCCAAAACCCAAACCCACATCCAGAACATCAACAGCCATACAAAAACACATCATCTCCTAACCCATAAAATCAGATTACATGTACATGCATTTTAAAAATCCACAAAATGTTGCCTCCTCTTTTAATTCACCAGTATAGATTCTGACACTAAATCATTTGGCATTTCTGAAGGAGAAAAAATTGATATTACACCCCAAAATAATAGCATGCACTTAGCGTTTTCCTTTTCTAAGGATGAGTTTAGACCCCAAAACACACAAAAATTCATAGGCATATATATACCATGTATAAGTAGAAGTGTTACTATTTTTTAATCATTCATCTCGATATATTATTTTGGCACTAAATTCTTCTGCGTTTCAAAATGACCAAAAAAAACAACATTTAGTGTAGTTTTTGGTCATTTTGGTCATTTTGAAACCACATTATCCAATAACTATTTTTTAATAAAATTTCAGATTGTTTGGTTTATCCAACCGCATTTTATACTCTCATTTTAAAAAAACAGTTTTTTAAAAAAATTTTATTACCAAACAGCATTTTACAGTTTAGTTTTCAGAAAAAATTATTACCAAACAGGTTTTACAATCTCATTTTCAGAAAACAGTTTTCAGAAAAAATTTAGCGTTTTCATTTTGCAGCAGAAAACAATCCTCATAAAAATATCTTCCAAATATAAAAATGTGAGAAAAACAATCCTCATAAAATTATATTCTGAAATTAAGAAAAGCCTTTTAAAACCAAATTTACATTGATTTTAGTGTAACCCTCCCTAAAATTAAGCCATTAACAATGACAATTATTTCCATAATTTACCAAGGCCAAAAATGCCGATGAGATGCATTCTTACCTACCTTTTCCAGTGTATTTTTCTTCATATATGTTATCAATAATTTGTATTGTTGATTTTTTTATGGCTGTTGGTGTTCTTGCTGTGAATTTGGGTTTTGGATTGTATAAAATCAAACCGGATCTCACAATCCAAATGGGTCAGCACTTATCCATTAATTTAGATTAGTCTTTTAGCAAAAATGGGTCCCACAACATTAAATGGTGCATGTTTGAGGTAAGATTTGATGTAGGTGTAGCATTTCTCGTCTCTTATATATTGGTTCTTTGCATTCAATATGATACGACACGTCATGGGTGTGTACCATAAAAGAATATGAAGCATAGTCGGTAGCCCAGAATCAGAACGCTTAATCCCCTGTGCTTGGAACACAAGAGATCATGATCAGCATTAATGCTAATCTAGAAGGTGTGAAGCTGTATCTGTATGAAGGTATATATTCTACACAGATATCCTTCTAGCTGTTAATTATCTGTCGCATGCTAGTCATGAATGGCCTCTTAGGCTATATGCCTTTTCTGATAAAAAGAAAAAAAACTTTAAATTATCATTTCCTAAATGTTCTCCATAATGATCCATTAATTTGTATCATTGCTTGTGGCGGTTTTGTTTAATTATTGCGATTTTTTTGTCTCTCTTACAATTTCTCGCGAACGATCTATGAAAAAGTTGGTGAAGCGCTGCGATGTATAGATAGTGCATGGTGTTTGAGCAGGTCTTTCCGATGCCTGATGAAGGATCCAATTTGAATCATAGTCATCACTTTAAGAAGTTACTTCATAAAGTGACGACGATCTTGATTAGCTGAATCTTGATTTTCTATCATAAACTACTTTTTTAGTTGTCTATGTTATGTCCTGTTATGCTATGATGACTAAATAAACAGTTGTCTCTTATGATTTACCTTTACAGAATCTGGAACATTTACTTGCCATGAGACTACAAAAAGGTTTTGGAATTTACTAGATGCAGAAAACCTTGCATTACAAGTCCCAACTTTTTCCCCAAGCAAAATGAAGAAAGTAATCGGTATAAAAAGAAAATAATTCATAAATAATCAGAATAATTATCTTATCTCTCCAAATGTTTGACCTTATATATTGAACACAACCTCCATTCTGTTTCCCTTCTCAAACACAAAACAAATGCAAAATCTTACCAAACAAATGTAAGTGTTAGGAATTGTCGCCTTAAATACACGGGGCACTGAGTACTTGAAGTTGAAGAAGAAGAGGAGGAGACAAAGAAGTAAGAGAAGACAAGCAGCGAGTAGAAGAATGCAGCCTGGAGGGTTGCGGTCGACCGACCTGGGGGTGCGGTCAAACGACCCTACACTACAAGACTAACAGCCTTTACCGGCATTTTTTTGGATATTTATCGGCATTTATAAATCCCGCTGTAGATACCACCGGCTTTTTATAAATTGCCGGTGCAAGTGTCGCTGAATCGTGTGTCGCTGTAGCTCAGGGACATTCACTAGCATTTTTTACGACCGCCGGTGTAGGTTAAAACTACACCAGCGGTCATAAAAATACCGGGGAATGTGTGGTTTCGTTTGGAAGTACTGTTTTCGGCCATCACCTACACCGGCGTTTTTAAAACACCGGTATAGACTGACAGTTTTTTGCTGAAAGCTACATCGACGCTTGTAAAAACGCTGGTGCAGCTATATTTTTAAATTTTTTTTAAAAAATTAAAAATAAAAAAAAAAAACCTTCAGCACTCTTATTAATCAGAACCAATTGCAAAACTAAAAGAGACCCATTATAATATATATGAATGAAGGAATAATAGTATAATATCATCAAATTGTAATCTCATAAACATAATAATGTGATCTCACCACATTCATAACAAAAATATGGAGTTCAAAATATTGAGTTACAAAGAGTGAAAAAGATTATTTTCACTGTCAAAATACTAACTGAGATGAAACTTATACTTTTATAATACTCATGAGATAACTGTCAATTGAAACCACAACATAAGTTCAAACAGAATCATTTCATCACTAGTCACTCCTCTGTAAATCATAGTATGTGTTGCTGCTAATTTTGGTGTGGGAGCAAACAGATAGAATTTGTGGATTCTTGAGAAAACGAACAAGGCAAACTTGTTGACCTGTTGACCTTCACCAATGTATTGACTTGGTCTCTTGCCGCCGCCGCGAACCTGCAAAAAGTGCAAGACACCAGGGGGGATCCCGGCGACACACCCTCCGACGCTCTTGTCAGTAATCTGAATGGTTAAGCAAGAACTTTAAACTGGAAAAGTATTGATTACCTCTTAATAGTGGTGGATGAGGGGTATTTATAGTCGCCTTAGGGATCTGTTTCAAGATATGAATATATCTCTACTTTCCGGTGTGAATGGATAGAAGCGGTTAAGATCACTTCTTAGGGATAATTATGAACCTGAATTCTTCTTTATCCTTCTGAACTGGTTTGTAACGGGTTAGATACCGTACCTAGTAAGACGTACAGATCCGTTTATGGGATATTGGGCTTTGAAGAAAAACCCAGTTCCCATTTCAGACCCGTTCGTAGGTGAAATTACCGTTTTACTTCTGAGCTTTAAGATTCGTGTCCGATTTGAACGGTCCCAGTTTAATCCCAGTTTAACACTCCTGGAGACTGAGTTTTACAGTCTTCGAGGAGTAGTTTTGTTGTTCTAATGGCGTATGGGATTTTATCGGTGTTCTTAAGGGAGTTTGGATCTTTCTCGGGGTGTAACGGTGTTATTCTGGGCTTGTAAAATGCCCAAAAATATCCTCGGAATTTTCTAAATTTTTGGTGATTTTTCTAGATTCTTTTGAATTTTTCCTCAAATTTTGAATTTTTTATTCATTTTACGAATTAAATAATTAATCATCGAAAATATTAATTAATTATTCTAATTTAATAATTATTTTTTCAGAATTATAAAATAATTTTACAAATTAATAATTATTTTTAGAATTTTTAATTAATTTTTTTCGATTTTTAAATATTTTTTCGGATTTTTTAAATAATTAAAACAAATAAATAAATAAATAAATTAATTAAATATTACCTGGACACGTGGCATGTTTCTAAGCGTCGATCATGATCAGATGAGCGCGCATCGCAAGGCAGATCACGTTCTGGACACGTGGTGCGTTTCTGAGCGTCGATCGTATCGTGACGTGAATTTTGAGAAGACCGGACAGCGCATGTAGGTCGGTATGGTTTTTTCTCCAATTTCAAGGTCGGCACCTCGGCAACCGGCCGACCCTTCGAGATGAAGCCATGTGGCATTGCCACGTGGTGATTTTTTTTTGCTTTCTTTCCCGCCCCGTTCTTTCTCTTCTTCTTCCCTGCTCTTTCTCCCGCCTCTGTTCCCTTCTCTTCTTCTCCGTCTTCAACTCTCTTCTTCGACCTTCGTCATCTCGTGAGAGGTCGAAGGGGAAGCTCGGAGCTCGCTATTGGAGCTCGGAGTTGGGGTCGACGAGGAGAGCTCGGCGAGGAAGAAGAGGAGTTCGGCTTGAGAGCGTTGAGCTTGGTGGTCGACACACACGACGTGGTGGTCGGCGAGGAGCTGTGGTCGAGCTCAGCAAGGGGAGCTCGTGAAGGAGTGGAGTTCGGAGCTTCGACGACGGAGACAGCTCGGGAAGGAGATGGGTCGAGCTCGGTGATGGGGGAGTGGAGCTCTCCCGTGGGTTCGTCGAGGAAGGAGCTCGGCGAGTCGGAGTCGAAGCTCGTCGAGGCTTCGATGAGGAAGAGGCATGGCGAGGAGGTGAAGCCATGTCGACGCTTGGCAAGGAAGTTGGGTTCAGAGCTTTGGAGCTTTGTGAGCTCGGTGACGGAGCTCGGTGGTGGTTGTCGAGTGAGGAGAGCTCGACTGCGAGCGGTGTTGAGGAAGAGGGAGACGGAGGTTGAAGGAGGCGTTGGTTCTTCTTCCTCTGGTTTTGGCGAGAATTCTGGAGAAGAAGAGGGTAACGGTTTTGATGAGGAAGAGGAAGCCTGAGTGTTGAAGAGGAAGAAGTAGACTGTGGGGGGTTTTGGTGCCAAATCATAGGATGAAGCGGTATGGGGCTTTGGGTTCGGGTCCCTAACGTGTCCAGACCCGACCCTTTTACTCCAAATTTTTTTTCGCACTGCTTCTTGTTCGGCAAATCCGAGCACTGATTTTGAGGCACATTTTTTGCCATTTTGCAGTTCGGTAGATCGGTAGCTCGAATTTCAGATCCGAGCTACGTGGCTCAATCTGGACGGTTGATCACGATCATGGCGCGAATCATGAGACAGGAGGCTCAGATTTCAAGAAAATGTTATCTTGTCGTTTTGTGGAGATGTGGCACGATCTGAGCCGCTCATCAGATTCGGACACGAATTTTGAGACAATCTGACGGTGAAACTGGCTCGGCGGCATTTTTCTCCATATGTGGAGGTCGGTACCCCGGCACCTCAGCATTGTGGCTCAGTAGCTCGGCCATGGCGGAGCTCATTGAGGTGAGCTCGACGACGGAGGAGGGGTCGGAGCTCGACGAGGAAGGGGGGTCGGCATATGGGAGAGGTGAAGAGCTCCGAAGCTTGGTGATGTGCTGTTTGGTTTTGGAGATTCTTGAAGAGGAGATCCACTCCTAGGGGTGGAGAAGACGTGCTAGGAAGATCCTCGTAAGAGCCATGGGAAGACCCATTCTTTGAAGTGAGTTCAAGGAGCAACTCTATGGGAGAGTTTTGAGCTCCGAACTTGCTTAGAAGAGGCCCGCTTTGGAGGCGAGCGGAGCGAAGAGCTTGACTCTAGGTGAGAACCATCTGTGAGATGAGTGTGAGGAGGAACTCCAGGGGATAGTTGTGCTCCGAACCCGTTGTTTAAGTGAGAGAATCAACAATTGTAGGAGCAGTTCCGAATGGCGAACCACTTCTAACTCGTTTAAGAGCAAGTTATTTGAAGAGGAATCGAGCCAAGTGTTGGACTCTGAACTCGTCGTTTAAGAGAGTATCAACGGTTGTGGGAACAGTTCCGAATGGCTAACCACTTCTAACTTGCTTAAGAGCAAGTTATTTGAAGCAGAATCGAGCCAAGTGTTGGACTCCGAACTCGTTGTTAGAAGGGGGTAACGAGGTGTAGGAGCAATTCCAAATGGCGAACCACTTCTTACCTGCTTATGAGCGAGTAATTTGAAGCGGACTCGAGCCAAGTGTTGGACTCCGAACTCATTGTTAGAGCTTAGTAAGTTGCGGGAGCAGCCAGGTAGAAGAAACTGGACTCTGAACTCACCATTTAGCGAGTCGTGACTCGGAGAGATAGAGATGAAGCAAGAGTAATAAGTTTCAATGAAAAAATGTAAAGTTTTATTGAGATAAACTAAGTGGCCGCTTCAATAGGGCAAGCCATTATTACATGCTATTGGCCGGGTTACAAGCATCGACCTTACTGAAAATCAAGATTCTACTTCTACGATAAGGTGAAGACCTCTTGGGAGGAGCTGAGTCTTGAAGCTCGATGGGCCTTTCTGTTCATTTGTTGGCTCCTTAGGGGGGAAGCTCAGCCCCCTATTTTTGGACGAACTTGGTCAGGTGCCCCCGCTGTATGAGTTCTTCGATCTCCTCCTTAAGAGCCCGACAATCATCCGTGTCGTGGCCGTGGTCACTGTGAAAGCGGCACCACTTATCCTTGTTCCTCTTCTTGCCAGGTGTATTCATTCTAGGGGGAGCACGGAGTAGCCCTTCCTTGTCCACCTCTATAAGAACTTTTGATATATTAGTAATGAGAGGGGTGAACTTCTCAAAACGAGGAGTCGGACGGCGCTGGCCGTTGCCATCCTTCTACAATTTTTGGGACCCCTCTTCGCTTGTATTCTTTCGTTTGTTCCCGAAAGATGTCTCCTCAAGAGTAGGGGGTTGAGAGCCTCTTTCGCTCATATGTACTTCTCCACCCTAAGTAGGAGTTCTGAGAAGTTCCAAGGAGGCTTCTTGGCAAGGGACGCCCTGAGGTTGGCATTAGTGACATTGCGATCGAATGCGGCTGAGGCTACTGATTGGTTGAGGAGGTAATAGACCGGGCTTCGGCGGTGAAGTGTCGAACGTAATCCCTTAGGCGTTCACCCTTTTCTTGGTTGAGGGTCACCAGGGATACACTTGTTTTCTCGGCCCGGCGGCTACTCACGAAATGAGTAAGGAAGAGCCCTTCGAACTGATTGAATGAGAAGATGGAGGCCGGGACGAGTTGAGAGTACCGTTCTCTTGCAGGCCCCTTCAACGTGGCACGGGAGATCTTGCAGAGGAGGGCGTCTGAAGCATGGTGGATCATCATGAGAGTTTTGAAACTCTCTATGTGATCTGCGGGGTCTGACTCCCCGGTATACGACTCAAAGTGAGGCGATTTGAAGTTCTCTGGAATGGGGGCCTCCATGATGGTGCGGGAGAATGGAGGTCTGCCCGGGCGGAGGTTTATCGCCCGTTGCTCTTCTTCCCTATTAATTCGGCCGAGGTGCCTCTCCATCTCGTGGAGACGGTGGTAGACTGAGTCTTCTCTTTGATCATATCTTGCCGAGCCCGAGGACTCATCTTCGTACGAGGATGGACTGGGGCTGAGGCGATGGTAGCTTGGAGAAGGGCGAAGACTAAGAGTGTGAAGGCGGTGGCTCCTAGCTGGCTCATGAGTAGGTGGCCTTTGGTCGTTCTTTGGGGCGATATTGAGGGCCCGTAAGACTGTCGCTTGGAAGTCTTGAAAATTTGCCCTTGTGACTGGTGCCTCTCCAGCTTGGCGGTCCCTATGTGTGGCTCGGCTTACTGGAGAATGAGTTCTCCGCCGATGACGCTGAGGGGACTCTCTTCGCCTCCTCGGGGGAGGGGATCTTCTAGTCCTCGGTCGGCGGGGGGTCCGGATTCTTAAGGCCCCTGGGTGCTCAAGTTGATGGACTCCACCAAGGGCTCGCCATCCATTCAGGCGAGTTCTGAGGTCGACCCCCTTTTGGCGGTTGGCAATCACTTGACGAAGATCCCGCTCAGGAGGGCTTTGAGAAGCCATAGATTCAACTGAAGGATTTGGACCCGCGACATGGTCATGGGGAGGATGTTGCTTCGGACGACTCTGACGGGAGCCCCCCTGGGCAACCCCCCGAGACCCTGGAGGGGCATGTTAAGGAAAAGCACCTTGAGCTGGAGGGAGGGGAGGAGGAAGAGAAGTGGTTTTTCGGTTGGAGACCGCTGCCTTCCCCTTCTGTTTTGGATGCATGGCTTGAAACTAGTATCACTGATGAAGTTAGGTCGGGTTGCTTTTTCGGTTTCCACAGACGGCGCCAATCTGTTGCTGCTAATTTTGGTGTGGGAGTAAATAGATAGAATTTGTGGATTCTTGAGAAAACGAACAAGGCAAACCTGTTGACCTTCACCAATGTGTTGACTTGGTTTCTTGTCGCCGCCGCGAACCTGCAAAAGTGCGAGACACTAGGGGGGATCCCGGCGACGGACCCTCCGACGGTCTTGTCAGTAATCTGAATGATTAAGCAAGAACTTTAAACTGGAAAAGTATTGATTACCTCTTAATAGTGGTGGATGGGGAGTATTTATAGTCGCCTTAAGGATCCGTTTCAAGATATGAATATATCTCTACTTCCCGGTGTGAATGGATAGAAGCCGTTAAGATCACTTCTTAGGGATAATTATGAACTTGAATTCTTCTTTATCCTTCTGAACTGGTTTGTAATGGGTTAGAACCCGTATCTAGTAAGACAGATCCGTTTATGGGTTATTGGGCTTTGAAGAAAGACCCAGTTCCCATTTCAGACCCGTTTGTAGGTGAAATTACCATTTTACCCCTGAGCTTTAAGATTCGTGTCCGATTTGAATGGTCCCGATTTAATCTCATTTTTAGCCATATAAGTATGCAACTTCAGTTACATAATCAATCTCATCATCACTTAAAACCAATGAGAAAGAACAATCTCATTTTCAAACCCAAGCAACAAGCATTGGTTTTAGCAACAAACATAAATAGCCAATAGTTTCCCTCCCCAAAAGTTCATTAGGTGCCAAGTTTCACATTGCATACCCGCATACCCCAGACATCATCCAATTTGATGAACACTTCATTTAAGAAAGGAGATAGTGAAGGGCTCAAATGAATCAGAAGATGGTGTCAATTTTAGCAGCCAAACAAAGAAAATACAGATTCCAAAAGGAAAAGAAAGAAAAATTAAAGCCAAAAAAAAAGTTCGTGTCCAAAACCATTTAAACCTTCATATCAGATCCCTATTTCAAAGAACAGCTACATAAACTATAGTTAATCACCTGTAGGAACACCACGACCAAGCAGACAGACCTTATCTGAATGCAACTTTCTGAATGTAACCAACCACACCAGGTATGAGTTCAAAAACCAACACTAGGTAGAGGCCGCAAACAAAAGAACGGCATACCCAAAAACAGATACTCTAAAAAACCAACACTAGAAGTGATTGCAGCATGTCCTATTCAAAAATCCACATTTTAACACCCAGTACACCACAGTCAAAAACAGATACTCTCTTTGTATCAACCCCCATCATACTGAGCCCTAATCAGGAAAGCAGCTTGAAGGGAGATACTAAATAGTTGGTCAATAGCAAAAAGATTTTATGTACAATGATGAAAAAAAGGCATTCAATTTTAAGTTGTCAACAAGCTCTTCAAAGTAAACATATTTTCTACATAATTTCTACACATAAATCAAAGCAGCAGAATAGAAACACCTAGAAAAAGATATAAATTAAGTGTAATGCTATATCACTGATAGTCTAGTACAATTTTCAAGTTCTGTTGAGTAAAAACTATAATTATAAGGTTGGCAAAAGGCACTTTGACTAAAAAATCTAATAGATTTTCCTGTAAGAAATTTTAAGAACCATTAAAACGCTTATATCTTCATAATATATGCATTAGAGTTCAGATTATAGATCCTTCAAAATGTATAATTTGTCACACAATTCTGCAACTTCAAATTTGTTGCTTTCTATACGTATACTTTCTTTATCCTTGGGCGACAATAGTCAAATAAATACATTGCCAGATTCAATTAGATACCAACTATTCTTCATTTTTTTGTACTTCCAATGCCAATTTTCATTTTCAGAAGAAATACACTGATGGTTTAAGAATATAGGCAACGTCCCATGTTGACAGTACACTCCTTGTTTGGACAAGCATTACAAAAACCCATCTTCTCCTCCAAATTCACATATTAAGAAGACATATAGCATCCATAATTAGATGGGCATATTACTCCCTAACAAAACACGCAAACAAGAAAAATATAATCCACCCCAATTCAACAAAGTTAAAAGTAATTCAAAATAGAAACCACCAAAATGAAGAACACTGATACGAAGAGAAAACAAATCAAAGAAGAAAGAAAATGAAAGGGGCGGCGAAGGCGCAAGTGCAAAATATTGTAATCTCATAAACATAATAATGTGATCTCATCACATTCATAACCAAAATATGGAGTTCAAAATATTGAGTTACAAAGAATATTTCATAAGTTCAGATACATTATCCATGAGATAGTAACTAAGATGAAACTTATACTTTTATAATACTCATGAGATAACTGTCAATTGAAACCACAACATAAGTTCAAACAGGATTATTTCATCACTCTAGTCACTCCTCTGAAATTAATAGTATGCAACTTCAGTTACATAATCCATCTCATCATCACTTAAAACCAATGAGAAAGAACAATCTCATTTTCAAACCCAAGCAACAAGCATGAACATTATCTTAGAAAATAATACTCATCTAGACATCATGATATAATTGTATATAAAGTTTAGATAATAAAATTTCCATCACTAGTCGCTCCTATATTAAAAAATCATAGTGTGCAACTTCAGATACATTATCCATCTCATCTTCAAATTCAGACAAAAAACAAAAAAACAACTCGTGAAGCTGCACTAACCTGAAGCAAGAGTTTCAAATCAAAGATAAAAATTTGGTGGATCTCCCTCATTTTATTACCAGCTCATCATCCATATCAACCACATTATCGACCTCTACTTCATCTTCTAGAGATTAACTTCTTAACCGGCGTCATGCCAATTTAATACAATGAGCAACATCCTCCTCAATTTCCCATGAAGCAAAAAATGACACTTCTGAGTACTTGGTGGCCAAATTAGGAATTATACCTTCATTTATTCTCAAACTTCTATGGAAGTTGCATTCCATATACTATATTAATCTGGAATATAGTATACACGCATACCTAGTCATACAAGCATACAAGTATACCCTCAAGAACATACAAGTAAGCAAAATTAGAGAGTTGGGAAAAATTGTAGAACCAATCTCAAGAACATACCAACTACATCATACCTAGGGTTTGTGTAGAAATTTCAGAAACAAAAATTTTAAAAATAAAACAATTCAGAAATTTCAAGAACAAACCTAGGGTTTGTGTAGAGGAAGGGGCGATGGCGGGGGAGGGGGCGACGGCGGGGGAGGGGGGTGACGATGGTGGAAGTGCCGACGGCAGGGTAGGGGGAAGGGCGATGGGATAGCCATGGGGGAAGGGGCTACGACGGAGGAGGGGGCGGTGATGGGGGGAAGGGCCAACAGATGGCTCTGGAGGAGGCGGCGATGGGGAATGTGGCGACGTCGGGGGAGGGGGGGGCGGGGGAAGGGAGGGGGGCGGCGATGGGAGGAGGAGGAGGGAGATGGAGAGAGAGATATAGAGTGAAAAAATCGATTTAGGGATTTAGTAGAATGGGAGAGAGAGAGAGATAATGAGTGCGTTAACTTATCCCTTATCTACACCGGCATTTCACAAAAAAAATGCCGGTGTATACCTACATACACCGGCATTTTTTACATACGCCGGTGTAGAGTTGGGTTTTTTTGTTCCTTTCCATTATCTTGGTTCTATAGTGGCATTTCTACCAAAACGTCGACGTAGATACGCCGGTGTAAAACTCTTTTTTTGTAGTGCTAGCTGCTGAGAGTTCTTCGAGTGTACAGGTCCAACAGAGGAGGGGTCGGTCGACCGGCCTTGGGGGTGCAGTCGACCGATCAGCTCTCGGGTTTGGTTCGACACGTTGCGGTCGACCGACTTTGGGGGTGCGGTCGACCGACATCGGCGGCTGATTGTTTTTGGGCTTACGGTTTTAAATACCCAATTGCTAGATTTGTGTTTATCTGTTAGGGTTTACTTGGGGGCTATATAAATGGTCGTAAACTCTAGGGTTTAGATATCTTTGATGTAACACCCCGTAGTTTTCAAAAGTGTATAACATATATATATATATATATATATATATATATATATATATATATATTGAAAAAATAGTTGGCTGTTGGTTGGTAAATAATGCATGGATGGCATTCTTGTTAATATTGGATGTAGTGGGGGGGGGGGGCACGAAGTTATAAAACAGCAAGCTTGGCTGTTTGAATTGGTTGACTTCGGTCAAGGTTGGTGACGTGGCTTCACGTGGGGGCCCACCTACGAAAGTTGCTGCTGTGCTTCTCTCGGATGAGAGAGAGAACATGAGTGGTAAGAGTAGTGAATAGTCCCATATCGGGAGTGCAATAAAAATAAAATAATATATAAATACTAATGCCTATGATCAAGAGTCACAAATTCGGTTAACCACCTTTTGAGAGGCAGCCTGTGGTGGACAGTTGTACTATACTATAAATAATTTGTTTTCTAAATTGTATAAATTGTCTGAGCTAGGGGCATGGATGTTACAAATGGTATCAGAGCCGAATTTCGACACCGAGTGTGGGTAAGAGTCGGTGAGATGTATGCCTAAGATGGAGCTAGCAGATGTACAGGTTTGCCTGAGAGGGAGCGAGGTTGCAGCCTGAAATAATGGACAACCCGCAGATCCGGGGTACTGTGCAGCTAGCAGAATCAGGGTATTCCATTCCATATCAGCTAGAAAGGAGATTCTGCACTAGATTGTGCATGCCCCGTGCTCAGTGAGGACGTTAATTTCTGAAGGAAGGTTGTGTTTGTAACACCCCGTAGTTTTCAAAAGTGTATAATATATATATATATATATATATATATATATTGAGAAAATAGTTGGCTGTTGGTTGGTAAATAATGCATGGATGGCATTCTTGTAAATGTTGGATGAAGGGGGGGAGGGCACGAAGTTATAAAACAGCAAGCTTGGCTGTTTAAATTGGCTGTTGACTTCGGTCAAGGTTGGTGACGAGGCTTCACGTGGGAGCCCACCTGCGAAAGTTGCTGCTGTGGTTCTCTCAGAAGAGAGAGAGAACCAGAGTAGGTAAGAGTGAATAGTCCCATATCGGGAGTGTAATAGGAATAAAATAATATATAAATACTAATGCCTATGATCAAGAGTCACCAATTTGGTTAACCACCTTTTGAGAGGCAGCCTATGGTGGGCAGTTGTACTATACTATAAATCATTTATCTTCTAAATTATATAAATTGTCTGAGCTAGGTACTGGGGAATTACATTTGATAACCTTTTGGTGAGCCGTTATCATTGTTCAACTTCAAGAGGGGATTGTGCCGAGTATTTCAAAGGTGAGAGAGAGAGAGATTGAGAGTTGTAATCTCTTTGTAATCTTTGTATTTCTTTAGGAATAAGAAGTATTGGTTATCTCTGCATATTGATTGTGTTCTTGTGAGATATTGCTTAGTATTGTGGTGGCTTGTTCTTGGTTCATCTAAGTCTTGAGAGTTTCTATTGCTTTTGGTGCACTTTCGCTATTAGCACTACGAGTTAAGGGTAGATTTCTCCAACAAGTGGTAGCAGAGCAATTGGTTCAAGATGGCCGATAACAAGATGAAGATCGAGAGATGCGATGGGAGTGACTTCGCGATGTGGAAGATTCAGATGATAGCGTATCTTCGTCAGAAATATCTTGATGGTCCATTGTTTGATGAGAAACCGGAAGGTGCAGACAAGGATGCGAAGGTCTTGGCGGATTGAAATCATTTGAATCAAAAGGTGCTGGGGCAGATTCAGTTGGGGCTGAGTAGGAAGGCGTTATTTCATATCTCGAAGGCAAAGACCACAAAGGAGGCTATGGAGATTCTCACGGATATGTATGAAAAACCGTCGGCATCTAATCAAATTCTTTATATGAAGAAATTAGTTAATATGAAGTTGAAGGAAGGGGGTTCAGTAGTAGAGCATGTGAATAATTACTGTATGGTTTACAACCAGATGGAAGCTGTAGGTTTGAAGTTTTTAGAGAGGGGGCAATCATTGTTACTTCTATCTACTTTACCAGACAGTTATGGTATGTTGGAACAGACTATTACAGGCACTATGACAGATTCGATAACTCTACAGGATGTGGTGAGTAGCATTCTGAACGAGAAGGAGAGAAGGGTGAGAAACAGGGGATATCCATCATCATCTTCTACAGATTTCACCATGTACGTTGTGAAGAGACGTGAGAGATCTAAGAACAGTCGAAGTAGAAATAATCATAGTAGTTCATCTAAGAGTGAGTCTGATGACAGCGATGAGGGACATGAGCCTGAGTGCTGGTAATGTCACAAGAAGGGTCACATGATGCGCAGTTGCATCATGTGCTGGTAATGTCACAAGAAAGGTCGCATGATGCGCAGATACCCCAAAGAAAGCTCAAGTGGGGCTTATTGAGGAGTTATGCTTATCAGCTCGGGAGGAGTTAGGCACTCAAGATTGGTGTATTGATTCGGGAGCTTATTTTCATTGCACTCCGAGGAGAGAGATATTTGATGACTACGAGGAGGGTTCTTTTGGAGATGTAATCGTGGGGACTGGTCACCGGTGTCCTGTACGTGGGGTTGTTACTATTCGCGTAAACACCATTTATGATCAAAGTATTGTCTTGCGGGAGACAAGGTATGTTCCAGACTTGAAAGAAAATTTTATCTCGATTGGAAGGCTAGACAAGGAGGGGTTGTCTACTACAGTTGGTAGTGGGGAGTGGTGTATAGTTGCAGGTTCAATGGTGATTGCAAAAGGAAAGCATGAGGGAACGCTATATTTACTTAGAGTTGTAAGGGGCGTTTCTCCTGTAGTTGACTCTCAGCCGGAATCGAGTAATAGGTTGTGTAGGGTGCAACCGAGTTCTTTCAGTTGTGGAGGGGAGGTTACTAATTTAGTGGGAGCTGCTGGTGTAACCCCTGTTTTTCATTTTATGTATTTTTGACTGTATTTTTCATTTTTGGTGTATTTTTCTCTCTTGTATTTTTTCTGAACTGTATATTGGATATGTTTTCAACATATATTCATTTTTATTTCATTTTGATCTCCTTGTGTGTATTTGATTGTCTCTTTTGTTTTATTTTTAATTATTTTGATCTTTTCCTCATTTTTGGTCTCGTTCTCTTTATTTTATCTTTCTCTTGGTGTTGTGGTGGTGTTTTGGTTGTATTTTCTCTTTCCCATTATTTTGATCCCTAATAAGATTATTCTCAAGCCATAGAATTCACTCCTAATTGTATTCCTATTTGTATTTGACCCAAAATCCAAAACCCATTTGTATACCTATTACTAGTTACTAATACCCACAACCCATTAGCCCACATCTAAACCCTATATATAACCCCCCCCCCCCCCCCCCCCCCCCAATTCTAAACCCTAATCCTAACTCCTAAAACCCTAGCCTCCTTTCTCTCTCCCTCTCTCCTTCTCGGCCTGCACAACCCGAGCCCCCAATCCCGAGCACCACTCCATCCCGGCCTCCCACCAGGCTGACCCTACACCTCCGACCTCTCCCTTGAACGGCTACACCCTAGCTCCGGCCACCTACACAAACCCGAGACCTCCTTTCCCTTGCTTGGCCGATCTCCATACCACCACCACAATCGTCTTCCACCATCAACCCTTGTACTCCTTCGTCATGGTGTTCTCGAAGTGGTCTCTAGCCAGTTTGATCGTTGCTTCTAGTAGTTCGTTCGTGAGAATATTTCGCTCGTTGTGTTTGGATTCATTGCTTTTAGCAGATTTGTTCGTGGGTTTTGCTTCTCTTCGCGTTTGCATCGTTCTTCATCCCCAAATTAAGGCAAGTAACTTGTACTCCAATTCATTTGTTTGATACAAGTCAAAAAGTTCACCTATAGTGTTGTTGGGTCTAGAGATGACTCTTATTTGTGATTTTCTTGATGGGTTTTGTTTCTATTGTGAAAACTTGACCATAGATGACTCACGACACAATCTTGACATGAAATAACCTAGGATTCGCCCGTTCTTGAATTTGAACATGTATGTGAGACTTGTGTGAAAATTCATGTTTTGGTTGAGACCCATGTGAAATTATTGGCGTGGACATGCTAATAACCCTAATTCATGATGTTTAGACACTTGGTAGACTTTATTTCAAGTTTGGATGTGTTTGGATCAATTTTATTGAATCTATGTTGATTTTGTTTAAAGGGAAAAATCTGTATTTTTGGCACTGTTCTGTTTTGTTTGTCGTTTTCGACTGCGTTACAGTCAGTATCTTAATTTTGGTATAAAACATGAGTTTTAGATAGCTTCTTCTATTTTCAAACAACTCTGACCTTGCTTGATTTTGATTTCGTATGACTGAGTTATGGCTGTTTTAGTACAGAGGTGTCGATCTTTTCCAGATTCTGTTTTTTAGTAATTTTGATAACAAACTATTTTCAAGAACCATGCTATACATATTATTTTGATCCAAAACTTTGTTCAGTGTTTCTTCATTAAGTAAGGAATTACCCAGAATTTTTGTGAATTTTATTGATAAGTTTTATGTGATGTTTCATGCTCGTTTATGAAATCAATGCTTGCTGTATTTTGCTCGCTATTCTGTAAAGAATCTTATTTTCACTATGATTCCTTTTACTGTATGAAAAATATTTGTGAAATGTGAAAGTTAGTATATTCTATCTATTTTTATATCCCTTTGGCGGAATTGGATTTCGTTTCACTGGTTGCGAGATATCTTAGTTTTCGTACAGTAGTGTTGGGATTTTCAGATTTGCTAAACTATGTTTTCTTGATGCTTTCATATTTTTGATGACTGATCTATTCTTACTGGAATATTATGAAACTTTATATTTTGATTCTAGACATATAGGGGAATAACCCAGATTTTTCCTGGATTTATTTGAGAGGTTTTGATGCTGTTTTCCTGATTGAGAATTCGTTTTCCTGATTTCTGACTGAACATGTTTTCTTTTTTCGAACCTGTTTTGAGTTATGATGTTGTGAAGACTTATTTATATTCTCTGGATTCGTGTGGAAGTCTATTTTCTAGATCCTTCGACGGATCCAGATTTGCATTTATGTAGCGACAAGAATCACTGTTTTAGTACTGTACTGTCATGCTGTCCAGAATATGAACATACACTATTTTACTTGTTTATGTGACTGTGTAATATCTATGATTGTTTATTTGCTTCTCTGAACCTAATAATGATTATACCATGTTAGTTTGACATTATTTCGTACACATTCATGCATGTTTGATGACCATAATAAAAGTAACTAAGCCGGGGTTCTTAAGGGAAGATCTAGTAGTGAAAAATATGGAAACATTACTGTTACTATTACTGTTACTGCTACTGTTACTATTACTATTACTTGGAAGGGAAATAGTGTTCCATACTATTACTGTTACTGAACCTGTTGCTGTTACTGTTATCTGATCCCGTCTACATTACTTCCCATAGGAAGGTGTAGAGGAGAAGAAAACCACTAGGTTCTGACTGTTACTGTTTCTGCTACTGCTACTGTTACTGATACCTGAATACACTGTCCCATCATGGTCCACTATGAAATCTAAAAGCGAAACTGTTTGTTGTAGCAACTATGTAGTAAAAATCGGGATGCATGAAGTGCTACCTAGCTAGTAATTCACACAAGACTGTAAGAATATAAAACTGATACTGTTAGACTGATACTGATAGACTGATACTGTTAGACTGATACTGTTAGACTGAGAATATTGGACTGATACTGCTATACTGTGACACTGATATACTGAGCTTACTGTTACTAGACACTGTTAGGTGCCATATGACACTGCATTTGACATAAAACAACTGTATTGTTAGTATACATGCTAGTTGACTTCAATGCTATTAGTTAGTTTTCCCATGTGCTTGTATCCTACATTATTTGTGACTCGCGACTTGCAATTGATGGGTACTTGTTTTCTTCTTTTCTTATTTTCCTGCAATTTACTAATTGCAGATCAGGATCGACGATTGCTAGATGGTATTGGCGAGATGATGTATTAGTGCTGTAGATTCTGGTTTATTATTATTATTATTGTTTCTTAAACTTGAATAAAAGTGTATTTGATTTCTTGGATATTTATTTTGTATTCGGGTGATGTGACCCAGCATATTTGTTTTGTCCAGACTCTGATTTATTTGAGAATATTGTATTTTGTTTCAAGTAAATTTCTGTTGGTATCTTGTTTCAATTATGCATGTTGGTTGATACTTTTGCTTCCGACTCTGATTATTTTGTGAGATATTGTAAAGTTTCTTGAACAGCTTATGGATGATGAAAAGTTATTCGCTGGGCCAATGTTATGTGCTCGTATTCAGTATTTTTGGAAAGCGGAGCATGACAGGTGGCCATGGAAGTGATCCTAAAGGGTAAGACGTTGCTGCGGTGAGGGTACTTTGCAATATGGCAGTTGAAGCTTCAAGTCGCTCGTGTGAAGTAGAGAGCACTGGTATCGATGTGCGGGGTGATGTCGATGAGGGTAACCGAATTTGGACTGTAGGGATTGAACAGTCTGCGGAGTTTGTAGAGGTGTCGTCCATGGAGGTTTCTAGTGCAGATGGTGCATTGAGAGGCTTTCAACCATGTCCGGTGTTGATGGAGATCTTGCGAGTTGGGGAGTCTCATAACACGGAATCCATCATGGGAGATTGTTTCTCCGCTATTCGTGCTCTATGCGATTGGTGGAGCACATCCTTCATGAGGCGATGAGGGTGGTTGGTGCACTCCACGTGGTGGAGTGGCGTAGGTATTCTTCATGAGAGTGGGAGAACTTAGGTCTTTCATGAAAGTGGGAGATTGGCAGTGATAATGCGAGAGAAGATTGCAATAACTTTGAAGCGTGGTGTATTTGGTCCAAGTGAGAGATTGTTAGGAATTGTGGCCTCAAATACATGTAGGCATTGAGTACTTGAAGTTGGAGAAGAAGAGAAGGAGACAAAGAAGCAAGAGAAGACAAGCAGCTAGTAGAAGAATGCAGCCTGGAGGGTTGCGGTCGACCGACCCTAGTTGCTGTGAGTTCTTCGAGTGTACAGGTCCAACAGAGGAGGGGACGGTCGACCGGCCTTGGAGGTGCAGTCGACCGGTCAGCTCTCGGGTTTGGTTCTACACGTTGCGGTCGACCGACCTTAGGGGTGTGGTCGACCGACATCGGTGGCTAATTATTTTTGGGCTTACGAGTTTAAAGGCCCAATTGCTAGATTTATGTTTATCTGTTAGGGTTTACTTGGGGGCTATATATGGACGTAAACTCTAGGGTTTAGATATCTTTGATAACCTTTTGGTGAGACGTTATCATTGTTCAACTTCAAGAGGAGATTGTGCCGAGTGTTTCAAAGGTAAGAGAGAGATTGAGAGTTGTAATCTCTTTGTAATTTTTGTATTTCTTTGGAATAAGTTTTATTGGTTATCTCTGCATATTGAATGTGTTCTTGTGAGATATTGCTTAGTATTGTGGTGGCTTGTTTTTGGTTCATTTAAGTTTTGGGAGTTTCTATTGCTTGTGGTGCACTTCTCCGACATTAAGTTCCTCCTCATCTGATTCATAATATTTTTCAAGGAAAATGCTTACTGTACTAAGAGAGGATTCTTAGTTTTGCACCTAAATCACTAGATGCTTTTGTTAATTAGCTGGGCACCCTACATAAGAGACTAGCTTGCAGCCATAGTAAAGAATCCTCGATCATTTTGATTTTCCCATGATGAAGATATTAGGTTTTAGGAGGTAAAGGGATGTTTGGATCGATGTAGAAGTTGGAATGCTTGGAAAATCTTCTGTTGAAAAGATTTTCCATAATTTTGTTGGGTTGTATCTAATGGAAAAAATTTCTAAACTATTTTTGTTTGAATGGAACAAAATTTATTCAAAAAGTTGTCAACGGAAATAGAATAGTAGAATAAATAAACAATTATAATTAAAATGGTATTAAATGATTTTCGTGAATTTTCCACTGTATTCCACACTTTCTGGAGTTAATATTTGAATAAAAAAAAATGGATGTCCTGACAGATGGTGGAAAGGTTTTTTCTGTTGTTTTATTTTTTTCCATCAAAACCGAAAAATAGACATAAAAACTTGTATTCCACATGTTCCTAATATTGTGGAGCACTCCACAATTTGAATTAGGGTTTGTTATATATATATATATATATATATATATATATATATATATATATATATATATATATATATATATATATATGAGAAATGCTTTATTGTAAACGGGTCTGTTTTTACAGATCCGTGAAAACGGCGATTCTGACCGTTTGATCGCTCTTGATCGTGATCAACGGATCAGGTCGAGCCCGCCCACCACCCATCTCACTTAAGTGGTGCAGGGGTAATTTTAGAATTTCGTCCCTAATAACTCTTCACCTCAATCGCTCTAAAAATTGAATGAACTTAGGCCGTTGTTGGAAACAACGGTTTATGTTATAAAAATTGAACTTTATAACCAACGGCCTGGGCTATAAAATTTTGCTGTTTTTTTAATTTTAATTTGTAGCAAAGGGTGAATATTTTCTTTTGTGCATTAATGGACAATGATTGAGAAAGTATTGGATCTTAACGAAACGGTGGTGAACTACAGTTGTTATCTCTTCTCTCTTTTTTGTTGAGATCAGAATGTTCTCCGTTTTTTTTTGTTCAGATCGAATTAGTCATTCTCTGGTCTTCAAACTCAAACAAGTACAGGGATGATCACCATGATCTATGCTCGATTAGAACGTTGCATAAATTACTCCACAAGGCTTCTATGAAGACGTAAAATATATTGTGAACAAAACTTTCAGGAAAATTAAATACAAACCATGATTTTTTTTTTTGGTAGTAATAGAAGTAATACTCAGGTTGCCAAGTAAGGAGTATAAAACAGATGTGTGTATATGTATTTAATTATAAAATTGTAGAACAGAGATAATTTTTTCTTTTCTAGATAGAATCTACAAAACTACGAGTGGCCTCAATCCTACATAGATTTGCAAACATATAAGGGAAATTATTCACATTATTATAAAAAACATACTTTTTTTCATCCTTAGCTTGCTCCGCCATTAAAAGCGCAGCATAATGAGTATCAAATGGCGCAAATTCTACCCTGTACTCTACAAACGAATTCAGCTTCTCTCGAATTTCCGCTGCTAGAGATGGTTTCACCACATCACGCCCTTGATTGAATTCTTTGATGAAAATTTGAGCATTCCCTTCAAATATAACACGATGGTCACATCCAGCTTCACTAATTACCTTATTTATCCCATGTAATAAAGCAACTGCTGGCAGATCATAAATACAATCTACTTTCACAGGACTGCCGTAGGCAAATACAGTATTGCCCGTGTGATCGCGTAATACACCACCAACAAATTTCTCACCAGTCAAAGATACAAAATTAAGTTTCTTCCACCCGATAGGTGGTTTTTTCCAATAATCGGTTGCCATGGATGAAAAGGATATATATATATATATGTAGTTGGAGAGATTACTTATCTATATCTTTGATAGATGTTCTTGTCCAACTTTTGAACCCCCTATAAGGATGATCATATATATAGTGCTTGCTAGCAATGGGTAGAATATGTGTCATGCACGTACGTTAGATGTATGGCTGATTGCTATACTACTCTTCTTAATTCTCATTAATTACCCTGCCCTAAAAGTTCAGGATTTATATTTTGAAAAAAAAGAATATTAATTAGACAAATTAAATGGGTCTCTGTGAAATAGATAATTAATTAAATTTCCCATTACTTGACCTATTTATTATTGGCTACTTAAAAATTAAATAAGACATTTAAAAATTATTGGTTTACCGTTATCCATTTGTCATCGATCCCTGGCTGTACGGATATGCATGATAATGAATAAAACAAATTATACTACTGCATGCAGTAATTATTGTCACTAATGTCTAGCGCACACATACAAAAAAGGTAATTATTGTCACTAAAACCAATTAAGTTTGTACATGGGCATTAATTTAAACTATTAATTGCACGGAATCAATAGAAAATAGGTACGAGGAAACAAATGAGAATTGTATCGATAATACTGTAAAAAGCATGAGTTTAAATGATCCAATAGTCAAAATTTAATTTTTCCACTTGTCAATAGAAGATCCTGGCCTTTCATTTTATGATGATCACAATCTTTAATCTAATGTACAAAATTAAATTGATTCTTTAAGCAGAAAAAAAATTTAAAATCGGTACATGTGTATTGTTTACAAAACAACTACTATAACAAAAATAAAACGTTTAAATATGCTTCCAAAAACAAAAAATAAATCCCATTGCCCTAATTATGAAACTAAAGTTTGTATTTAATTGTTGGAAAATTTTCAAACATGTAACGAATAGAAAAGGAAAAGAAATTTCAAGTATATATTGAGAAGGTTTTGGAAAAGTTATTTTTCATTAATGAGTAGTACAAATATATATAATACAAGGAAAACTGGAAGATAGTCTCAGCTTAACAAACTTAGTTTAAGAGATATTGTAGAATAACAAAGAAATCAATATCCTTATAACTAAAGATATTAACAGCTAGAATATTGTTACAACACCTAGGAGATAATAGTAAGACTAAGTCTTGGCTTTATCTTCAACATGCCCCGCAAGTTGGATGTCCGATCAGATAGGCCAATCTTGGATATCAAAATTTCAAACCGAGATCGAGCCAACGGCTTCGTAAGAAAATCTACTAGTTGGTCGCCCGTTGGGACATGAGTGACATGAAGAGCACCATTTTGAACTTGTTAACGAATGAAGTAATAGGCAAGCGCGATATACTTCTTGCGGGAATGGAAAACCGGATTAGCATTAAGATGCGTGACACATAAGTTGTCATAATAAATGACTGGAGTACGAGTGAGCTGAATACCAAGTTCGCCCACTACAAAAGAAACTGGCTTTCCCGGCGCTTTTTGACGTCTTTACCGGCGTTTATTTACGCCGGTCAAACTTTCACCGGCGTTTCTAATAGCGCCGGTCCAAATGCCGCCGAAGCGGACGTCGCGGAAACGAAGGGGTCTACACCGGCGGTTTTGATGGACACCGGTAAATGTGAAAACTACACCGGCGGTCAGAAAACGCCAGTGTATGTCGGTCTTCGAGTGCCGTTCTTTTGCACCCTATATACATTCACCGGCGGTCGTAAACCGCCGGTATTTATTCATTCACCGGCGTTTATTAAAATGCCGGTGTAGATCGAAAGTATACCGGCGGTCACGGAACGCCGGTGTATGTGCGTTTCTGAGTGCCTGATTTTCCCTACTTAGAAGCACCGGCGCGACCAAAAAACGCCGGTGTAGTTATATACGTCGGCGTTTATAAAACGCCGGTATACGTCTGTGCCGTTTCAGCTGACAACATTCACCGGCGTTCGTGAAAACGCCGGTGTATCTCACACTCCAACAATTAGATTAGATAGACCGGCGTTTTTTAAAACGCAGGTCTGGCTATGCCCGTTTATTTTCGATACTCCGCTTTTCCGTTCGATTTCAATTCACAGTTTCATTTACAAAACCTGTAAACTAATTCTCACAACTGATTCAATCAATTTCGTTGCATATTACTGCGCAAATCACAACCAAACACAAGAATAATTAAAGATAACCAAGTTTCACATGTGTCATATCAACGTCCAAATTCATTGATTAATTAACAGTGTCATAATTAACAAATTAATATAGGGACTAACATCCCAAATATCCAAACAAACCAGTCTGACAAATATCCAAAATATCCCAAATTAAAAGTCTGACATAACTCTCATAAAAAAAAATCAGTCTGACATAACAACAGCAAGGAGGAGGACATAAGAACAACAACCATACAGCAAGGAGGACATAAGAACAGCAAGGAGGACCGTAGATTCATACCCCTCGAGTAGCTTCAGCTCTGATCATCAGAATTTCCTTCATCTGGACGACCGCTCTGTGAAAAAAAAAACAATAGTTTAATTGAACAGTAGACCACAATACAGAATATACATATTTTTTGAACTTGCAAAAAGAACTACCAGTATCTTAAATTATAAGATCAAAGTGCCAACTGCAAATGGAATTGTTAATGATATATACAGAGGTAAAATAATTACATTGCAATGCTAAAAATCTAGTACTTAATTTTGTTTTTAAATATATCTAAAATAACAAAACAAATGAAAATTTAGTATCTAACTTGAAACCTTTATATTATCCTCTGATTGGGAATATCCACTATCTAAAACAGTAAAACAAATGAAAATTCAGTATCTAAGCATGTCCTTCATGGATTGTTCAGACAATCCATGAAACTGTCATCGTGGACGGAAACCAAATATAAGAAAAATAAGAAAAATAAGATAGGGCTCATATCAAGTGTATTTTTAGGGAACTGTCATCGTGGAAGGAAACCAAATATAGAAGCCAGAAATGGAAACAGAAGGAAGAAAGGTAGAGACTTTGGATACACCAGGCTAACATAGCGGCATTTTCCTCATCTCTCTCTCATCCCTTGTTTCCCTTCAGCACACGAACACAAAGAGACATCAGCAACAACAGCAAGAGCGACAAGAACAACAATAATAATAAATTATTATGAACAAGATGTCTCTATATGGGTTTCCAGATCTCCACTCGAGCCCACTCTTTCTAATCACAGCCCAATTAAGAACATAGACAACATCCACTAAACAATCCAATCATAGCCCAATCAAAATTTGCCATCCTGGATCTTAATGAAATAAGTTTCATTAACAGTGAAAGAAAATGTGGATGGTAGCAGCATACTTAGTTTGCAAGTGAACCCATTTTTTGTTAAAAAATCATGCCAAAGATGGCAATCAGCTTCATTAACAGTATCTTAAAATGAAAATTTCCATTATCTGAGCTTATATGTTGCTCAACTAATTCACTGTGCCCAACTAAATCTAAAACCCAATTGTTGTGCGTATCCGGAGGATTTTGGCATACGTACCTATAGCATCCTCAGTTCATAGTGAACCCATTTTGGTCAAAAAAACATGCCAAGATCACAATCAGATGCATGAAAATAAGCTTCACTAACAACAAAAGAAGAAACTGGGGATGCTAGTAGCATACTTAGTTTGGAAGTGTACCCATTTTTGGGGGAAAAAACATGCCTAAGATGGCAATCAGGTTACTTTAACAGTATCTGAAAATGAAAAATTTTCCATTATCTGAGCTTATATGTTGCTCTACTACTTCTTTAGCCCAACTATATCTAAAACCAAATTGTTGTGCATATCCGGTCGGAGGATTTTGGCATACGTACCTATACCATCCTCAGTTCACAGCGAACCCATTTTGGGTAAAAAAACAAACATGCCAAGAAGACAATCAGGTGCATGAAATCAGCTTCACTAACAGTGAAAGAAAATGGGACCAAAAAACATGCCAAGAAGACCATCAGGTGAATGAAATCAGCTTCACTAACAGTGAAAGAAAAATGGGGATGCTAGCAGCATACTTAGTTTGGAAGTGAACCCATTTTGTGTTAAAAAACCATGCCAAAGATTGCAATCTGGTTACTTTAACAGTACTATCTGAAAATGAAAAATTTCCATTATCTGGGAGCTTATATGTTGCTCTACTAGTTCTTTAGGCCAACTATATCTAAAACCCAATTGTTGTGCGTATCTGGTCGGAGGATTTTGGCATACGTACCTATACCATCCTCAGTTCACAGGGAACCCATTTTGGGTAAAAATACAAACATGCCAAGAAGACAATCAGGTGCACGAAATCAGCTTCACTAACAGTGAAAGAAAATGGGACCCAAAAAACATGCCAAGAAGACCATCAGGTGAATGAAATCAGCTTCACTAACAGTGAAAGAAAAATGGGGATGCTAGCAGCATACTTAGTTTGGAAGTGAACCCATTTTGTGTTAAAAAACCATGCCAAAGATTGCAATCAGGTTACTTTAACAGTACTATCTGAAAATGAAAAAATTTTCATTATCTGAGAGCTTATATGTTGCTCTACTACTTCTTTAGGCCAACTATATCTAAAACCCAATTGTTGTGCGTATCCGGCCGGAGGATTTTGGCATACGTACCTATACCATCCTCAGTTCACAGCGAACCCATTTTGGGTAAAAAAATAAACATGCCAAGAAGACAATCAGGTGCATGAAATCAGCTTCACTAACAGTGAAAGAAAATGGGACCAAAAAACATGCCAAGAAGACCATCAGGTGAATGAAATCAGCTTCACTAACAGTGAAAGAAAAATGGGGATGCTAGCAGCATACTTAGTTTGGAAGTGAACCCATTTTGTGTTAAAAACCATGCCAAAGATTGCAATCAGGTTACTTTAACAGTACTATCTGAAAATGAAAAATTTTCCATGATCTGAGAGCTTATATGTTGCTATACTAGTTCTTTAGGCCAACTATATCTAAAACCCAATTGTTGCGCGTATCCGGCCGGAGGATTTTGGCATACGTACCTATACCATCCTCAGTTCACAAGGAACCCATTTTGGGTAAAAATACAAACATGCCAAGAAGACAATCAGGTGCATGAAATCAGCTTCACTAACAGTGAAAGAAAATGGGACCCAAAAAACATGCCAAGAAGACCATCAGGTGAATGAAATCAGCTTCACTAACAGTGAAAGAAAAATGGGGATGCTAGCAGCATACTTAGTTTGGAAGTGAACCCATTTTGTGTTAAAAAACCATGCCAAAGATTGCAATCAGGTTACTTTTACAGTACTATCTGAAAATGAAAAATTTTCCATTATCTGAGAGCTTATATGTTGCTCTACTACTTCTTTAGATTGCAAATTTTCCATTATCTGAGCTTATCTGAAAATGAAAAGTTTTGAATGGAGATTGTAGTCATAGATCAATTCTTCATTGAAGAAAAATACGAATAGGGCTCATAGCAAGTGTAGTTTTAAGGAATTGTCATCGTGGAAGGAAACCAAATATAGAAGCCAGAAAGAGGAATGGTAGAGAATGAGGGTACACCGGGCTAACGTAGCGGCATTTTCCTCATCTCTCTCTCATCCCTTCTTTCCCTTCAGCACACGAACACATAGAGACATCAGCAACAACAGCAAGAGCGACAAGAACAACAATAATAATAAATTATTATGAACAAGATGTCTCTATATGGGTTTCCAGATCTCCACTCCAACTCGTCTCTTTCTAATCACAGCCCAATTAAGAACAATTGTTCACAGTCACTGTTAAAGAAACATATATGCTCAGATTATGGAAATTTTCATTTTCAGATACGGTTAAAGAAGCTGATTTCATGCATCTGATTGCTATCTTTGGCATGATTTTTTAGCCAAAATGGGTTCACTTCCAAACTACGTATGTTGCTAGCATACCAAAATCCTCCAAATCAGTACAACAACACGGCTGAACAAACCTTGTTTGCAGGTCATACAATGTCATCTATACCATGTTATGTTCCAAAGTGGGGTTGGTCATACAATGCAAGGCCGACACATATTAGTTGTTTGTGAGTATGCAATAGGGTGCAGCTATGAACATGGCTCATATCAAGTGTAGTATTACGGACTGTCATCGTGGAAGGAAACCAATTTAATATAGAAGCCATATATGGAGCCAGAAAGAGCGATGGTAGAGAATGAGGATACACCAGGCTAACATAGCGGCATTTTCCTCAACTCTCTTTCATCCCTTCATTCTCTTCAACACACGCACACAAAGAGACATCAGCAACAACAGCAAGAGGGGGGTTGGTCCAACAATAAGTGTAGATTATAATAAACGAGATGTCTCTATTTGGGTTTCCAGATCTCCACTCCAGCCCTTTCTTTCTAATCACAGCCCACTTAAGAAACATAGACGAAATGCTTATAGACGACAGCCACAATGCAGACTCACAAACATTAGTACGTGTCTTTCATGCATTCAAGACCATAATCTCTTTAAAAATACCAATTTAAAGACTTACCGATGTTTTTTGACAGTGGGCGGCCTGCTACCCTCACTCTCATATGTTTGACTGCCACTATTATTTAGTGGCTGCTCAACCCCATGGCTCTCGTTGCCATCATTTATATTTACCCTCTTTCCACGCCTCGGCATGTTATACCTGTCAAGAATTCGATAACTTCATTAGAGATGCAAATTTAATTAATAACATGTTTATAATAACTATCATAAAATTTGTACTTTAGTTGGATTAACAAACCAACATAATTGTAAAAAAATTTAAAAAATGAGATTTGTAACAGATTAAATTACAACGATAGTTTGGTTCAAATGACACTAAGCATAGTTTAATGTAAATAATACCAAGCAGTAGAAAATAAAAAGATAATTAAACCAGTATATTAAATTCACAATGAACATATTCGAAATTACAGACATAATATTACAATAAGATTTAAGACATAAAAGTACAGACATATAATAAACCCAATTGAAAATCATGTAAACTACAATACGACATCTTCCAGTACATCGCCCTCTTCTCCATCCTTGCGGAGCCAAGTCCTGCAAATTCCAACATCGGTTGTGTTTACATTAAACACAGGAAACTCAGAAGCAATGTAACTGTTCATGTCTTCACCGTCTTCATCGTCTGAAGTATCGCCCAGTTGGAATACATCTCTTGGTTGCATAGGGAGAGCCACATACGATTTTGGCAGGGTTGGATCTTCAATGTAGAACACTTGCTGCACTTGGGATGGAAACACAAATGCCTCATGGCTAATGTGTGTACCGATGTGAATCAATTTTGAGAAGTTTACAACTGTGAAGCCAAGCTTGTCCTTGTTGTTAGCAAAATTCCTATCAAACTCAGCCCAATCCCACGAAATAAGACAACACGGAAATGGCCAAAATAATTCAACTCAATGATATCCGTGAGCATTCCATAGTAGTCGAGATCTCCATCTACAGGCCTTGTGTCCGATTTGGAAGCATAACTTTTAGTCTTAGACGTCACTACCATTCCACTATTTTGAGACTTCAAATTACATTCACGATCCTTAGTATGAAATCTAAAACCTATTGAATATATATCCTCCGTATCTTTTGACCATCTGATAGGAACCTTTGGCAAGTACTTGTATTTCAGATGACGCACCTTCAGGACCCAAAGAATGTACCTATTAATTTTGCGCAAATCGTATCATGCACCATAGAAAATGTAGATATAATAAAGATTAACTTGCATAACTGTAATTCACCTACATGAGATTCAAACCACTTGTGGAATTTTTCATTCATCAACTTGTTTTGTTCACGTGGTGGTAGTCTTCTTGGTCTAGCCTTTCGTTTGATGTCCCTGACAAATACGCTAAAAAATAAGCAATTGAAATTAGGAATAACAAAAGTATCAAAAATATCGAACTCCACGGTTTTCACTGTATTCGATTTAAATTCAAAAGTAACTTACTTTCGAAATGGTTCCACTGATGCATGATGGTCTAGCACATATCGATGTGCCTGTTCCCACGCTAAGCTATCGAGCTCAAATGCATCAACTTTACCAAAAGTAGTGCCAGCGGTATCAAAAAGATATTGAGCACCATCAAGGTTGGAAATGTCTAGATTTCTACGTGGTCTACTGGAAGATGTCTCCACACCAGGCAAATACCTGGAAAAAAATGTGAGCACTCCTCTGATAGATATCCCTGGGCTATTGACCCTTCAGGATATGCTCTATTTTTCACATAACCCTTTAACCGGTATAGGTACCTGAACATGTACAATTAATAAATTAGAGCGGATTAGGGGATTAAAAGAAATGAGCTTTTGAAAATTCAATTTCGTAAGATGAATGAATTATTTTACCTCTCAATGGGGTACATCCACCGATAGTGAACAGGACCGCCGATTCTGGCTTCACCTGCAAGGTGGATTATCAAGTGAATCATTATAGTGAAGAACGATGGAGGAAATATCATCTCTATTTTACTAAGTGTCAATGCCGCCTGCTGCTCCAATTGGTCCAGATCTTCAACACGAAGCATTCTTGAGCAAATACCTTTATATATGCTACAAAGATCTTTCAGGATAGTAGTTGCCCTCTTGGACAGTGTCTGCAGATGATCTACCCTCCCAGATAGCACTCGTGGGGGCCACATTGAAGACCTTAGGGCCACAGGAAGGAGATCCTGCATTAGGATGTGGTAGTCGTGTGACTTTAGACCCTGAAGCCTCTTCTCTTTAAAGTTGACACATCTTGCCATGTTAGAAGAATAGCCATCAGGGACTTTAAGTTCAAGTAGTACTTTGCAAAACAATTCCAACTCCGATTTTAACATTGAATAGATTGCAGGAGGTAGGAGTACTTTCCCGTTCGGCAATTCTTCTGGGTGCAACTCATGTCGGATGCCCATTGACTTCAAATCAAGTCGGCTCTTGAGATTGTCCTTTGTCTTCCGATCATCTCTCATAACTGTTCCTATACAATTCTCACCAATATTTTTTCCGATATGCATCACATCTAAATTATGTCGCAGTAAGTTGAATTCCCAATACGGCAACTTGAAGAAAATACTCTTCTTCTTCCATGCACCTAAACTCGTCATGTTTTGATCCTCATCTTCGCCATATAGATCGGTCTCCTCACCTTGCTCCGGCCTTGCCCTTTTCTTGCCCTTTGTCCTGACTTCTGGTTCTTTTCCATATTTGAATTGATGACCATCTACCCGCCCCAAAATATCTGAACCAGAAGAAGACCCAGGAGCATGTTTCCACTCGTCGGTACCATCAAATGTTGCTGCCTCTGCCCGAAATATATGTGTGTCAGGCAACCATCTCCTATGACCCATATAGCAAAACTTTCTGCCATTGTACAACCACCTTGAACTAGTTTGGTCAGCACAACATGGACATGCATAACGTCCTTTAGTACTATATCCAGATAAATTTGCATATGCTGAAAAATCATTGATTGTCCAAGACAACACGGCACGAAGAGAAAATGTTTCTTTAGCCACAGCATCATAGGTTGGAACACCCACCCACAACTTCTGAAGTTCATCTATTAACGGTTGTAGGTACACATCTATATCATTTGCAGGACCTTTCGGTCCAGGAACTATCATGGACAAAATAAATGAGGAATGCTTCATGCATTTCCAAGGCGGCAAATTGTATGGTATCAACACAACCGGCCATATACTGTATGTACTACTCATTTGCCTGAAAGGGTTGAAACCATCACTAGCTAGTCCAAGTCTCACATTTCGAGGATCTTCCGCAAAATCAGGATATCTTTCATCAAATTTTTTTTCAAGATTGAGAATCAGCAGGATGTCTAAGAATCCCATCATTAGTGCGACCTTCAGCATGCCATTTCATATCAGAAGAAATTTTCGTAGACATAAACAACCTTTGTAGCCTAGGAATCAGAGGAAAGTAACGCAGTATTTTGGCAGGCTTCTTTTTCCTACTTCGCTTAGTAGATCCACTGGCTCCCTCGTCTTGGTTTGGTCTTTCTTTCCATTTCAAAGAACCACACACTTCACAATTCTCCAGACTTTCCTTACCACTCGTGAAAAGCATACAGTCATTTGGACATGCTGCTATCTTCTCATATCCTAGATCGAAAGAACTTAGGAATTTTTTGATTTTATAGGCTGAGTTTGGAATACAGATTTCAGGAAATGCTTCATTCAACAATTCAAGTAGCATAGTGAAGGACTTAGCAGACCACCCGTTTAAACATTTAATCTGAAATAGTCTGACAATGAATGCGAACTTAGAAAATTTGGTGCAATCGCGGTACAATGGAATACTAGCATCTTCAAGTAACTTAGCGAAGGATTCTTGCTGCTTATTATTTTCAGGGGTGGGGCCAGGCATTTCCTCGTCCACCCCACCGCCAATCTGGTTTGTTTCTGTTGACTCATTGTGAACTTCGGTTGTTGGGTTATTGGTGTGGAAAGGAACATTATGAATCCCCATGGCATCTTGTAACAAAGCATGCATCTCATCGGAAACGCTTAAGTCTTCGTTCACTAGGGGCTCAGCTTCATTTTCTAATACAACCGGACGAACAGGAGCTGACGTATGATCCTCTCCATGACAAAACCACCTTGTGTACCCTTGAAGGATACCGTTGACAGCCAAGTGTGTATGTACTACGTCACATGTCCTCAGCATACAATTTGTACACCGGAGGCATGGACAAAGGATTAGGTTGGGATCACGGGAATGTCGTTTGGCAAAGATAATAAAATCTTTAATACCATCACGGTACTCCTTGGATAATCGTGGTTTACTAATCCAACTTCTATCCATTATATCAATAGCACACAATCTGAAATTAAAATTCGATATATTAAATAGTAATAACAGTAAAAGGCATTTTGTATATTAAATTTCACCTATTTGAAAACTATTCCTAGCTGCAAATAAATAAACGATATAATCTTTAACTGTAAAATAAAGAAATTGTGGTTCCAAAAAATGTACAAAAAAAACTACATCTTAACACAATCTACTCTATTCACATAACCCTAAACTACCTTTTGTGAAAATTATCACAACCACCTTAGTGGTATTTTATCGCACACCCTGTGTTCGAGCTTAAAAAAAAATCGACTATAGTCTCCCTTGTATTTGGCTTTCCGTTCAAGGAGATGATGATGGTAAAGGGTATTTTGCTGATGAAGAGGAATCGGCCGAATAATGAGCGCGTCGTGCTGTAACTACGGTAACAAGAAGATCTGATGACTCATGAACTATTCTGTTCATGACTACTAATAATCACTTATCTCAAAATAATAATAATAATAATAATAATAATAATAATAATAATAATAATAATAATAATAATAATAATAATAATAATAATAATAAACAAAAGAAACTAATATGGCTACTAATAAGTTTTTCTAAAATAATTCTTCATCCCAACTAAATCATTGATGCTTGTAGCGCCAAAAGAAACCTGCACGAGGTTTGTTCAGCCCAAATCTTGTACAGATTTGGAGGATTTTGGTAAAAAACATGCCAAGATGCCAATCAGATGCATGAAATCAGCTTCACTAACAGTAAAAGAAAAATGATAATGTCCAGTATGTAAGCATATATTTTTCAGAGTGAACCAATTGTTGTACATATCCGGAGGATTTTGGCATACAGCTATAGCACCCTCAGTTCACAGTGAACCCATTTTGGTCAAAAAAACATGCCAAAATGACAATCAGATGCATGGGATAAGCTTCATTAACAGTAAAAGAAAATGAGGATGCTAGCAGCATACTTAGTTTGGAAGTGAACCCATTTTGTTAAAAAATCATGCCTAAGATGGCAATCAGCTTCTCTAACAGTATCTGAAAATAAGAATTTCCATTATCTGAGCATATATGTTGCTCTACTACTTCTTTAGCCCAACTAAATCTAAAACCCAATTGTTGTGCGTATCCGGAGGATTTTGGCATACGTACCTATAGCATCCTCAGTTCACAGTGAACCCGTTTTGGTCAAAAAAACATGCCAAGATCACAATCAAATGCATGAAAATAAGCTTCACTAACAACAAAAGAAGAAACTGGGGATGCTAGCAGCATACTTAGTTTGGAAGTGTACCCATTTTTCGGGGAAAAAACATGCCTAAGATGGCAATCAGATTACTTTAACAGTATCTGAAAATGAAAATTTCCATTATCTGAGCTTATATGTTGCTCTACTACTTCTTTAGCCCAACTAAACCTAAAACCCAATTGTTGTGCATACCCGGAGGATTTTGGCATACGTACCTATAGCATCCTCAGTTCACAGCGAACCCATTTTGGTCAAAAAAACATGCCAAGATGACAATCAGATGCATGAAAATAAGCTTCACTAACAGGAAAAGAAACTGGGGATGCTAGCAGCATACTTAGTTTGGAAGTGTACCCATTTTTGGGGGAAAAAACATGCCTAAGATGGCAATCAGGTTACTTTAACAGTATCTGAAAATGAAAATTTCCATTATCTGAGCTTATATGTTGCTCTACTACTTCTTTAGCCCAACTAAATCTGAAATCCATGTAATGACCCGAAAAATAGCATATGGCTATTTTGCACCGAAATGTGTGCGCGATTGAGAATTTCGCGCGATCATGGATTTTCTGATAATAATTATTTTAATTGAGAAATATAAGATATATTGTCTATTTTATTTTTATTTTCGAATTTAAATTATTTTATACGGATTATCTACAAAGTAATTTTAATGTATTTTGTATTGTTTGGATTATTAAAGTAAAGAGTTGGGTTTTATTTGAAATGTATTAAGACTAGAGGGCTTATACGAAATATCCATTTACATTATTTATCTATCTACTTATTTATTATTACATTTTACAAAAAGGACCCCCACCTTCTCTCTCTCCTTTCCTTCTCCTTCTTCTTCCTTCCTTTTCTTCTTCCCATCCAGTTCTACCCCAACCCAGAAAGCACCCCCCCCGGTTCCCCCCTACTTCTCCGTCCCCTACTTCTTCCTCTCCCCGTTCACTTCCAACCAAAACCCCCCATCTCCCTTCTCCTTCCTCCTTCTTCTTCCTTCTTCTGTTGCTTCCCAAACCGAAGGAGAAGAACCCAAAGCCCCCCCGGCCTCCTCCCCTCCTCCTCCCGTTCGCACGCCAACCCAGACCGAAGGAAACGAAGCCCCGATCCCCCATTCCCCCTTCCTCCTTCTTCCCCTTCTCCCGTTTCCATCCCAATCGGAAAGAACCCAAAAGAAAGCCCCCGGCTTCCCTCCTCCCTTCTCCTTCTCTGAGTCACACCCAACCGACGGGAAACCCACACCTCCGCCATCTCCTTCTTCTCCTTCCCTTCTTCCCTTCCTGTTCGATCCCGAACCCAAAAAGAACCCATCACCGATCGTTTTCCCCACCTCAATCTCCTCCGATTCTCCATGGATTCCAAATTAAAATTTGGAGTAGACTAATGGAGGGATTCTCGACATCGTAGTAGCGTCGGATTTTCGATTGGATTTCGGAAGGTATAAACCCTAACTATTTTATTGTATAAATTTTAGTTGGGTTAATTTTATTGAGTAGGAATGTTATTGTAGAGAGATTTAGAGATATTGGAAATTGTAGATGTGAAAGATTAGTAGGTTATTAGAAAGATTGTGAGTTGTTAGTAAAATAGGGTTTTGGGTTTGTAAAAGAGAACTATATGGGTATGGATTAATTCTCGTATAGTAATAGAAATTGTAGTCGGACTATTAGATTATTTGGGGGTGGTTTTGGTAATTAATTGGGAATGAAAATACCGTAAGCATTAGATTATCACGTGCATCGCACGTGTATATTCCAAGCGTTCAGTAAACGCTTGTGTAATATTTGGGGATAGTGTTATTAGCTTTTATAATTGGTTTGAATTATTTGAGTTTTAATTGCTTGAAATTGATGTTAGGATGTATATTGCGACTTGGGACGCGAGATGGCTTGGTGACGCTTTGGACCTTCGCAAATTTGTGAGTACTATTTTATTATATGTATTTCTGTGATTTTAGAAATATGTGAGTTGGTTTATTATATATTTTTGTAGTTTGATGAATATGTGAGTTATATTATTTATATATTTTTGTGGTTTAAAAATATATGTGAGTTAGTATATTAATATATTTTGTGGGTTAATGAATATGTGAGTATTGATTTATTTTACATATTTTTGTGATTGTAAAAATATGGTGAATTTTAACTATTCATGAGTATATAAAAACCTATATAATGGATGAGTTATTTTTAGATGATGATATCAAAATATGGGTGTATGGTTTATATACGTATTTTGATGTTTTGAAGAAGTTCGAATAAACTAAAGTATTGATATAAATTTATGGATCAAAAGGATCCTATGAAAAGTATGAATGGTAGAACTTGAGTTGTATTAGATCATGCTTGAGTTGTTGTCTATGTCAAAAAGGAACCCATTCATGCTCGTGAACAATGAAGAAGATCATGCTTGAGTTATAGTAGAATATCATGCTTGAGTTGGTGTGCTATGTCAAAAAGAGAACTACCATGCTTAAAGATTTGTTGTAGTTAGTGATTCTAAGAGAAGAACCTATGCTAAGATGAGTAGTTGTTCTAAGGTTCAAAGAAACCATGCTTAAGTGAGTATAGTAATGGTTTTAGCTAAGAGTCTCAAAAAGAACCCATTTTAGTTGTTAGTAGTAGTGAGTAAAAAGAACCCATCCTATGGATTTGGATTGTTGGAGAGAAAGAACCCACACTTGTGCTATAGTAAGAATCCATGCTTGAATTGTTGTAGAAAGAAACCCATGGTTAAGTTGTAGTAGAATATCATGTTTGAGTCGATTTTAGAAAGAAGCTCATGTTTGAGTTGATTATAGTAGATAGGCCATGATGAGTTGATTTTAGAAGGATACCATGCTTAGGTTAATTATAGTAGATTCTTTTGTTGCTTCTAATTATAGAAGATCAAGTTTGCTAGTAAGCACAGTTGGTTGTTTCTAGGTTTGATTACCTGTATGATTGTTTGTATGTGGTTTTGCGCGTACGTGGCTCGACTGGCCCGTATGTAGCTGTGGGTCTTATACGCAGCTTATTCGGCTCGTATGTGTGTTGTTGTCTCATACGCGGCTCGACTGGCCCGTATGTAGATGTTGGTCTCGTACGGAGCTTATTTGGCTCGTATGCATGTTGTTGTCTCATATGCGGCTCGACTGGCCCGTATGTAGCTGTTGGTCCCATACGTAGCTGTTTAGATCGTATGTATTTTTGGTTACTCGTATGTAGCTTCTTGGCTAATACGCAGTTTGTTGTGCTTGTCTAGGGTGATATCATTGCCCTAGGGCTATCGACCATCAAGACGTGTGTTTAGCTTACTCCTAAGGGACTGTGGACGAGTTACTTCGTGGGTGCCGTCAGATCTTAACCGTTGGTTGATTGCGGACCGGAGTGTGACGAAATCCAAGTTCAGGTAGTAGCATGCGAATGCGTTCGTATTGCCGGGGTCTTGGATCGATAGGCCATAAACCAGATCCTGAGGGATTCTGGTGAGTTTAGGTTGAGCAGCCTAATAGAGTTATCTTGCGAAGTCTAATTTAAGACCTAGCATGTTGTGTAATGTTGTCATTCCTAGGATTGTTCAGGGTTAGGAACATCATTAAGGTAGTGACTTATAAAGATCATTTTACTTCGACCCTTTGCCGAAAAGAGAGGAGTTGGTTGTAGGTAGCGCCTTACGACCAACTTGTCCCTCGAAGCAGGCCTTAGGTGGTGATATTGGGTTGTGCCTTCCCGTTAAAAGGGATACGTACGGTGTCTTCGCACGAGTTGGGAGCACGGGTTGCGTATCTTGATTGTTAATTCCTGAAGTGCCATGATAAGGCGGCGAAGCTAGGGGGATGGACCCCGGAACTTCGTCGGGTCCTTGGCCAGAGGGAAGCGAACAGGCCATAGATTGGGGTCTATGAGTTATGGGTTCGGAAGACCCTGTGTTTGTCTGGTTTTTGAGTGAGGTCCGGTGTACCGGGTGGTAGTGGCAAACATAGACACCATGAGCCCACTGCATTGGTGGGACTTGACCACGTGTGCAACCTCATCAGTCATGTAGTATCTGTCAGGAACAGGTTGTGTACAATTAGAAATTCATAACGCGGGTTCAAATCCCTATATATGGAGAAACAGCTTGAGATGGGGCGCATGTATTTATGGGCTGCATGTTGCTTCGGAGACTTGCTGGCATTAGAATAAGAGCATCATCGCACTAGTAAATCTGGCATTAGAATAAGAGCATCATCGCATTAGTAAATCTTGCATTAAAATAAGAGCATCATTGTATTGGTAGTTTTGCATTAGAGTTAAGTCATAACATACACTGACACATCAATTATATGTACACGTGTCTTTTCCATTCAAGTTGAATTGCGAGTGTGATAGTTGGAGTAGATTAATAACCAAGCTATGGGCTTGGGATGTGATTGTGTTATTACCAAACTACGATGGGATATGGGGTGTATTGTGATAAAATGCAAGTAAATGGTAAGGTGAAATGAGATGTTAGGTTGGACATGAATGAATGTGGTAGTATGAGGATGAAGGCATATGTTTATGATGTGATACGTGAGATAAGGAAACAAAATCAATATTGTATTATGAGTGGTTATTCAAATGGTTACTAAATATAAGTATGTTATGAGCGGGTATAGATATACATACAGGTGATGACTCAGAGAGTATTTGATGTGAAATCCCATTTATGATGTTTACATATTCAGATGTCAAGTAAGAATTGTTTATCTTGGGAATTATGAGTTCGTTATATTTTTACTTGTAAGTTTAATTTATTTACTTATTTAATAAATTATACTCACACCAGAAATGGCTAACCCCTTAGTATTTGGGGGTTAGGGAGTCCCTGGACTACCCTAGGACCCTACTGTTACAGGTCCTCAGCAGTGCAGAGGTGAGGTGTAGGTACAGGTTCCGTGGAGTGGAGCTCCAGCTATAATTTGTTGTTATGTTTTAATTGTAAATAGTAAAGATTTATGCTTTAAATTGTATTTCTGATGTATAAGTATGAGGATGATGAAGAAGAGCATAGTGTGAGGCAGCAGGATATGGTTTCGACCCGTACCCATTTCGTTGTGGAGTGCCGAGCGTCGTGGTAGGTTTTTACAGGTTATTTTCTAAAAACTTACTACGTTTTCAAAAGGATTTATGCTTTTTAATTGATATTTGTTAAACCGTTATAAATTTGGCCCCCAGAGCATATATATATATTGCCTGTGTGATGATGCTCATTTTGGCCTGGGGAGCCCATATTATTATTGCCTGTGATGTAAGCTACGGAATTTAGAGCAAAATTCCGTAAGCTTTTCTGAGTTTTGGGCAAAAAAATACAAGGGAGACTCTGCCCAAATTTTCTTTGAAACATAACTATTTTAGTTTATGTTTAAAGTGATATAGAAATTGGAAGAATTGATTTTGGAGTCAAAAAGAAAAGAAAAGGGGCAGGCAGTACAGTTTGGTATTACAAACTGATAATTGTAATTACTGCATAGTAACTCTGTGTTGAAGAAAAGTTTTTAAATTTTTCAATTTTTCTGTGTCTCGAGACTAATTGAAGGAAAGATCTTGGCATGTGTCATGGTTTCCCAGCAACGGGGAGATCGGGGCGTTACAGATGGTATCAGAGCCGACTTCAATTTACAGTCCAACACAGTAGGAAAATTAAACTTGGATGCCTTTTAGGAGTCGGGTTTTAGTTAGTTGTAGATAGTTATAATTCATATTGTTGGTTCCTTCAACTTATGTTTTATAATTTTTCTATATCCGGACTAATCCTAGTGTATGTGTTACCATCCTTTAACCACATGAATGGTGTTCGAGGAAGGACACTCAGATAGATACCCATACATGTTACAAATGTGGAAGGATTGGTCGTATCCGACCAGATATTCCCTAGCTTCACCGAAGGAATGGCAGATCAACCTCGAAGATGAACAATAGAGGAAAGGAGCCTGTTCACCAAGGGTAGAGTTCGCACTTACTACCAGCAAGCTGCAGAAGGCAGGAGTGCTAGTACAGGTATGTGCATATAGAACTGCAACTAAGTTAAAAGTTGTATTTTTGAAATTTATTTTGGATTAAGAAGTAAGGTATGATGAAACACTTTCGTAACCAGTTGGATTTATATATATATATGGAATCCATACAACTGTTTTGTTCAATTGTGGTTCATCACATTCTTTTGTCCGAACTATTTTTCAAGTGTTGAGATATGTGCGGGAGGCAACTCTAGATTTGGTTTGTTTGAATACACCATCTGGAGCATCAGCTTCGGACAAATTACAGGAGAGAATCCTGGAAGTTTGAAGTAATGATTATAGGCCATGCCCTATTCTAAGGAGGGAGTGACTGCTGAACTGCAAAGGATCGAGATAAGTGGAGGATTGACCCCAGCCAAAGACCGTGAAAGAAAGCAAGAAGATAGATGATGAGATCAAGTAAGCCAGTATAGGAGTGATTACTCAAGTTTAGAGCTCAATTTTGGCACGATGGAAGCTACAACCGAGTCCAAGTGAGCAAGTCAGATGGCTTAGGCAGGAAATGCAAGGATTGAAGCACTGAAGCGGCAATGTGTGACTTCGTCCATTCTAAGGAGGAAGTGGTCACCAACTAACAGAAGTCGTAATCAAGGAGTGAATTAACATCACTTGTAGACAAGAATAGAGCAAGGCAATGCAGCCACTGTCTACTCCAGAGCGGGAGCAGAAGAATGTCAGCATCAAATTCATGGTGGGTCTGTCCAGAAGGCTGAAGGACGACAGTTCAACTTGGTAGAAGACCAGTTTTCAAGAATATCACTCGAGGAACTGGAGATGGTTCAGGAAAATGTCTCGTGAACCATTGATGTTTGGGGGTTGTCTTCCTCCCCACTAGCAGCGTTCTGAGGACAGAACGATTCTAAGGAGGGAGTAATGTAATGACCCGAAAAATAGCATATGGCTATTTTGCACCGAAATGTGTGCGCGATTGAGAATTTCGCGCGATCATGGATTTTCTGATAATAATTATTTTAATTGAGAAATATAAGATATATTGTCTATTTTATTTTTATTTTCGAATTTAAATTATTTTATACGGATTATCTACAAAGTAATTTTAATGTATTTTGTATTGTTTGGATTATTAAAGTAAAGAGTTGGGTTTTATTTGAAATGTATTAAGACTAGAGGGCTTATACGAAATATCCATTTACATTATTTATCTATCTACTTATTTATTATTACATTTTATAAAAAGGACCCCCACCTTCTCTCTCTCCTTTCCTTCTCCTTCTTCTTCCTTCCTTTTCTTCTTCCCGTCCAGTTCTACCCCAACCCAGAAAGCACCCCCCCCCCCCCCCGGTTCCCCCCTACTTCTCCTTCCCCTACTTCTTCCTCTCCCCGTTCACTTCCAACCAAAACCCCCCATCTCCCTTCTCCTTCCTCCTTCTTCTTCCTTCTTCTGTTGCTTCCCAAACCGAAGGAGAAGAACCCAAAGCCCCCCCGGCCTCCTCCCCTCCTCCTCCCGTTCGCACGCCAGCCCAGACCGAAGGAAACGAAGCCCCGATCCCCCATTCCCCCTTCCTCCTTCTTCCCTTTCTCCCGTTTCCATCCCAATCGGAAAGAACCCAAAAGAAAGCCCCCGGCTTCCCTCCTCCCTTCTCCTTCTCTGAGTCACACCCAACCGACGGGAAACCCACACCTCCGCCATCTCCTTCTTCTCCTTCCCTTCTTCCCTTCCTGTTCGATCCCGAACCCAAAAAGAACCCATCACCGATCGTTTTCCCCACCTCAATCTCCTCCGATTCTCCATGGATTCCAAATTAAAATTTGGAGTAGACTAATGGAGGGATTCTCGACATCGTAGTAGCGTCGGATTTTCGATTGGATTTCGGAAGGTATAAACCCTAACTATTTTATTGTATAAATTTTAGTTGGGTTAATTTTATTGAGTAGGAATGTTATTGTAGAGAGATTTAGAGATATTGGAAATTGTAGATGTGAAAGATTAGTAGGTTATTAGAAAGATTGTGAGTTGTTAGTAAAATAGGGTTTTGGGTTTGTAAAAGAGAACTATATGGGTATGGATTAATTCTCGTATAGTAATAGAAATTGTAGTCGGACTATTAGATTATTTGGGGGTGGTTTTGGTAATTAATTGGGAATGAAAATACCGTAAGCATTAGATTATCACGTGCATCGCACGTGTATATTCCAAGCGTTCAGTAAACGCTTGTGTAATATTTGGGGATAATGTTATTAGCTTTTATAATTGGTTTGAATTATTTGAGTTTTAATTGCTTGAAATTGATGTTAGGATGCATATTGCGACTTGGGACGCGAGATGGCTTGGTGACGCTTTGGACCTTCGCAAATTTGTGAGTACTATTTTATTATATGTATTTCTGTGATTTTAGAAATATGTGAGTTGGTTTATTATATATTTTTGTAGTTTGATGAATATGTGAGTTATATTATTTATATATTTTTGTGGTTTAAAAATATATGTGAGTTAGTATATTAATATATTTTGTGGGTTAAAGAATATGTGAGTATTGATTTATTTTACATATTTTTGTGATTGTAAAAATATGGTGAATTTTAACTATTCATGAGTATATAAAAACCTATATAATGGATGAGTTATTTTTAGATGATGATATCAAAATATGGGTGTATGGTTTATATACGTATTTTGATGTTTTGAAGAAGTTCGAATAAACTAAAGTATTGATATAAATTTATGGATCAAAAGGATCCTATGAAAAGTATGAATGGTAGAACTTGAGTTGTATTAGATCATGCTTGAGTTGTTGTCTATGTCAAAAAGGAACCCATTCATGCTCGTGAACAATGAAGAAGATCATGCTTGAGTTATAGTAGAATATCATGCTTGAGTTGGTGTGCTATGTCAAAAAGAGAACTACCATGCTTAAAGATTTGTTGTAGTTAGTGATTCTAAGAGAAGAACCTATGCTAAGATGAGTAGTTGTTCTAAGGTTCAAAGAAACCATGCTTAAGTGAGTATAGTAATGGTTTTAGCTAAGAGTCTCAAAAAGAATCCATTTTAGTTGTTAGTAGTAGTGAGTAAAAAGAACCCATCCTATGGATTTGGATTGTTGGAGAGAAAGAACCCACACTTGTGCTATAGTAAGAATCCATGCTTGAATTGTTGTAGAAAGAAACTCATGGTTAAGTTGTAGTAGAATATCATGTTTGAGTCGATTTTAGAAAGAAGCTCATGTTTGAGTTGATTATAGTAGATAGGCCATGATGAGTTGATTTTAGAAGGATACCATGCTTAGGTTAATTATAGTAGATTCTTTTGTTGCTTCTAATTATAGAAGATCAAGTTTGCTAGTAAGCACAGTTGGTTGTTTCTAGGTTTGATTACCTGTATGATTGTTTGTATGTGGTTTTGCGCGTACGTGGCTCGACTGGCCCGTATGTAGCTGTGGGTCTTATACGCAGCTTATTCGGCTCGTATGTGTGTTGTTGTCTCATATGCGGCTCGACTGGCCCGTATGTAGATGTTGGTCTCGTACGGAGCTTATTTGGCTCGTATGCATGTTGTTGTCTCATATGCGGCTCGACTGGCCCGTATGTAGCTGTTGGTCCCATACGTAGCTGTTTAGCTCGTATGTATTTTTGGTTACTCGTATGTAGCTTCTTGGCTAATACGCAGTTTGTTGTGCTTGTCTAGGGTGATATCATTGCCCTAGGGCTATCGACCATCAAGACGTGTGTTTAGCTTACTCCTAAGGGACTGTGGACGAGTTACTTCGCGGGTGCCGTCAGATCTTAACCGTTGGTTGATTGCGGACCGGAGTGTGACGAAATCCAAGTTCAGGTAGTAGCATGCGAATGCGTTCGTATTGCCGGGGTCTTGGATCGATAGGCCATAAACCAGATCCTGAGGGATTCTGGTGAGTTTAGGTTGAGCAGCCTAATAGAGTTATCTTGCGAAGTCTAATTTAAGACCTAGCATGTTGTGTAATGTTGTCATTCCTAGGATTGTTCAGGGTTAGGAACATCATTAAGGTAGTGACTTATAAAGATCATTGTACTTCGACCCTTTGCCGAAAAGAGAGGAGTTGGTTGTAGGTAGCGCCTTACGACCAACTTGTCCCTCGAAGCAGGCCTTAGGTGGTGATATTGGGTTGTGCCTTCCCGTCAAAAGGGATACGTACGGTGTCTTCGCACGAGTTGGGAGCACGGGTTGCGTATCTTGATTGTTAATTCCTGAAGTGCCATGATAAGGCGGCGAAGCTAGGGGGATGGACCCCGAAACTTCGTCGGGTCCTTGGCCAGAGGGAAGCGAACAGGCCATAGATTAGGGTCTATGAGTTATGGGTTCGGAAGACCCTGTGTTCGTCTGGTTTTTGAGTGAGGTCCGGTGTACCGGGTGGTAGTGGCAAACATAGACACCATGAGCCCACTGCATTGGTGGGACTTGACCACGTGTGCAACCTCATCAGTCATGTAGTATCTGTCAGGAACAGGTTGTGTACAATTAGAAATTCATAACGCGGGTTCAAATCCCTATATATGGAGAAACGGCTTGAGATGGGGCGCATGTATTTATGGGCTGCATGTTGCTTCGGAGACTTGCTGGCATTAGAATAAGAGCATCATCGCACTAGTAAATCTGGCATTAGAATAAGAGCATCATCGCATTAGTAAATCTTGCATTAAAATAAGAGCATCATTGTATTGGTAGTTTTGCATTAGAGTTAAGTCATAACATACACTGACACATCAATTATATGTACACGTGTCTTTTCCATTCAAGTTGAATTGCGAGTGTGATAGTTGGAGTAGATTAATAACCAAGCTATGGGCTTGGGATGTGATTGTGTTATTACCAAACTACGGTGGGATATGGGGTGTATTGTGATAAAATGCAAGTAAATGGTAAGGTGAAATGAGATGTTAGGTTGGACATGAATGAATGTGGTAGTATGAGGATGAAGGCATATGTTTATGATGTGATACGTGAGATAAGGAAACAAAATCAATATTGTATTATGAGTGGTTATTCAAATGGTTACTAAATATAAGTATGTTATGAGCGGGTATAGATATACATACAGGTGATGACTCAGAGAGTATTTGATGTGAAATCCCATTTATGATGTTTACATATTCAGATGTCAAGTAAGAATTGTTTATCTTGGGAATTATGAGTTCGTTATATTTTTACTTGTAAGTTTAATTTATTTACTTATTTAATAAATTATACTCACACCAGAAATGGCTAACCCCTTAGTATTTGGGGGTTAGGGAGTCCCTGGACTACCCTAGGTCCCTACTGTTACAGGTCCTCAGCAGTGCAGAGGTGAGGTGTAGGTACAGGTTCCGTGGAGTGGAGCTCCAGCTATAATTTGTTGTTATGTTTTAATTGTAAATAGTAAAGATTTATGCTTTAAATTGTATTTCTGATGTATAAGTATGAGGATGATGAGGAAGAGCATAGTGTGAGGCAGCAGGATATGGTTTCGACCCGTACCCATTTCGTTGTGGAGTGCCGAGCGTCGTGGTAGGTTTTTACAGGTTATTTTCTAAAAACTTACTACGTTTTCAAAAGGATTTATGCTTTTTAATTGATATTTGTTAAACCGTTATGAATTTGGCCCCCAGAGCATATATATATATTGCCTGTGTGATGATGCTCATTTTGGCCTGGGGAGCCCATATTATTATTGCCTGTGATGTAAGCTACGGAATTTAGAGCAAAATTCCGTAAGCTTTTCTGTGTTTTGGGCAAAAAAATACAAGGGAGACTCTGCCCAAATTTTCTTTGAAACATAACTATTTTAGTTTATGTTTAAAGTGATATAGAAATTGGAAGAATTGATTTTGGAGTCAAAAAGAAAAGAAAAGGGGCAGGCAGTACAGTTTGGTATTACAAACTGATAATTGTAATTACTGCATAGTAACTCTGTGTTGAAGAAAAGTTTTTAAATTTTTCAATTTTTCTGTGTCTCGAGACTAATTGAAGGAAAGATCTTGGCATGTGTCATGGTTTCCCAGCAACGGGGAGATCGGGGCGTTACAATCCAATTGTTGTGCATATCCGGCCGGAGGATTTTGGCATACGTACCTATTGCATACTCAGTTCACAGTGAACCCATTTTGGGTAAAAAAACATGCATGCCAAGAAGACAATCAGATGCATGAAATCAGCTTCATTAACAGTGAAAGAAAATGGACATGCTAGCAGCATACTAAGTTTGGAAGTGAACCCATTTTGTGTTAAAAAACCATGCCAAAGATTGCAATCAGGTTACTTTTACAGTATCTGAAAATGAAAAATTTTCCATTATCTGAGCTTATATGTTGCTCTACTATATCTAAAACCCAATTGTTGTGCATATCCGGCCGGAGGATTTTGGCATACGTACCTATACCATCCTCAGTTCACAGTGAACCCATTTTGGGTAAAAAAACAAACATGCCAAGAAGACAATCAGATGCATGAAATCAGCTTCATTAACAGTGAAAGAAAATGGGTAAGCTAGCAGCATACTTAGTTTGGAAGTGAACCCATTTTTTGTTAAAAAATCATGCCAACGAGGGCAAACAGGTAACTTTAACAGTATCTGAAAATGAAAATTTTCATTATCTGAGCTTATATGTTGCTCTACTAATTCACTGTGCCCAACTAAATCTAAAATCCAATTGTTGTGCATATCCGGCCGGAGGTTTTTGGGCATACGTACCTAGAGCATCCTCAGTTCACAGTGAACCCATTTTGGGTAAAAAAATAAACATGCCATGAAGACAATCAGATGCATGAAATCAGCTTCATTAACAGTAAAAGAAGATGAAAATTTCCAGTATCTAAGCATATATTATTCTATTAATTCTTCATCTCAACTAAACCATTCATGTTAAGGAAATCAAGATGAATAATCTGAAAAAAGCTGCTTTTTTTGAAAAATAAGGGAAATCAAGAGATCATACCGAAGAGAGAGAGAGAGAGCGGGGCGACGAGGGCTTGGGCATAGGAGAGAGAGAGAGAGAGCGGGGCGATCGCCGATTCACCTCCAAATAGAGAGAGGGAAGAGGGAAATCGAAAATGACGAAGGGAAGAAGGGACGATTTCGAAAGGTCGAAGGCCGTCGAAGAGGACGAAGCGGCGGAGGCAAACGCACGGGAAGTAGAGTGAGGATGGAGGGAAACGAAGCGCTCCTTTCTTTTTTTTGGGGGGGGGGGGAGTTGGGAAAATGGCGAGCGAAAGATTAGGGTTCGTGAGTTTTATCGCAGTTATTCACCGGCGTTTCAATTAGACACGCCGGTGAATGTGTCCGTATATTCGCCGGCGTTTATAATAAAAACGCCGGTGAATAATTCACTTCACCGACGTTTTACTTAAAAACGCCGGTGAATACGAACATACACCGGCATTTTAAATCGACCGCCGGTGTATAACCATCCCATCTGGTGCCCAATTCCTATTCGCTCTCTACCCCGGCGCTACTAGTAAAACGCCGGGGAAATTTCGCCGGTAAAACCAGTATCTTTTGTAGTGGCGCCAAGGAGATTTTGAATCCACATGAGTTCAGCAGTGGTAGAGGCAACAGCCTTGTACTTGGATTTTGTAGATGACTGTACTAGAGACTTTTGCTTCTTGGAGCTCCAAGTAATTGGGGTGCGACCAAGAAAGACTATGTGACCGATTATAGAAGTGTAGTCATCCTTGTTTCCGGCCCAATCAACATCTGAAAAAGCATGAAGATTGAGTGGCGAGTGACTAAAAATTCTGAAGCCTTCGAGAGTGCCACACAAGTATCAAAGGAGCCGTTGGAGAGCATCCCAATGAGCACTTCTTGGCTTGTGCATGGACTGAGATAGCTTATTTACCACAAATGCAACATCGGGACGAGTGAGCGTTAGGTATTGGAGTCCCCCAACTGCTGCTCTATAATTTGTAGGAGTGCCAAGTAATTTGTCAGAAGTGAGAGTTAAAGCATTGTTGATCATCATGGGAGTCAAAACTGGCTTTGCATGGAGCATATGCATGCGCTCAAGAAGATCAGCAATATACTTCTTTTGACTAAGGAAGAGACCATGAGAAATAGGCGTACTTCTACTCCCAAGAAATAAGAGAGTGTACCAAGGTCTTTCAAGGAGAACCTGCTAGCCAATCTTTTAATGAAAGCATTTAAGGAAGTAGCATTAGGACCAGTTACTATAATATCATCCACACACACAATAAGATAAATAGGTGAAGTGGAATTATGCATGATAAATAATGAAGCATCAACAACCGATCGCTTGAAACCCGAACTAAGAAGAAAGTTGGCTAGCTCTGTGTACCATGCTCAAGGTGCCTGCTTGAGCCCATAAATTGCCTTGCACAATTTACAAACATGAGTAGGAAAGGCAGTATCCACAAAATCAGGGGGTTGTGACATATATACATACTCAAGAAGTATGCCATAAAGAAATGCATTATTAATATCAAGTTGTCGAAGATGCCATTTGTTCGTAACTGCAAGACTAAGAAGAGTACGGATGGTGGCCGGTTTTATAACCGGACTGAAGGTTTGCGTATAATCAATACCGGGGCGTTGTTGGAATCCTTTTGCAACAAGACGAGCACGATAACGTTCTACACTCCCATCAGGTTTGTATTTGATATGAAATATCCATTTGCATTTGACAAGGTTACGACTATTTTTGGGAGACACCAAGTCCCAAGTACCAAGCTTATGTAATACCGTGATCTCGGCAATCATTTCTTGCCGCCAAAGAGGATTTGTAAGAGCATGGGCTACGGTAGTAGGTTCGGGTGGTTTAGGTTGTATAGTGGTATGCTGGTTGTACTTGGAGTTAGGCTTGTGATTGTTATTTCTGGAGTGAGTGACAATGCCGGGAGGTGGAGGAGGAGGTGGAGAGGGTAGTAGAATAGTTGGAAGAGACGGATTGCTGGGCTGGGGGTGTAATAACTGGCTGGGCAGTGGGCTACTGCTCCATAGAAGATGTGGCTAGGCTATTGTCATTGTCCAGGGGATTATGAACGGGTACTGGCTAAATTATGGGCAACGAAAAGGGACACCAATGGTCCAGATTGGGTATGGGAGTAGGATGAGTGCGGGTGCTAAAAAGAACTTTGAGTCTTAGAATACCCAATGAAGATACAAGGAATGGACTTGGGATCCAATTTGTGTGGCATAAGGTCGTAACCAAGAATAACTGTAACGCTTCGAATTCCAAATATACACTGAATTCGAGATTCCACAGGATCTTTACACTTATTTCGTACAATTTTACAAGAAAATTAAAACTTTTCACTTTACATCAGAGTTACATGAAAACTTTACACTTTACATTTTACAGCGGAAGCAAATTTACAACATTTAAACAAATGTACAACAACATGGAATAATCTCTAAGCATCTGTTCCTCTTTAATCTTTATCATGTCATTTACCCTGCATAGAAAACTGTGGGTACGTCAGTTTATTCAACCGACGAACATTATACACGACCATCCTCTCTATGCCGGAAATAGTATAACTGATTTTCCATATTTAACAAACACAAACTTATCACATATCAAACTAAAGGGAATACCCTATTGAAGTCGTGTTGTGATTGTGCACTTAGTCCTTAATGCAATTATTTATATTATATGACACTAATGCACACTTGTTCGGATTCTATGCATCCCATACTACATAGGTCCGAGGGCAAGCCTCTTAATCGTTCTTCAACTTGTAGGGTTCAATCCCTCGTCATGACTTAATCTACTACTGTAACTACGGTAAGTATCCTAGATGGTCTATGAGTACAAGCTCATGTATAGAAAACCTGGAGGGGAATCCCACGCCATGTCTTGACGCATCAAGCATACATTCTATGGCAATTCAGCCTCCTTCATGGCACACGATCCTCTTGCAGTCACCAAACATCCCACAAGCATCGCCAAGATTCCGATAATTCTGGAGTAGTGCCCATGCCATGTCGTGACGCATCAAGCATGCATTCTGTGACTCACTCTCACATCATAGACTCGAGGCCCTCATACTTGTGTTTTTCTCTCACTTTCATCACTTCTTCACTATGTACTAATTATTAATTTAATGAAATCATGAACAAAATCAATCTCTTAGAGTTAGCCCTCTCACTACTACCGGTCTTATCTCTTTTATTTCATAATGACCCAAACTGGTCTTTTCAATGTCAATAATCAAATTATTCATCACTTTCACTAACCGGTGTGAGTTTTGGCTACACCCTAATTTTCAATTTCAATTCACAATTCACATGTTTGAGTTTTCATACTCAAAAACATTCTCTTTTCCAATCACATGATTTCAAATAATTCATGAGTCAATAACCATACATAGAGTTTCATTATTCATCATGAATTTCATCCAACATTTATTTCCACATAAAAAATCATATCACTAAGTATATGGTCAAAATGAATATTCACAATTCATTATTGTCACATTATTCTTCACTAAGAATAATTCACACAAACTTCACAACATACTTTCTTTCTTTGTTATATTTTCTTTTCTAGCACTTTATTTCAGGTCCTTTTGCAAAACGCAACTTTCACAAAAATATAAGTGTAGAACCATAGTTCTAACTTCACTTTTGTTCTCAAAATATACTCCATTTCATTTCAATAACTCCCAATTTATTTTTCATAAGTCACACATAATTTTAGAATAATAATAGTATCTTTTCATAATTTTTAAACATCAAAAAACCATCAAAAAACATTTTTTCCCACAAAGTTTAATACTGGCCGAGACTAGGATTCAAACCAGCAACCACAGAGAAGCAAGCCGCACGCTCTGGCCACTAGGCCGATTGTGCTATTTGGTATAGAGAGGGGTTCAGAGAGTTATACACTCTCGACTGAGGCTTAATTCAATTTTTAAATGCACAACAAAAATATGATGTTATCAAGGATCGAACCATCGACCAGTGAGAACCCACCGCACAACACTGTAGCATTTAGAAGCCTCCCGACCACTTGAGCTATATGCTCAAGTTGTCTTGAATACAACTTGCATTCTAATTAAATCAACTCTCTGTTTAATAGAACATTTCGATGTTTCAAAAGCTCTCATTTGAATTTTGCTTTTACTAAATTTACTGTAAATCTACAGAATAATTATTCACATAATAATTGATACTCCAGTAATTTAAAAATAATTTTTTCAATAATTAAATACATATTTTTCATACAATTAGTTTAATTTGTATGCTACTACTACCACATTTCTTTTCGTCATTTCTTATCCAACTTAACATCCATATTCCCTATATCAATTCTCTGTTTGTATTCCTTTCACAAACCCACAAATTATATTTTTGAGTTATTCCTTACAAACATTAGCACAAAAAGTTCATTCAAGCACATAAAACAATATTTTCATCTACTAACATTTGCATTTAGTTTTTGATGCCAACAACAATGTTTTACTTCAAGCAATCCATAGCTATAAATAATCAACATACAACTTAAGTTTGATGATGGAATTACATACAATCTATTTAGCAACATTCCAATCAACTAATAAGCCATTTTTCCAATTAAATGTAATCTTATTAATCTTTTTCATGCATCATCATTTCAATTCAATTTTAGCATGCTATCTAATTAGAAACATGGAAAATAACCCACCTTAATTGGAGAGAAATACAATTGCAACACCTCCTAAACAAGAGTCCTTGCCAAAAGAGCGTTCCTCCTCCTCCTCGATGCGCAGCCAAGCCTTCAAAAGATGCAATCCCGAGCCTCCTTGATGCCGGCCTTCCTTCTTTGATGCAAGCACAACTCCCTCATACAACTCTCAATCTTTTATCTCACTTACTATACTACTAACAATGTATTTTCTACTATAGGTTTTAGAGAAATAAATAGTACAAAAACAACAATGCTAGGGGGGTATTTATACTAAAAATTGGAGTAAATGAAAGGCTAGGATCAAATTATGAGTTAGAAATGAAAGGTTAGGATTCAAGGGGGAGTTGTAGTAACCACCCATGATCAAGTAACCACCACCCATGATTCCACTATTTTTTTCATTTCCCTCCATACTCAAAACCGGCCTACATGTGTGCTTTTGCACGTGTACGTGCAATGCACGTGCATGCATTTGTCCTCCATTAAAAAAAGATGTACATTATATTTTCTATAAAAATAATCTTTAAAAGATGTTCTATATTATAAGTTGTAATTAAAATAGAAATAACTCATGGGCTTTAATTAATAGGCCAAAATAATAGTTATAAAAAGATAATAAGTAAATTAGATTTGGGCTAGAAAGAAAGGCTTATGTTTATTTGAAGAAAATGAGCCTTTATAAAATAATTAAAGAATACATATACATATACATATATATACATATACTCATCATCCATAATGAAAAGAATTATAAGATTTCATATTACAAAAATTGCACGTGCACATTACGTGCAAAATTTAAATAATTTTCATAAATAAAAATCGGGGCATTACAACACTCCCTACTTAGAATAGTTCCGTCTCCGGAACTACAGTCAAGAGCGAGAAAACAAACACTCACAACAAGCACAAGAAAATACAAAATACAAATCAAGCAAAAAGCTCAGGATAATCCTTCAACATCCTCTCCTCAGATTCCCAAGTAGCCTCTTCGACCAAATGGTTCCTTCAGACTACCTTGACCATCGGTATCGTCTTATTCCTCAAGACTTGCTCTCGACGATCAACAATCTCGACAGGAGACTCAATGTAATTAAGATCCAAATGCAAACCTTCCGGTACTTCAGGCAAATGATGACTCGAATCTGGAATATAACCTCTCAGCGTAGACACATGAAAGACATTGTGCACCTGAGATAACTCTTCCGGTAACTCAAGCCGGTAAGCAGTTTTCCCGATCCTTTTTAATATCTTGTACGGGCCTATAAACCTCGGGGCTAACTTCCCACCTTTGCCAAATTGAATCACACCTTTACTGGGCGATATCTTAGAAAGACGAAGTCACCTTCCTCAAACTCAAGGTCCTTTCTCCGGTTGTCTACATAGCTTTTCTGCATGCTCTGAGCTTCTACCAACCTTTTCCTGATTAGATCAATCTTTTCAGAGGTTTGCTGCACAATCTCAGGACCAAACAACTGACGCTCCCCAACTTCAAACCAACAAACAGGTGTCCTGCACTTTCTGCCATACAAAGCTTCGTACGGCGCCATCCCGATGCTGGTCTGAAAACTGTTGTTGCAGGCAAACTCTACCAAGGGTAAATGCATTTCCCAACTGCCTCCAAAGTCTAGTATACAACACCGAAGCATATCCTCAAGAATACGGTTGACTCTCTCGGTCTGCCCATCGGTTTGCGGATGAAAAGTAGTGCTGAAATCCGTCTTGGTACCCAAAGCTGTCTGAAGACTCCTCTAGAAATGCGAAGTAAACTGCGCATCTCGATCAGACACAATAGATGACGGAACACCATGAAGCCTGACGATCTCGCCAACATACTACTCAGCTAACTTGTCCAGCGAAGCAGTGAGTTTCATCGCCAAAAAGTGAGCGGAGTTGGTTAGTCGATCGACTATAACCCAAATCACATCATTGCCTTTAGGACTCTTGGGCAATCCCGTAATGAAATCCATACTGATATTATCCCACTTCCATTCTGGAATAGGTAACGGGTGTAATAGACCTCCGGGTCTCTGATTCTCGGCTTTGACTTGCTGACAAACCTCACACTTCGCCACAAATTCAGCCACATCCCGCTTCAAAACTGACCACCAGAAATGCTGTTTGATGTCTTTGAACATCTTAGTACTTCCATGATGTACTGACAAAAGAGTAGCATGCGCCTCCTGAAGAATACTCTCTTTCAGGTCTGCCTGATTTGGAACACATAGTCTATCTCCGAACCACAGCACTCCATCCCTGATTTGAAATCCAGGCAACCTGCCAACACCAACCTGCTCCTTCATCTCCAAAATATCAGCATCCACCTCCTGACTTGCAATGATCCTTCCATTCAATGTAGGCTGAAGCCTCAACTGAGCTAAAGATGCTCCAAATCCTTGCAAGACAACTTCAATACCTGCTCGATCCAATTCTTCCATCAGATGCTTCTGAGTTGTAATCAAACTGGATAAACTACTTTTGCGACTAAGTGCATCAGCAACAACATTAGCTTTCCCAGGATGATATTTGATCTCAGGTCGCATGTCCTCAAGTACTTCCAACCATCTCCGCTGCCTCAAATTCAGATCCTTCTGCTGATATATGTATTTCAAACTCTTGTGGTCCGTATACATGTTCAATTTCTCACCGTACACGTAGTGCCTCCATTGCTTCAGGGCAAAGATAATCGCAGCCAACTCCAGACCATGAGTTGGGTAATTCTTCTCATGCGGTCGTAGTTTCCTAGACCCATAAGCGATTACTCTTCCTTCTTGCATTAAGACATAACCAAGCCCACGATGTGAAGCATCGCTATGAACATCATACTCAACACTTGCTCTAGGCAAAGCCAAAATAGGTGCAGTAGTCAGCTTCTCTTTCAACTCCTGAAAGCTCGCCTCACATTGCTCAGTCCACTTGAAGTTCACATTCTTCTTGGTCAAACTAGTAAGCGGTATAACTAACTGAGCATAACTTGAATGAATCTCCTGTAGTATCCAGTCATTCCAAGAAAACTTCTGACTTTCTTTACTGTAGTAGGCCTAGCCCAATCTCTCACTACCTCTATCTTCTGAGGGTCAGTTACCACTCCCTCCTTAAAAAGGATGTGACCTAGGAATGCCACTTCAGATTTCCAGAAATCACACTTGGATAGCTTGGCATACAACTCCTGCTCTTCCAGCTTCTTCAAAACTGCTACCAGATGCTCGGTGTGCTCTTCTTCTGACTTAGAGTACATGAGGATATCGTCGATAAACACCATGATGAAAGAATCAATGAACGGCATCAAAACTTTGTTCATCAAATCCATGAAGATTGCGGGTGCATTCGTTAATCCAAATGGCATAACTAAAAATTCGTAATGCTCATGTCGAGTTCTAAATGCAGTTTTGTGCACATCTTCAGCTTTCACTCGAATTTGGTGATATCCTGATTGAAGATCTATTTTGGAGAAAACAGCTGCTCCTTGTAGATGAACGAACAAGTCATCAATTCGGGGAATATGATACTTATTCTGAACAGTGACCATATTCAGCTCTCGGTAATCGATACACATTCTCATTGATCCATCCTTCTTCTTTACCAAAAGTGCTGGTGCTCCCCAAGGTGACGAACTAGGTTGAATAAAGCCTTTCTCCAACAGTTCCTCAATATGCCATTTCACCTCATCCTGTTCCACTGGAACCATCCTATACGGTGCCTTAGAAATGGGTGCACTTCCCGGTTAAACAGTGATGCTAAACTCCACATCACGATGCGGGGGTAACCCAGGAAAATCATCCAAGAACATAGTCGGATAGTCCCGAACCACAGAAATCCCTTGCACTTCCACAGAAATCTCTTCCTTGAGGATAGCTGCCACCAGCCTAGAACACTTCTTCTTCTCCTGGAAATTGACTTCAGGTCCACCTGGAGCCTTCACTGTTACCGTCTTGGTCTTGCACTCGATGCTTGCACTCGATGCTTGCACTGTACACCGACATCCAATCAATGCCAATGATAACATCGACTCCCAAGATAGTCAGCTCGATTAGATCAATTCCGAAGATTCTGTCCCCAATCACAATCTCGCAATCCGCATAATACCGATCAGTGGTTAAAGTTTTTCCTGATGGATTAGCTACTGCTAAGATCTTGCCTGAAAAAATCTTCGGTTCAACTCCCAACACTTTAGCAAATTTAGGAGACACAAAAGTATGAGATGATCCAGTATTGAACAAAACAACAGCTTTCATTCCATTCAAATTTTGATGCAAAAGATCCATTAAATTCGAAGTGTGAAACATGAACTTTGAATCAACTTGCATTTCATTGAATTCCAAACTTTATACATTCGAATTGAAAAACATTTCTTGACATCAGAATGAAAACAGTAGAAGCTACAACAGTCTAACTCCTACGGTTCCTCTTCGTTTCTCGAAATTCTCCCCGTAGTTCATCAACTTCTTCCTTCAGCACATCGGTCATATTCTTCCTCTTCTTGAGTTCCCATACACGATGACTGAGAACTACAAAGTCATCCTTGCGCTTTGCCAACTGAGCCTCCAATAATCCAACTCTCTCCTGCAGTGTTTCCATATTCCTCTGAAGAGATGTCACAAGACTACTTGGAACTGGTTCTTCTTCTTCATCAGAAGAGTCATCAGATAAATCCGGAGGTGGGGTGATCTCTCGGGATTCAGGCCATTCTTCTCCATCAGAATCTACTTGCCCTGGGTAGTACGCTTCCTCGGAATCTGCTTGTCTAGGACAATAATCTTCCTCGATGATATGCCAATTGTCGTCTCCATCAGGGTCGAAGTGATCAGCCATCTTAGAAATAGAGAGGAATAAGCATAAATCATAGAGCAACAAAAATGTAAGTAGTTAGCTTACATTTAAATCTCTAGACTCAAACACACATTCTAATGTCCACTTCTAGGGTGTCGTTCCTTATAAATTTGTACTAGTGTGAAACGTGGCTCTAATACCACTCTGTAACGCCCCGAATTCCAAATATACACTGAATTCGAGATTCCATAGGATCTTTACACTTCTTTCGTACAATTTTACAAGGAAATTAAAACTTTTCACTTTACATCAGAGTTACATGAAAACTTTACACTTAACATTTTACAGCGGAAGCAAATTTACAACATTTAAACAAATGTACAACAACATGGAATAATCTCTAAGCATCTGTTCCTTTTTAATCTTTATCATGTCATTTACCCTGCATAGAAAACTGTGGGTACGTCAGTTTATTCAACCGACGAACATTATACGCGGCCATCCTCTCTATGCCGGAAATAGTATAACTGATTTTCCATATTTAACAAACACAAACTTGTCAAATATCAAACTAAAGGGAATACCCTATTGATGGCGTGTTGTGATTGTGCACTTAGTCCTTAATACAATTATTTATATTACATGACACTAATGCACACTTGTTCGGATTCTATGCATCCCATACTACATAGGTCCGAGGGCAAGCCTCTTAATCGTTCTTCAACTTGTAGGGTTCAATCCCTCGTCATGACTTAATCTACTACTGTAATTACGGTAAGTATCCTAGATGGTCTATGAGTACAAGATCATGTACAGAAAACCTGGAGGGAAATCCCACGCCATGTCTTGACGCATCAAGCATGCATTCTATGGCAATTCAACCTCCTTCATGGCACACGATCCTCTTGCAGTCACCAAACATCCCACAAGCATCGCCAAGATCCCGATAATTCTGGAGTAGTGCCCACGCCATGTCTTGATGCATCAAGCATGCATTCTGTGACTCACTCTCACATCGTAGACTCGAGGCCCTCATACTTGTGTTTTTCTCTCACTTTCATCACTTCTTAACTATGTACTAATTATTAATTTAATGAAATCATGAATAAAATCAATCTCTTAGAGTTAGCCCTCTCACTACTACCGGTCTTATCTCTTTCATTTCATAATGACCCAAACTGGTCTTTTCAATGTCAATAATCAAATTATTCATCACTTTCACTTGTCGGTGTGAGTTTTGGCTACACCCTAATTTTCAATTTCAATTCACAATTTACATGTTTGAGTTTTCATACTCAAAAACATTCTCTTTTCCAATCACATAATTTCAAATAATTCATGAGTCAATAACCATACATAGAGTTTCATTATTCATCATGAATTTCATCCAACATTTATTTCCACATAAAAAATCATATCACTAAGTATATGGTCAAAATGAATATTCACAATTCATTATTGTCTTATTATTCTTCACTAAGAATAATTCACACAAACTTCACAACATACTTTCTCTCTTTGTTATATTTTCTTTTCTAGCACTTTATTCCAAGTCCTTTTGCAAAACACAACTTTCACAAAAATATAAGTGTAGAACCATAGTTCTAACTACACTTTTGTTCTCAAAATATACTCCATTTCATTTCAATAACTCCCAATTTAATTTTCATAAGTCACACATAATTTTAGAATAATAATAGTATTTTTTCATAATTTTTAAACATAAAAAAACCATCAAAAAATATTTTTTCCCACAAAGTTTAATACTGGCCGAGACTAGGATTCGAACCAGCAACCACAGAGAAGCAAGCCGCACGCTCTGGCCACTAGGCCGATTGTGCTATTCGGTATAGAGAGGGGTTCAGAGAGTTATATACTCTCGGCTGAGGCTTAATTCAATTTTTAAATGCACAACAAAAATATGGTGTTATCAAGGATCGAACCATCGACCTGTGAGAACCCACCACACAACACTGTAGCATTTAGAAGCCTCCCGACCACTTGAGCTATATGCTCAAGTTGTCTTGAATACAACTTGCATTCTAATTAAATCAACTCTCTGTTTAATAGAATATTTCGATGTTTCAAAAGCTATCATTTGAATTTTTCTTTTACTAAATTTACTGTAAATCTCCAGAATAATTATTCACATAATAATTGATACTCCAGTAATTTAAAAATAATTTTTTCAATAATTAAATACATATTTTTCATACAATTAGTTTAAATTGTATGCTACTACTACCACATTTCTTTTCGACATTTCTTATCCAACTTAACATCCATATTCCCTATATCAATTCTCTGTTTGTATTCCTTTCACATGCCCACAAATTATATTTTTGAGTTATTCCTTACAAACATTAGCACAAAAAGTTCATTCAAGCACATAAAACAATATTTTCATCTACTAACATTTGCATTTAGTTTTTGATGCCAACAACAATGTTTTACTTCAAGCAATCCATAGCTATAAATAATCAACATACAACTTAAGTTTGATGATGGAATTACATACAATCTATTTAGCAACATTCCAATCAACTAAAAGCCATTTTTCCAATTAAATGTAATCTTATTAATCTTTTTCATGCATCATCATTTCAATTCAATTTTAGCATGCTATCTAATTAGAAACATGGAAAATAACCCACCTTAATTGGAGAGAAATACAATTGCAACACCTCCTAAACAAGAGTCTTTGCCAAAAGAGCGTTCCTCCTCCTCCTCGATGCGCACCCAAGCCTTCAAAAGATGCAATCCCGAGCCTCCTTGATGCCGGCCTTCCTTCTTTGATGCAAGCACAACTCCCTCACACAACTCTCAATCTTTTATCTCACTTACTATACTACTAACAATGTATTTTCTACTATAGGTTTTAGAGAAATAAATAGTACAAAAACAACTATGCTAGGGGGGTATTTATACTAAAAAATGGAGTAAATGAAAGGCTAGGATCAAATTATGAGTTAGAAATGAAAGGCTAGGATTCAAGGGGGAGTTGTAGTAACCACCCATGATCAAGCAACCACCACCCATGACTCCACTATTTTTTTCATTTCCCTCCATACTCAAAACCGGCCTACATGTGTGCTTTTGCACGTGTACGTGCAATGCACGTGCATGCATTTGTCCTCCATTAAAAAAAGTTGTACATTATATTTTCTATAAAAATAATCTTTAAAAGATGTTCTACATTACAAGTTGTAATTAAAATAGAAATAACTCATGGGCTTTAATTAATGAGCCAAAATAATAGTTATAAAAAGATAATAAATAAATTAGATTTGGGCTAGAAAGAAAGGTTTATGTTTATTTGAAGAAAATGAGCCTTTATAAAATAATTAAAGAATACATATATATATATATATATATATATATATATATATATATATATATATATACATATATATATATATATATATATATATATATATATATATATATACATATACTCATCATCCATAATGAAAAGAATTATAAGATTTCATATTACAAAAATTGCACGTGCACATTACGTGATTTAAATAATTTTCATAAATGAAAATCGGGGCATTACAAAAACACAGACAACCGAAGCTTCTTAACTTGAGATAGTTAGGAGGAGTACTAAAGAGACGATGATAGAGAGATGAGTTTGAGAGATTCGGCGTGAGAATCCTATTGATAAGATATGCGGTTTGGCAAAGGCATGAGACCAAAACTCGAAAGGAAGTTGAGCATGGTCAAGAAGAGATAAACTCGTTTCAACGATATGGCGATGCCTTCTTTCGGCATATCCATTATGTTTAGGAGTATGAGGTGGAGAAGTGAGATGGGAAACACCATTAATTGTTAGAAAAGTTCCTAAGGCTTGATATTGCCCCTTATTGTCGGAATATATAACTTTGATATTTTGCTCAAAATATTTTTCCACTAAAGTTTTGAATCTAATAAATACTGCTTTTGTATCAAATTTGTTTTTTAGAGGATAGAACCAAATGTACTTTGTAAAGTGATCAACAAAAATGACATAATATTTGTAACCATCAATAGAGTATGATGGAGAAGTCCATAAATCAGTGTAAATAAGATCAAGGGGAGCATTTGATATCAAGGTTGATTGACTAAATGGGAGCTTATGACTCTAATTACATTGACATGAATTGCAATTAAAGCAGAGATCGCTAGAAACATCAAGCCTAAAATTTGAAACTATACTTTTGAAGATGGATAAAGAGGGATGGCCAAGACAATGATGCCAATCTATAGCCGACGGTTTGACACTGGAAAGAGCTATAATAGGTACGGAGTTGGCCACTCATAAATTCCGTTCCTAGTTGGACTCTGAATTAGTTGTGCCCCCATGAGACAATCTTTCACAACAAAAGAATTAGAAGTGAATTCATTGGTGAGATTATTGTCTGAGCAAAGTTGTGGAATTGAAATAATATTACGTGTCATAGTGGGTGCACATAAGACATTAGACAAGAACAAAGATTTCGAAGAAAAAGTGGGAAAGAAAGTGAACCAGTATGAGTGATAGAAATACCCATGCCGTCTCTAATGACAATCTCTTCAGTGCCATCGTAGGGGTGATGGAGGGATAGGTTTGCTAGGTCATGAGTAACATGATGGGATGCGCCGGTTTCCAAGAGCCAAGAAGAGTGATGGGAGGAGGCAGAAGCGGTGGCTGCATGCGCTTGGGGCTGCGATTGGTTGCAGGTGGGGCGAGGTGGTGGGCGAATGGCGAGGTATTTCTCCTATAAGATGGGGCATAAATGGAGCGAATGTCCGGTTGTGTGGCACCATTGGCATTTGCCTTGGTAGCCATGAGATCTAGTTTGAATGGGACGTTTGGAGTTGGAGTGATTGGTCTTATGGTTTGAGTTGGGGCAGAAGTTGTTGGTGGTGTGAGGGGAAGACATGGTAGGCGATTAGTATGCTTGAAAAAAATAAAATAAATTAAATATATATATATATATATATATATATATATATATATATATATATATATATATATATATATATATATATAGCTTGCTCTGATACCATGAGAAGGTTTTGGAAAAGTTATGTTTTCATTAATGAGTAGTACAAGTATATATAATACAAGGAAAGCTAGAAGATAGTCTCAGCTTAACAAACTTAGTTTAAAAGATAAGGTAGAATAATAAAGAAATCAATATCCTAACTAAAGATATTAACAACTAGAATATTGTTACAACAACGTAGGAGATAATAGCAAGACTAAATATTGGCTTTATCTTCAACATATATGTCTTTCAGTCATGTGCCCAAAATGAAAAATATGAGGTAATAATTGATTAAAAAAACGATATTAGTTTTTTTTTTTTTTTTTTTTTGAAATTTTGTACAAAAGCATCCAGAATGTTCTATCATGCAGAACAAATGAAGTGGCATAGATCTCATTCAGGCATACAACAAAACAGTTAACATCAGAGCAACAAATGAAGTGGCATACATCTGATTCAGGCATACATCTCATACAGTTAACATATGAGTAAAAAAGAACAAGGAAAAAGCCCACAAATTAAGAGGCATATATACATCTCATTCAGGCATACAACAAAACAATTAACATCAGAGCAACAAATGAAGTGGCATACATCTGATTCAGGCATACATATCATACAGTTAACATATGAGTAAAAAAGAACAAGGAAAAGCCCACAAATTAAGAGGCATACATCTCATTCAGGCATACAACAATACAGTTAACATCAGAGCTAAAAAAAACTATGGAAAACCTCCACAAATGAAGAGGCATACGTACATCTCAAAACCTCCACAAATAGAGGAGCATACCCAAATACAAATAACATCAGAGCAAAAAAAGAACAAAGAAAAACACTATATATGAATCAACATACATAGCATATGCATATATCTGATTCAGGTGATAATATTTACATCTCATTCATCAAATGTTACAATTTATTTTAAAGCCGTATAATAATAACTGCATTTCAGTTGTATAATCTTCTCGATTTCCTTCTTCATGGGTTGTGCGACTGCATGTAAACAACCAAAGAAAGATTTAGTATTGTTAGAATTAATTTGATTCATTTGATGCATCAAAAAAGTAGTAAGATCATCAAAATCATGAATTGAATTAGTTGTAGGCTCAGAACACAATTGTGTGTAAGGATTGTTCAAATCAAGCATCAAGATTAGTGTAGGGCTACATTATTATGCCATGCCAACTACAACTAACCATATCCCGCCCCCCCAAACCCAAAAAAAACAAGCATCTCAGAGTGCTTGTATTTAACTGATCAGCATACATCTCATTTAGGTCACAACAGCAAACAAGAATAGAGGGGCATACAGCAATACAGTTAACATCAGAGTAAAAAAGAACAAGGAAAAACTCCACATATGAATCAGCATACATCTCATTCAGGTCATAAAGCTACTTAATGTAGACTTCACCAAGACACAACAATACTAGGTAGAGGGGGGAGACACATTCAAAATAAATAGCTTACACATTCAAAATAAATAGCTTGTTAAGTAGTGCTTATCATCATTGCCTAGACCAACACAACAAAAAAAGGACATTGGGTAAATTTAAAATGAAAGAATCAAGCACTTCCTGTGAGTGAGAATCAGTGCACCGGTATGAACATCTTGGCTTAGTAACTCTTCAAACTCTATTCTACATAGAAAAATATAATAAACATAAAAAATCACAAAACAGAAAAATATAATTTTCTATTCATACACATAGCTTTCAATTCTATTCTAAACCATCCAGACGTTCCGAAATCACCAAACTTATCTTTGTTTTTTTTTTAAATTTTTCTAGATACATATATACATGAGGTTGCTAGAAATAGGAAGACAAAACTACCAATAAATAATCAAACATACATGCTACTACACTCAGGCGAACACACATAGCCAAATCGAGTTTGCAAAAGGATTTATTCAATTAATTGGTTCTATACATGCATAGGGGAAATCACCGACAAACTACATTCTAAAGACAAACTACATTCTAAAGACAGACTACCTTCTGATAAGGAGTGCGTTCCATATGGCTTTGTTAAAGTGTTTAAGTCCACTAATTCCGACAAACTACATTCTAAAGCTTCTCTCCACATTTCTATCCAGAAGATGTCTTCTTCATCTCATCAACTACATATGACTAATACATATTCAATACAGGATCTAATATGCATCTGGTGCCACTATAACAAAAAGACAAGTCTTTGTTGTGGTTGTGCATGTGAATCTGCAACATCTAAAATGTATATTGATATAACTGATGAATTTAACCTACTTCATTACTCCTTTTCTTAGGAGCATACAGCCTACCAACTTTAATGGAACTCCTATCAACATCTTAACTGCAAAAAAATAAGGCTATTAGAATACAGGACCAGCCCTCGGCTTCTTCCTCTAAAGTATTAGTACACATACATAACACGCAGAGGATTTCACTTCCCAATTTTGATTTGATGCAATGGACATGCCGAAAAATGCCTCCAATTTGCATAACTATAAGCGATTATAAAGGAAACAAGATTTTGAAATTGAGATTACCTGATAGAGAGATTGGGGGAGTTGATAGTGATTTGAGGGTCGATGCTTGGAGCGTGGAAGATTGGGGGCTTAGGTTTCTCTTCGAATCGCAACCGGAACAAAGGGGCTAAGGACGATTTGGGTTTGTATTCGAAGAGAGAGAGAGAGAGAATCCAAGAGACAACCGAAATTGATACCCTAAATGGCAGTTGCCCAGTATGGTTTCTTCGTTGAAGGGAGAGTGAGAATGGGAGAGAGTAGAAATCGAGAGCCCCTTCGAAGAATTGGGTTTCGACGAAGAGTCAGAGAGATCGATGTTCTCAGTGTAGGGGGTTTCTCGTCGAAGAGAGAGAGAGAGAACGTGAGAGAGCAAGGAGGCTAGGGTTTCATCGAAGAAAGTGAGAGCGGGAGTTGAAGATGGATGAGAGCTGAGAGCGATAGTGCCAAAAGAAAAGGAGACATAAATGACCATTTTATCTTTAACAAAAGAGCTGAGAGAACGGGATCAAATCTGACCCGTTCGATCGCCAGCAAACGAGATCGGACGGCTGATAACTCCCGCTCACGATAAGGAGCCCATCTCACCATCTCATAATAGACTAACTATCTCTCTCTCTCTATATATATAAAGATCTTTGTTCTTAGTCGTCGCATCATGGGCTGTAATATGAGAAATTTGGCCCAATACAAAATATGGGCTTCCCGATCAAGGAACACCTCAAAAATTCATAAAAAAGATTGCTACTTTAAAACCCACAATTTAAAAATAATAATAAAATAAAAAATGTATTTGGAAACCCCCCCCCCCCCCCCCCCCCCCAAAATGAGGTATTGTATCCCTATTACTACTATTAGAGCATATGTAGTCGTTGTTCAAATACATAAAAAATGGAAAATGTGGCAAAAACATAGCTGCAGTCTTTTTCCAAATAACCAAAAATGGGTCGAAGATGAACAACACGCTGCCAAATTTGACAGTAGATTTGGCAAAAGCCATAATATAGGAGATGAAAGATGATTATTTGTTCTATGGATTTTTTCCACAAAATTTGGTCGGACGAAAGAACATATTTATTTAGTCAGACAATTAAAAAAAAATTTGAACGGAAGGAAGAACAACTTCTGTCTGTTCAAACTTTTTAAACTTAATTTTTTCTAACCATTTGATTATAGCTCCTAAGAGCATCTGTAGTCGTTCCCTATATTCCCAAAATTTGGAAAATATAGGGAACGAATTGTGTAGTCGTTCCATATATTTCCAAAATTTGGAGAAAAAGGAACAATAGCCTCCTATATTTGAGAGACGATATAGGAATTTCCCAAATATAGGAATCGGAAGATCATCTTGCGTCTATTCTATAAAAGAATTCTCGGACGCAAATCAATTTTTTTTAAAAAAAAATATGTCGGACGCAAGATCATTTTGTCTGACCCAATTCAAAAAAAAATTCTTTAAAGAAATCAGACGCAATATCATTTTGCGTCCGACGAAATTAAAAAAAAGAAAAATTAGAACAGACGCAAGAAGGTCTTGTGCCCGTGATTTTTTCCCCCATTATTTTTTTAATTTTTTTTCTATGGAATATAGCCTATATAATTTTCTTTGCATATAAAGTTAATTTGAGATTGGTTTAACTTTTTTGGTCAAGGGATGAGATGGAATGCTATATGATTTTCTATGCATATAAAGTTAAGTGATCCAATGCATACAAATTTTTTTTATTTTCAATTGTGTTGGACTCATTTTTTTTTTCTTTTTTCAATGGCTGAGATTCAAGATTAAAAAGATCATCCACCATTGGACCAAATTTTAGGTTTCAACGACTACAATCAAAACTCTAATTTTCTATTTCTAAACCCAAATATGGAAATCTTGAGTCTTAACGACTACAGATGCCCTAACCCTCTGATTTTTTTTAAAAAAATTCCTCCTAAACTGACTTTTTAAATCCTTTATTAAAAAAATGTGATGGACGAAAGATGATATTTTGTTTCACATTATTTAATAATAATAAAAAAAAGGGCAAAAGCCAAAGTACCCCCCCAACGTTTGGCCCGAGTACAAAATGCCCATACAACGTTTGAAAAAGTACAATAAACCCATTATTCCGTTAACTTAACCCTTTCCGTTAAGTTATAATTATTAAATTACCTTTTTACCCTTACCCTTTTATATTCAATCTCTTTCTTCCCTTTCTTCATTTCTTTTTTCTTCCTTAATTTTTTCTTGTTCTTCCCTTTATTCCTTGAAGGGAATATATCTTATCTTTTTTGCAATTCATATTTCTATCCAGACTTGTAAGTAGCTATTGTCAAAATTTGATCTTAGTAGATATCCTATTCAATTTATGGTTTATTCAGACTATGGAGGATTTCTCCTACTAACCCTTATGCTGGATATTCTTGGGAACATATTTGCTTCACTCTTTGTTAGGTGCTTTGTTTGGGAAACCACAGGAAACTTTTGACCTACAACAGTTACAAACTAGATTTCTGAGTGCCCTGGCTTAAAGAATATGCACCTTGGCGAGAACTTAAACCAGATTGAAGTCTCAAGTGAACCCCAAACCCTATCAAAAATCTCTCCCATTATGTAGCTGATTGAATGTTACATAGAGTATAATAAATAGGCTAACTCGTTCTCGCTGACTACTTCTGTCAGTGCTTGAAATTCCTCTGTACTATTTGGCATTCCTCACCCTTTTGTTCAGTAACTAAACAAGGAGAAGGGTGCAGTGTTATTAAACATTCAAATCTTTGAAGGCCTGCAATTTTTAGTTCAGTGAGATAGATTCTCTAGTTTCGGCATCTTCGATGAGAGTACCATTCTCTAATGCATTCAACATATTGTGGCTGGAAGATAGATCAATCATAGAGCTTTTTGGTCCGCCAAAGTGTGTTGAGTATGAAAAGTATTCTGCACATCTGGAAAGTATGAAAAGTATTCTGCCAAAGTGTGGCTGGAAGAAGAAAGGGAACAAAGAAATTGAATATGAAAGGATAAGGGTAAAAAGGTAATTTAATAATTATAACTTAACGGAAAGGGTTAAGTTAACGGAATAATGAGTTTATTGTACTTTTTCAAACGTTGTATGGGCATTTTGTACTCGGGCCAAACGTTGGGGGGTACTTTGATTTTTGCCCTAAAAAAAAAAACAAACGACCGTTGGAAGAACATCTTCTGTCCATCAAAATCTTTTTTAAAAAATGCCAAATTTTGGTTTCAACCAGTGCAGCCTCCTTCTCCAAAACGTGCGCTTTTGCCAAATGTCAAATTTTTTTGTACGTATTTGGCAATAACGACTACAGATACTCTTAAGCCTCTTTTCTATCAAGTTGAGGTTGAATTTTGAAATCGTGGTTTTCTATCAAGTTGAGGTTGAATTTGGAAGTTGTGTCTTGCTAGACATAAAAAAAATATTCAGATATCACTGAGTTTCATAATGAAGAAGTAGAATACTAGTATCGGGCTCCATTTTGAACGAAGTAGTATACTAGATAGAGAGAAAGCATATAGTGCAAATTCTGGTTTTGGTTGAACGGTGAAGATGGTATCGTACAAGATGTTTGATGATGTGTTTCCAAAGAAACTGGTGATGACGAGGTCTGATTTGTTGAATTTTATAAATTTTCTTATAGATGATGAAGGTTGTATCATGCTTTCTTTGTCTTTTTGATAAGAGGTGTAGAGCGCAAAGGCAAAAGCCACATTTATTTATTTTTTTATTTTAAAAATCAGTACAAATTGTATCTTGCTTTATTAGAGACTAGTATCATACACGTGCACACGTGCACGTGGAAAAAATTGAAGAGATAATGAAAAGGGAAAAAAGAAAATAATTTCCAAACTGATCCACTTTCGAAAATATTTACGAAACTGGTCCACTGTCGAAAATATTTATCAAAGTCAGTCCATAACCCAACACGTGCGTTGCACGGGTTGGATTAAGGACTAAGGGGTTCTTCCATTATAGTAGTAGAGATTTTTAATTTGTTATTAGTTGTTCTTTAAATTTTAATTTGTAGCAGAGGGTGAATATTTTCTTTTGTAAATTAATGCACAATGATTGAGAAAATATTGGATCTTAACGAAACGTACGTTGGTGAACTACAGTTGTTATCTCTTCTCTCTTTTTTGTTGAGATCAGAATGTTCTTTTTTTTTTTTTTTTTGGTTCAGATCGAATTAGTCATTCTCTAGCCTTCAAACTCAAACAAGTACAGGGGTGATCACCATGATCTAGGCTCGATTAGAACGTTTCATAAATTACTCCATGGGCTTCTATGAAGATGTAAAATATATTGTGAACAAAATATCAGAAATAAACAAATACAAACCATGCATGATTTTTTTGTAGTAAGAAAAGTAATACTCAGGTTGCCAAGTAAGGAGTATAAAGCAGATGTGTGTATATCTCTAATCTCTAATATTATAATGGGAGAAGGCCTTAGTGACATTCGTCATTTTATCATTCTACCAAGATGTGCAACGCACGTACATAATTAATATAAAAAAAGGTTTCCAGTTCAAATCCTCCATACATCAGAGTTTTTAATTATTTTTATTTTTCGCAATTATTAAAACGTGTATCGCACGTGTAAATTACTAGTGTATTTAATTATAAAATTGTAGAATAGAGATTTTAAAAAAATCTAGAAAAAAAACAAAGCTAGCTAGAAATCTACAAACTACGATTGGCCTCAAGCCTACATAGAGTTGCTAACACATCAGGGATATGATCCTTATCATAAAAAACGTCAACATATTCCCCTTGATTATTTTTCTTCTTAGCTTGGTTCACCATATAACGCGCAGCATAATGAGTTTCCCATGGCGTAAATTCTAGGCTGTACTCTACAAGTGATTTCAGCATCGCTCGAATTTCCGCTGCTAGAGCTGGCTTCACCACATCCCGCCCTTGATTGAATTCGTTGATGAAAATTTGAGCATTCCCTTCAAATATAACACGATGGTCACATCCTTCTTCACTAATTACCTTATCTATCCCATGTAATAAAGCGACTGCTGGCAGATCATACATACAATCTACATCCACAGGACTGCCGTAGCCAAAGATAATATTGCCCGTGTGATCGCGTAATACACCACCAACAAATTTCTCACCACTGTCGTTCTTCAAACCAAAAAAATTAAGTTTCTTCCACCCGAAAGGTGGTTTTTTCCAATTAACGGTCGGCATGGATGAAAAGGATATACAGTTGGAGAGTTTACTTCTCTATATCTTTGATAGATTTTCTTGTCAAACTTTTGAACCCCAAAGGATCTTATATATAGTGCTTGCTAGCAGTCGGTAGAATATGTGTCATGCACGTACGTTAGATGTATGGCTGATTGCTATACTACTCTTCTTAATAGGTCCGTAAGAAATTCTCATTAATTAGAAATAGATAATTAATTAAATTTCCCATTGCTTGACCTATTTATTATTGGCTACTTTTAACATTTACCCATTTGTCATCGATCCCTGGCTGTACGGATATGCATGCAGTAATTATTGTCACTAATTTCTAGCGCACACACTAAAAAAATGGTAATTATTGTCACTAAAACCAATTAAATTTGTACTTGGGCATTAATTAAAACTATTAATTGCACTGAATCAATAGAAAATAAGTATGAGGAAACAAATGAGAATTGTGTCAATAATCTCTGATCTCTAATCTCTAATATTATAATGAGAAAAGGTTTTAGTGTCATTTGTAAATATACCAACGTGTGCATTGTACGTGCATAAGTAATATGAAGGAGGTCACAGGTTCGAATCCTCACTACGTTATATTTTTTAATTTATTTTTTTAAAATATATTAAATGTGCATCACATGTGTAAATTATTTTCTATCTATCTAATATAACTAGTATTATACACGTGCTGTGCACCGTGGGGAAAAATTGGGGGAATGAAAAGGGGAAAAAAATAATTTATCTGCACGTGCGCTGCACGGGTTGGGTTATGGACAAAGGCCTTCTCCCATTATAGTAGTAGAGATAACTATTATAATGAAAGAGTTGAAGTTGTAAATCTACTTACTTATGTGCAACGCACATGCAACTCCAACTCTCTCATTATAGTCTTCACATTTACTTTTAAAAGTATATAATTTTATTTATTAAGACATGCATCGCATGTGTAAATCAGAGTTTTTACTTTAATTTTTTTTTCAAAAAATTAATATGTGCATCGCACGTGTATATTACTAGTACTATAAAAAGCACGAGTTTAAATGATCCAACAATTAAAATTCAATTTTTTCAGTTGTCAATAGAAGATCTTGGCCTTTCATTTCATGATGATCACAATCTTTAATCTAATGTACAAAATTAAATTGCTTCTTTAAACAGAAAAAAATTTAAAATCGGTACATGTGTAGTGTTCTTTACAAAACAATTGCTATAACTAAAAATAAAATGTTTAAATATGCTTCTAAAAACAAAAATTAAATCCCATTGCCCTAATTATCAAACAAAAAATTGTATTTAATTGATGGAAAATTTTCAAATATGTAACGAATAGAAAAGAAAAATAAAATTCAAGTACATATGTCCTTCAGTCATGTGCCCAAAATTGAAAGTACGAGGTAAGAGCCTATAGTCATTTACTAAATTTTCATTTTATCCCTATTATTGTAATTTCGATTTTGCAGTCGTTTGCTATTTATTCATATTGTGACAAAATAGCTGTAGAACAATGTTATATTTGAGAGCAGATATGAGAATATGCATATTATAGCAGACAGATCTTCAAGATCCGTCCCAAATAAAAAATATTTTTTTATTATATCGGACGGATCTTGAATCTCCATCCGAACTATTTTTTTTTTTTTCACTTCTAACCTTGAAGATCCATCCCAAATAAAAAACATTTTTTTTACATGGGACGGAACTTGAAGCTCCGTCCCAACTTTTTTGTCCACTTCTTACCATGGACGGATCTTCAAGCATATCTTGAAGATCTGACCATTGTTTTTGTTTTTTTAATTTTTTTTAATTATTAAAATTATTAAAATATTCAAAATAATTATTAAAAAATGCTCAGGTTTTTTTTCCCGGAATGGAACTTAGAGTTCCGTCCGATTAATTTTTTTTTATTGCTATATTATAACATTTCACCACTGCAGCAAAAGTCTAATTGCTATATGTATAATATACATTTTGCCATTATTTAGCAATCACAACTGTGGATGCTCTAATAATTGGTTAACAAAAAAAATGATATATATATATATATATATATATATATATATATAAAATTTTGTATAAAAGCATCCAGAATGTTCTTTCATGCACACAAAAAAAAAAGTATATCTCTACTATGAGTTGGGTTTCAAACCAAGAAACAATTTTTTATTATTATTTTGTCATCAAACAAATTCGTGCATCACACGCACACCTCCATCTCCATTTATTAACATGTGTATCACACGTGCAAATCAAACTTTTCAAAGTTTTCAAACAAACAAACATTTTTTAATTCTTTTTCACCAATCAAGCCCGTGCATTGTACGCGCACCTCCATCTTCATTTATTCTATTTATTAACACATACATCGCACGTGCAGATCAAAGTTTTTATTTAATTTTTTTTGGAATTCACTCGTTTAACTCCAATTTTTTGAAATAAAACACCACTTTCTCATCAAACAAACCCGGGAACCACTTGTACAACTCCAACTCTGCTTATTAACATGTGCATCATGCATGCAAATCAAAGTTTTTTCTTCAACATCCTTCAAAACTTAAGAGTATCGCCCGTTCAACTCCATTTTTTTTAAAATTAAGACATTCATCATGCGTGCTAATTACTACTGACTTACGTATATCATACGTTTAACTCTAAGTCTTTATTAAAATGTGCATCACGCGTGAAACTTACTAGTACTGTTTAATTAAAAGAAAACCAAATTAATTAAAAATTAGAATCTTACTAGGACAATATGGAAAGTAGCAATAATGGCAATCTAACCTAATTATAGCTAATTGCCAGTTCCCTTTGTAGTCAACCATGCTAGTCATCTCTTTATTTTAACTAAAATAACATATTTAGAAGGAAAAAATTTGCTCCTCCCACAGAACTCGCCAAACCACTCAACAAAATAGATTTTTCAGTCAGATCTGGCGAAGTCATATTGCTCGCCAAACTTTCTTTCCACTCTTTCCGCATAAAAAGAAAAGAAAAAAAAAATCCTTGCGAAAATCGTGATCGCGAACTCGCAATTTGTGAGCATAAGGAAGTTTTTTTTAATATTATTGGGTAGAATGGGCTTTTTTGTTTTGGACTTGTGCTTTTAAACCTTTTTTAACATATTCTTTTTAGGCAATCTCCAACCACGCTAGCCATCTTTTATTTTTATCCAAAATAGCAAATTTAGAGAGAAAAATATGCTTCAATGAACACACCAAACCACTCGCCAAAATAGATTTCTTTGATTTACTCGCAAGATATGGCAAGGTTATATTGCTCGCCAAACTTTCCTTCTGCTCTTTCAGACTCTCAAAACCAAAAAAATAAAATAAAAAACTAAAAAAAAATCGATGTAAAAATATGATCTCTTCGCGTTCATCGAGCGCGCGAAAGCGAGAGCCCGCAAAATCCTAAGAAAGATCGTGAGATCTGTAATCGCAAAGATTGTGAGATCTGGGATCGCAGATCGCGTGTTCTGTTTTGACCAGGACTTTCCATTTAACCAAGTACTTAATTTAAGTCCTTCGTTTGACCAAGACTTTCCATTTGCACGTCAGGTTTTCTACTAGGTATCTGCATTACACATCAGGTTTAGGCTGGCCTTTTTTTAAGGCTTGGGCTTTATATTTATTATTATTTAATTTTGGGCTGTAAAATATCTATGAGTAGCCAAAATAACTAGTATGGTTGGAGTGTAGATTATTTTTGCTAGCCAAATTATCCAATTGATATTCATTTTGCCTATCCTAGGAGCATCTGTAGTCGTTGGGTTAAATGCCAAATTTTGAAGAAAAAATAGAAAAAAAATGTGTTGTAGTCGTTGGCTATATACCCAAATTTTGGGTTTTAGAGGAACAATGCTATGCTATATTTGGAAGCAGATATAAGTATTTGGAAAAAGCCGATGAAATATGATCTTTCATTCGTTCAATCAGATGATCATCTTTCGTTGCTACTTTTTCGAAAAAAAAAGACGGGGAATCATTTCCGGCCCATCCGTTCGATTTTATTTTTTATAAAAAATTTCTACGGTTGGGAAATGATTTCCCATCCGTTCGATTTTTTTAATAAAAAAGATCTTTACGATTTTTAAAAAAGAAATTCAAGAGATGAGTTATCATACATCGTCCGTTCAATTTCTAACTTTTAATTTTTTTTTATGGGGACGAGAAATTATCTATCGTCTGTAGATTTTAAATTATGAAAACCCAAAGTTTGGGTTGGGACGACTGCAGCACAAACCTAAAACTTCCTTTCCTATATGCAAAATACTCAAAACTTAGGATTGACCGACTACAGATGCTCTAACGAGCCAAAATAGTAAGCGTGGTTGGAGATACTCTTAAAGCTTGGACTTTTCTTTTGGATTTTGTTTTATTTTTATTTAATTTTGGGCTTTAAATTATCAAATGACTAGCCAAAATAGATAATATGGTTGGAGTGGAGAAATTTTTTCTCTAGTCAAATTATCTATTTTTTCTCCATTCTAGTCACTCTAGTTAGCCAAAATAGCTAGCATGGCATCTCCAACCACGCTAGCTATTTTGGCTAGCTAGAATAGCCAAAATAGACAACAAATGGATAATTTGGCTAGCGAAAAAATCTCACACTTCAACCATGCTATCTATTTTGGTTAGCCATAAATAATTTAATTTTTATTTACTAATAAATAGTTACAATAATCTTTTTTTTAAAATGACAACATTTCTATTCCTCAAGAATTTAGGAATCAAATGAAATATTAGTTTCCAAATAGCACTAAACAATTACATGATATTGCAACACTTTGAACTCAATATACTAATTTTATTTTGGGAAGAAACAAAAATACTTGTGTTTATTGTCCGTGTCGCTGCCACAAGTGTTTTACAAGATCCAATTGCAGTTGGGAATGCATCCGTCTATCTCTGCTGTGATGATGAGTTTGAATAAATGTAAGCAGTTCAGGCGTATAATCACATGACACTTCTATGGACGGACTTTCCTCAACTACATCATAGTTAAAATCCTTATCATTATCTTCTCTATCATCTTCGAATATCATGTTATGCATTATTATGCATGCTGTCATAATATCATGAAGCGTCTCTTGATCCCAAAAACATGTTGGTCCATGAACAATTGCAAAACGTGCTTGAAGAACACCGAATGCTCGCTCTACATCCTTCCATGCCGATTCTTAAGCTTAAGCAAAATATTTATTCTTATTACCTTATGGAAATGGAATAGTTTTTACAAATGTTGACCACTCTGGATATATACCATCAGCAAGATAATATCCCATCATATAGTTATTACCATTGATAGAATAGTTAACCTTCGGCACTCTTCCATTAGCAAGATCATGAAAGATAGAAGACCGATGTAGCACATTGATGTCATTAAGAGCTCCTGGTAACCCAAAGAATGCATGACATATCCAAAGATCATGTGAAGTCACTGCTTCTAAAATAATTGTAGGTTTATGAATATGGCCTGTATACATTCCTTGCCATCCAGCTGGACAATTCTTTCACTTCCAGTGCATACAATCAATACTTCCTAACATACCTAACCACAATCTTCATTCATTGTCAGTAGTCGGGTAATGTCATTATTGTTTGGTGATCTTAAGTATTGATCGCCAAATACTGTAACAATGGCCTTGACAAAATGACGAAGACTCTCGATTGTAGTGCTTTCTCCAACACGTATGTGATCATCAACTAAATCCACCGATACCCCATAAGCAAGCATCCTTATTGTGGCTGTCATCTTTTGAAGTGAAGACAATCCAAGAACTCCACAAGCATCCCTTCTTTGAATAAAATATCGATCATATGCTTCTATAGCAGACTGAATTCTTAGAAAAAGAGGACGACTCATTCGGAATCTCCTTCGAAAGAAATGAGGAGGATATACATGCCTTTCAGAAAAATAGTTATTGAAATGTCTTTCATGTCCTTGAGCTCTATCACGTTGAATAATAGCGTGGCCTAGAGTAGAACCACAACGAGGTGCTATTCGTCTTCTTGTAATTAGTTCATCTTCCTCTTTTATAGTCATTAATGCTAAAGGTAGCATTTCATCATCAAAATAGACATCAAAATTATTGATCTCAAACATCATATCAAGTATATTACTAAAGTGTGCCATCAGTGAGCAAATGTGGTTCAATGCTTAATTGAGCTGAGAAAAGTGAAAGCATGAATTGAATTAGAATCTTTATATTGCAAGTTTATGTGAAAATTTGATTCATAAAGGCAAAATAAAACTTTTATTAATAAGATGTTTAGCTGAAGGCTTACACATGCATAGGTAAAAAAACTACATTAATAAAAGATGGCTATTTGAAGTAATAAATGCACAAACAAATAGTAATTATTGCTTAGTGTTTTTCCAAGAATTTCCATATTTCGGGCTTCGTAATATTTTGCTCGCAGTGGGTCCATTCTACTGGTGTCAATAGCCATTATTTTCTCCTCGCCTGCTAACATTTGTAGACGTAGTTTTCCTTCTCAATTTCGATTAGCTCTTGCCATTGAATGAATGGTTTCTCATACTGTTCGGTTTTAATTTTTTTATTTTCCTCCATGTATTCTTGCAGGAACATTACTACAGATGATTTTTCTTCATTTTGTTCCTTATGCTTTCTCTTTTGTTGCTCCTTGGAAGCCTTTCTACCAATAGGCCTTTCCATATCAGTTGCAATATAATCTGTCTCTAAATTAACTTGATCCGGTAGTGAAGCAGACGATTTTGCAGGACTTATCATTTTACAAGTTTTAGACTTTTTCTTTGAAATTTCCATTATCCATTTGGGATTATGATTCAATTCATGCCAACAATGTAAAAATCCAAATGGCTTTCCTTGCAGTTCTTCGTACATTAGCTTTGCTTGAAAAATCTACAATTAGTTAGAATTAATAATTATTTTTTGAAAGAAAAGTAATTCATAAAATTCAATGATATTAATACCTTGTCTTCATTGGTAATCCCACTTTGGTTTCTTGATTCTATCTGAGCATAGTACCCACAGTATAAGTTAACTTCTTTTTGAATTCCTGACCACCGATTCATGAGAGAATTTTGCATTACGCTCAGGCTTAAACTTTTTGTTTGCATGAAAATATTCATGAGTTCTATCCCAATATTTACCTATTGTTTGTTAGTTTCCTTGTATCAGATCTAAACCAATACTAAGCCATGCATGTACAATGAAAAGTTCTTCTTTCGTTGTGAAGTTACCCCGTCTTTGTGTTTTCTTAGTAGATGAATTAATTGTTGCTCGATTTTCTGGTGCTGTCACGGTAGGTTGATCGGTGAATTGAGTAGACTCAATATATTCTGGACTAAACAATTCATTCTCGAAGTTTGATCCTTCGCGCAGCAGAGCAGTGTAAAAAGTATTATTATGTGAATCCATCTAACCATTGCAAAATATTACTATTAGATTAGATAATCTAAAATATAGGGTAAAAGGAGTGAAGCATATGTACGTCTCATTCAGAATCAAGTTATGTAATCAGGTTATATAATCATACTACCTGATTATATAAACTAAACTAAGTTATAAACTTATGATAATTATACTACCAGATTGAGAAGAGATAAAAAGGAAGAAGAAACAATTTCATTGTATAATGTTTAGTTAATATATAATCTAGAATAACTACATAAACATAACAATTTCGAAGAGAGAAAAGTATAATACCCAATCATGCTTATACACATCACAAACAAACTCATTTTTACACACATCATGCCTATAACCCCCCCCCCCCCCCCCCCCCCCCCCCCCCCCCACCCACTAAGGAAATGGAGATTTCTTCTATTTACATCACTTCAGTAAAGTTGTCAATGCTTATCATAGAAATTGTCGTCGACATTACCTTCCCTCCAAGTTATTTTCCTTCAGTTATTGAATACATAGTTGGTGGGGTTTTTGGTGCAGCCTGGGCTGAAAATAGGCCATTCAGATTATCTAAAAATTCATGCTTCCATTCTTTTCCTGGTGGAGACCCGACGATGAATACATAAGGCTAACATAACAAAAGAAAACCTTGACATCTCTTAAAGCCAGCTTCAGTATGAGCAGTAAGGAAATGATGTGATTCCTTGCTTTGCAAGTGCTTTATTACACTACAACATATATGCCATCTGATAGCATTTTGTAAATGCTATTAAAGACATATGACAGCGTCATATGGTTATTGCATGAACCGGGATTATAAATCCTTCTATTTTCATCTATTAAACAGTATTTAAATACTTGAAGTACTTGAAAAATCTGTTTTAAATTGTCAAGTAGCTAATATTTTTTAACAAGATCTGATTATGAGTTCTTAAATGGTAAGATGAATAAAAATTCACTATTTTAGGTACAATAGTACCTAAAGGGCCCCATGAATCCCTAATTGGAGTTATGGGATTCGATTCTTTTGCAACATTGTTATATTTTGAACCATTGAATGGACCAACCCGAGAACAATTGAATGATGACAAAATTCTCCAAGATTGGCATTCCTTATTTCGATTCAACAACGTACCAATAGTTCCTTGATGCTGGGTAAATAATGGAATCTTCACTTTGGAATAAAAAGATTAATATTGGTGCGATCTAATTCATTTTTGGGAATCCATCCTGAACTAGATGTATCATACCATTTTCCAGTATATGAAATCGTAGACTTGCCTAACTCAATTCTTAGGAAATCACGAATCAGATTATTTACCCTTACTTCAACAAAGGAAGCATGAACTTCTTCTATAGAACTGATGTGAATATTTGCAAGTGTACAAAATTGCAACAAGTAGTATAGTTAAGTGAATAGAGTGTCGAACCCACAGGGACTAATTATTTTATTGAATACCGATATTACTAGATGAATCACTATTTGGATAATCGAAATTGATAAATGATAAAACAACGAAGTTAAATTAATCTAATTAAAGCTAACTAAATTAGTGAAGAGGGAGCGGGCTGTGAAATTCTTGTAATTTGTTAATGGAAAAATTAGTTATAGGGCTTTTGAGTTCACCCAGTTTATCACACACACAATTTATAACTCCTTATGAATAAAAATATTGATTTTCCAAGTTGTAGACCAAAATCCTAAAAATATTCACTACTCTATCCAAGCAGTATCAGAATTATTCTCAACTAATTATTTGCCTATTCATCAAATTATTAATTGAAAATTTATGAATTTCTTAACGGTCACGTTCTCCTATAACGGTGTTTAATTTTTATTAACCACAAATCACCAGTTCGGTCTATTCATGATTTAAAAGATCATACAAATGTTTATCCACCAATTGTACGCATAAATAATAAAATTCAACACACAACCATGGAAAAATAGAATAATAATAAGGAATTAAAATTGTGTTCTAAAAAACTAGGCTACATCAAAGCCCTAGAAAAATAAATTTAGTTCATATTCAATTTGCAACTAACAAAAATTGTTTGGAATCGCATCGTAAAAATTTAGAGAAGAAGAGATACAAAAATAAATAAAAAAATAATGCAAACCGAGCTCCTAGAACCGAGCCCAAGTCCCTTTCTCTCTCTTCTCTATTCTCTGTCTCAAAACCGAAGCCAAACTGCTGCCTCAAAGCACGCGTCGCCACCTCAGCAGGCGTCCACGCCAGCACCAATAGACCTGTCACGTCGCTGTCGGTTGATGCTGTCTACGTCGTCGTCACGTCAAAGCCAGGTCAGCGTGTCCATGTGTGCACAGATCCACGCCAGCAGAAGTCCACGCCCCTGCTGTCTGCGTCGGGTTCTGAGTCGCACGTCAGGGGGGGGGGGAGGGGCAGTGCAGGTCACGTCGCCAGCTGTCCCTATCTCTTTTGCAACCGCTTCTCTCTATCTCTCCCTTTGCGTCTTGAACACCACAACAGAGAGAGAAAGATCTCCCAGCTCTGCCGCTCTCTTCGTTTCCCCCCTTTTTTATATTATATTTTATGTTTATGAATGTAGCCGTCACCTCTTGATTTTTGTTTGTGCGTGCCTTCATGTATCAATAGAGAAACGGGAAGAAGATTTAGGGTTTGCTCTTTGCAGATTAGTCCTTCCTCTTTTATTTATTTCCTTCCTTCTTTAACCTGATATTTATTTCTTTCTCCTTCTTCTTCTCTTTCCTTTTATTGCAAACACGTGCTGCATACACAAAATAAGACCATAAATTAGGGTTTAAAAAAAAAAAAGTTTAAAATTAATTAAACTAACTAAAAATCATATTAGCTCATTTAAACCCTTTTAAAATTATTTATCGCACTTTTAGCTCAATAAGCAAATTAAGATTCAACAAAACAATAAAAATTAATAAATCAATAGTTTTGCTTTGTTTGTTGATTTTTTTTCCAAAAATCTTCACTTTTTGCATCAAAAATCTTATTTCTTCAAAAATAATTAATTAATTGAAATCTTATAGAAATAAGATGAATTATAAACAATATCAACGAAAACAAGCAATTTTAATGGGTAAATGAGTACAAATATTTATATAAAAATTAGACACATCAAGAACCATTTTTTTCTTGGTCCTAATTCAATACTAAGCAAGTCCGTACTAATTGAATATTTGTGTGATAAATTCCTCGAATTGACTTTCCATTTCCATAAAGAATATAATTGACAACTCTAAGTTGGACATTATCTTTTTCCTGCAAGAGATCTTGCGGGAAAGTTTTGAAAAATTTATCCCATCAGCTATTTCATATGTGACTACAGGATGAACTAAAACAAAATACTTGTTTTTTGTGGGTGTGATCCGTTGGACATAGATCCAATTTTGCAAATTTTTGGATTCCTTAGCATTCTTTTCTTCTTCTTCTTTTTTTTTTTTTTCATTCCTGGTGGTATCAAAATGTCGCTGTGTCTGGATATCTTATCTGTCTCTTCGGGAAAATGAATATCCCAGAAAATATTTTCAGTTCCATTTTTTTTATCTCCACTCGGACTAATCCACCTACTCGGCTTCTTGTATTTAAAGCGAGTTGTGTTTCTACTCCAATGATACTATTGTTCTGTACCATTATGGACGAAGATCCGGGTAAGATATGTACTTCTTCGGGAATTAAAAAAAAATCGATCTACTTTCATTTTGTATTTCAGACTAAATTCTTTTGCTCCTCGATATTCAATCAAATCTTCTTTTTTCACGAGGAAATCCTTTTCTACGGTCCCATATTTAGTAATACCCGAACTCTTTCTTCTGTATCGTGGATCATCAAAATAAGCAAGAATACTATTTCTACGTAAAATACAATTTATGGGTATTTCAATCGAAATACCCATAAATGGTATTAGTTCTTTCTCTAGTTCTTGATCATATTTTAATGGTATGAGAAATCTATTTCTTCGCCTTTTCGCCAAGAAATCAGATCTCTCTTGGAGAATTGAAGGATATATGAAATTCCAATGACCGTTGGGTATGATTCGATCAAGTCTTAAATAGTCAAGAATTTCCCTATCTTTTTATTAGATTTATCAGAAGGATCCAACAATTTATGTCTTACTCGATCATTAGTGATTGAGAGGTCAGAGATATATCTTTCGTCGACTGAAAAAGAATGAATATTCAGTTGATCTTGATCCTTGTGGAGCAAAAAACAAACTATACTGGATTTGTACGGACTTCCTGCTAATATCCATAAATGACTTGTTTTGGGTAATAGATTAACATTACTATATGTATATTTAGGTGCATGGTAGACATCGATACTCCAGTGCATTTCTCCCTCTGATTCAGAATAAATATGTTTCTGAACCATCTCTTTCAAATTCAAAGTGGATGTTCCGGCACGAATTTCAGCAATCACTTGTTCAGATTCTACATATTGATCATTTGGAACTAAAATTAAACTTTTTGGTGGAATATTCACACTGTATAATATCTCGACTCTCAATAGTTACATACAAGTCTATAGAACATAAAAAAGCAGGATGCCCATGGTGGGTACGTGTGGGATGAACCAAATACTCATTGAACTTTATCTTTCTATTAGAAGGTGCTCGTACATGTTCGGCAGTACCACCTGTGAATACTCCACCCGTATGAAACCTTCTTAATGTTAGTTGAGTCCCTAGTTCCCCGATTGATTGACCCGCAATAATATGGCTTCCCCTAATTCGACTAGGTCACCGTGGGTGGGGCTTCTACCATAACATAATTGTCAGATCCAAGATGTATTCCTGTAAATAAAAGTGGTTCGAATATATATTGGTTGGGTTCCAGAGGTTATGAATCAATTGGCAAGTCTAATCCCAATATCTTGGTTTTGAGTGGCAATGCATCGTATCCCCATATATATATCGTCTGCTAATACACGAACAATTAGGGTTTGGACAATTTTTTTCTTCTATGATCCCATTTCGAGGACTGACGAAAATACCTCGGATAGTACCACAATCTGTTCTACGTACAATAATGTGTTGAACTACTTCAACAAGTCTACGCATGAGATATCCAGCATCTGATGTTCGTATAGCGGTATCCACGACTCCTTTTCGAGCTCCGTAGCAGGAAATTATATATTCTGTCAAAGAAAGTCCTTCGCGTAAATTACTTTGAATGGGTAAATCAATCATTTGTCCTTAAGGGTTCGACATTAATCCTCTCATACCTACTAATTGATGTACCTGAGATGCATTTCCTCTATCTCCTGAAAAGGACATTAGATGTACTGGATTAGAAGGATCAGTCATCCGAAAATTAGGATTCATTTCTTGTCTCAAATATTCACTTGTGGCATACCATATTTCAATGGATTGACGTAATTTTTCTACCACGTGTACATTCCCATAATGATGGTGTTTCTCCAAAATAAAACTTTGTTGTTCAGCATCTTGGACTAACCATCCCTTGGAAGGTATTGTCAAAAGATCAACTATTCCTAATGAAATAGATGTTGCAGTGTCTTGCTGGAAACCCAAAGTCTTCACTTGATCCAGGATATGTGATGTATATGCCATTTTGAAATGATCTATTAATATGCTAATAAGTCGTTTCATAGCAGTTCCATCTATCACTTTATTCTGAAAGACCTGGTTGGCCCGTTCTGCCAGAAGTACCTCCATATTCCGATGAGTAAGATTCGACAATGGGCCTGAGTCAGTGATTCAAAAACTTCCTTTCCTCAATCTTTATTCACGTAGAAATTCAGAAAAAATGATAATACCAGTGAAATTGGATAGTCCCGACTTCCCGGAAGCACGGATATCATCTAATCGAATTTCTTAGTTTAGATAGTGTATGAGTAGGCCCGGCAAAACCCCTGTATGGCTTCTTCTATTTCTCAATAAAAAGAAACATGACCAACTGTGGTTTGAATGTATATACAACGGATTTCTTTTTTTACACTTTCTACTATTAAATAGTGCCTATAAATCTCATGATAAGTACCCGAGGATTCATATTGAACTTCGACGGGAGTTTCTCTTGAGCCAATGACACGTTGATCTAGCCGCCAACGGAGCCAAAAAGGACTATCTAAATTGATTCGTTTCTACGGATAAGCTCCAAGTGCATCATAGGAACTACAAAAATGTAGTTCTTTCTCTTTCGTATACTTATAGTTGTTGTTCTCAACTGTTTGATTTTGGTAGTTTCCGCAATTATATGGATTATACCTATTTGCACAGGATTATACCTATTTGCAAAAATACCCCGTCGTTTCTCGATCGTTAATACATAGAGTTGGATAAGCACATCTTGAGTTGGTACGAAAATGGGATCTCCAATAGCTGGAGATAAGAGATTCATATGAGAAAACATAAGTAAACGGGCCTCTGCTTGAGCTTCCAAAGATAAAGGTACATGAACAGCCATTTGATCCCCATCAAAGTCTGCATTGAAGCCCTTACAAACTAGTAGGTGTAAACAAATAGCACGCCCCTCCAGTAAAATGGGTTGGAATGCCTGTATACCCAATCTATGCAGGGTAGGAACTCTATTCAACAATACAGGATGCCCTTGCATAACTTCTTGAAGTATTTCCCATACAATGGGTTGTTTTTCCCGAATTTTACTTTTCGCAATCCCTATGTTAGAAGCAGTATGTCACGCCCCGCTTCCCAAAAATACGAAATACGAGCACGTAACATTGGCCCAGCGAATGATTTTCATCATCCATATGCTATTCAAGAATCTTTACAACATATCACAATATAATCAGAGTCGGAAGACAGACAAATCAACCACATGCACATGTGAACCAAATACCAACAAGAATACTTGAAATAAAATATATTAATCTCAAATAGTCATGATCTGAATAACACAAAATCTTGGGTCACATTTCCCAAATATAAGAATAAATCCAAGTACATGAATACAATTATTGTTCAAGCAACTACAAGAAATAATAATAAAAAAATTCCTGCATCTAGTACATCATGTCACCAATACTGTCTGGAATCTGTTCTAAAAAATATGCAATTCAACGAATGCATGAAAGAGGAAAAGAGAAAACACAAGTACCCATCAATTGCAAGTTACGGGCCACTTATAATGTAGGATACAAACACATGGAGAAACTAACTAGCAACATGGTATAAGCATGATGTCAAAATAAACAACTAACACGACAAAGTGAACAAGTATAAATGGCATGAATCAAGTGTCAAGTAATCAAGTATCATGTAAACAAGTCTCATGTATCATGTAGTCAAGTGTCAAGCAAGCATGTATCATGTTCAAGTATCATGTTCAAGTCTTTTAGTGATTACTATCTAGGTAGCACTTCATGCATCTCAGCTTTTACTATATGGTTTCTACAACAAACAGTTTCTCTTTAGATTTTATAGTGGACCATAGAGGGCAGTGTACTCAGGAATAAGAACAGAAACAGGTAACCGGTAACAGGTTCATGAAGCAACAGGTACACGAATCCGATTCATGTAACAACAGGTTCATGAAGCAATAGGTACACGAATCATCAGATTCATGCAGCAACAAGTTCATGAAGCAATAGGTACACGACTCACAGGTCCGTGTAGCAACAAGTAACAGGTACATGAACCAACAGGTCCATGCAGCAACAGGTAACAGGTACATGAACCAAAGGTCCATGCAGCAACGGGTAACAGGTACATGAACAAAAGGTACATGTAGCAACAGGTCCATGTATCAACATGAATCAAAATGGGAAACACGGGCCCCCTTCTGAGTACACGTTTCTGAATTATCCACTATTAGATCTTTCCCTTAAACCCCGGCTTGGTCATTTATTATTATAATCAGGTATGCATGTATGTGTCGCAAAATAAGGCAAGGTTAACAGGGTATAAACATGTTTCAAGTTCAGGGTGCAAGATAAACAAGTACAGGTACAAAATAACACATAACAGGATAAAACAACTAGTTTTCTAATTCAGGAGAGCAAGACAGTGTTGTACTAAAACAGTAATGCCCGCTACTACAAACATCCAAATCTGAATCTGTTGAAGAAGCTAGAAAATAGATATCCACACGAATCCAGCGAATACAAATAAGTTACATAGTACTTCACAACATCATAACTCAAAATAGACTTAAAAACAGAAAACATGTTCAGTCAGAAATCAGGAAAACGAATTCTCAGTCAGAAAAACCTCATCAAAACATCTCAAATAAATTCAAGAAAAATCTGGGGTATTCCCCTATATGTCTAGAGTCAAAATATAAAGTTTCATAATATTCCAGTAAAATTAGTTTAGCATCAAATAAGAAAACATCAAGAAAACATAGTTTGGCAAATCTGGAATTCCCAACACTGCTGTACGAAAACTAAGATATCTCGCAACCAGTGAAGCAAAATCCAATTCCGCCAAAAGGATATGAAAATAGATAAAATATACCAACTTTCATATTTTACAAACATTTTTCATACAGTAAAAATAATCATAGGGTTCTTTATAGAACAGCGAGCAAAATACATGTATGGATTTCAGAAACTAGCATGAAACGTCATATAAAATTCATCAATAAAATTCACCAAAATTCTAGGTAATCCCTAACTTAATAAAGAAACACTGAACAAAGTTTCAAATCAAAATAATATGTATAGCATGTTTCTTGAAAATAGTTTTTTTATCAAAATTACTGAAAAACAGAATCTGAAAAAGATCGACACCTCTGTACTAAAACAGTCATAACTCAGTCATACGAAATCCAAATTGAGCAAGGTCAGAGGGGTTTGAAAATAGACAAAACTATCTAAAACTCATGTTTTATACCGAAATCAAAATACTGACTATAGCACAGTCGAAAATAGCAAACAAAACCGAACAGCAAGAAAATACAGATTTTCCCCTAACGACAAAATCAACATAGCTTCGAGAAAATTGATCCAAACACATCCAAAATTGAAATAAAGCCTACCAAGTGTCTAAGCATCATTAATTAGGGTTATTAACATGCCCACGCCAAGAATTTCACATGGAATTCAACCAAATCACGAATTCTCACAAAATCTCACATACACAATTAAAAATTAAGAACGGGTGAATCCTAGGTTAATTCAAGTCCATATTGTGTCGTGAGTCATCTATGGTCATTTTTTCACAATAGAGACAAAACCCATCAAGCAAAACACAAACAAGAGTCGTCTCTAGACCCAATACACTATAGGTGAACTTTTTGACTTGTATCAAACAAATGAATTGGAGTACAAGTTATTTGCCTTAACCGAAGATGAAGAATGACGAAAATAAAGAGTAATGGGAATGGATTCCCGACAACGAGCAAAACCCACGAACGAAAATCCACGAACTAATGAATCCAAGCAAACTTGAGCGAAAATCTTCACACGAACAATTCCACCAAAAGAGAGATGATCCAAGAGGGATGATGACAATAGTGGCTTGCGGCCAAAAGAGAACACCAAGGAAGAGAGACTAGAGTGGTATATTGTGGTGTAGGAGGTCGGATGGATGAGAGATATATATATAAGGAGATTAGGGTTAATGGGTAATTGGGTTGTGGGTAATTAATTAGGAGTAGTAGTAGGATTTGTTTAATGGGTATGGATAATGATTAATTTCATAGGATAACAAATAGGATTTAAATAAAAGAGAAAATCGAATAGATAAAGTAATAAAAAAGAGTAGGATTATATATCAAAATATCTGTTGATCTGCAAGATAGAAATTATTTGAAATACTACAAATACAAATAACAATAGAAATAAATTTTTAAATCAACAATCAAAAGTAAAAGATAAAATAACACGAATAACAAAAATAACAATAATCATAAAAAATCATAAACATAAACATAATAATCCAAAGCATAATAAAAATATTTGTATTATAAAAAATATCATTGGGAACTAGTTATAAATAAACTATTGATTAAAAATAGGTTTTTAATAGAAGATCTAACAACACATTTTAACAAAGAATTTGAAAGAAGGAAAATTAATTTACAAAAAATTTAAATATAGAAAAATACACATAAATTACGGGTTTGGGGAAACAGGGGTTAAACAGTATGTTGTCTGATTAGCCCACGAATTACAAATGTTTGGAAAAGCTCTATTGCTATTTCTCGAGGTAATCCACATTGATGTAATGAAATCGAAGGACCCACGAAAATGAAGGAAAGCCGCAAATAATCAACCCGTTTACCCAGAAGAGTCTCGCGAAATCTTCCCTCTTTGCCTTCAATTACATCTGAAAATGACTTGTAAACTTTATTATGACCATCCCTCATTGGTTGTCCGCGGTTCCCATTATCAAGAAGTGTATCCACAGCTTCTTGTACCAATTTTTCCTGACACATTACTAATTCTCCTGGCGTAGACCTACTTGTTGCTAATAAATCGGTAAGAGTATTGTTCCGATAGATAACTCTTCTATAGAGTTCATTAATATCTAAACTCATTAGTTTACCTTCATCTATCTGAATAATTGGTCTCAACTCGGGAGGAAGGACTGGTAATAAGCACAAAACCATATTTATTCTGAATCAAAGGGAGAAATGCACTGGAGTACCGATGTCTACCATGCACCTGAATAAACATATAGTAATGTTAATCTATTACCCAAAACAAGCCATTTATGTATATTAGCAGGAAATCCATATAGATTCATTACAGTTTGTTTTTCGCTCCACAAGGATCAAGATCAACTGAATATTCATTCTTTTTCTGTCAACGAAAGATATATCTCTGACCTCTCAATCACTAATGATCGAGTAAGACATAAATTGTTGGATCCTTCCAATAAATCTAATAAAAAAGATAGGGAAATTCTTGACTATTTAAGACTTGATCGAATCATACCCAACAGTCAATGGAATTTCATATATCCTTCAATTCTCCAAGAGAGCTCTGATTTCTTGGCAAAAAGGCGAAGAAATAGATTTCTCATACCATTACAATATGATAAAAAACTAGAGAAAGAACGGATACCATTTATCGGTATTTCGATTGAAATACCCATAAATGGTATTTTACATAGAAATAATATTCTTGCTTATTTTGATGATCCACGATACAGAAGAAAGAGTCCGGGTATTACTAAATATGGGACCGTAGAAGTGGATTTCCTCATGAAAAAAGAAGATTTGATTGAATATCGAGGAGCAAAAGAATTTAGTCCGAAATACAAAATGAAAGTAGATCAGTTTTTTTATTCCCGAAGAAGTGCATATCTTACCCGGATCTTCATCCATAATGGTACAGAACAATAGTATCACTGGAGTAGATACACAACTCGCTTTAAATACAAGAAGCCGAGTAGGTGGATTAGTCGAAGTGGAGAGAAAAAAAAGTATGGAACTGAAAATATTTTCTGGGGATATTCATTTTCCCGGAGAGACAGATAAGATATTCAGACCCAGCGGCATTTTGATACCACCAGGAATGAAAAAAATAGAATGCTAAGGAATCCAAAAATTTGCAAAATTGGATCTATGTCCAACGGATCACACCCACAAAAAACAAGTATTTTGTTTTAGTTTGTCCTGTAGTCACATATGAAATAGCTGATGGGATAAATTTTGCAAAACTTTTCCCGCAAGATCTCTTGCAGGAAAAAGATAATGTCCAACTTAGAGTTGTTAATTATATTCTTTATGAAAATGGAAAGTCAATTCGAGGAATTTATCACACAAATATTCAATTAGTTCAAACTTGCTTAGTATTGAATTGGGACCAAGAAAAAAATGGTTCTATAGAAGAAGTTCATGCTTCCTTTGTTGAAATAAGGGTAAATAATCTGATTCGTGATTTCCTAAGAATTGAGTTAGGCAAGTCTACGATTTCATATATTGGAAAACGGTACGATAAATCGAGTTCAGGATGGATTCCCAAAAATGAATTAGATCGCACCAATATTAATCCTTTTTATTCCAAAGTGAAGATTCCATTATTTACCCAGCATCAAGGAACTATTGGTACGTTGTTGAATTGATATACGGAATGCCAATCTTTGAGAATTTTGTCATCATTCAATTGTTCACAGGTTGGTCCATTTAATGGTTCAAAATATAACAATGTGACAAAAGAATCAAATCCCATCATTCCAATTAAGGATTCATGGGGCCCTTTAGGTACTATTGTACCTAAAATAGTGAATTTTTATTCATCTTACCATTTAAGAACTCATAATCAGATCTTGTTAAAAAAATATTGGCTACTTGAAAATTTTTAACAGATTTTTCAATTATTTGAAGTATTTAAATATTGTTTAATAGATGAAAATAAAAGGATTTATAATCTCGGTTCATGCAATAACATCATTTTGAATTCATTGCATTTGAATTTGTGCTTTCTACATCACAACTATTGTGAAGAGACATCCACAATAACAATTATTGGACAATTTCTTTGTGAAAACATATGTCTATTTAAATATGGACCACACATAAAAAAAATCTGGTCAAATTTTAATTGTGCATGTTGACTCCTTAGTTATAAGATCAACTAAGCCTTATTTGGCCACTCTAGGAGCGACTGTTCATGGACATTATGGAGAAACCCTTTCTGAGGAAGATACATTAGTTACATTTATATATGAAAAATCTCAATCTGGTGATATAACGCAAGGTCTTCCAAAAGTGGAACAAATCTTAGAAGTGCGTTCGATTGGTTCAATATCCATGAACCTTGAAAAGAGATTTGAAGGTTGGAACGAACGTATACAAAAAATTCTTGGAATTCCCTAGGGATCCTTAATTGGGGCTGAGTTAACTATAGCCCAAAGTCGTATCTCTTTGGTTAATAAGATCCAAAAGGTTTATCGATCCCAGGGGATACAGATCCATAATAGACATATAGAAATTATTGTACGACAAGTAACCTCAAAAGTGTTGGTTTCAGAAGATGGAATGTCTAATGTTTTTTCACCTGGAGAATTAATTGGATTGTTGCGAGCGGATAGACGAAACGATCTGTTATCAATCTAATTAATTCTCCAGGTTATCCCAGGGGGTACAGATCCATAATAGACGAAACGATATGTTATCGTGCAATTTTATTGGGAATAACGAGGGATCTCTGAATACTCAAAGTTTCATATCCGAAGCAAGTTTTCAAGAAACTGCTAGAGTTTTAGCAAAAGCTGCTATACGAGGTCGTATTGATTGGTTGAAGGGTCTGAAAGAAAATTTTGTTCTGGGAGGGATTATCCCGGTCGGTACTGGATTCCAAAAATTAATGCACCATTCAAGGCAAGACAAAACCATTCATTTGGAAAGCAAAAAGCAAAATCTATTTGAGCTGGAAATGAGAGATATTTTGTTACACCATAGAGAATTTTTTTGTTCTTGCGTCCCAAACAATTTCTATAACACACCAGAAAAATCATTTATGCGATTTTCTAATTCCTAAGGAGAGATTTTTCTTTTTTACTTTCTAGTTATTCATTTGGTAATAAATAAAATGAAGTAAAAAAACGAATGGTTTGAGTTGTGTATCAACGGCCAATCCCAGTAGAAGGTTCCGTAGAAACTATTATTTATTTATGCAAAAAGAGAAAGCATGAAAAAAATGACAAGAAGACATTGGAACATCCATTTGGAAGAGATGATGTAAGCAGGAGTTCATTTTGGTCATGGCACTAAGAAGTGGAATCCTAGAATGGCTCCTTACATCTCTGCAAAGCGCAAAGGTATTCATATTACAAATCTTACTAGAACTGCTCATTTTTTTATCATAAAACTGTGATTTAGTTTTTGATTCAACAAGTAGAGGAAAAACCTTCTTAATCGTTGGTAGAAAAAATAAAGCAGCGGATTTAGTAGCATCAGCTGCAATAAGGGCTCGATGTCATTAAGTTAATAAAAAATGGCTTGGCGGTATGCTAACGAATTAGTACACTAGGGAAACGAGACTTCTTAAGTTCAGAGACTTAAGAGCTGAACAAAAGATGGGGAAACTCAACCATTTACCAAAAAGAGATGCAGCAATGGTGAAGAGAAAATTATCTACTTTGCAAACATATCTAGGTGGGATCAAATATATGACCGGGTTGCCCGATATCGTAATCATCGTTGATCAGCAAGAAGAATATACAACTCTTTGAGAATGTGTTATTTTGGGGATTCCAACGATTTGTTTAATCGATACAAATTGTGACCCAGATCTTGCAGATATTTCGATTCCAGTCAACGATGACGCTATATCCTCAATCCGATTGATTCTTAACAAACTAGTATCTGCAATTTGTGAGGAGCGTTCTAGCTATATAAGAAGTCGTTGATTATTATTATGTTATAATTAAGAATAATAAGATTTTAGTTAATTATTTGGATTTTCTGGATCGGTTACTATTCTTGTCTTGAATTTTGAAAAATAGATCAAATGGGATATTAATATTATATTCTATATATTATATATATGATATATTATATTATGATTTATGATTTTTTGGTATCTTAATGATTAATGATGAAAGTAAATGAGTGGATAAAGAGATGATTGAATCCAAATAATTATTTTTTTGAAGTTCGGTTTCTGTCAGAGTTATGAATGTTATACCATGTTCCATTAAAACACTTAAAGGGTTATACGATATATCAAGTGTAGAAGTAGGCCAACATCTATATTGGCAAATAGGAGGTTTACAAATTCATGCCCAAGTACTTATCACTTCTTGGGTCGTAATTGCTATCTTATTAGGTTTAGTCATCATAGCTGTTCGAAATCCACAAACCGTTCCGACTGATGGTCAGAATTTCTTCGAATATGTCCTTGAATTTATTCGAGACTTAAGCAAAACTCAGATTGGTGAAGAATACGGTCCTTGGGTTCCCTTTATTGGAACTATGTTCCTGTTTATTTTTGTTTCTAATTGGTCAGGTGTCCTTTTACCTTGGAAAATAATACAGTTACCTCATGGGGAGTTAGCCGCCCCCACGAATGATATAAATACTACTGTTGCTTTAGCCTTACCCACGTCAGCGGCATATTTTTATGCGGGTCTTACAAAAAAAAAGGATTGAGTTATTTCGGAAAATACATTCAACCAACTCCAATACTTTTACCAATTAACATCCTAGAAGATTTTACAAAACCTTTATCTCTTAGTTTTCGACTTTTCGGGAATATATTGGTTGATGAATTAGTAGTTGTTGTTCTTGTTTCTTTAGTACCTTCAGTAGTTCCTATACCTGTCATGTTTCTTGGATTATTTACAAGCGGTATTCAAGCTCTTATTTTTGCAACTTTAGCCGTGGCTTATATAGAGGAATCCATGGAGGGTCATCATTAATTAGTTTTCCAAATAGTCTTGTTTTAGCTTATCCCAATTGAGGCAGTGCATGTTCAAGATAATCTATCTACCTCTTGGTTGGGGAACATAATAGATACAAATCCGTATGTATATACAACTAGGGTTGTAGGAGGAAAGATAGACGATTTTACAAAATGATGGGTCGGTTAGAGGAGAGGGGTCACAGTAGATATATGGAATGTCTAGAAGTCCAGCCGTAGACTCTGTATATCTTTAATATCTTTCGAAGATTTATTCTAGCCTAAAATTCGGTTCCAAATAAAAAGCGAGTGGTTTGTTTACGTTAGGAAAGAAACAAATGTGTACGTGATATTAGATATACTAGTTTTATAAGTTATATAGGGGTTGCCCCTCTCTCTGTGTATATTTTTTTCAGTTTTACTTATTTCGTTTCGACTCGATAGATTTTAGTGAGCAAATCCAATTCCAATTTCCAATAAATAAGTAATAATTCATTGGTAGATTGTATCATTAACCCTTTTTTTTGTACGAGGAACCTATCATGAATCCACTTATTTCTGCCGCTTCCGTTATTGCTGCTGGATTGGCCGTAGGGCTTGCTTCTATTGGACTAGGAGTTGGTCAAGGTACTGCTGCAGGCCAAGCCGTAGAAGGTATTGCGAGACAACCAGAAGCAGAAGGTAAAATACGAGGTACTTTATTGCTTAGTCTAGCTTTTATGGAAGCTTTAACAATTTATGGACTGGTCGTGGTGTTAGAATTTTTATTTGCAAATCCTTTTGTTTAATTTCACCCTAGATTGGAAATAGAATTTAAACAAAGTACATAACGTACTTTTTTCTTTTAGGTTAAGTTTGAACCAAGAAAAGAAGAAATTTCACAATTGACATGAGACTTAGGACTTCACTTAATAACTTAATAAGTATATTTTCTTATTGGAAACTTCAAAAAAGAAGGGAAAAAAATAAGAAATATTGGAATTCTCAAATCCAATAAAATTCAATAAATAGATTGAATCTACTCCTATTAAAAATGGGAAATTAAGAAAAAGAAATCGATAAAAAAAAGGTGAGTCAAGTGATATAAAAAGAACTCTATTCTTTGTTAGTCCTATCTATAAGAGGAGAGCATATGAAAAATGTAACCGATTCTTTCGTTTCCTTAGGCCACTGGCCTTCTGCCGGGAGTTTCAGGTTTATACCGATATTTTAGCAACAAATCCAATAAATCTAAGTGTAGTGCTTGGTGTATTGATTTTTTTGGAAAGGGAGTGTGTGCGAGTTGTATATTTCAAGAATAGGTTGGATCCAGTCGGCTGCAATTTTTTTCTATTTATTTCTATCTATATTATTATTATTTATATTAATTATTAATTATTTCTTATATTTCTCATTTTCTAATTAATTTAATGAATATTATTAATTTCTTATCTTATTTTGATATTCTAAGATATTCTAATTATATTAGTATTTATTATATTATAGTTTATAGTTTTATTATAGTTTGAGTATTCCATTTATTATATTATAGTTATAGGATATATTATAGTTATAGGATATAAACGAATAGAAAAAAAAGTGCACGATCTCGGTGAATTCCTTCTGAATCCATTCAGAAATCATATGTCATATGTAAGAACCATAGCATTTTGTGATTCATTGGTAAGTCAACTTTGATTCTCTATTAACCAATAATGTGAGACCATTAACATGGTTAAAGCTAAACTGTTTGAAGTCTGGGCACAACACGGTACTCTTTCTACCACTACGTTAGTACCGAAGTGGTTTTAAATAGAATAGTTGGTAATTTTTTCGATATAGAACATTCATATCGAGAAAATCGATTGGAACCATTCCCTAGAAAAAAAAAAGGCAAGGTTCCCTTTATTATCCAATGCCAAATCGACAACCTATGTATAAAAAAGAATCATTTTTGGATTTGAATAAAAAAAAGGAAATAAAATGAAAATAGAAAATTTCTAATATATATTTATATATTTATTTGGATTTCTTTCCATTTTGGAATTGAATTGAAAATATGGAAATAAACATAGAAATATATAAATTAAGAATATATAAAATATAAACTAAGTTAAGTAAAGTAATAAGTAAAGAACAAATAACGATTAAGAAACAACTTTGCTGAAAATTATAGATTTTTTATCAGGTCGGAAGAGTCCTCCTAATATTCTGGGTCTTGTATCGGTTTTGATATGTTTGAAAACAAACAGAAATAGAAAGGATATGCTCATTAAAAGACATGGGAATGCCCATAAAATACAAAATTGAGCATGAAAGCCAAATGAATTGAAAGATTCATGTTTGGTTTGGGAAGAGATCATGAAAATTGTCAAATGAATGGTAAGATAGTCTACTTTCATTAAATGATTTATTAGACAATCGAAAACAGAGGATTTTGAGTACTATTCAAAATTCGGAAGAATTACGTAGAGGAGCCATTGAGCAGCTCGAAAAGGCGCGAGCTCGTTTACGTAAAGTGGAAATAGAAGTGGATGAGTATCGAATGAATGGATATTCTGAGATAGAACGAGAAAAATGCAATTTGATTAATGCTACTTCTTATAGTTTGGAACAATTAGAAAATTATAAAATGAAACCCTTCATTTTGAACAACAAAGAGCGATTAATCAGGTTCGACAAGAAGTTTTCCAACAAGCCTTACAGGGAGCTCTAGGAACTCTGAATAGTTGTTTGAATAGTGAGTTACACTTCCTTACTATCAGTGCTAATATCGGAACCCTCAGGGCCATGGAAGAAATAACTGATTAGCCCTTCTATTTTTACTTTAGTTTAGAGTTTAGGCATTATTTTTTGCCTTTGTTTCCGAAAAAGAAAAAAGAGACACTAATGGTAACTTTTCGAGCTGACGAAATTAGTAATATTATCCGTGAACGTATTGAACAATATAATAGAGAAGTAAAGATTGTGAATACTGGTACCGTACTTCAAGTAGGTGACGGTATTGCTCGTATTCACGGCCTTGATGAAGTAATGGCAGGTGAATTAATAGAATTTGAAGAAGGTACAATAGGCATTGCTCTCAATTTGGAATCAAATAACGTTGGCATTGTATTAATGGGTGATGGTTTGATCATACAAGAAGGAAGTTCTGTAAAAGCAACATGAAGAATTGCTCAGATACCCATGAGCGAGGCTTATTTGGGTCGTGTTATACATGCCTTGGCTAAACCTATTGACGGGAGAGGTGAGATTTCCACTTTCGAATCTCGGTTAATTGAATCTCATGCCCCTGGTATTATTTCAAGATGCTCCGTTTATGAACCTCTTCAAACAGGGCTTATTGCTATTGATGCGATGATCCCCATAGGACGCGGCCAGAGAGAATTAATTATTTGGGATAGGGAGAGTGGAAAAATAGTAGTAGCCATAGATACGATTCTTAATCAAAAGGGGGAAAATGTAATTTGTGTTTATGTAGATATTGGCCAAAAAGCATCTTCTGTGGCTCAGGTAGTGACTAATTTGGAGGAGCGAGGTGCAATGGAGTATACTATTGTGGTAGCCGAAACAGCGGACTCACCTGCTACATTACAATACCTTGCTCCTTATACGGGAGCGGCTTTGGCTGAGTATTTTATGTATCGTGAACGACATACTTCAATAATTTATGATGATCTTTCCAAACAAGCACGAGCTTATCGCCAAATGTCTCTTCTATTAAGAATACCCCCTGGTCATGAAGCTTATCCAGGATATGTTTTTTATTTGCACTCACGCCTTTTGGAAAGAGCCGCTAAATCAGGTTCCAGTTTAGGTGAAGGGAGTATGACTGCTTTACCAATAGTTGAGACGCAATCGGGAGACGTTTCGGCTTATATTCCTACTAACGTAATTTCCATTACAGATGGACAAATATTCTTATCCGCCGATCTATTCAATGCGGGAATTCGACCCGCGATTAATGTAGGTATTTATGTTTCCAGAGTGGGATCCACAGCTCAAATTAAAGGCATGAAACAAGTAGCCGGCAAATTAAAATTGGAACTAGCTCAATTTGCGGAGTTAGAAGCCTTTGCACAATTCACTTTTGATCTTGATAAAGCTACTCAGAATCAATTGGCACGAGGTCAATGATTACGCGAGTTGCTCAAACAATCCCAATCAGACCCTCTTACGGTGGAAGAACATATGGCTACTATTTATACCGGAGCGAATAGGTATCTTGATTGGTTAGAAATTAGACAGGTAAAGAAATTTCTCAATCAATTACATACCTACTTAAAAAAGAATAAACCTCAATTCCAAGAAATTATATCTTCTACCAAGACATTTACCGAGCAAGCGGAAACCTTTTTGAAGGAAGTTATTCAGGAACACAGTGAACTGTTTCTACTTGAGGAACATGCATAAATTTATAAATCCAATTCTATTATTAGTATAAGAGTTCTCATTGATAACTCTTTCTGATTCGAATAATTCAAAAATAGATGGAAAAAATTTGCGTCCAATAGGATTTGAACCTATACCAAAGGTTTAGAAGATCTCTGTCCTATCCATTAGACAATGGACGCTTTTCATTCCTATTTTATTCTGTAGATTCTATGTAAGATATTTGAGGTAATAAAAAAAAGAGAATGCATATTCTAATGTATGATCCATGTAGACTAAGGAATATGGAGCGGTGCGGGTAGCGGGAATCGAACCCGCATCGTTAGCTTGGAATGCGAGGGGTTATAGTCGACGTTGATTTATCATTTTTAACGTCTCTAATTCAAAACCGAACATGAAATTTTTGTTTCATTCGGCTCTTTTATGGAGGATCGATGTATTCCCAGAGAAAAAAATTAGATCCATAACATCTATGTCAGCTTTTCTTGTTGAATTGAATGCATCCAAAGCTATATCGCTTTCTAGATGATCCTTCTAGAGGAGGGGGGGGGGGGGGGGTGTTAAACCAAACCTGTCTAATCTAGTTACTTCGTTCCTTATTTCTACTTGTGGGATCCTGAGGAAAATAATTTGGTTTCCGCCGAGCTAAAACAATATCCCAATAGTTCTAGTAAACCAAAACTCTCGTTTTCTAGCTATTTGGCTTCAATCTTTCCTTTACAATAGAAAAATGGAAGATTTAGTTACGATTGGACATCCACTTTTTGTTTTGTATCTTCATCCATAGATCCTTTACTTAATACTCATTCAATTGGAAGATTGAAGCCAATTGAAAATAAAAGATTATGCTTCGCGACTCTATAAATCCTATTTTTTTCATTCCAATTCAATTTTGTTCGATTTGGAATTAAACTTCGGATACAAATCGTGAGAATGTATATTCTTCCTCAAATATGCTATTGAGGGAAAAGGGATTAAACCCTTTTAAGAAATAAAGTTTTTTTTATCGGAATATGAAAAACCGAGGGATCCCTTAACTATTTAAGTTATTCATCGAACGAATCACACTTTTACCACTAAACTATACCCGCTATGTATTCATTATTACGTATGAATAGACCATTTGTCGAACATATGGAATGAGATACAATCAAGATAGCATCAGAATCGTGAAAATTACTGTGGATGTACATTTGTTCGAATAAAATGTTTAGCTAATTTTGTGCGTCTAACCAAAAAATCCTTTCTTCTTCGACTTTTTCTATCTTCCCATTCGTTTCCAGCAAACTCTTCGTCTCCTAATTATTTCCATTCTACCAACGAATTATCTATAATAATTTGCACATCCAAATCGGCTAATTGTTCTCTGATAGCACCCGCTCCTGTAGAGATTTCTCGATTTCGAAATGTCTCGAAACCTTGGGTAGTGAAAAAAAGTGGGATGCTATATTTCCGGGATTGGATTTCATACTCGAATAAACCTCGCAATCGCAAGAAAGTAGGTTTTTTAGCTATGGCCCTAGCAAACGAAAAATTGAGATAGGTTCCTATAGGATTGGATTCCCCCCCTAAAAAACGGACGTGAAGGTTTCCTCTCATCGGGCTCAAGTAGTTATACCAAATAAAAAGGGAGTTCTTTTTTTTTTACTTTGTTCGATAAAAATAAAACCCTACAAAGAACTACTCCTTACTCAAGTTCCTAGTAAAAACCAACCTTTCATTAATTCATTTTTCTTTGAACTTTAACCTTCTTCGCTTTTTTACCTTCTTCACTTTCTGGATGACTTAAGTTACGATAAAATAGAAATATGAAATTATTGAGTAGTCTATTTCCCTTTAAATAATGAATTCCCCTTAAAATGAAAGGAATACTTTTGGACTCGTAAGGGATTTACTTGTCTATATATCGTTTCGTTCCATCCGATCTTTTAGGTCCCTACTCACCTCGATGGTTATGTCATGATGCCCCTTGAAGCATATATGCGATAGATAAACTTCTGTAACCATGCCATATTTGCTTGCTTGAACAAAATCTTTCTTTAAATGAAATGGAATGTCTAATTCCAAAAAGAAGTCTTTTTTCTTTCACGAGGTATAACTAGCAATTCCTTTTTATCTGTTACGGAATCGACCATGGATCAATTCCCCTTTCATTTGGAAGTATTGAATACACCCATAATTTTGAGCTTCATGTTACTCTTTCCAAGACACATGTCAGAGTCGGGGGTATCCCAATCAGGTTAAATAGGATGACAGTTTTTTAGTCCGAATCTGTAAAATGAAAATTTTGATCAAATCACACATCACAGTATTCTCGGCCTTCTAATTCCTTAAGGGGCTTATCTAAAAGATTCGCGATATAACTAGGAAGACATTTCAAATACCACACATGAGTCACTGGACATGCGAGTTTGATGTATCCCATTTGATATCTTCGTATCTGAGAATCAACAAATTCCACCCCACATTCTTTACAAAATTTTGGGTCTTCTTTTTTCGTTCCAATCACTCGATAATTTCCATAAGCGCAAATTCCACTTTTTATGGGTCCAGAGATTCTTTCACAAAATAGTCCATCTTTTTCCGGTTTATTGGTTTTATAATGAAAAGTATAGGGTTTTGTCACCTCTCCAACTATCTCTCCATTAGGTAAGATTTTATCGGCCCAAGCCCTTATTTGTTGAGGAGACACTAATCCAATTCGAAGTTGTTGATGTTTATACCGGTCTATCATAGAATAGAAATTCTGATTCATTCAGATCAAACTTCCTTCCTATTAATCTGGAAGCTTTTCTCAGATAGAAGGAAATGATTCAGTTCCAGAGCCAAAGATCGTAGTTCTCGAACGAGCAATAGAAATGATTCTGGAGCATCCTCGGGATTAAGTACTATTCCTCCAATGATTGTAGCTCCAAGTAATTCTTGGCGAGCTCTAATATGATCAGATTTATAAGTAAGCATCTCTTGTAAAATATGAGCAACACCAAATCCCTTTAGAGCCCAAACTTCCATTTCTCCTACTCATTGTCCCCCTTGATTGGCCCTTCCTCTAAGGGGCTGTTGTGTAACAAGTGCATAATGTCCACTCGAACGTCCATGGATTTTATCATCAACTTGATGAATTAATTTTAGGATATAAGACTTACCTATTAGAACAGGTTGTTCAAAAGGATCCCCTATTCCTCCATCAAATATTCGGCTTTTTTCCGGATACTCGGGTTCAAATGCCCATGGATTTTTTGTTTGTTTACTGGCTTCATATAATTCAGAAAACACTAGTTTTCTCGAAGCCTCTTGTTCATATCTCTCATCAAAAGGTGCTATTCTATAATGTCTCTTTAGCAGATTCCCTGCTAATCCAAGTGAACATTCAAATATCTGTCCTACATTCATTCGCGAGGGTACTCCTAATGGGTTGAAGACCATATCATCAGGCTTTCTGTCTTGCAAGTAGGGCATATCTTATCTAGACAAAATTTTAGAAACGATACCTTTATTCTCATATCTTTCGGCTACTTTATCACCTACTTTGATTTCACGTTTTTGTGAAATATATACATGAATCTTTTCTGGGTTATAACTGGAACCTCCCTTTTTCTGCATCCATTTCACATCAATAACTCGACCCCTTCCGCCTATAGGTAGTTTTAGAGAAGTTTCTTTTGCAGTGGATACCTGAATGCCAAGTATGGCTCGTAATAATCTATCCTCTGGGGCATACGAGGATTCGTTCGCTGTCTGAGGCATTAATTTACCTACTAAAATATCACCGGCTTCTATCCAAGATCCTAACATCACAATTCCATTTCTGTCTAAATTTCGGAGTAAATGAGCCTCTAAATGTGGTATTTCTTTAGTGATTCTTTCAGGACCTTGGCTTGTCACATGAGTCTGAATTTCATATTTTCGGATGTGAAAAGAAGTATAAATATCTTCATATACCAGACTTTTGCTAATTAGTACGATGTCTTCAGAATTGTAACCTTCCCATGGCATATAAGCTACTAATACGTTTTTTTCCTAAAGCGAGTTCCCCACCAACTGCAGCCGCAGCATCCGCTAAAATTTGTCCCTTTTTCATGCACTTACCCTGCCGAAGCTGAGGTTTTTGATGCATACAAGTATTTTTGTTGGAACATTGATACATAACTAATGGAATACTTATAGTGTCCCCATTACTTGAGAAAATGATCTTGTGAGTATCGGTATAAATGATCTTTCCTTCGTGTTCAGCGATAACGGAAACCCCCAAATCTAGAGCCGTTTGGCGTTCTAACCCAGTTCCAAAAATGCACTTCTCGGACCGAGAAAGAGGAACTGCTTGGCGCTGCATATTAGAACTCATTAAAGCCAGATTCACATCATTATGCTCGATAAAAGGAATAAGGGAAGCTCCAATAGAAAAATATTGAAAAGGAAAAATGCTTCGAAAACGAATCTGTTCCCATGCAATAGTCAAGAATTCTTGACGATAGCGAGTTGGAACAACCTGTTCCTCTTGAATACCACGATTCAAAGCCAATGAATTCCCCGCCGCTACCATATAATATTCATCTTTATTTGGCGATAAATAAATTATCTTTGCCTCTTTTGCTCTCTCAGATATTTCATAAACGGGACTCTTTATAGATCCCCAATGGCGAATCCTTACATGAATAGCTAAGGATCCAATAAGTCCAACATTGATTCCCTCAGACGTGTCAATTGGACAAATACGTCCATAGTGGCTTGGGTGGATATCTCGTATCCGAAAACTAGCAGTTCGCCCCATCAATCCTCCAAGACCCAAATAACTCAATTTTGCCCATGAACTATTTGTGTCAGTGGATTCGTTCGACCCAAAACTTGAGATAAAGGGTGTAGGCCAAAAAATGATTCATAAGTACTTGTTAATGAAGTTGAAGTTACCAAAGTTTGAGGGGTCGGTATCAATTTATGCCTGATTGCTCCACATATATTTCCTCGAATCGCATTTTCTAATCTTCACTTAGTTCCCTTAGCCTTTCCCGCATTTCACTGCAAACAGCATCAAAAATCAGACTAGCTACTAACAAAAACTCTCCTACAAAAGATATGGCAAATTCAAACCTTATACTGTCATCTAAGTTGCGCTCTTCTGTAGAAAGTATTTCAACTTCTGTCTGGAAAGAGGGAGGAGAGGGAATAATCTTGGGAACTCTTCATGTAAAAAAAACACAGGCAGAAAATGAGTATTGCACATATTATCAAGTTTCCAGGGGTGCAGGTTCAATTGGGACTAAAGTGACAGCTCCTCTTTCTTACCTGTATAATTGGAATACCATTATCAAACCCTCTTGGTCTTGAGTCATCAAATCCCCCGCCATAAAAATTCTAATTAGTTAATGAATCTTTTAGCGTCTGGAAGAAACGTAGTAGAAAAATCAGACTGTAAAGTGATTCTTGATGCATTACTTCCAACGTATTCTGTTCTTGACTTACTTCTCAATCAGTCCAATACCTTCAAGTACATTTGTGATGTCATAAATCCTCCTTTTTTGCACCTGAAATGACAAAAGCCTCCAGTAGTATGTAAGAAAACTGAAACATTTCAAAAAAAGTGTGGTTTGCAATAATTTTGTAGTCTTGAGCATAGTGAGAAAGTTCCTCTTGTATGAATCAGCGAATTATTTAAATCAGATAGATAGCATATCTAACAATTTTGAAAGGTCTTCAACTAATGCTTTCTCAGGTTTAGACTTGTGGTAACTTAAACTACTCATCCTGCTGGGGAAAAGTCACCATAAGTTGAAGAGAAATAATTATTGCTCACCTCCAAAGTTTTGACAACATTATTCAAATCAAGGATACCATCTTGTGCATCTTTAAGCAAATTGATAAACTTTTTTGTCTGAAGACCTGAAGATATAATCAGACAACATACATTAGTCACATCAACTAACCAACCATTCCACATTCTAGGCAATTCAATTGTTTTGAGAATTTTGATATTCATGAAAGCCATAGAAATTTAATAAGAATTGTCTTAAGTAGATTATCAGTTCACTCACTTAAAGAGTTGTCATAACGGCAAGGACCACGTGGTGTGAGAGCATTACTAGGAGACCCTGCAAATAGAACAAACATGTTATTACCATTTATTTTAAAATTTGAAGAATTATATAACCATATCAAGGAGTTTGGTGATGTGCTAGACACCAAACCAGGTGCCAGATTCACCCAACTAACATAGTAAGACCTACTAGCATAAGTACAAGTAACAGAAAAATACACTCTTACAGTTATCTCATATTCTGCCCTCCCTTTCCAAGAACAAGCTTTAAGTCTGACATAGGTGTTCCAATCGCCTTACATATGATTAGAGAAGAGGCTTTTGTGCATTTAAATGAAGACTACATTTCTATTTAATAACAAAGAAAAGGTTGATTGTATGTTTATCACAAGAACAAGTAACAACAATAACATTGACCAAAAATCAGAAACCAATGAGCCTAAGCAATCACTAATCTACAGATTATGGTTTCCATAAATTACCATGATTCTTTGGGTCAAGTTGTATGTTTATGAATATAGGAGGTGTGCAGCCAAATGAGAACATTCCTTCTATGTTGTGCTAGAACCTCTATCCTACTAAAAGATATATGATTTACACCACGTAAAGTGGATACTCATGTCTAAAAATATTGAGGCTGGTGAAACATCATGATGTTGTATATGTTTCCTCAGGCATTAAGTGGTTAAAAATGAAGGATTTTCACAGCAAAACAAGTGAAACGATTTAATGTACGGGATAAATCAATTTCAAAGCGCCATAAGAGGACATCACCATTCATTCACTACCTCCACAGTTGGATTTGCTTTGAAATTTGTAAGGGGTCGACTTGAAAATGCAATAAATGAAAAAAAAACATGAACAAAACTCAATGGACATCTAATGGATTAAAAGCATTACATTTACCTTTCAAATTTTCATAGGGAGTTCGCAGTCCAGCTTAGTGTGATGAGATATTTGAGTGATCAGCAAGAAGCATTATTTGGAGGAGGTGATAAGAAGAAGCATAAAATTGTTGATTTTTTTAAAGAAAAAAGCATGAAACTGTTGGAATCTGAGAAGCATGGACACTGAATTAGGAGGTTAGAAGAGTACCAACCAAGAAGGCAGGCGAAGGGGAGAAATCTACGGGCACAGGAAGTTGATGGCGGAGCAGTGCAAGCGGCGGCGCAAGGGGTTGACGGTGCAGGGGTGGGGGACGACATGATTGGGGATTCAGACTTTGAAGGGCACAGGGAAGGACGACGTGGCCCAGTGGTGAGTGGCGCGCAAGGGGGTCGACAGTGCGGGGGTGGGGACGTTGTGGTTGGGGGGATTTGTACTAGGGTTTGTGGAGGAAGGCGGAAGGGTATTAAGTTTGTATTGGGGGGATTTGATTTGAGAATTGAGATGAAATTGGATTAGTTGGGATTTTCCATTTTACCCCTATATATTCAATTTATTTTGGATACTACAACGTTTTTAAAACGCTGTAAAAAGTATAGCATTTCAAAAACGCTGTCGTAGCTAACAGTAAATTTTAAAATTACTAAAAGATGGCATTTTATTTAGAAATGCTATTATTGATCACGTTCAACAGCATTAACACTTAAATGATATAATAAATCTGCTGTAGAAAGCCATATATGTTGTAGTGTTATAAAATGATAATAAATGAAATAAAATCATATCAGTTACTAGAACTATCAGCTCTACTCAAGAAAGGAAGATTTCTTTTACTTAGAAGTAAGTACAAAATTGTATCTGATACTTATAATGTATCAGATATATATCAGTGAAGTAAGTACAAAATTGTATATGATACTTATATTGTATCTGATGCTTATATTGTATCAGGAAAATTGTATCAGATATATATCAGTGAAGTAAGTACAAAATTTAGAAGTAAGTATACAAAATTTACTCAGGACAGTGAAGTAAGTATCAGATATATATCAGTGAAGTAAGTATCAGATATATATCAGTGAATATGTATATATATATATTGTACAAAATTTAGAAATAAGCATACAAAATATGTATATATACTTAGAAGTAAGTATATCAGTGAATATAGTACAAAATATGTATATAGTAAGTATATGTATATAGTACAAAATTTGAAGTATATCAGTGAATATAGTAAAAAATTTAGAAGTAAGTATACAAAATTTAGAAGTAAATACATAATTGTATCTGATACTTATATGGTGTCAGATTTATATCAGTGAAGTAAGTACAAAATTGTATATGATACTTATATTGTATCTGATACTTATATTGTATCAGGAAAATTAGTTTGTCAAAAGCAAAATGTACAAAATTTAGAAATAAGTATACAAAATATGTATACTTAGAAGTAAGTATATCAGTGAATATAGTACAAAATATGTATATAGTAAGTATATGTATATAGTACAAAATTTGAAGTAAGTATATCAGTGAATATAGTACAAAATTTAGAAGTAAGTATACAAAATTTAGAAGTAAGTACAAAATTGTATCTGATACTTATATTGTGTCAGATATATATCAGTGAAGTAAGTACAAAATTGTATATGATGCTTATATTGTATCTGATACTTATATTGTATTGAGGTTTCCTTCAAATTAGTTTGTACAAAAGCAAAATCTAGTCTTACCAATTTACCAACAGGTAAATTAGTTTAAATTAACTTGTATTGAGGTTTCCTTTTAGTATGCTTGTTGGTAAATTAGCTTGTATTGAGGTTTCCTTTAAATTAGTTTGTATTAAGCTTTTGTACAAACTTAACCTCAATACAAACTTATTCTCTTTTAAGTGTAGGCATGATTAAATTACCAACAAGCATAACAACATACTCTATAGCAAGCATATATCTCAGTTGTCATATATATACTCCTATGATCACATCAGTAAAAGAAGTTTTCTACTATATACTCATATATCCATATCAGTATTTTCTATATCCTTCATATAGTAAAATTTCTATATCCTGCACATAAGCTATTTCTATATATCTGCCCATGATATAATTTCTATATCCTGCACATGAACTAATTTCTATATACATGCATATGCTTTTACTATCTTCTATCTACTTACGTTTCAAGTCAGTAAAGAGGGGTTTCTAAATTATCAGTGATCATTTATATATAAATACCCATATGTCAATACCCATATATCAGTGACACTTCAGAAGTTCTAATCAAATTACATATGCAATGCTCAGAATTTCCAAAAAGTTCTTTTCTTCTATGTCTTCAGAACTTTCAAAAAAGTTCTTTTCTGCATCAGAAGACATATGCAATGCAATTTGGTTTAAGATACATATACAGATACACGTATCTTTCAGAATCAAGTGAAAATCTTGTATGTCTTCTTCTAAATCTTCTATGTCTTCTAAACCAGATACATATATATATAGATGCTCTAAATCGTGTATGTCTTCTAAATCTTCTATGTCTTCTAAATCAGGTACATATATATATATTCTCTTCACTGAGTTGAAGTGTGTATATGCAGGATATATGAAGATGAACTTTATTGAATTGAAAGCAAGATATATCGTAAAGCATGATTAAATTACCATTGTGAAACTACACAATTTGTGAATGTTTTGCTTTCATTTCAATAAAGTTCATCTTCATATATCTTGCATAATTTGTATACAGGATATACATAATTGAAAGCAGGATAGTCCTGAAGATGAAAGCAGGATATACAGAATTGAAAGCAGGATATTACCATTGTCAAACTACACAATTGGTATAGAAAGCATGATTAAATTACCGTAAAGCATAAGTACATATATACTACTCTATAGACTCCATTCTCCATTCTCCATTCCCCATTCTCCAAACAGATTAAACTACACAATTTGTATGGCATGAAACTACACGATCAAGTCAAATATAAACTCCATTCTCCAAACCCAAAAAAATTTAAAAATAAAATAAAATAAAGAACAAATTTTACCTGATGAAGAAGAAGAACTCGATGAACAAGAACCTGATGAACAATAAGAAGATCCCGATCAACAAGAAGGAGCAACAATCTACCAAGAACAAATTGAAGAGATTGAAGAAAATGAAGAAAAAACACTGTCGATTTAAATGAGCAGGAAAAAAACTTACCGTTGGAAATCCCCTTGATCTCCGGCATGAAGAGAGGACGACCTTTGACGAGCGAAAATCAAATCGCCAGATTTGGCGAGCGGATCATGAGCAGATTTGAAATCGCCAGGATGCCGATCGAAATGGCGAGGCCGTTGGAGAGTTTTTTTTTTGTGTGGAGATTTTCGCTATTCTGGCTAAATTGGGAGAAATGGCGATTGCCGTTGGAGATGGTCATTATAGAAATAAATGTAACCCCAAAGCTACAAATTTACTTCAATTGATGGTGGTCTATTTGAATTGATTTTTGTTTTTAGTCTTTATACTTAAATATTAGTATTTTGCATTATAATTTACTTAAAATTTCGTGTTTTGTTTGACTTTGGTATAACTAGATTGACCGTGTGCTAACGTTGGAGTTATTGTGCTTGTGCTATCAAGGAACAAGAATATTGTTATTGCTCTTTTCTTCAGTGTTGCCATCAAACAAAATGTATTTTTAATTCATTTTTCTTATTCAAAATCTGATATTATAAAATGCACGAGGCTTTTTAACAAAGCTAAGATCTTGAATTTTGATTTTTATTATGGTGGTGTTGGGGTTTGTGAAGTGGATAACGAAAGTATCATTTGTTTCAAATTCATAATGCATACTAGGTTTCTCTCTCTCTCTCAAATTATTTGTGGCAAACAGTTGGGGTTATTTAGTGTAATACATATTTATATATATATATATAGACAAACCTCCATTGTGCATTCGCCTGTATGTGCATTGACTTTTGGGCCTTCGAATAGTTGATCGCTTCGAACTGTTCACATTAATCTATACGTCTAAATCAGTCTGAATATGTAAAATCAGGTCATTTAACATTTATTTGTCCATCCATCATGTCATTATTATAAATAAAAAACGATATTCAGCCATACAATTTTGTAACATTTCAATGCATGGGCAAATGAATATCAAATGACTTGGTTTTTATATATTTAGACTAATTTAAACGTGTAGATCAATGTGAACGGTTCAGATCGTCGATACGAATGCCGAAAGGCCGAGTACACACAGAGGCAAATGCACAATGGAGGTCTCTCTCTCTCTCTCTCTCTCTCTCTATATATATATATAAATTTAGTGGGGTCTCTTAAGCTGGGACAAATACTCCTTTGAAGCATTTCGACGAACACCTTGCTAGCTTGACACATTACTTGTTGCAATATTGTTTTGAAGTGAGTCCTCCATCAACTACAATATTCTTTTCAACTGCAACAAACACCTTGCTAGCTTGACACATAACTTGTTGCAATATATTGTTTTGAAGTGATCCCTCCATCAACTAAAATATTCTTTTCAACATCAGTGGTCTTTACTCCACCTTTTCTTAAAATAAAATTAAAAAAAAAACAAAAAACAAAAAAACATCGCGGGTCTCTCCATCTAGTTTTAAATCCATGGAAATTATTTCACTTCGGGTCATTTTCTAGGACTCAATCATTGACTATCCTGTACCTCCGGAACTGCATGTTTTTGGGGATGTTAGTGGGCTGTAATTTCAAAAACACACTTTGTAATTATTATGTTTTCAAAGTTAGGTATTAATAGATGAAAATTTGCAAATGTGATTTGAAGCTTTGGTGTTAGTTAAATATGATTTTAAAATCATTGTGATTTTGATGAAATCACATTTTTTGTGTTAAGTCATACTATATAAAAAAAGGAGGGTCAAATTCTTATTCCAAAACCACACATCTGACCCCATGATTCTTAAATCTCGGGAAACCTTCCTTCTTCTTCCTTCTTTTCTTCTTGAGTATCCTTCCCTTCTTCTTCCTCCTCTTCTTCTTGAGTATCCTTCCCTTCTTCTTCGTCTTCATTTGTTTAAACCCAAACCTTTAAAAAAACAAAAAACAAAAAACAAAAACAAAAAAACAAAAAAAAATATCCAAAAACATAGTTTTGATCATGAGGGTCGATTTTGTTTTTCTATTTACGGTTAGGGTTTGATTTTTTTTTTCCATCTTCTTATCCCAAGAAAAAATATATAATCTTGCTTAGAGCATCCACAGTTGTTTGCTATATTTGCCATTTTCTCATATTTTGAGAAAGTGAGGTCTACAGTCATTTCTTATTTTGCCATTTTATGACAAACGAGCCACAGTACGTTCTTATATTTGAGAAACGAAATGGCGATTCTCATAATATAGGGGACGGAATATGTTGTTTAGTTTGACCATTGTTTTTTTAATGATCAGACGGTACAACATATACCATGTGAACAAAAAAAAAACATCAAACGGGACATGTTGTCCCATTTGAAGCCATTTTGGCTTGGACGGGACAACATGTCCCGTCCAACCAAATAGTTTGGTTTAATTAAGTTTTAATCTTAGGTTTAGTTAATTAATTAGGTAGTTAGCTCAAATTTTAATATTTAATTTATTTAATTAATCTATTTTAATACCTAATCATTACTTAATTAAGCGTAAAAAAAAATTAAAACGGACAAAACAACATGTTTCGTTCGACATCTTTTTTTAATATTTTTTTCTCATATTATAGCAAATGATGACTGCATCAAATTGCTTATTTTGCTATATGCTATTTTGCCATATTCTCAAATATGAGAAACACGACTGTGGATGCTCTTACACAACATTTATCTTTCCAAAGAAGATGAATGTATGTATATCATGTAGTCCAATAATTGATATCCAAAGAATGACCAAATTAATTTCTTATTCTTTTTTAGAGATTAAGTATTTTGCTTTCTTTTTTTGAAGAAAGAAATTAATTTTGTTAAACATTGATATTTTTGAGTTTTACATACTGTTTTTTCAAGTGATTATTTAGTGCTATTTAGAAATTATAGTTATATCAAAATAGTAATGCTTGTACAAGTTATAAATTGAAATTTGTAAAATTCTATCAAAGACATTCAATTTTTTTTCCATTTGTTTTTTTTCATTTTTCTTTTCCTTTTCTTTTCTTATTGTTGTTGGGTACATATCACACAAATTACATCAATTTTCTTTGACTCAAAATATTAGTTTTATATAAAAAATAAACTAATATAACCCTGTGCAATATATTGCACATAATTTAAACAAAAAATAAAAAAATAAAAAAAAATATTTTAAAAAAAAGTTCTCTAATAACATCTATACAATATTGCACGTTTTTAAGGTTTTATTAAGGAATATGATTGCACTTCAAAATTTGGATGGAGAAAGAGTGAGTGGTTGCCTTCTACATTTGCTCTCATTTTTTTGTTTTAAAAAGAAAAAAAATAGAAAATTCCTTGGACCAAAAGTGGTTTAGAATAATTATATCTATATATTTGTAATACTATAATGTGAGAGTTGGGTTGTGTAGTTTGTAGACAGCCAACTATCTAATCTCTACCACTCATTTTAAAGTGGGATTTATATTAAAGCATCAATTTACTCGACTGTTGTTTCTTACCATAAGAGCATCCACAGTCGTCATTGTGTAAATTATGCATTTATGGATAAATGCATATAGCAGTTGGCTATTCTGCTGCAGTCATTGAATGCTATTTTTTATCAATTTAATTTAAAATAATAAAAATCTCAGATCAGACGGAACTCAAAGTTGCGTCGGAGGGAAAAAAATATTTTTTAAATGACAGAAGGAAGTTCACATTGCGTCGGAGGAAAAAAAAACTAAAAAAAATTGCCAGACGCAACATGAAGTTGCGTCTAGCTTTTCGGGATGACTAGAACGCAACATGAAGTTGCGTCTGACATGTTGCCTTTTTTTTATTTACTTTTTCCTTAATTGAAGGCTTCATTAATTCAATAATTAACCAAAATACCCCTCCTTCATTCTATATATTGATGTTTATATGGAACGAAGCAAACATGAATTTGCTCTCGGCCAACTCTCTATCTCAATTTGCTCTCGCAAAAACTCTCTATCTCAATTCCCTCTGCCCAATTCTCTATCTCAATTTCATAAAGCCCAACTCTCTATAACAATTTCTTAATTAGTCGAGAAAAATGTCTTCGATACGAAGATTTATTGGTCGTTTGAAATTAAAGTAGGAACAAATGCCAGCTCATGGCAACACAAGCAACGAAGGTGAAGAAGAGATTTCAAATGTCGACTTTGCCGATCAATCAAATTGGAATCGTGTAGTAGATGATTCAAAACAAATAAGTCAATATATTACTGTTACCCCTGAGAGCGGTTTCTGTAAGTTTAAGAAAAAATGGAAGGAACCAATCAAGATGTACAATCAATACTGCTCACGGACCCACTTATTAAACAACTAGTAGAGCAGGCGGGATGTCACCGTTTTATGAAAATCAATACAAACAAGTCATCGATTCGGCTCGTCGAGGCACTCGTAGAGAGATGGTGGAACACTACCCACACTTTCCACCTACCGTGTAGTGAGTTGGGTTTCACTCCATTGGATTGGGTTATGCTAACGGGGATTCCTATTGGTATTGGCGATTTACCTCCATGCAACGATGAGGCCTATACTTTTCAAATTGTCCAGTCTCGCTTCTTTCCGGAATTAACAGTAGATGATTGAAAATCACAAGGTATACGGTATACATTTTCTAAAATTTATTTTACCAATACTATGATTGAAGAAGCCGAAACCGATATGGTACTATTAGCGAGGATTGCATGAGCTTTCTTTATGTTCTTTCTCGGTGCATTTCTTTACCCTAATGGTGCTGGTTTAATAAGGTGTGGTTGGCTAGCCGCAGTTCCAGACCTGAATGTTGTTGCCAAATACGATTCGGGTAGTCATGCACTTGCTCTGCTGTATTTGTCTTTTGACTCATGTAGCAGACTTAAAGTGAAGGGGTTTACTGGGCCGTGGCAAGTGTTGGAGGTAATACTTAATCTATTAGCTACTAATTTTAGTCGAATAATGTCATTATGTTATTTTAATTGTGATGTTCGTAACATATTTCATAATTATGTTTTACAGTATTGGGCTTACGAATACACATATTGTTGTATTCCAGTTAGAGATAGGAACATTTCTATGGAGACACACATGGATAATTCTGATGTATGGCCGAAAATTATTCGATGGTATAAAGAATTCTTGGATTTAGGCCAATTTGACCCTATTAGGTACAATTAATCAATGGCTTGTGATCAGTTGGAGATGCGCACTTCTTCTCCATCATTTGGCAGCCATATAATGGGTCAACAATTAAAGACGTATATGAAATTGAAGCTACTAAATTCATTTCACGTTACTGACACACTTTTACTTACTGCGGCCAGGTATATTAATTGTTTGTTATATTTATTTACATTACTTTGATTAAATATTTTGGTTATACTAAAGTGAATATTTTATTGCAGGGTGTATGGTATCTTGGTGATCGTTGTATTCGACAACTTACTAGAGTAATTGCTATCCCAAAAGACCCACCTCCTCTCATGCGTTTCATGACATCCAGGAATATACTTCCTGAACCTATTGAAGCATCACCTTTCATACGGATTGTAGAGAAGATCACTTATGATCAGTATTGGGCAAATGTTTCAATTGGTCCTATAATGCCGACACTCTCCCATGCAGCCAATTTCGATTTCATTGGGCCAACATCTATTAGAGATACTTCTGCTCAGTTGCCATATGCTGCACCTCCATTTTGGCTATCGGCCGAGTATCCAACTCAATCCACTACAAATAATTCATTATTGCTTGGTCAACCTTATGTTGAAGTGCCACTTTTTCAAGGCAGTACTCTTATCAAGAATTTGGACAGTAATATAAATGTCCCGTTGCATCAAAGTGGGCAACCATCATATGTGAGTTACCAAAATCTTGTATACATTTTCGGCTTTAATAATGTTATTATGTTACAATGTATTTTATTCACTCTCATTATTTTATATATCTTATACCTTTCTACAGGAGGAGTTATACACTCGTTATCAACAATTGAGCAACAACGAAGCATAGCTTCGACGAATAATACTTTCAGAAATGGTGTTGAGAGAATCAATTCCTCGTGAATTACCAAATGTTAGGCGGTCTGTATCGATCGGCAAACCATCTAGTTCCCGACATAGACCATTGAATTTGAATTTAGATGACACCGGAGCATCCACGTCCTCATTTGTGCCCGAAACATAGTATAATTATGAAGAATAGGAAAACTTATACATCATTTATTTTCTATTTACCTTGATGGTATTAATATGAACTTGTAAATGCCAATCAGAAAATGTCAAATGAGGGTATTAATGTCAATTTGTACATTTCTTTTTCCTCATTTCTAATATTCCATACAATTATTAACAGAGTATTGTAGTAACTTAGGGATTGTAGACTTGAGGGTATTGTAGTCACAATATTAATGTCACAAGGCCAGCACCTCCAAACTTGGATTGTAGTGAAGTAGGTGTTTGTATTTATTCAGTTTCGTACCCATTATTTTAGATTGGACAGGACATTGATGATTCGTTCCTCTTCAAGCAGCATGATCAGTATTTATATGCTGCCATCCTGTGTACATTTTTTTCTCGACAACACTTTCTAAACTTTAACTCTAAAAGAACCCACTGCAAAATTTACCTTCTAATTGACCATGGCTAATTTACATGTACCTTCTTCCTCGAGTTCATCTTCTGATTCATCAGAGGAGGACAACAATATTGTTGCTAGGATTGTTCACAACCGTCTAGTAAGGATTGGCAAGGCAATCCAAGCTAGTGAACAAATCAATCGTCGCCATTACATTCGTCGGGAAAGAGAAGAAGGCCATAGACGGATGTGGAAAGACTACTTTGCCGAAAATTTAGTTTACCCAGATTCAATTTTCTGTCGTCGATTCCGTATGTGTCGACAACTCTTCAACCGGGTATTGGATGCTGTTGTGGGCTACGATCAGTATTTTCTCCAATCCCATGATGCTTGTAAGCAGCTTGGGCACTACGATGTTTGGTGTACGGAGGTGCGACTGATGCAGTTAACGAATATATATGCATAGGAGAAAAACGGTATTGAAAACTCTGCATCATTTTTGTTTTACAGTTGTAACTTTATTCAGTACTCAATATATGAGAAAACCAACACCAGCCGATTTGATACTACTACTGAAGAGAACAGCTCTCGGGGATTCCCTGGGATGTTGGGTAGTGTAGAATGCATGCTTTGGAAGTGGAAAAATTGTCCAGCAGCATGGCAGGGCCAGTACACAGGACATGTTCGGGAACCGACTATTATTCTCGAAGCAGTTGCTTATTATGATCTTTGGTTCTGGCATTCATTCTTCGGAATTCCATGATGCAATAATGATCTAAATGTGATGAACCGGTCAACTTTATTTAATCATATTCTTGATGGTTGTGCACCTCCAGCTAATTTTGTCATCAACAACCATAATTACAATATGGGATATTATTTAGCAGATGGTATACACACCTTTGGCAACCATCGTCAAAACTTACACCGCACCAGATACACAAAAGAAAAATAAATTCACAGAAATGCAAGAGGGTGCAAGAAAAGTGGTGGAACGTGCTTTTGGAGTTTTACAATCACGATTTGCAATAGTCAAGGGTCCAGCACGTATGTGGGATGCAGATAGTCCGTCATATATTATGAAAACATGTATCATCTTACACAACATGATTGTTGAGGATGAACGTGACGAAGGAATTCTTGATTATGATTATAATCAAATTCCTGACTCGATTGGGATCGAACCAAGCACAGGTGGACCAATTGATGAAGAAGGCAAAATCGTTCGCAATGTCATTCTACATGATCGGCAAAAACATCATGCACTTCGTCAAGATCTTGTGGAGAATATTTGGAATCAATATGGAGATGAGTAACTGTAGTTAATGTATTCCCATTTTCTTGTAACTTTTACTTTTAAATAATTATAAATGTAGTTAATGTACTACTTTCAACTATGATTTAATATTTGAAGCATATTGTAAGCCAATAATTATGAGTATCAATTGTCCCATATTCTGAAAACATGATTCTTCATCATTTGAAATTAATAGCGTCAGATATATTCTTCATTTCAAATTGCATGCTTACATTATATAAGATAAAATACAAATTTTTGGCCTAATGTTCTTCAGCCATCGTTGTAACCCCATTTTTGGATAATTTCGTTTTGCCTACACATAAAATAATATCATTGATTCATTGGTAACATGTTCAGATCGATACCCGTAATGCGATCTTCCTCGACCCATTCTTTAATATCGCATTCTCGGGCTTTTATCACATTCCTCCTATCTTGCGATTCTTTGTATACATATGTAAAAATAGCTGTTTCTTCGACCATATTTTGTATTCTGATATTTCGGCCACTCTTTTTCCTTTCTTCTTAGTAGCTTTGCGACCTGGTGGTCGGGTAAGGGGTGTAGGTGAATCCGTATCAACGGGTATATCTGAGTCCTAGTTGTTTATTGTGGAAAAGTTTTGGCTACCAATCCCTTCACCGGATTGGGTATTTTCTACTCGATCAAATACTTGTGTAGTACGCAATAAAAACTTCGGCTGGTCTTTAAGAATCTCATAACATTCATAGAATTTGAAAGCTCTCCCTGAAGTTGCTGTATATTCTACGCTGGCTTTGCGAATCTGAGACAACATTGAAATTCCAAATGTTATTATGTAAACAAATATTATGAATAATGACTTTAAATCATACTTTTTTCTACACACCTTATCTGTCTCGGTTGTTCCGCTACCGGCCCTAGTAGTTGCATTGCTCAAATTTGCTATGAATAGGGCTACTTCTTTCGAAATCAGTTGAAATCGACTACCCAGTGAGCTAACTGTTCTGTCGGTCGGAGTTCCTAATAATACCTTAAATGTAGAAAAAATACGCTCCCAGAACTGTGCCCCGGATTGGTCGTTATCGATCCCTAGATCTTGAGTTATACTAATCCAACTCTGGCACAGAAGAACATCTTTCTGAGACGTATATGCTCTCCCCCTTGCACTTCGGCTTGCCATTGATTTTCTTTCACAAATAACTCAATACAAGACAAAGAGGTAATAGAAACTTGAGATCTGGAAAAAAATTTAGACAATTGTGGTGCTAATATTCGGTTCAAGATGGTACTATATATACAAAATTTTAGTGAGCTGTTCACATAAAGAAAGAGCCCTTGGATTTATCTTGGAAAGGAAAAAGTAGCTGTTGAATGAAGAGGGGCAAAAAGGTAATTCATTTTTTTAAAACCCCAATGGACGCAACATGAAGTTGTGTCCGAGGATTGCGCAATGGAAGGACGCAACATCATGTTGCATCTGAGGGGTTTTGAAATTTTTGGTTTTTTTATTTGTAAAAATTGGTTTTTTTTAGCGACGGAACTCGAAGTTGCGTCTGACGAATTAAAAATAATATTGTTTCGAGCGAGGGAACTCGAAGTTGCGTCCTTTAAAATATGCATAATTCTCATTTCTGCTCTCATTTATAGCAATCTACTGTAGCAAAATATGCAAAATATGCATATTTAGCAGACGATTGCAGCGATTTTTTTGACAAAATATGTATATTATGCATATTTAGCAAACGACTACAGATGCTCTAATGCACTCAAAATTCAAATTTATTTTTGACATAATTATTTACAAAAGTGTCACTCATATAAAATAAAAATTATTGCACGAGGGTAATCTATATAATAAAACACAAATAAAAGCTATTAAGTGGCTTTCCTTCAATAGTAAGGAAATCAATGGTTTAGATCTAAACTCCCAAAAGACATTTCTCCCCCAAAACTTTTCCTCCAAAACTCAAATTCAAATCCCCCCCCCCCCCCCCCCAAAAAAAAGAAAAAAAAAACTCCTTTATTGTTTAATTCTCTCTCTCTCTCTCTCTCTCTCTCTCTCTCTCTCTCTCTCTCTCCCTCCCTCCCCCCCTTTCAGATCATTTTTCTCTCTCTATTCCCCAAACCAGAGAAATCCAATTTCTCTCTCTCCCCCCTAAGGTTTTTAAGCCGCCAACTCCAAATCCCTAAAGCCAATTTCTTCAACCTTCGCTTCCATTCCATTGGTGAAGCCGCCATCGTCCTCTCAAGCACGAATCTCAAAGCAAATCCAAATCCAAATCCAGTGTCGAACCCCAATCAAGAAGTAGTCGCCAATATCTTATCCACTGCTGATTCCGTATCGGCGACTCTCCTCCACCAAATCCGACACGAATATCAAGCGACTCCGTATCGGCGACTCCCGTCCACCGAATTGAGAGCCTCTACATGCTATGTGACGAATCTAATTTCATATCATAACCGAATTCTCATTCTAATTTTTAATTTCGTTTGTGCAGGGGATTACTCAGTTTTTAGCTGACTCAAATTTTGTGTGTGCATGGGATCTTAGTTCAAAGAGGTATGATCATTTTATTTTTGAGTTAAAAAAAAAAAAATTGGTTATTTATTTGATGATTTTTTAATTGGTTTTGATTTAAGGTGTACACAAGTGAGAGATGGATTATTTGGTGACCTCAATTTGGGCTTCCAAACCATAGTAGGACAGGTAAGCTGATCAACAACCTAAAATAACTTGGCAAATATGCAACATTAATTTCTTTACTACAAGAGAATATACTATTGTGAAGTGTTTCCTTCACTGGTTATTAGAAACTATGGGTAACATAACATATAAGAACTTTAGTTGTATGTTTGGATATATAGGATAGGGATGACTGGAGTTTACCAGTGAAGGGTGCAAACTCTCCACTCAAGAAAGACAGCTAAAGTATTTTTTTATTGATCCATTTTGATTTTTTTTTTGTGGCTAAATTTAAAAAAAGTACACAAAGTTTTGGTCCAGTTTAAAAAAAGTACACAAAAGTTTTTTTTTTAAAAAAAAGGACACAATGTTTAAAAAAAGTCCACTGGGTTAGTTAGGGTTAGGGTTTAAAAAAACCATTTTCATCTTTCATTTGTTTTTAAAAAAACCATATTCATCTTTTATTTTTGTTTAAAAAAACATCACCTAACTAATCATATGTTTAAATACGCCCCCCTCCCGAACTAACCCTAACCCTAACTAACCCTGTGAACTTTATTTAAACATTGTGTCCTTTTAAAACAAAAAGCTTTTGTGTATTTTTTTTAAACTGGCCCAAAACTTTGTGTGCTTTTATTAAATTTAGCCTTTTTTTTATAAAGGTGCAATGAGGATACATGTTAGGACTCGAATATCATAAAATAGAAAATTCCTAACAATGTTTGTGAAGAACTATAATTATAGGAATAAAAGAACAAACCAGACACTTCAATACATAGTCGAGATTAAGATCCCTGTCCTTAAAGAAAAATTCACCCCGTAGTGTGACGGTAGTTAACGAATTGTCTCCCAGGATACAACTGTATTACCTTTCCCTGAAGAGCAGCATCCTAGCTTCAGAGATATCGGCGAACCAGTAGTTGTGTTGTACTCTCAGACTCAGAGGAAGAAGAAAAAGAAGATTATCATGTTCAAAGACTGTGTTTCTGGCAAACAAAATTGCAAAGTCTTATAGGTGATGAGGGCGTAACTGATGGATCATAGATCCATTACTCTGTAACAGCAGACTAATTGTAGCGGGGAAAAAAAAATAATGTATGCCAGGGCCAAAGCCAAAGCCAAAGCCAAACCAGACCAAGCCAAGCCAAGCCAAGGTCGGGTCGGTAACTTTTGGCTAGGTCCTCTCTCTACTACACGTTAGTGGTAATGCCAAGGCTACACCCTTTATTCCATTTCTTTAGCTTATATACCAGAGAAATATTTCCCAACTTTCGATGTGGGACTATCCATTTTCTCCAAATTTCCAAGTTAGTACATTTCGAGTACCGAACTTTGGACCAACATTTCTCATTCATAGGGAATTTTTTTTGGGCAAATTAATGAGTACATTATGGAATAGTACTCGACGAGAGGAACGTAAGCCAATCACTTTCCGATGCCGCCTGTGGCCAGTGCCCACCGTAATCTGGCCCGAAAAATATGCCAAAAATATTTCCAACAAGACAAAGTGGAGATAAAAGAAATGATTAGTTTGGATTAGAGTTTTAAGAACTTCATGTATTACATTCTGGTTGAAATAATAATGTAACACCCTAGAATTTTAAATACTATATTTTGAATTAATAAATAATTTTTAAATCAATTTATATAATTATTTGAATTTTGCAAAACTGACATTTTCACACGTGGAAATATTTTTTATGTGAAAATTTCTACTTTTAAAATTCTGAATAAATTCTCCTATACATAATTGAGTATATTCTAAATTTTGGTATTTTCTGAATAAAAAAGCTATTTTTGCAAATACTTTGAAATAAAAGGGTTTTTGTGCAAAGTTGTTTAGAGGTGAAATTTGAACTAAAAATTTATGGACTGCATTTAGGGCTGCCTATTCAGTAGAAGGCTCTAATAAATTAAATTTTATCCATATTTGGTTGATTTTAATTGATTTAATGGAATAAATATGTATATATGCAATTTTGGAATTCTTAGGGACTTTATTGCAAATATTTTTTTTGGATAGTAAAAAGTCCGAAAATTTATTTGGCAAATCTAATCATTATATGTGGATAGTAATTCTAAATTTTCTAGATTTTTATGAATAACATATGACATATTTGCAAATATTTCAAAGTGATTGGAGGAGTTAGGGGGTTTGATTTTTATTTTGATTTTATTTGATTTAACTAATTAAATTGGAAAGATCTATACATGTAAATATATATTTTTCTTAAGGGACTTTTTGTAAAATATTCGTATAAACCCTAAGGAGGTATCCCGGCCTATATTAACAGTAGTAGCAGCCGCTCTCCACTAGCTTGGATCTCTCAATTTTTGCAAGGAGGAGAAGAAGCTTTTCTTTTCTTATTATTTTTTTCTTTCAATTGATCTTCTTTGAGCTCGGTAATCTTCCAACTCTCTTGATGCATTTTTTAATATTTCTCATGAACAATATAGAATCATGCTAGGATTTAGATTTTGTGAGATTATGATTATTGGCATGAATATGATGTTTGTTTATGAGTTGATTATAGAGATGAATTATTTACATAAAGATGGTTTGTTAATATGATAAAAATTAAATCTTGATGGCATGATACTCTTATGTTGATTCTCTTTTGAATAATAAATATTTGATGTACGAAAGATCATATTTTATTTGTGAAAATTTATTTGAACCCATGTATTATTGTGGATGATTATAGTTGTCATACGATCTAAATATTCATGTTGATCTAAAATAAGTTGCCCTTGAATAGTGAAAATCTTCTATGCATGAAAGACCCAATTTTGAATATAGAATTAGATCTAATAAATCTATACGTTGTTGTAAATGTGTATGTATGATTAAAGAACATGTTTGAATGATTAAAATATGAAATTTTGATGAATTTGAATAATATTTTGAGAGAAATAAATCTACATTTTGAGAGATTAAATTCTCAGTTTTGAGGAACCGTTTATTTGAGTTTTTAGATACAAAAGTTCTAAGTTCTAAAGGGGTACTTTTCAAATTCTAAAAGAGGCAAGATTCAGTTTTTTTGGAAAGTTTGAGTTTCAATTTATTGATGATTTGAGGCTTCTATTTTCGTGCGAATGGATTATAAATTTGGCAACAAATTCTATGTTTATGGATTAAATATAAAGTAAATTTTCCAAAACTTGATATTCACTTTTAAATGGGCTGTTCTTAAGGATAAGAAGGTATGACTTTCATATTTGGATAAAGGGTAGTTTTTAGAATTTTTCGAATTTAAAACCTTTAATTTAATTTGTTTGAGTCTAGCTTTTTCTGGTGAGTTCCTTGATATTCGCTGGATTTAAATTCAATTTTCCAGAATTTAATATTTATTTTTGAAGGAACTGTTCTTAAAGATAAGAAGGTATGACTTTCAAAATTTTGGATAAAAGATAGTTTTAAGAATTTGTTGAATTTAAACCCTTTAATTTGATTTGTCTGAGTCCAGATTTTTATGGTGAGTTCCTTGATATGTGATGGATTTAAGTTAATTTTTACAGAATTTAATATTGATTTTAGACTGTACTGTTTTGAAGAACGAAATAATGTAACTTTCAGATTTTGGTGAAATTTTAGATTCAATTTTCGATATATTCAAGTAATAGTTTGGGGGAAATAAATCTATATTTTTGTAGATGAAATTCTCAGTTTTTAAGGGTTATATGCTTCAATTTTAAGGATAATTATTTCGGAATTTTAAGAGTTATTCTCAGTTTTAAAGAGGGTAAGTTTTAGATTTTGGAAACTATTAAAATTCCAGATTTTGGGGACATGATCTCAAATATTTAAGAGATTTGTTTCAACGGAGATTGAATGAATTTATAGTTGCGTTAATTGAACTTTATGAATGAATGGGAAGTGAGATTCAACAAGTTGAGTTTAAAGAATTTCTGTAAGTTGAATTTGTTTTTCATATGTGAAAGGATATTTTGTATTGTTAAACCAAGTTGGGTTTTGAGTTGAGACTTAGGGTTATGATGTGGACCCTCGAAAGATTGTTGATGATATTTTGAGTTATAAGACTCGGGAGGTTGAGTGAGACACTAGCATGCCGGGAAATGAGATTTTGTGGAATTTTGGCCAGTGGGGCTTTTGTTATTGATTTTAATAGAGTTATGTCCGGTAGGGTACACCAAATCTAGGGGGATTGTGATTTAATTAATTGAACATAAGGGAAGACACTAGTGGAGATGTGATAGAACTTGGGAAACGTAAGTAGGGGGCATGTATAGTCGACGGTTGGGATTCATGACTATAGTCATAGTTGGGCGGTTTGATTCCGAAGGCTACGATTATCATGACATTTCCCAGGTTCGCACGTCGAGGGTCTTGTACAGGTGGGCGGTTTTATTCCGAAGGCTGTGACCTATTCGTGGAATTTTGGGCATGGAATATTCAGGGCGACGCTTACATAATGCTTGTGCGTTGAGGGTGCTAGTCCGGCGGGTAGATACCGGGACGTAGGCCTATTCACGGAGTATTTTGATCTTGTTTCTATCACCGTAGTAGGTTAGTTGCATAAAGAAGGATCAAACCCTACAAAGTGGAGAACGGTAAGGGCTTGCACCAGACCTATGTAGTATGGGATGCGTAGAATCCGACAAGTATGCATTAGAAATCATCATATGCATTTGTGTTTCCTAACTTTGTTTTATGTATGCTTATTTCTATTTTCATCTCATACACTTGACAAGCCTAGCTTCACTTGTTGTTTATTGAATCTTTTATCGTTATTTCATTTCATGTTTTGTGACAAGTTTGTGATTGTGAGACTTTGGAAGGTTGCTATTACTATAGTATTGCGTCAGCTGCCTTCAACTGATGCCCCCACTCTTCAGTTATTTTAAAGGATTTGCAAGTGAGTTGCCCAAGTAAAGTAGAAGCGTGGATTTGAGATGATTAAAGTTTAAGTGTTGGATTGTGTTGTAATAAATGTAATTAATTTCCGCTGTGCAAATGTAAGGAAGAATTTAATAAAAAGTAAATGTAATAAAAAGTTTTAAATTTTTACATGTATTTGATACTATGTTTGGATTATATTGAAGTTGATTCTGGAATTTGTGCCACTTATTTCTAATTTTATTTATTGAAAATTCGGGGCGCTACAAATAATAAGAGGTATTTTCAGTTGCAAACTGAGTCTCAGACAAATAAATATTTATATTATTGGTATTGTAGATACCTGCACACCTGCACTTGGGTTACCATTGTATTTAGACATGCTCATAGTGGTGATGGGATTAGAGTAAGCTCTATAAAATCTATATGATCATGTCCTTGCATAATTATTACAAGCATCTAAAAGTAATGCTGAAGTTGAAAAAACTCTATGCAGTGTTTCTAACAAACTATATGCATTCCAGGTAAGTTCAAGCTAAAGATCAAGAAGACAATGGTTGAGCTTAAAGGTATATATGCTGATTCCTCATATAATATGTTTCCTACTTCAATTAATTTGTTGGACCTCTAAAACTATTTTATATAATCAAACCAGGTGCACCGTTTCAAAGTGTCGTATGCACGTGTCAACGGGCAAACCTAGTTCGTAAATAGTATGGTAAGGATTTGGGATGGGTAAAAGAAGGTCTCAGATTCAAGGCCAGACTACGTTATAGTTTTTACTTTTAAAAAAAATTAATAATAATAGGACGTGCATTGCACATGCAAATTACTAGTTATACTAATAGGGAAGAAAGTCAATCTTCTTTTATTTCACTATTTTAAAATAGAGAAAGGAAAGAAAAAGTAGAAAACTACCACATGCTTACATGTGTATATAATATATAGATTACCAGATAACTCGACTTAACAAGTAAGAACAAATGTTTATGGGACATATAGATTACCAAGAGCATTTGACTTAGCAAGTAAGAAGGATTCTAATAAAAAACTAACTTATTATGAAACAAAATCATCAAATCACCTCCTTAAGCATCCAAGAAATAAAACCTCTACATCTATATATTTATTAGAGTATATGGAAGATAGAAATTACAATTAATATAAGCTAATTAATGTGTTTCTGATGTTGATTCTGTTTCATTTGAGAGAGAATGATTTAAGATGGAAGGCTTGATTTGAGAGGGAATACGGTTGAGAAGCACACGATGGAGAAGGAGATAGCGGAGTACATAATAGAGGAGTCTGAGAAGAGCCATAGCCCCACCTAGCACTGAATTATCAGCACAACTTCAATAATTATTCAACATTTTTTCTTTACTTTCAATTTAATTGAAATATAGAATGATGTTGGTTGGTTTGAAAATGTGAATTTGTTAATCTGTAAATTTGTCATCTTTTGATTGTATTGTGATTGAAATAGTTAAGAGGCATATCTAAATTTAGGGATCTAGGGTTTACCTATGTCTTGCTATTGTGTAGGTGTTGAATAGGGTCACCTCCATCCAATTAAGACTTTTCTGTTGTCATTTAAGAACTAAAGTTATTGTGCATATATGATAGCATGTACGTGATAATAATAAAAATATGAATTGATGAAATCTCACTGAGTTGTTTTAAAGAATATGATCGAAATGAATAAAAAGATCATTATTTTGGTTTTCCAGACAAGAGCAGCACATATTATTAAATAAGATAAAGTGAAAAAGAGACAAAATACATATCATCATTGTATTGTTTGAGTTCCATATAGTTTTATGAGTCTGTCAAAATTATTTTAGTATGTGCAATTTGCATAGGGTAACACTAGTATATTGTATAGATATAGATTGCATGTGTTATGTAGTAAAACTAATATTTTGACTAAACAATAATAAATAATAGGGTAAATTTCAGTTAACCCTACTCACTTTTACATGTTTGGCAGATAACCAAACCCAACTTTTTTTTGCACTAAACCCTACCGCCGTCAGTTTTTTTGGCGTTCTGGCCTACTCTGACGTCCTTAGTTGTGTGAAATGCCTAAAACACCACTATCCATTAAGTTTAATTACTAAATTATCAGTCCATCATCATCATCTTCTTCTTCTTCTTTTTCTTCTTCATTAATTTTAATCTTATGATTAGTTTTAATCACATCATTAAATTAAATTTTAATCTCATCTTTATTTTTAATTTTATAGATTAATTTCAATTTCATCATTAATTTTAAATTTAATCACATTATTAATTTTAATTTTAATTCCACCTCTCCCTCCGACCAACCACCGACCAACCACATTCTCCTCCATCAACCACCAACACCTTCTTGAATCCCCCCCCACCTCCGACCAACAACCGCCACCACCACCTCCTTCATTCAATCATTCACCTCCTTCTCATTCCTCAAATCCAACCCCTACCACTTCATCCTCCCTCGAATCGCTCACCTCCCACCCAAATCTGACCAACCTCACCCCCACTCATTCTCCTACCTCAAATCCTTCACCTCCCATCACATCTGACCAACCACCACCACTATCACCTACCTCTCTCTAGTAAAAATTTCAAACACAAACAACTTCCACCACCTCATCCTCTCGCAAATCTGTCACCTCCCACCCAAATTTGACCAACCACCACCATCCCCTCATTCTCCTACCTCAAATTCTTCACCTCGCACTACCTCCGATCAACCACCACCACCATCACCTACTTCTCTCCATTAAAATTTTCAAACCCAAACAACTTCCACCATCACCCTCCATCGAATTCGGACAATCACCAACACCACCACCTCCCCCACTCGATTCCCCTACCCCCCCCCCCCCCCCCCAACCCGTCGTCATATCTCAAACCCTAGTTTGATCCCCATCGTCTTTCTCCCTCTTTCAACTCTTCATCACTGCATCCTATTCTTCTCCCCTTCAGTCACCGACGAGGATGCCATCGTTGCCGTAGTGGTCAGCAATGCGACAGAGTCCTTGATGCTAGCCAATGAATCTTTGGCGAAGGAAAGCTTCACCGACATGTTCGATCGCGAGATGCAGAAGGATTTTCCCGAGAGCGAGTAGAAAAACAGAGGTTTGTAGTACTAACTAGATCTGGGTTGCAATATTGTAGGTGGAATTTAGGGGTTAAGGTTTCAAGTTCGAGCTAGATCTTGGGTTTGAGTTAGTTGTTTTGAGTTTTTTTTTTCAACTGTATATTGCTTATTGGAGGGGATGGTTGGATGATGGTTGCTTTATATAGAAAGACGAGGAAAAATTGGAAAAAAAATTGTTTAAATTGGAAGTGGCTTGTGATTGGTTTTTGTTTGTTTCGCAGAAACGGATCCGGGGAGCTTCAACAACAGTGTTGCAGAGTAACATATTTGGGTTTATGATTTATTGAATTCTGAACAATTGAGTTTTGTAATGTTTAGTACAATGCATGAGAAAGAAGAATGGACAGAGATGTTTTTTTAACTGCTTCGCAAGTTCCTACTGTAAGTAGATTTAGTTAGGTATTAAGCATTCTGAAAAATGAAAATATTAGCTTGTTGGAGCAAAGCTTGTAAATGGGTTTGGGTATATTTTGGGTGAAGCTTTAGTAATGGTGTAATTTAGGGTGAAGATTTAAAGGGAAGAAAAATATATTGGAAAGCTCTACTAGTATCAGATGTTTTAGTTGGTAGAAAGAATTGATCTGCTAAGAGGATATTGGCATTGTAGAGGTGAAACAATGTATTATGATTTGGTGTCACAGAAACAATGTACACTTGTCTTGAGATGAACTTATAGATATGTTGCATAGCTGAATTGAGAAAAATAAGTTCAAGTTTTAGCTAATTAGCTCAACAGTTCGAAGAACAGGTTTTCCTGTCTCCATTTGTTGTATAACAATATGATATCCTGAAGATGATTAATTTGATCGTCAATATTTTCTTCTATACTTTTACTTTTTGCATATTACACGAAGTAGCCTAGCAAAATTAGAATTTCCTTTCTCATGCTTGTCCAATGAAGTATATCTCTACATTTATCTTGAGCAGCGAAACGGATGTAGTCAGGGAGGAAGGTCGGGTACTGATTAATTCTTCTAAAAACAAAATCAATGTGTTCGTTCATGGAGATCACGCCATATGGCTAATAATCGTCGTCGTTATCATTATCATGCAGCCTTCTTCTTTTCTTTGATGATGGTGTAGTTTGAATCATGTTTTTCATGGTGATGATATTCTGATGTTTTAATAATTGAAAATTTTGCCGTAATGAACCACTTTTTGGAAATATTTGGCGCCCTGACCCACTTCCGAAAACAATTAGCGATCTGCCCCTGTTTAGGACACGTCAGCATAAACCGTTATTTCAAATAACGGCATAGCTTATTTACATGCCGCGGCATCTATTTTACATTTTTTTCCATGCCGTTATTTGAAATAACGGCATCAGTATATTTCTCTTAAAAGTGTGAATCTTCTAACTATAAAAAATTCTAAGTGTGAAAAAAACTTATAAATAATGTCGTTATCCCCAATAACGACATTCGAATGACTGATGCCGTTATTGGAGATAACGACATCGGTTATATATAAATGAACTCTTGCCGTTGTTTGGAAACAGAGAGAATGAATAATAAGTTAATTTTTTTTTAAATTAACTTATTCGTCAGAGATGATGAATAATAAGTTACTTTTTATTATAAAAAAATTATAACTGATGTCGTTATTCCAAATAACGGCATAAGTATTGAGAATGCCGTTATTTGAAATAACGGCATCTGTTATAAGGTTTTCACACTTGTAATTTTTTCTCTAAATGGAGACTACAAGCTGTCGAAAAACAAAATAACCTATGTCGTTATTCCAAATAATGACATGACACTTTTTTTAAATATAGATGTCGTTATTGGAAATAACGGCACGTAAATAACCTATGCCGTTATTTCTAATAACGGTTTATGCTGACGTGTCCTAAATAGGGGCAGATCACTAATTGTTTTCGGAAGTGGGTCGGAGCGCCAAATATTTTCAAAAAGTGGGTCAGTACGGCAAAACTTTCTTAATAATTAGGGTTGTTTTGTATGTATGTTAAATAGACAGAGAGATCTGCCGTATACGGTATACCCTAAGATAACTAAAAACAAAATCAATGTGTTTTAAGATCGGGTACTGATTAATTTTAAAATAATTTTATTTTCTGAGTTAATCCAAACCCAATAAAGAGATAAATACTCAAAATTGTTGTTAAACCGTAACTAACTATTTAGGTGGATGCCCACCTATTAAGGTGGTAGCCCAAACCCACTCATTCAGGTGGACCAAACTAATAAAACCTAATTTTTCCCTCTATATAAATGTTACGAATGAAAAGTTACAGTAGTTGATTCGGCTACATCTCTCTCGGAACATGTTATCAGGACGACACCTCGAAATTTTTAAGGGCACTGGTTTAACCACGACGAAAAAGGTATGTCGCTGAACTTAATGATCTGTTAATAACATCATGAGTATACATGCTTCACATTTTTATAACGAGATCTTCATGTAAAAAAACATGTTAATAAACTTTGAATCTACGTTTAAGATCTGTATGTCATTGTTGTGATAATTGATTTATTCATGTCATATTAATGAATTTTTGAAATATGAGAAAAACCCCAAGACTTTGGAAAAACCCTAAATTTTCCCTCTACGTCACTGACTGTTACTTCACTGACTATCAGATACGGCTGCCACCACCCCGATGGTGTGTGGGCAGACCATTGAAACTGTTAGTGAAATTGTCTCAAATCTTTGATTATTCTCGCAACTGGAAACAATAAACAAAATAAATTAAAACAGAGTTACCGGCCTATGGGAAAGTTGCGCGGAACGCACTGCCCTAAGAGTTGATCCGCGGTCTTATGTGCAGACTTTTCGCAGATGCTCCTAGTGGTAAAACTCCCGGTATCACCGGCGTCTCGCTGTCGCACACAACGTCGAGAGATCGACCCGAACTTGTCCTTGCCCAGAATGGAAGTGAAAAATAGAGAGTGGAAGCAGCGAACCAGAGGAGGAGTTCTTTTGTGGAATAAAGATGTTTCAGTAGTTGTAAAAGGATGGGAAGTTTGGAATATATAGGCAGAAGAACGTGTGAACGTTGCTGAACGTGTGGAGAGAAGGTGACCAGTTTTTTCGGATCTGAAAACTAATCCAACGTTTAGGAGGAATTAGTCAAAAGGAAAAAATAAACAGCAAAAGAAGTTTTGGACCTCAACCCGAACCCGAAGAGCAATTTTGGATCGGCATTCGTGTCCGCAGATGCGGGCGTGCACACCCGTGCCCACTACGCGCGCCGAACCAAACCGGGCCTGGCGGCGGCGGCGGCACCGGCAATCGCGTGTGGCCCACGGGTTCTCTCCACACCACACAAGTCTACAACGGAGTAAAGGATGGGTTGATATATAAGCACTCACATGACAAGTCTATTTCCGATGTGGGACTAAAAGCAAACAATGAGGAGGTTGGTTTTGACCAAAATAGCCAACAATCCCCCCCCCCAAACCAAGATCCGAAGACAGAGATAACAAAAGAATAATGATGGAGAAGTTCTGGGCAAGATTATACTATGCATAAATGAGATGGACTACAGCCGTGAATCTCACGTAGTGACTATTGTCTTTGTCTGAAGAAGTTTTTGATGGACTATGCCTTGAATCAGACTTCTTGAATCAGATTCAGAAAATAGCACACATAGTACGCTATAGGTTCTTGGGTCTATCGGGTGGCGCTTTTGAATGGCCATGCGCACTTTTTCCATATTCATGAGAGTTGTCTGGGATCGCCCTGTCCCATAGTCACGGCCTTCATGACCTCTCATATAGGTAAGTCCTCAAAGGGTTGGTGATCGGAGTCAATCCTACATAATAATGTTTGGACCTATTAAGAGTTTAGAACTCATCCTGACCAGATCACACAGGAACACTGTCACCATAGGGATGGGATATCATTGTACAATCTCGTACAGCCACCTGGGCATTAATTTATGAAAATTTAATCTCTGAGTCAGTATTCCATAATAGTCACCGAAGTCCAGCTTGTTTCTACCCATTGAACCGACTTCTTGGGATCTCCAGTCAGACTCGGTTGGGCTGCCACTGCTGGTGACTTACTTATGGGCTTAACCCCATCTCCCTCGATGATTCTAGGATCAACGTCCTAGACAGACCCTTTGTCAAGTGGTCTGCAAGGTTCTTTTCTGACTTTATATAGTCAGGAACCACATATTTGCCTAATAGGCTCTTGATTGACTTGAAGCGCAGCTGCAGGTGCCTGTTCATCTTAGCATTCACAGAATCATGCTTTAGTAGTTCTATAATAGATTTATTATCACATTTTATGGAAATAGCAGGAACAGGAATATTAGTAACAGGTATATGCATAATCAAATTTCTTAGCCATTCAGCTTCTGTACAAGTAGTGTCCAAAGCTATCATTTCAGAATCCATAGTACTTCTAGCTATGATGGTTTGTTTACATGAACCCCAGGAGATTGCAGCACCTCCTAAGGTAAAGACATATCCAGTTGTGGATTTCACATCATGTGAGTCAGTTACCCAGTTTGCATCTGAGTAACCTTCTATGATATCAGGGTGTCTAGAATAATGAAGTTTGTAATCTATAGTACCCTTAAGATATCTAAATACTCTTTCTAATGCTGACCAATGTGACCGGTTTGGGTTACTAGTATATCTACTAAGTCTTCCAACAGCAAATGCAATATCAGGTCTAGTTCTATTTGTTATATACATAAGAGAACCTATCATTTGAGAGTATCTATGTTGTTCTACAGGTGAACCTTCATTCTTCTTGAGAATGATACTGCTGTCAAAAGGAGTACGAGCAGGTATCTTATCAAATTACTCAAATTTCTTTAACATTTTCTCAATAGAATGTACTAAGGAGAGAGTATAACCCTCCTTGGATTTGGATACTTGCATTTCTAGAATCAGGTTAGCTTCTCCTAGGTCTTTCATATCAAACATGCTAGATAAATAATCTTTAGTATTATTTATTAACTCAAGTGTTGATCCTAAAATGAGGATGTCATCTATATATATAAGCATATAATGACACAGCTCCCATCAATGTTTTTAGAGTATATGCATTTGTCATACTCATTTGGTAAGAAACCATATTCTAAAATCACTTTATCAAATTTGTTGTGCCATTGCTTGGGAGCTTGCTTTAGGACATAAAGTGATTTTACTAATCTGCAAACTTTAGCAATAAAACCTTCAGGTTGCTCCATGTAGATTTCTTCCTCTAGGTTTCCATTCAAAAAGGCTGTCTTTATATCCATTTGATGAATTAGAAAGTCATAAATGGATGCAAAAGCTAGAAGAGTTCTAATAGAGGCAATCCTAGTTACAGGAGAGTAGGTGTCAAAATAATCTAGTCCCTTTTTCTGGGTGAAACCTTTGGCTACTAATCTAGCTTTGTATTTCTCTATTGAACCGTCAGCTCTAAGTTTCTTTTTGAAGATCCACTTGCAACCTATGGGTTTAATCCCTAAAGGTAGGTCTGCTAAATACCAAGTACTGTTCTCCATAATGGAGTTGTACTCATTGCTGATGGCTTCTTTCCAGAAAGGAGCATCAGGAGAAGATATTGCTTCTTCGTAAGTTGAGGGATCACCCTCTATCAAATAAGTGAAGAAACCTTCTCCTAAATTTCTTTCAATCCTACATCTTTTGCTTCTTCTAGGTTCTGAGTCTTGATCAGGTTGAGAACTAGAAGGCTGAGAATGGGAACTGGTAGAAGGAGCAAGGGAATAACTGGAGGGGTTGGAAGAAATTCTATCTTTAAATGGGAATATATTCTCAAAGTAAACTGCATCCCTAGCTTCTATGATGGTATTATTAGAGATTTTATTTACTTCAGAATAAGTCACTAGAAATCTATTGGCATTGCTATCTAAGGCATATCCTATGAACACAACATCTACAGTCTTAGGTCCAATCTTTCTCTTTTTAGGTTCAGGGATTCCTACTTTTGCTAGACATCCCCAGACCTTAAGGTAATGGACTCTAGGAGTTCTACCTTTCCATAACTCATAGGGAGTCTTATCCTTAGACTTACTAGGGATCCTGTTTAGGATGTAACATGTTGTCAATAAGGCTTCTCCCCATAAGTTATCAGGAGCACCTGAGCTGAGAAGCATGGCATTCACCATGTCTAACAGAGTTCGATTCTTCTTTTCAGCAACTCCGTTGGACTGTGGTGAGTAAGGAGCAGTCACCTCATGAATTATTCTGTGTTCTTCACAGAAGTTAGTCATTTCGTTTGAGGTATACTCCCCGCCACGATCAGATCTAAGAATCTTAATCTTTTTCTCTAATTGGTTCTCAGCTTCGGATTTGAAAACCTTAAATCTATCTAGAACTTCATCTTTGGTTTTGAGAAGGTAGGTATAGCAATACTTAGAAAAATCATCTATAAAAGTGACAAAGTATTTCCTACCGCCTCGGGCCAAAACCCTATTTGAGTCACAAACATCACTATGAACTAGTTCCAGAGGATCAGAATTTCTCTCTATAGATTTGAAAGGTAGTCTAGAATGTTTGGCTTGAACACAAATCTCACATTTGTGTTTATTATCTACAGGAGACTTGGGAATAAGATCTAAGTTCATCATCCTTCTAAGAGAACCCAGATTCACATGACCTAGTCTACCATGCCAAACATTGGAAGATTCTATATTTGAAACAACAGGAGAAGGATCTGACATTTTATTTATAGTACTGAGAATAAAAGGACCATCCTTTACATATCCTTTTCCAACAAAATACTCATTCTTAGAAAATACAACTTTATTTGCTTCCATTACAATTTTGAAACCTGACGCTACAAGAAGGGAACCACTAACTAAGTTTCTCCTAACTGACGGCACATGAAGTACATCATGAAGAGGTAGATTTTTTTCTGATGTCATCTTCAGATCTATTCTTCCTCTTCCTACAATCTGTGTCGTTGATCCATCTCCTAGGGTTATGCCTCCTCCACATGATTCTTGATAGTTTGAAAAATAGGAGCGATCAAATGAAACATGAACATTAGCTCTAGAATCCAACCACCAGTCATCAGAATAGTAAGAAATATTAATAGAAGGTTGGTAAGTCACAGACCTGAAGGAACTAGAAGATCCATTCAGAATCATGTTGGCTTCTGGTTTGGTAGGGCCTTTCCCCTTATAAGGAGTCTTCATTGGTTCCTTCTTCCTATTAAAGCAATTGAAGGATAGATGGTTTGTTCTTCCACACACCAAACAAAACTTCTGTTGATCCTGAGTCTGACCGAAGTTTCTAGTCTTGTGGTTTTGCTGGTATTGGCGGTTTTGGTGGTTTTGGTGATGAGACTGAAAGTTCTTTTTCTTGAAGGAGTTTTTCTTAGGTTTGTGAGGATTATTAGGTTTGGATTTGTCTTGAGATGATACTACAAGGTTTACCTTTGCTTTAGACTCATTTTTAGGGTTGGACCTAAGCCTAAGTTGATCTTCTATTCTAATCTTCTTAAGGACACTACAAGAAAAACCCTTTTTCGCAACGAGGTTTTGGCAACGACATTTTAGTCGTTGTGAAAATTAGTTACGGCAACGCGAAAGTCGTTGCTAAAAATAAAATAAAATTTTCCTGGGCCTTTGCACATCCCCGCCAGATTGTGTGTAAATTGGAAACGATAAATGTCGTTGCGCCAGATTGTTTATAAATTGGAAACGATAAATGTCGTTGCGTATATTTCCTTATATCTACTGCAACGACAGTATTGTTGCCAAAAATATAAAAAAAAATTAAAAAATTAACTTAAAGATGATAAGGTTATATAATGTAAACTTTCGACATAAAAATTCAGATCGGTTCCTTCTCCTTATTCGCCGCCTCTCCCTCGCCAACTCCATCCTAAAACCCTAGAAACCCACAGCCATGAACAACCACCTCGACTCCTCCGCCCTCGATGACGGCTTCACCGCCTATTTCTTTCCTTTCTTCCCCCGAATTCAGTTGCTCAATAGACCAAGATCCACTATTTCCCTCCCTCTTTATCAGATTTCCATTAATTTTTCTCGATTCCAATGGCGATCGCCTCCCAAACCTGCGAAGAGAAGGTAACGAACAACCCCAATTTCTTGATTCCTCAGACTGTATTGCTAATATGGTGTGAAACGCTAATTTTGGGGGAAAACTTTAGGGTTTCTTTTGTTGATTGTGATGCCCTTTTGCGTTCTTTTGGATTGTGTGTGAAAAATGTGGGATGGTTGTGTTTTCTGCTGTGAATTTGGTTAGGGTTTTGGTAGATGAAGAAATTTTTATTAGGGTTTCTTGGAAGGGGGAAGTTTGGCCATGTCTATTTAGCTAAAGAAAAGAAGGTACTGAATTGTTGAGTAATTTTTTAATCATATGTATTTTCAATTCGTATGGTAATGAAGTTTGAGTTAATGATCTAGAGAGTATCGTTATGTTGGAAATCTCAAATTGGGTTAGTTTTATTTCTCTCAGATAGTTCAGTAGGATAGCCAATCTGTACAAAATAATGCTTATAGAATTTAAAATCTTCCCTAACCAGAAAACAAAATAATATAAATATAACTCAAAATCCCAGTTTAAATAGTCAATTTAGTCTCCTTTTTTTTGGTCTGAGAAACTTTTTATCCTTAATTTTCTATAACATCTGAAAGATGATCCTTATCCTTTATGTTAGAAAGATGAAATTGGAATAGTCGTATTTGTTTCAGATGGTCCAGTCATTTGGGTTAAATTTGGTTAGATAGATAACCTATACTCTACAATGCGATATAGGGAACGATGGAAAAGCACTTTCCCTGTCAAACTTGCCCTTAACCAGGGAATGAACATAATTGAAAAAATCTCAGTCTTAAAAACTCTCGTATGTATAATATGTTCAGTTACACACATTAACTTGTTGTAAGTTGTGACATGCAATTGCACCTGTAAGTAATTATCACTCCTAGAATACTGACTATAAATCTTTCATTGCTTGAAACAGAATAATCATATAGTGGCATTAAAGGTTCTCTTCAAGAGCCAACTGAAATAATCGCAGGTTGAGCACCAGTTGCGCCGTGAGGTTGAAATTCAAAGCCACCTACGACACCCAAATATACTACGCTTGTATGGATACTTCTATGATCAGGTTGTAAACTTGTAGTCCTCTCTGCCAATTTTCAAATCTGTATATTCTAAAGGGGACTGAAAGTATAGCAAGGAAGTTGATTGTGCATGAACGGATAAGATTCAAATCTGTTTGAATATAGTAGCTGATCACCATACATATCAGGGGAAAAAATGTTGACAAGCTAACTGAGAATCTAATGTTAGATAATACTGTCAATTAGTTTTGCAGGAACTTAGATTTGTTTAAGTTAATCAAGTAGTACGAAGTCTTTGAAAAAACCGAATGCTGGTAAAAAGTTACTGACACTAGAGGACTCTCCCAAATAAAATATACAAAAATACAGAAAAATAAACTAAACTAAAATGCTGACACTGTTTGAAAGTTGAAACATCTTTGGTCTAAGAGCAGACATCCCTACGTTTTAACTCGAGCCAGTGTCTTATTCTGTGTCTCATGCTCCGCTTATATATATTTTTAATGTGGTGTTAACATTGATTAATATACTAATATATACTAATAAATATTGATGATATATTCAAGGTGATTAATATTCTAGGCTAGGTTTGTTTCTTGAACTTGCTCTTCTGTAAAGAAAGAAGCCTGGTGCATGTTACACTAATTCCAATTATAATGTGCTTAATTATATAATGTATTTTCCTAATTACTGGTGTAATTAAAAATTTAAAATAGACCATGAAGAGCTTGGTCTAGTGCACCTCTTGCTATGACAAAACCAAACCAATTTTTCTGCAACTCCAGTTACTTGGAAGAGATAATACCCAAATATGCTTATTATCATTTATTTGTTTTTTAAACTATTATTAACTACTGCTAAATATATTTTCATATTTCATTTTGCTTGTTCTTAAGCTTCCTAGTAATTTTTAATGACTTACATTGCTTTAGCATTACATTAGCTATATTGATTGAAATGTACTGATCTATACCAATTTGGAGTGTTTGGACCAATCTAATCTTCAAACACTGGTTGCTAGTATAGTATTTTGGTATGATAATCTTAAATCTCATTTACATTAATGTACTTGCAACTGAATGTACTTCAGACTATGTCAGAAACTAGATGTTTATATACAATATTTCCGCATCCTAGTGTGAATAAATAGCAGATGCATACAGTGCTAAACAAGTTGAGGAAGATGTCATGCTTTTAGGGAGAATCAGCATAGATCAATTAAATGCTTAGCTTTAGTGAGCGAAAGAGGAAAAAGGAGGAGAACCCACTCCAGAAATTTATCTTGTAAATCCTGGCAGCCGCTCCGAAAAGTCAAGGCAAAACCCACTTTTTATAAATCTCCTCTATTCTTTTTGTCGATGAGTTTAATAATGTTTCCGACTAAGCATTGCTACTCTGCTAGTTTGGACTCATGCTCCCACTAATTCAACTATTGATTATTATCTAGGAACACAGGTTAGATTAGATATATGTTAAAAATAATGGGTGTCATTGGTGTTGCCATTAGCTTTACAGTGGTTTGCCTCTGCTTCAATTTTAATCTGCCATAAGCAAAATCAGGTAGCCTTATTTTTCATGTGCTTCTATTGCAGACCCGGGTTTACTTGATTTTAGAGTATGCAGCTAAAGGCGAGCTTTACAAAGAGTTGCAGAAGTGCAAATATTTTAGTGAAAGACGGACCGCAACTGTGAGTAAATGCTCTTTATAACTGCTCATGCTTTTTATCCTAAAAAATCTTGACACATTTGGGTAAATTATATTCAAACCTCTAACATTATATTAACTTTGGATTTTTATCTGTATGGTTGGATGTTCAGTATATTTCATCGTTAGCACGGGCCCTTATCTACTTACATGGCAAGCATGTCATTCATAGAGACATCAAACCTGAGAATCTTCTTATTGGTGTTCAGGTCCTTATGATTTATTGTGGTCTAGCATTCTTGTTTACATAATCTCGCTTACTTACACAGGTGGTGTTATGTTGATAGGGTGAGTTAAAGATAGCTGATTTTGGTTGGTCTGTGCACACATTTAATAAAAGGCGGACCATGTGTGGCACGTTGGATTACCTTCCACGTGAAATGGGTACGAGTTATTTTCCATGATCTCACTCTTTTTAATTTATTTTTTTCCTTGGCGTTTATACTCTTATGATCCTTATCTTTGTCCATCCTTGTCCCTGTTGTAGTTGAAAGTGTTGAACATGATGCTACAGTAGACATTTGGAGCTTAGGTGTCTTGGCCTATGAGTTCCTTTATGGGTTGCCACCATTTGAGGCAAAGGAACATTCAGATACATACAGAAGGTAAAAGAAAGCTTATATTCCTCTTGTTTAAATTAAGTACATTCCAATATATTTCGTAGGAATTTGTGGTTTCATATAGATATAGTGAGATTGATCAGCTGTATATGTTTTATAAATAAAATAACAAGCAAAAGCTCTCTTGTCAAAGTACTGGGGGCTCGTCAAAGTACTGGGGCTGCTAGTTGCCTCTAGTTGCCTTGACTAGGAAGTTGACACTAGTGATTTGATTGAGCAGAACTTTGTCTTCTAATTCTTGAGTTGATTGAGCAGTACCTGGATAGGGAGCCGTATCCTTTTTATGGGAAGAGCATGTAGTTCCCTTCTTAATGATAAATTTCTAGGGCAATTGATGCAAGTCACTGTCCAGTCTTTGAGAATAACAAATAACTATGACAATCAACTCAATCCAGATTTTTCTTAGTTGCCTTGACTAATCATTATTTCAAATATGTAGGTACCACGAGAAGGAACTGTATTTGGAGAATTAAGGAATGAAGCCATTGGTCCGGGAGCATATATTTTTGTATCATATTTTGACAGTGTATGATTTAGTTATATCTTATATGAGTTAGCTGTTGGTTTAGGTTATTAACTCCAACATCAACCCCAAATTTTTTCTACTTGTATTTTCTGAGAATATTCATCCCAAATTGTTCTTTTGTTCTAAGTTGATTCAATTCTTTTAATCTTGCATCCAATTTTGTTGCAATGTTTAGATGTCAAGAGAATATTAGAAAACATGGTTAAGCTTATTATGCACAATGGAAATGATTACGAGATACTTAGATATCTTTTTGAGAAGTTGATGGTTGTAATATTTTGGGCATTGCTTCTTATATGTGACATAAATGTAATATGTTGGACAAGGTTAATATTATAGTTTTTGGAATGATGTTGGTTTTTAATGTTTTTGAAGTGTATGCTAGTTTGGATAGGGCTGATGCAACGACAATATATAATTTGTCTCGAAAAGAATTAAACTTTCGCAACGACTATAGTTGTTACCAAAATACAAGTAATGCAAAGCAATTATAAAAATAATTGCAAAACAGTCGAGCTTTGTCAACGACAGTAGTCGTTGCCAAAATAGAAAATGTAAGGCAACGACAATAATTCATTGCGAAAAAATATCTTTAGCAACGACATGAGTCGTTGCCAAATATATGAAGTATGTTTGGCAACGACAAAGGTTGTTGCGATTGATTTTATACCATAGCACGGGTGGAATTAGGTATGGCAACGACAAAATATATTGCAACGGCAATGTCGTTGCGAAAAAATCTATGTTTGGCAACGACAGCAAGTCGTAGTCAAAATCTTTCGCGACGCCCGGACGCGCAACGACCTTGCAACGACAAATGTCGTTGCCAAAAATATTTTTCGCAACGACAAATGAGTTTTAGCAACGACATTTGGCGTTGCGAAAAAGGGTTTTTCTTGTAGTGGGACTTGGGCAAAGGTAAACTCACCTTGAGTATGAGTGAGTTCCTTCTTGACATCAGACCAAGAAGGAGGGAGCTTATCTATTAGGCAAGCTATCTTATACTCAGTAGAAAAAATTGTACCTTTGGCTTGAATATGCCTCACATATTCTTGGAATTCATGGATTTGGTCATTCATAGGTTTGTTATCTACCATGAAATACCTATTAAAAGCAGAAGAATTGAATCTTTCAATTCCAGCATCATCACAACCATATTCATCTTCTAAAGCATCCCAAAGTTCTTTAGCGTTTTTATATTCAAAAAATATGTCATAAAGAGAGTCAGATAAGGCGCTTAGAATTCGATGAAAACAGTGAAAGTCTATTTCCTTAAGGGTTTTAGGTTTTTGGGAACTAGAGGGTTCCTTAGGAGTTTGAGAGGAAATGGGGGATTCAGAAACTTCTTCGGTAAACTCAGATTTTTCAGACTCAGTTGTGTTGGGTGTGGATCCATCAATTGCTGAAAGGAGTCCTAAAGTGGTGAACCAGAATTTCATCTGACTCTGCCACCTCTTGAAGTGGGTGCCATCAAACTTGGCTAGCTTGGCAGAAGCAGTCTCTTCTTTCCCAGTCATGATTATATAGTATAACAGTCTAGAGGCTGCAGGAATAATATTGTAGCTACTCAATAAAGGTGTAACGGGCTCTAGACAATAGTTTAATGATCTTGCTAATCAACCTAAACAAATTTTTAGTCTATCAAGTTCTGATTAACTTGGGTTAGCTGTACGAGTCGTTTCCCAGCTAGCGGTGGTCCGAAGACGCTTAAATACTGTGTTGCTTAGGGCTGTTTACACCCGGTCGACAGAAGGACCCTTTTGGCTTGTTCCCAAATTTATCTTTACTTTTTAGAACTTTAGATTTCTTTTAAAAAGATTTGCAAGGTCAATAAACTGTTTCTTTATCTAATGTTTAAAGAATACCAAGTAATATCTAGCACCACAAATTAATAATAGCCTTGATATTGTTATATAAGCAGTAATGCTATTCACAATATAACATGAATAATGTACTAACAATTAATTATGCTAGCAGATTGAATATTGCAAATTTATACAAGCAGATTTACAACGATTAATATTCTAAAACTTTGAAAATATTAAAATGAATCTAATAACACAAATTTGGTGCCAACAAATATTGTGATTAACAATAGATTAAGACTGTAAGGATTTTAAAGCTACAGATATTCTATAATGTGGGAATTTATAGTGATCTATAAATACTTCAATTTGTTAATAACAAGGTATGTGGTCTATAATTAATACGAACAGTGCTTTATAAAATGGAAACCATGTGTATATATATATATGTGCTAAATTAACAACATATGCTTTATCTGATTTGATCAGTATATGCTTTATTTGATATAATCAATTTTGTTAATAACAACACTTAATTTAATCAGTATATGTATGTGCTAAATTAACCAATATGCAGTTTTATCAGATTAACAATATGTGCTAAATTAACCAGTATGTGCTAAAGTATGTATGTTGTTAATCACCAGTATGTGCTAAAGTATGCAGTTTAATCAGATTAACAACTTGCGTTAAATTAACAATATGTGCCAAATTAACAGATTAACAATATGCAATTCTGTTTATATGCGCTAATCATTCAGTAAGCAGTTAACAGATTAACAATATGTGTTAAATTGACAATATGTGCTAAATTAATTAGATTAACAATATGGTTCAACTCTTAGATTGTTAGTGAAATTGTTTCGAATCTTTGATTATTCTCGCAACTATAAACAACAAACAAAATAAATTAAAACAGAGTGAAAAACAACTATGTATCACCGGAGTCTCGCTGTCGCACACAACATCGAGAGATCGACCCGAACTTGTCCTTGCCCAGAACGGAAGTGAAAAACAGAGAGTGGAAGCAGCGAACCAGAGGAAGAGTTCTTTTGTGGAATAAAGATGTTTCAGTAGTTGTAAAAGGATGGGAAGTTTGGAATATATAGGCAGAAGAACGTGTGAACGTTGCTGAACGTGTGGAGAGAAGGTGGCCTGAAAACTAATCCAACGTTTAGGAGGAATTAGTTAAAAGGAAAAAATAAACAGCAAAAGAAGTTTTGGACCTCAACCCGAACCCGAAGAGCAATTTCAGATCGGCATTCGTGTCCGCAGATGCGGGCGCGCACACCCGTGCCCACTACGCGTGCCAAACCGAACCGGGCCGGGCGGCGGCGGCGGCGCGCGCATGTGGCCCAAGGGTTCTCTCCACACCACACAAGTCTACAATGGAGTAAAGGATGGGTTGATATATAAGCACTCACATGACAAGTCTATTTTCGATGTGGGACTAAAAGCAAACAATGAGGAGGTTGGTTTTGACCAAAATAGCCAACAGAAACCAGGCCTCACCATCGAGTTCGAACATTGGGGGTCATCTCGATCAAAAATCCTCCGGAGTTCGACTTCGTTTAATGGATTTTCCAAGTTTGAGAGATATGGCCAGGGAAGGAGATGAGAAGTAGAAGGGTTGGCCAAATAATGGGAGCCACTAAAGGCAGCCGCTGCCGATCATCGAGATAAGGTGAAACCCAATTTCCTTATCAAGTCTGCTGTTGGGTTCCAAAGCAAGAGAAAGGGTGGGTTTTCCGGAGCTAGCCACCGCCGACCGACCATCGTCGCCCTCTCCCTGTGCTGTGCCACCGTCGCCATCGCTGCACAAGCCTGGGCTCTTATACAGGCATGCATGATTTTTGGTGTGTGTTCGGGTGGAAACAGCAAAGGCGAAGCATGCAAGCGAGCCGGGTCAGATTAGACTATGTTTGAATTTGGGTTTGATCCAGATTCATCACTTCCCCACGTGTAGAGCACGTGCCCATGTGTTCGGCGTGTGAACACATAAGGGGAACGGGTCAGGCTAGTTCCGAGTCGGTTAGGGTTTTGGATTCACACCTGACCTAAGGCAAGTGTTGGTCACTTCCCATGTGTAGTGCACGTGCTCACGTGCTGGGAGCCTGAGCATGTGGGGCTCAAGGTTTTCGGGCGTGTGGGTATTGATTCTGAAATAAATCTGACCCGTTATGGATTTGGAAACATGCCCGACCCATTCTGAATTGGAATTTTTAATTAGATTTGATGTTTTTTTTCCTTTTAGCATGCATGTTTAAATTTATTGTTCGTGTGATGACCTTGAAAAATACAAGCTGTTTAATTTGTAAACAAATAGATTAATTTATTTTATACCTTTGCTTTTAAATAGACTATGTCTTAGATAGTAGTTTTCTGCATGAGATATACTATGTAGTTCGATCTATGTTATTTAGTTTTAAAGTTACATACTACATATCATATTTGTATGGTATTTACTGCATAAGAATCATACTACATATGATATATTCTGCAAACAATGATATATACTCTACATAATCTTCTGTTTCATGTACCTCACAATGATATTAACGTGTTAGTAAACACATTTGAAACCATTCCATGAAGTGGAGTTCTAGTTTAAATCAACTTATCTACCGTTTAAATGTAATTGCTCAATTAGAATAGATGTTGGGTGATAGGCTTTGTACATCAGAATTTACTGATGAATAATTTTTATTTGCCCATACATTGCATTTTTAAGAGATGGAATCCATGGAAAAACTAAAAAAATACAGCTTCTGTTTGATTGATAGTGCTACTACCCACACCATCCTTAAGAATAAGATCTTTCTCTCCAATATTAATTCTAGTTTGAACGTAGTATCTACGATAGCTAGTCCTCACATTGTTGAAGGCTCTGATAGAGCACATTTAATTTTACCCAATGGAACTCATCTACTTATTCAGAATGCCTTATACTCTCGAAACTTCAGAAGAAATTTACTGAGTTTTATGGACATAAGGAAAAATGAGTATCATATTGAAACCATGAACGAGGGAAATAATGAATACCTTTGTGTAACCTATAATATAGGGAACTAGAAGTTCATTCTAGAGAAAGTCTTCATCTTGTTATTAAGAATCTACTTCACTAACATTTGGGATAGTCGATTCACTTACCACTATGAGCCAGCAACTTACTCATAATCAAGGACCTATTACTAGCCAGACAGCAAAAGATCCCCTCATTTTTTAACTTTGGCATGACCGTCTAGGCCATCCTAAGACTACAATGATAAGAAGGATTATAACCAATTTCAATGGCCATCCTTTTAAAACTTGCAACATACCCAATGATCATCTCTATGTCCCCAGTTCCCAAGAAAAACACATTACAAGACCTTCTGTCACGCCCCGCTTCCCAAAAGAAATACGGAATACGGTACGTGACTAAGCCCAGCAGATAGTTTTCACCATCTATAAGTTGTACGGATCTACTTGACTCGTCACAACAATAAATATAACAGTATACACAACTAGACATGCAAAAATAATTATAACTCAACAGTATTTATTGCAACAATAATAAATATCCAATCAAATACGAGATCTGAAACAAAACAATATCCTGAGAATACAAGCCCAAATACAAGTCTCAATACAATTCATGAATATAAATAGTTCATCAAAACATTTAAGCAAACTTTCCAATGCGCAGCTCAAAACTTTTGCTCACCAACTCCAGTAGGCAATTGATCAGCAAAACCTTCTCATATAGCAATACAAGGAAAATAGGAAGACATGAAAATTAACGCCCGTTAGATGCAAGTTCTGGGCCACAAGTAGTACAAGTAAGAAAATGGAAAGGGAAAAACTAAACAAAACAGGAAATACTAGCATGGAGAAGGCAGCAAAGATAACAGTCTACAGATGGCAGCAAACAGCGGAATAACAGTAAGAGTATAACAGTAACAGTAAGTAGTCAACAGTAACAGTAAAGTCAACGGTAACGATAACAGGATAGATCAACAGTAACGGTAACAGAATGTGACAGTGAACACAGTTGTTCTTATGTCTAATGTTCATTACTATCTAGGTAGCACTTCATGCGTCCCAGATTTTACCACATGGTTGCTACATCAAACAGTTTCATTTTAAGATTTTGTCGTGGAACTGTAACGCCCCTGCCCCAAGCTCAAATAATTTTATACAATTTATAAGACAAATTATTTATTGTATAGTACAACTGCCCACCACAGGCTGCCTCTCAAAAGGTGGTTAACCGGATTGGTGATTCTTGATCATAGGCTATATTATTTATAGTATATATATATATATATAGGAAAATCTTCTATTATGCACCACCCCTCCGTGTGCACTCGTGTGCACTTGGCCTTCCCGTCTTCGTATCGACGATCCGAACCGTTCACATTGATCTACACATCTAAATTAGTCTAAATATGTAAAATTAAATTATTTAAAATTTATTTTCCCATCCATCATGTGACTATAAAAAACAATGATTTTTAGTACAATTTTGTTACACTTCAATGGATGGGCAAATGAATTCCTAATGATTTGATTTTACATATTTAGACTAATTTAGATGTGTAGATCAATGTGAACGGTTCGAACCGTCGATATGAACGCCCGAAGGCCGAGTGCACATGCCGTGTGCACCATAGGTGGTGCACAACGGAAGGGATCCCTATATATATATATATATATATATATATATATATATATATATATAATTATTTTTTAACACGGTGTGTTACAGGAACTTCTATAGGGCAGTATATTCAGACAAACAGTAACAATAACATCAACATCAAACAGTGTCATGGATCATGCCCTCATGCATCCAAAGATAAATAGTAGGTACCACAGTAAACAGTGAGAAAAACAAGTTTCCTTCTGAATATGTGTTTCTATATTGTCCACTACTCAATCTTTTCCCTTAAATACCTCGACTTGATTAGTTTTCATTATTAACGGATGTGAACGAATACAAAAAGGGCTTAAGACATGGAAAGAACAAAGGATAATTCTAAGATGAGTAGGAAACACAAACGATTGATAAAAACAACTTGTAACAGTCAAAACAACGAAACTTCCAGTTCTGGACAGCAAGATACTACTGTACCAAATCTGAGATCCCCGTTGGTACAGAATAGGAAATCTTGATCCATCAGAAAATCCAAAAACTAGATTTTCTACCGATTCCAGCACATATATATACGTCATATATCAGCCACATAAATAGGGTTGAAAACACCGTTTGATACAGAAGTTATGTTCAATTAGAAAATACAAAATCTTGTTTACGAGAATGAAAAGAGGTTAAAATCATCATAATTAAATCTAAGAAAAATCTGGAAGATTCCCTAACATATCTAGTCTCAAAATATAAAATATCATGAATTTAGATTACAGATAGTATAGTCAATAAAATTGGAAAAACAGAGTGTTGCCGCTAAATTTGGTGTGGGGGCAAACAGATGAATTTGTGGACTCTTAGGGAAACTGAATAGTAACCTGTATACCTGTTCCTTGGGGGTTCGATCGTCGCTCCCGCCGTGCACCTGCAAAAAGTGCGAGACACCGGGGTTGTTCCCGGCGACGCACCCTCCGACGCTCAAGTCAGTAATCTAGGAAGACTATGAATGAGCAAAAAAACTGGTGAAAGATTGATTACCTCTTAATGGAGATGGATGGGGGGTATTTATAGGCGTCTCAGGGAACAGATTGGGAATGTAATCCCCGTGATCTGATATGGAATATTCCCCTTGTAAACAGATTAGGAATGTAATCTGATAAGGTATATTCCCCGTAATCAGATAAGGAATTTAATCCCCAAATCCCAGTGAAAAGATAGATGTATATCAGGGCCGTTGATCGTGATTAATCAGGGACCTTGATTCTATCTTGTTGGATCGGGTGTGCAGCGGGTTGGAACCCGCACCCTCTTGTTGGTGGATCCATTCGTGGGTTATTGGGTCCTTGGGGAGAAGATCCAATACCCATTTTGGACCCTCTTGTAGGCGAAATTACCGTTTTACCCCTAGGTTCCAAGATTCGTGCCCAATTTGGACGGTTCCGATTAATCCCCGTTTTTAGCCATATCACGAGCCCCCCACTCCTAAAGGCTAAGTTTGATCGGCCTTTGAGGAGTAGTTTAACTGTTTTAATGGCTAGCGGAGTTGTATCAGAGTTCAAATGAAGGGTTTTGAATCTTGAAGGGGTAGTGAGGTGATTTTCCAAGTGGATTGAGCTCCGAGTTGCTCATGAGCCCTGATGGTCATGTGGTATTCTCGCAGGGATATCCTCTTTGCCTTCGCAGAGCGTCAATTCGTTGTTTTGGGGGCCTCATACATTCGTATCACGCCTTAGGCTCCCCCTAGGGCTCGCTGGCTAGGAGGCCGAGGTCCATACGCAGTTCGGCAAGCTTTTCCGGAGAGGAAAGCGAGTTCGGCATAGCTGCGAGCGCTGGGAGTGAGTCTGGCGATCTGCCGGATTTGATTTTTACCTTGTAACAAGGTCGGTGTCACGAAAGCTCGGCAGTGAGTGCCGAACTTGATTTTTACCCCGTAACAAGGTCGGTGTCACAAACACTCGGCAGTGAGTGCCGAACTTGTTTTTTTACCCCGTAACAAGGTCGGTGTCACGAACGCTCGGCAGTGAGTGCCGAACTTGATTTTTGCCCCGTGACAAGGTCGGTGTCACGAACGCTCGGCAGTGAGTGCGGAACTTGTAGACTTGTCGTTTTTAGGGGTTTGTCTCACGAACGCTCGGCAGTGAGTGCCGAGCTTGATTTTACCCCGTAACAAGGTCGGTGTCACGAACGCTCGGCAGTGCGTGCCGAACATGATTTTTACCCCGTAACAAGGTCGGTGTCACGAACGCTCGGCAGTGAGTGCCGAACTCCTAGACTTGTCGTTTTTAGGGGTTTGTCTTACGAATGCTCGGCAGTGAGTGCCGAACTTGATCTTTACCCCGTAACAAGGTCGGTGTCACGAACGCTCGGCAGTGAGTGCCGAACTTGTTTTTTACCCCGTAACAAGGTCGGTGTCACGAACGCTCGGCAGTGAGTGCCGAACTTGATTTTTACCCCGTAACAAGGTCGGTGTCACAAACGCTCGGCAGTGTGTGCCGAACTTGATTTTTGCCCCGTGACAAGGTCGGTGTCACGAACGCTGGGCAGTGAGTGCGGAACTTGTAGACTTGTCGTTTTTAGGGGTTTGTCTCACGAACGCTCGGCAGTGAGTGCCGAGCTTGATTTTTACCCCGTAACAAGGTCGGTGTCACGAACGCTCGGCAGTGCGTGCCGAACATGATTTTTACCCCGTAACAAGGTCGGTGTCACGAACGCTCGGCAGTGAGTGCCGAACTCCTAGACTTGTCGTTTTTAGGGGTTTGTCTTATGAACGCTCGGCAGTGAGTGCCGAACTTGATCTTTACCCCGTAACAAGGTCGGTGTCACGAACGCTCGGCAGTGAGTGCCGAACTTATTTTTTACCCCGTAACAAGGTCGGTGTCACGAACGCTCGGCAGTGAGTGCCGAACTTGATTTTTACCCCGTAACAAGGTCGGTGTCACGAACGCTCGGCAGTGAGTGCCGAACTTGTAGACTTGTCGTTTTTAGGGGTTTGTCTCACGAACGCTCGACAGTGAGTGCCGAGCTTGATTTTTACCCCGTAACAAGGTCGGTGTCACGAACGCTCGGCAGTGCGTGCCGAACTTGATTTTTACCCCGTAACAAGGTCGGTGTCACGAACGCTCGGCAGTGAGTGCCGAACTCCTAGACTTGTCGTTTTTAGGGGTTTGTCTTACGAACGCTCGGCAGTGAGTGCCGAACTTGATCTTTACCCCGTAACAAGGTCGGTGTCACGAACGCTCGGCAGTGAGTGCCGAACTTGTTTTTTACCCCGTAACAAGGTCGGTGTCACGAACGCTCGGCAGTGAGTGCCGAACTTGATTTTTACCCCGTAACAAGGTTGGTGTCACGAACGCTCGGCAGTGAGTGCCGAACTTGATTTTTGCCCCGTGACAAGGTCGGTGTCACGAACGCTCGGCAGTGAGTGCCGAACTTGTAGACTTGTCGTTTTTAGGGTTTTGTCTCACGAACGCTCGGCAGTGAGTGCCGAGCTTGATTTTTACCCCGTAACAAGGTCGGTGTCACGAACGCTCGGCAGTGAGTGCCGAACTTGTAGACTTGTCGTTTTTAGGAGTTTGTTTTACGAATGCTCGGCAGTGAGTGCCGAGCTTGATTTTTACCCTGTAACAAGGTCGGTGTCACGAACGCTCGGCAGTGAGTGCCGAACTTGATTTTTGCCCCGTAACAAGGTCGGTGTCACGAACGCTAGGCAGCGAGTGCCGAACTTGATTTTTACCCTGTAACAAGGTCGGTGTCACGAACGCTCGGTAGTGAGTGCCGAACTTGATTTTTGCCCCGTAACAAGGTCGGTGTCACGAACGCTCGGCAGTGAGTGCCGAACTTGATTTTTACCCTGTAACAAGGTCGGTGTCACGAACGCTCGGCAGTGAGTGCCGAACTTGATTTTTGCCCTGTAACAAGGTCGGTGTCACGAACGCTCGGCAGTGAGTGCCGAACTCCTAGACTTGTCGTTTTTAGGGGTTTGTCTTATGAACGCTCGGCAGTGAGTGCCGAACTTGATCTTTACCCCGTAACAAGGTCGGTGTCACGAAAGCTCGGCAGTGAGTGCCGAACTTATTTTTTACCCCGTAACAAGGTCGGTGTCACGAACGCTCGGCAGTGAGTGCCGAACTTGATTTTTATCCCGTAACAAGGTCGGTGTCACGAACGCTCGGCAGTGAGTGCCGAACTTGTAGACTTGTCGTTTTTAGGGGTTTGTCTCACGAACGCTCGGCAGTGAGTGCCGAGCTTGATTTTTACCCCGTAACAAGGTCGGTGTCACGAACGCTCGGCAGTGCGTGCCGAACTTGATTTTTACCCCGTAACAAGGTCGGTGTCACGAACGCTCGGCAGTGAGTGCCGAACTCCTAGACTTGTCGTTTTTAGGGGTTTGTCTTACGAACGCTCGGCAGTGAGTGCCGAACTTGATCTTTACCCCGTAACAAGGTCGGTGTCACGAACGCTCGGCAGTGAGTGCCGAACTTGTTTTTTACCCCGTAACAAGGTCGGTGTCACGAACGCTCGGCAGTGAGTGCCGAACTTGATTTTTACCCCGTAACAAGGTTGGTGTCACGAACGCTCGGCAGTGAGTGCCGAACTTGATTTTTGCCCCGTGACAAGGTCGGTGTCACGAACGCTCGGCAGTGAGTGCCGAACTTGTAGACTTGTCGTTTTTAGGGTTTTGTCTCACGAACGCTCGGCAGTGAGTGCCGAGCTTGATTTTTACCCCGTAACAAGGTCGGTGTCACGAACGCTCGGCAGTGAGTGCCGAACTTGTAGACTTGTCGTTTTTAGGAGTTTGTTTTACGAATGCTCGGCAGTGAGTGCCGAGCTTGATTTTTACCCTGTAACAAGGTCGGTGTCACGAACGCTCGGCAGTGAGTGCCGAACTTGATTTTTGCCCCGTAACAAGGTCGGTGTCACGAACGCTAGGCAGCGAGTGCCGAACTTGATTTTTACCCTGTAACAAGGTCGGTGTCACGAACGCTCGGTAGTGAGTGCCGAACTTGATTTTTGCCCCGTAACAAGGTCGGTGTCACGAACGCTCGGCAGTGAGTGCCGAACTTGATTTTTACCCTGTAACAAGGTCGGTGTCACGAACGCTCGGCAGTGAGTGCCGAACTTGATTTTTGCCCTGTAACAAGGTCGGTGTCACGAACGCTCGGCAGTGAGTGCCGAACTTCCAGACTTGTCGTTTTTTGGGCGTTTGTTTTTTCTGTGCGCCATTTGAACCTCTGGTGGCTCTGACAGCTCTGACAGCTCTGACAACTCTGACAACCCTGACAGATGGGACGTTCATTAATTGTAGTGACCTCTGGGCTTCCATCAGACGGGATGCGCATTAAATTCAACTCATGATTCGTTGCGGTTGGCGAGGTGACGATTGGGATCGCTCCGCCGTTTGGTTTGGATGGGCCGGTCGTACGAGCCCACTATCCTCGTTTGGCGTGCCCCCTCTATAAATCCTCACCCCCTCTCTCATTTCTCATTTCTCCTCTCATTTGCTCAGACGTTTTCTTGTGCTTCAGGCGAGTTTTTCCGGTGGTCGGCGTTTGACTCAGGCGATGTTTTCCGGCGACCAAAGCTTTTTAAGGTAATTTATCATCAATTATGTCTCTAGCTTCTGTCTCAGATGAAGTCTCCTGGTCCGAGCCCTCCCTTGAAGACGTCGAGGACTCGACCCCGGCTCCGACAAAAGGCAAAGTGTTTGGCAAGGATTCGATCGTAGTGGATCCGAAGAGGATGGGGGAGTTCGGACAGCTGCCAGGTCCGTTAACGGGGCTTCACAGAGTCAGGCAGCTCCCGGAGGGTCAGGCCGAGCGAATTGTCCATGGGAGGGAAAGGTCCTTCGAGGAGAATGAAGCGAGGGAGACGACGGAGGCAGACGATGCGGCGTCGATCCTGCGCGAGGAGGAGCTGGCCGTGATCCGGGATTCTTTTTTCATCCCGGAGGAGTACGAAATCATGCTGCCGGGCCCCGGAGTTAGGGCCAATTCGCCGCTGCCAGTGACCATGTGTTGCTGGCCGGTCGATGCCTTTATCGCCGGGGCTCGGCTACCTCTCCACGCGTACCGTGGTGAGTTGGTTCGGGATCAGCCCCATCCAACTGATGCCGAACGCGTGGCGAGTGATTAATGGTTTCGTTCTCCACTGCCAGGCCGCAGGGATCGAGCCGCAGCTGAACGTGCTTCGGGCGTTATACCGGCTCCACCAAGGAAATAGGTCGGAGTACCGGTATTACTTGACTCCGAGGCACGGTGGCAGACTCGTCGTTTGCCCTGACTCCATTAAGCACTGGCGAGAGAAGTGGTTCGTCGTGCAGAGTCGAGAGGAATGGCCGATCCCTTCTGACTGGGTAGAAGGGGTGCCGAAGAGGGCGAAGGCGGTGCCGAGGCTGTCAGTAGAAGAAGAGGAGGCGGTCCGGATCCTCCTCGACCGGCCGAAGTACGATTGGAAGGAGCTGACGGAGGACGTCCTCTACAGGGGAGGGCTCTGCCGTGTAGACCCTAGTACGTGGCTCTCGTCAAGTTCTTTTTCCGTACTCACTGCCTTGGTGTTTTTTATGTGCTAATCAATTTTCACTTTTGATGCAGAATCCATGGACTACGAAGCGGTCTTGGCGCTCAGGGCTGGGCTTTCGAGCAAGGCACCGAAGAAGCGCAAGAGGGTCGCGTCGAAGCTGCCCTCGACCTCGAAGACGCCGAGGATTGCGGCCCCTGACGAGGGGGTGGAGATCCTCGACGACCCGGTCGTCACCGTGGTGGGGACTTCGGCTCCCGCACCTGTGGGGGAGTTCCCCATTGCCGCCGCCCTTGCCATGCCGATACCGCCGCTGACCGTGGCAGGCGAGGAGCTCCTGACAGAGGAGCACAAGCGGATCCACATCCCAGACTGGCAAGTCCGGAGGCATGATGGGTTCCTCGGGAACTCGTTGGCGAGCATGCAGGCTGTCAAGCATCTCGCCACCCCGAAGGACCGAGCCGCCATGGAGGCGGGGAGGCAAGGCGACGACGTGATCGAGATCGCTCGTTCGGCGGTATCGGTAAGCTTCTCCTCGTCTGTTGTATTTCTTGAACCAAAATTTTTTTCTAACTCTTTTAGTTCTTCTTTGCTGCAGATCATCGTCCACTTCGGCCATCTCACCGAGAGGCTGACAGCTCTGGAAAAAGAGCTGAAGCAGGAGTCCGACCAAGCTCGGAACGAGAAGGCTCGGATATCGAACGAGCTCGACAAGCTCCGAGTCGAGCATGAGGGTCGGTCGGCGAGGATCAAGCATCTCGAGGCCGAGGTGAAGAGGCTGGAGGGCGAGCTCCTTCGGGAGAAGGAGAGGTCGGCCAACCAATTGGTCGAGGCTAAGGCGAAGCAGGCGGCAGCCGTGAAGGCGGCGGAGGACGCGACCATGGAGAAGGCCCAGGGGTTCCTCGCGCAGAACATGGCGAAGGCCTTCGCTGCCGCCCTCACGCGGGTGTCGGAGGCGTACCCCGCGGTGGATGTCTCGGGATGGCGGCTCTTCCCCGGACACGTCGAGGGCTTTGACCCCGAGTCCAAAGGGGAAGAAGAGGAGGAGGGTGACGCCGATGCCGACGCCGGGGTTACTGGCGAGGTCCCCAGCACCACGATCACTCCGCTGGCGGCGGCGTCTACTTCGGCGAAGTCAACCCCTACTCCACCTCGTCGCCCGGGGAAAGAGGTCGAGCCTTGACTCCGCCTTTTGTTCTTTTTGTTTTTGTTTTTCTTTTCGAACTCTGTAATGCCTAATAGTGGACTGGCCACCGCTACTTTTGACATTAATGAAAAGAAAGTTTTTGCAAGTGTTGATGTTCGGAAGTTTTTGTCTCTTGCCCCCTCTTCTGCCGAACAGTCCCTTCTTGTCTTTAGAAAAGAAAATTTTTCCAAGTGTGGTGCTTCGGCAGTGTTTGACGTATTTGCTGATTACTCTGATCTCTTTGCAGCTTATGGTGATCGCCCAAGACGTCGAGCTTTCACGCTCGGATGAGGAAGCCCGAGCCGAGGTCGGCCTAGGGGCGACGAGGCTGTGTCTGGCGAGGTGCCGAGATAGACTCTACGAGGTCGAGCTCGGATTGCGCCGGACTGAAAGCGAGAGGACCCATCTCCAGCTCATCCTCGGCCGGCGAGATATCGAGATTCGCCATTTGGAGAGCAGGATCGCTGAGCTTACCCTCAAAGGTGAATATTCGCCAACTGGTTTCAGTAATGAGATTCGGGTTCAGTGCATCCGTCATAACTTGTCCAAAATAACAGCGGAGAGAGACGATTTGCTTTTCGAGATACAACATCTTCAGTCTGTAGAGGCGAAGCTTCGGAGCGAGGACGAGGGGCTCACGGCCGAAGTGGCGAAGTTGACGACTGAACGGGTCCAACTGTCCGCCGAAGTTGAAGCGCTCAAGAGGGCGACGGTGGACAAAAGCATCGAGGTCACCCACCTTCGGCGCCTTATCGCCAGCCGATCTGGAGTCCCGAACTCCGTGATACCCCCACGTTTCGAAGTCGACGTCAAGGACGACTCGCTGCGGGATCGGATCTCGGAGTTGGAGGCAGAAGTGGCCCGTCTTAAGCCGCATTCAGGGCCGATCAACGTTCGAAGCACGTCATGCACTCGCGCTAAGAGCGAGCTGGGCATCACCTTTTATGAGATGGCGACCCGTCAGCGGATCGGCCAACCTAGTCTGGGGGACGCGCAGAGCTCGGTGGCAATTTCGTCGAGCGGTGCGTCCATCGGAGTGGCCACTAGGAGTGGTGCCGAGGACATGTCTCAGTTCGCGGGCTTGGGGTCGCGCTCCGGAGACAAGCGTCGCCATCCTCGGGTGTCTTTGAAGCGGAACGCCCCGGCTCCAAAAAAGCGCTAAAGTGGTCGACTCCGCTAGTTGTTGAGTATTTTTTGTTTTTGCTAAGTGTAATAAGTCGGCATTGTAACTTTTTCTTTGGCGAGTTGTAATCCTGTTGTGTTTGTCTTTGTATCGCATTTGCTTCATCAATAAAAGTGTTGTTGCCGAACTCGTGTGTTTTACTGTTGTGACGGCTGTTTGCTGTGCCGAAGCTTCCAAAGTGTTGGACTCCGAATGGCGAGCTTCTTCCAGTTCGTTTAGGAGCGAACTCGCGAAGTAGCATCGAGCCCAGTGTTGGACTTCGGCGCCCTTGTTTGATTAGGCTAGGGTTGTTGGAGCATTTCAGAGGGGTGAACTACCCCTAGTTCGCTCAGGAGCGATCTTGCGGAGTAGAGTCGACCCAAGTGTTGGACTCCGAACCATTCAACGGCTGTGGGAGCAGTTCCGAATGGCGAGCTACTTCCAGCTCGCTTTGGAGCGAACTTGCGAAGTAGAATCGAGCCAAGTGTTGGACTCCGGAACCATTGTAAGTTTAAGGGTGTGGGAGCAATTCCGAATGGCGAACTATCCCTAGCTCGCTTAGGAGCGAACTTGCGGAGTAGAGTCGAACCAAGTGTTGGACTCCGAACCATTCAACGGCTATGGGAGCAGTTCCGAATGGCGAGCTACTTCTAGTTCGCTTAGGAGCGAATTTGCGAAGTAGAATCGAGCCAAGTGTTGGACTCCGGAACCATTGTAAGTTTAAGGGTGTGGGAGCAATTCCGAATGGCGAACTACCCCTAGCTCGCTTAGGAGCGAACTTGCGGAGTAGAGTCGAACCAAGTGTTGGACTCCGAACCATTCAACGGCTGTGGGAGCAGTTCCGAATGGCGAGCTACTTCTAGTTCGCTTAGGAGCGAATTTGCGAAGTAGAATCGAGCCAAGTGTTGGACTCCGGAACCATTGTAAGTTTAAGGGTGTGGGAGCAATTCCGAATGGCGAACTACCCCTAGCTCGCTTAGGAGCGAACTTGCGGAGTAGAGTCGAACCAAGTGTTGGACTCCGAACCATTCAACGGCTGTGGGAGCAGTTCCGAATGGCGAGCTACTTCTAGTTCGCTTAGGAGCGAATTTGCGAAGTAGAATCGAGCCAAGTGTTGGACTCCGGAACCATTGTCAGATTAAAGAGTAAAAAGCAGAGAGATGTACTAGCAGTGAAAATATGAAAAACTTTATTTATTAAAGTTGCTAGCTGATGTGATATTTGCAAGTGTACAAAATCGCACAAGTAATATAGATAGATGAGTAGAGTGTCGAACCCACAGGGACTAGGTATTTTACTGAGTACCGATATCGCTAGATGAATCACTATTTGGAAGGTCGAATTTTATAAATAATAAAGCAACTAAATTATCTTAATCTAATTATCTAACTAAATTGGTGAAGAGGGAGAGGGCTGTGAAACAATGAAGCACTTGTACTTTGTTTAATGGTAAAAATTGTTCTAGGGCTCTTGGTTCACCTCGTTCATCACACACACAAATTATAATTCCTTATAAATAAAAATATTATCTTTCCCAATTGTCGACCAAAATCCTAAAGATATTAACCACTCTATCAACGTAGTCTAAAAATTATTCTCAATTAATCATTCGTCTATCCACCAAATTATTAATTGAAAAATTGGATTTCTTAACGGTCACGTCCTCCAATATACGGTCTTAAATTTTTATTAATCACAAATTACCTATTCGGTCTCTTTATGATTTGAAAATTCATACAAATGTCTATCCACCATGTTGTATGCATAAATAATAAAAATTTAAAACACAGTCAGAAAAAATAGAGAAATAAGAAGGAATTAAAATCTGTGTTCAAAACTTGGCTACATATTAGCCTCTAGAACATTTAAATTCAGTTCATGATTAAATTTACAATTAATAGAATTGTTTGGATTGCATCTAAAAAATATTTAGAGAAGAAGTACACAAAATTATAATAAAAAAAAATAATAATCCAAACCCTGTCAACAATACCGAACCCAGCAAGTCAGCAGCGTCAGGGGTCCTGTAGCGCCTGTCACTTCCGTGCTGTCGCCTCGCTGTCACGTCGCCAGCTCAGCACCGAAGGACGCCTGCTGCTTCTCCTTGTTTGATTCGTCGAGCCCGCACGTGGAGAAGAGAGGAGCGCCTGCTCCTCCTGTGCGTGTGGGTCCCGCCGAAGGATGCTGTCGCTGTCAGAGAAGGGGGGGGGGCCCGCTGTCAGTCGAAGGGTAGCGCCTGCTGCTTCTTGTTGGGTGCACGTCGACAGAGAGAGAAGAGAAGAAATCGCCAAGTCAGGGTCAAAGTCGAATTGTCAGGTGCACTTCGAAAACCGATATTGAGAAGGATTTCTACTGCCCGCACAGCTCTCCTTGTCCCCCTTGGATGCCGTGCACAATAGTTCTATTTCTCTTTTTTTTTTTTATGAATAATGATGAGCCGTCACCTCTTAAATCTCTTCTCTCTTCTTTGCTTTGTATATATAGAGAACGGGAAGGAGTTAGGGTTTGCACTTTTTGCAGATTAGTCCTCCCACTTTCTTTATTTCATTCCTTTTATAACCCAGAATTTTATTTACTTCCTCTTTCTTTCTTTTCTTCCTTTTCTGCCACCCACGTGCTTCTGCGTACACAAAATAATACCAAAAATTAGGATTTTTAAATAAAATAAAATTAATTAGTTTAAAATTAATTAAACTAACTATAAATCATATTAGCGTATAAAAATCCTTTTACAAATTATTTGTCGCAACTTCAACTCAACAAAACAATAAAAAATGATAAATCAATTATTTTACTTTGTTTGTTGATTATTTCCACAATTCTTTACTTTTTGCATCAAAAATATTATTTCTTCAAAAATAATTAATTAAATGAAATCTTATAGAAATATGATGAATTATAGACAATATCAGCGAAAACAAGTCATTTTAATAGGTAAATGAGTACAAATATTTGTATATAAATCCGACACATCAAATACCCCCAAACTTAAGATTTTGCTTGTCCTCGAGCAAAAAGTAGAATAATAAACAAGGGAATAATAATAGTAGACTCAACCCATCACACCAAGGAATCTTATCATGTAAGCATCAAAATTACAATTAAAAATATAAACAATTGCAAATAAAGTAAAACTAAGCATACCCACTTTCTCCAGTGTAATTATTTATTCATAATTCCCAAAAAAAAATCGTATTTGTCATGCAATTAATGTAATTATAGTATGCAACAACTCAATCTGTGATTATCCCTTCTCTCTACTACAAACCGAGTAGCAAACTAGAGTTTTTTTTTTTTTTTTTTTTTTTTTTTTTTTTTTTTTTTTTTTCTTTCGTCTCTTCTTTAAGTTGTCACTTGCCTTTTGACGCGAATGCAAAACATTTGTGATGAATTCACCCGGTTACTCAACAAGTCACAAACTTAAAGTGCTTTGCATACTCATACTTCAAGTTGCCGTTTTACGTAAAGGTAAACATTTGTGATGAATACCCCTAGTTACTAAGCAACTCAAAACATTGGAGTAGATTGACTTTATTCTTAATAAATTTTTTTTTTTCATTATTACTCTATTTACTTAAACTCTGTTTAGGACTAGATCAAAGGGGATAATCACAAGAAAAAGCATCACATTTGTCTTTTATGTATAATAGCATGACCCACACAATTTTGTAAGGAATTTTGAAAGTCAATAATCCTAAAGTAAATAAGTATGCTTAATATTGCTTTATAAAAAAAATTGTTTATCCAAAAAAAATTGTTTCAATGCTTATCACAATAAGGAACTCAACAGTGTAAAGGGTAAGCCTAATTATAATCCTTTTGTTTTGTTTTTCTTTTCTAAAATAATAAAAATAAAAATAAATTTGTAAACCTTCCCCCCAAACTTAAATATCACATTGTCCTCAATGGGAAAGAAAAAGAAAAACAAAAAGAATTCAAAAAGTTTAGAATATCTCCCCTGATTCGTCTTTAAATTTCTGCACGTGCAGTGTTCAGTATTTTGGCGATATCTGGAGCTGTAGATGTCGAAATGGGCTGAATTTTTTTTTGCTGGAAAGCTAAGACGATTGTCTACAACTTCTCTTTGAATCACTTTTCCAGATTTTGACTCTAAACTGCTCGAAAACAGCCATCAATGCAGGTGATCAAAACAGCTCCGTTTGGCGACTTTTAAAATTGATGCAATCCTACAAAATAAAATCAAAAATTAAAATAAAATAAACTAAAAGATAATAAAAACTGAATGCAATAAAAGAAAAACATGGGTTGCCTCCCAAGAAGCGCTAAGTTTTAAGTCTTCAGCCAGACATGGGGGTGATATGGTTAAGTAACGCCAAGATCCAACAACATTAGCACATCCTTTCTAATTTTTCTCTTCAGATGTGGATCAGGTTCAAGTTCAAGTTTGAGGCGTTTCCTTCGTGATGATGATGTCTTTGATTCCCCCACCTCTTTGAATTTATGCTGCAAAAATGAATAAGTTGAAGGTTCAGCATCCAAATACATGACATGATCAAAAATAGTTTCTTTTTCAGGTTCAAAATTTGTTGCATTTGTTGGACATACTTCGATTGATGATTTTTCAAATTTTTCCTTATGTTTCTCGCCCACAATTAAATCAATTTTACTTACTTGGAAAGATGACTGTTCTTCAGGAGGAAAATTTATATAATTAAAAACATCATACATTACTTGCTCATGCTGAATTTGTTCCTCCACAATTTGTTCTATATCACTTTGCTTTTTAACCACATTATGTTCTTCATTTTCTTCTTGTGGTTGCTCAATTATCCTCCCGCTTCCTAGTGTTATAGCCTCAACATGCTCCTTGGGATGGACAACTGTATTGCGTGGTAATGTTCCTGCAGTTTTTTCATTTAAAATATTTAAAATTTGATCAATTTGTACCTTAAGATTGTGAATGGAAGCCGAAGTTGAATTTGCAACATTTTGAATTGTCGAATCTGTCTTTTGCATGTAGTGCTCAAACATGTCTTCAAGTGTCGACTTCTTTTCTTGCTGTGAAAAATGTTGAGGTTGTATAACTGCTCCTTGATTGTTGTTCCATGGATAATTTGGGGTGTTTCTCCATCCTAAATTGTATGTGTTTCCATAATGATTGTTTTGCATTTGAAAGTTTGACACAAAATTTTCATATTCGGCATTTGATGGAGCAAAAGGGTTCCCCACTTGACAATCTGAACTTGCATGATTTCCTGCACAAAGATCACAAATCATATTAGATTGCATAACATTAAAATTTATATTTTCTACTTGTTTATATAAAATATCATTTTTTGCATTTAAAGTAGAAAAAGGATCAAGTTCAAAAACTCCAGCCACTTTTCTTGGTATCTTTCTCTCTGAAGACCACTGGTAATGATTTGATGCCATCTCCTCTAAAAGATCATAGGCTGCTTGGTATGTTTTGCTCATCAGTGCACCACCAGCTGCTGCGTCAACCATAGATCTATGTGTAACTCCCAAACCATTATAGAATGTTTGCATTTGCAGCCATTTTGGTAGTTCATGATTAGGACACTTTCTCAATAACTCTTTAAACCTTTCCCATGCATCATACAAAGACTCGGTCTCGAATTGAGTAAATGTGCAAATGTCATTTCTTAGCCTTGCGGTCTTTGCTGGTGGAAAATACTTGGCTAGAAACTTTTGTGCAAGTCCCTCCCAAGTAGTAATACTACCTGGTGGTAGATAATGTAGCCAAGCCTTCGCCTTATCCTGTAGGGAAAAAGAAAAGAGTCTCAGTCTAATTGCATCGTCTGATACACCGTTGTGCTTGAAAGTGTCACAAATTTCTAAAAAATCTGCAATGTGAGCGTAAGGATCCTCGTGTGGTAGTCCCCAAAATTGAACAGTCTGTTGAATCATTAGAATCATCGTCGGTTTAATTCCAAAATCGTCAACTTCAATAACCGGCTTCTTTATGCTTGATTCATAAATTGAGGGCATAGCATAGTCTCTCAAAGGCCTATTTTCATCGTTTCCCATGATAATGTACGTGTATGTCCTGAAATGTAAGTATCGAAAAAAGAGAAAAAAAATAGAAAAACTAAAAAAAAAATAAAATAAGAAAAATAAATAAAAGTTAGAGTTAGTCAAAAGAAAATAAAGATGTAAAATGATAATAAAATAAAAATAATTACAAAAAAATCCAAATTAGCAACAATCTAGCAATTTTCAATATCAATAAAAGAATAACTAGTCCCCGGCAACGGCGCCAAAAACTTGATGTGATATTTGCAAGTGTACAAAATCGCACAAGTAATATAGATAGATGAGTAGAGTGTCGAACCCACAGGGACTAGGTATTTTACTGAGTACCGATATCGCTAGATGAATCACTATTTGGAAGGTCGAATTTTATAAATAATAAAGTAACTAAATTATCTTAATCTAATTATCTAACTAAATTGGTGAAGAGGGAGAGGGCTGTGAAACAATGAAGCACTTGTACTTTGTTTAATGGTAAAAATTGTTCTAGGGCTTTTGGTTCACCTCGTTCATCACACACACAAATTATAATTCCTTATAAATAAAAATATTATCTTTCCCAATTGTCGACCAAAATCCTAAAGATATTAACCACTCTATCAACGTAGTCTAAAAATTATTCTCAATTAATCATTCGTCTATCCACCAAATTATTAATTGAAAAATTGGATTTCTTAACGGTCACGTCCTCCAATATACGGTCTTAAATTTTTATTAATCACAAATTACCTATTCGGTCTCTTTATGATTTGAAAATTCATACAAATGTCTATCCACCATGTTGTATGCATAAATAATAAAAATTTAAAACACAGTCAGAAAAAATAGAGAAATAAGAAGGAATTAAAATCTGTGTTCAAAACTTGGCTACATATTAGCCTCTAGAACATTTAAATTCAGTTCATGATTAAATTTACAATTAATAGAATTGTTTGGATTGCATCTAAAAAATATTTAGAGAAGAAGTACACAAAATTATAATAAAAAATAATAATAATCCAAACCCTGTCAACAATACCGAACCCAGCAAGTCAGCAGCGTCAGGGGTCCTGTAGCGCCTGTCACTTCCGTGCTGTCGCCTCGCTGTCACGTCGCCAGCTCAGCACCGAAGGACGCCTGCTGCTTCTCCTTGTTTGATTCGTCGAGCCAGCACGTGGAGAAGAGAGGAGCGCCTGCTCCTCCTGTGCGTGTGGGTCCCGCCGAAGGATGCTGTCGCTGTCAGAGAAGGGGGGGGGCCCGCTGTCAGTCGAAGGGTAGCGCCTGCTGCTTCTTGTTGGGTGCACGTCGACAGAGAGAGAAGAGAAGAAATCGCCAAGTCAGGGTCAAAGTCGAATTGTCAGGTGCACTTCGAAAACCGATATTGAGAAGGATTTCTACTGCCCGCACAGCTCTCCTTGTCCCCCTTGGATGCCGTGCACAATAGTTCTATTTCTCTTTTTTTTTTTTATGAATAATGATGAGCCGTCACCTCTTAAATCTCTTCTCTCTTCTTTGCTTTGTATATATAGAGAACGGGAAGGAGTTAGGGTTTGCACTTTTTGCAGATTAGTCCTCCCACTTTCTTTATTTCATTTCTTTTATAACCCAGAATTTTATTTACTTCCTCTTTCTTTCTTTTCTTCCTTTTCTGCCACCCACGTGCTTCTGCGTACACAAAATAATACCAAAAATTAGGATTTTTAAATAAAATAAAATTAATTAGTTTAAAATTAATTAAACTAACTATAAATCATATTAGCGTATAAAAATCCTTTTACAAATTATTTGTCGCAACTTCAACTCAACAAAACAATAAAAAATGATAAATCAATTATTTTACTTTGTTTGTTGATTATTTCCACAATTCTTTACTTTTTGCATCAAAAATATTATTTCTTCAAAAATAATTAATTAAATGAAATCTTATAGAAATATGATGAATTATAGACAATATCAGCGAAAACAAGTCATTTTAATAGGTAAATGAGTACAAATATTTGTATATAAATCCGACACATCACTAGCCGTTATTACAGTGAAAAAAATAAAAGGAAAAATCACTACTAGTAAAAGGAGGGGAATGGTGTGACATCTTGAGTTACTTAGAGAGGCGTAGTTGCCTTCTCTTGGTATTTCAAAAGATGGTCGGCATTCCAAGTCCTGGGAATTTCCCTGCCTTCGAGATCTTCTAACTTGTACGCACCGGGGCGGATCACCTTCGAGATCTTGTACGGTCCCTCCCAATTCGGGGCCAGCATGCTTTTCTGTCCGGGGAACGAGATGGCCAATTTCCGGAGGACTAAATCCCCTTCTTTGAGGTCCGTTGGGCGGACCTTTTTGTTGTACGCTAGCTCGATCCTCCTTCGGTAGGCTTGTTGGCGTATGGCCGCTCTCTCTCGGATTTCGTCTATCAGATCTAGGCTGGCTCTGAGCTCTTTTGTATTCTTCTCTTCTTCAAAGGCCATCAAACGAGGAGAGGGTATCCCAACTTCTAGGGGAATGAGGGCCTCGGACCCATAGGTGAGATTAAACGGGCTCTCGCCTGTTGGGGTCCGCTTGGTGGTGCGGTGATTCCAGAGCACGTTTGGCAGCTGATCGACCCACAGTCCTTTGGAACACTTGTCTAATCTCTTCTTGATACCCGAAAGAATCTGTCGGTTGGCATTCTCGGCCTGGCCATTCGACTGGGGATGGGAGACGGAGGAGAATCGGTGTTGTATGGAGAGGTCCTCACATAAGGCTCGGAAGGCGGCCCCAGTGAACTGTGTTCCATTATCCGTGACTATGACTCGGGGAACGCCGAACCGGCAAATCACATTTTTCCAGAAAAATTGAACGACTCTGTGCTCGGTGATTGTAGCCAGGGGCTCAGCTTCTATCCATTTAGAGAAATAGTCGACTGCCACGACTAGGAACTTTAGCTGTCCGGGAGCTGGTGGAAACGGTCCTAGTAAATCCATCCCCCACATAGCGAAGGGAATCGGACTTGATAGGGAGGTGAGCGGTGCTTGTGGAAGGCGTCGGATGTCTGCATACTTTTGACAGGAGCTGCATTGCCAAACGTGTCGTTCGGCGTCCCGTAGGAAAGTGGGCCAGTAATACCCGTAGTTCAACACTTTGCGCGCTAGAGCCCTGGACCCAGAATGAGCTCCGCCGATGCCCTCGTGGAGCTCTTGCAGGGCGTAGTCGGCTTGCCTGGGGGAAAGGCACCTTAGGTAAGGCCGACCGTCCACCTGGGTGAAGGAGCGTTTATATAAGATGCCTTCGATCAAAGTAAAACGCTCGGCTCGGGTCCTGATTCTTCTTGCTTCCCTCGGATCTTCAGGGAGGAGTCCGTCCTTTAGGAATTCGACGAGGGGCTTCATCCAATTGTCTTCGAGGAGGACTGGCAATGTTTCAATGGAGTCTGGTGCCTCGTCCTCTATGCTTGGCTTTAAGAGGACTTCTATCAATACGGTCTGCTCAAGACCTTGAAGGGAAGAGGAGGCTAATTTGGATAGGGCATCGGCCTGAGCATTTTCTTCTCGAGGGATCCTTTGGATGAGGGCCTCTTCAAACAGCGCCATGAGGCTCTTGACCTTAGCCAAGTATTTAACCATTCTATCATCGCGGGCTTCATACTCACCGAGGACCTGGTTGACAACCAACTGAGAGTCGCTGAAGATCTGTAGCCGCTGTACCCCTGCATTTCGGGCCATTCTTAGACCGGCTATTAGCGCCTCGTATTCGGCCTCGTTGTTCGAAGCTTTGAAATTTATACGGAGGGAGTATTGGAGGATGAAGTCATCTGGGCCTGCCAGGATGACTCCTGCCCCGCTTCCCTCATTACAAGAAGATCCGTCAACATAAATTGACCAAACCGGTGGCCCCTTTACTGTTTGGCAGGGTTCAGGGATTGTACTTTCAACTATGAATTCGGCCAGCGCCTGAGCCTTGATTGCGGTCTGAGGCTGATAAGTTATATCATGTTGGCTCAGCTCGATCGACCACTTCATGAGGCGACCGGAAGTCTCAGGCTTGTGAAGGACCTGTTTCAGCGGCTGGTCGGTAAGGACGACCACCGAATGGGACTGGAAGTAGGGTCGAAGCTTTCTCGCGGCCATTACCAGGGCATAGGCCATTTTCTCAATCTTCGGGTACCGGAGCTCGGCGTCCCGAAGCACCTTGCTGACGTAGTAAATGGGCTTCTGAGCCCTCTCTTCTTCTCTGACTAAGACCGCACTAAGCGTCTGTTCGGAAGCTGCCAAGTAGAGGTAGAGTGGTTCGCCAGGTATCGGTTTGCTGAGCAGAGGTGGATTGACGAGGTAGGCTTTAAATTGGTCGAAGGAGTCTCGTTGCTGCTGCCCCCACTCGAATCCTTTAGCCCCCCTGAGGGCTTTGAAGAACGGGAGGCACTTCTCCCCGGACTTCGACAGAAAGCGCCCTATGGCAGCTAGGCGACCAGTCAATCTCTAAACTTCTTTGACATTTCTGGGAGGGGCCATGTCTAATATGGCCTTGATCTTTTCCGGATTTGCTTCAATTCCTCGTTGGCTAACCATGAAGCCGAGGAACTTTCCTGATGAGACGCCGAACGCACACTTGTTCAGGTTGAGTCTCATATTGTGCTTTCTTAGGACGTCGAAGGCTTCCTGAAGGTCGGCCACATGATCAACACTTCGGATGCTCTTTACAAGCATATCATCGACGTACACTTCCATGTTTCGGCCGATCTGGGCCTGTAACAGCTTGTTGACGAGGCGTTGGTATGTTGCACCGGCATTCTTGAGACCGAACGGCATGACCCTGTAACAATAAAGGCCCTGGTCGGTAACAAACGACGTCCTCGGGATGTCTGGAGGGAACATTCTTATCTGATTGTAACCTGAGAAGGCATCCATGAAGCTGAGGAGCTCATGTCCCGAGGTTGCGTCAATCAGAGTGTCGATGCTCGGTAGAGGGAAAGGATCTTTGGGGCAGGCCTTGTTGAGGTCGGTGAAATCAATACAAATTCTCCACGTCCCATTGGACTTCTTCACCATTACTACGTTAGACAACCATTCTGGGTAGTTTACCTCCTGTATGAATCGGGCTTTCAACAGCTTATCTACATCCTCTCTAATAGCGAGCTGACGCTCGGGGGCGAACTTGCGCCTCTTCTGCTGAACCGGTTTGGACCCCGGATCAACGCTCAGGCGGTGGACTAGGAGTTCTTCGGAGATACCGGGCATGTCTGCTGTGGACCATGCGAAGAGGTCTTGATTGGTTCGGATGCATTTCACAATATCTGAGTATAGGGCAGACGGAAGAGTCTTGCTTACGAAGAACTTGCGGGTCGGCTCTTGTTCAGAGAAGAGCACCTCCTCCAGTTCGTCCACTGGCTCGGAGGTCGGTCTTGCAGAATCTTGAGGAATCTCCAGGGTCTCTAAGGAGAGGATGGGCCCAAGGGTTGAAGTCATGTAGCACTTCCGGGCCTGCTCCTGATTTCCCCTTACTTCCCCGACCCCGGACCGGGTGGGAAACTTCATCTTCAGATGGTATGCTGAGGGAACGGCTTCCAGAGCTGCGAGGCCAGGCCGACCCAAAATGACGTTGTAGGCAGCGGGGACATCCACCACCATGAAGTCCATTGGCTCTGTCCGGGTGGTAGGAGTTTGACCGGCAGTTACATCGAGGGTGATCACCCCTTCAATAGTTACCGGGACCCCCGTGAACCCATGGAGAGTGTAACCGGCGGGCTTGAGTCTGTCTCTGGAGAGCTTTAGGTCCTTAAAAGCGGAGAGGAAGAGGATGTTGACGGAGCTGCCATTGTCTACTAAGATCCTCTCCACTTTGAAATTTGCCATGTGGAGGCTAATGACGAGGGCGTCACAATGTAGGATACGAACTCCTTCGAGATCTTCGTCGGAGAAGGTGACTGGCACTCCGAGGCCTTTGGGAGGAGGGGTGGTCCGGACTGAGTTGACTTTCCTGATAAATGCTTTTCGAGAAGAGTTCGAGGAGCCCCCCATTGGACCCCCATGGATGAGGTGGAGGACTCGCTCTTCCTCAAAGTCTGGCGTCTCTTCGTTCCGGACGCTTGTTAGCCCCCCGAGGCGGGGGAGGAAGTTCGGCTCGGTCCTTTCTTACAAACTTCGCTAGTTGCCCCCTCTAGATAAGGGCTTCGATCTCGTTCCTCAGAGCATGGCAGTCGTTGGTGTCATGCCCATGGTCCCGGTGATAGCGGCACCATTTCTCTCTATCTCTTCTCTTGGCGGGGGTGTTCATCTTCGGAGCTGGAGGCAAGACCCCTTCTTTTTCGACTTCCATGAAGATGGTGGAGATGTTAGTGGTGAGGGGAGTGAACTTCTCAAATCTAGGGGGAGGTCGGCGCTGGCCGGCATTATCCTTCTGAAGCTTCTTGGCTCCTTCTTCTTCCGCTCCTTTTCTCTTGGACCCGGAGGTAGACCCCTCCCAGTTGGGTTGTTGCTCGGCCTCTTCGGCCCGGATGTACTTTTCAGTGCGAAGGAGAAGGTCGGAAAAGTCATGTGGTGGTTTCTTGGCGAGGGAGGAGCGGAGGTTGGAATTGAGGACATTGGATTGAAATGCTACCGTAGCGACCGACTGGTCGAGGGATGCTATGGATCTGGCCTCGACCGTGAACCTCTTCACGTAGTCTCTCAATTTTTCCCCCTTCTTCTGGTGGAGGTGCAATAGGGAGATGCTCGTCTTCTCGGCCCTTCGGCTGCTTACGAAATGTGTGACGAAGAGGGTTTCGAACTGTTCGAAAGAGAATATTGAGGAGGGGGCGAGACGAGAATACCACTCTCGGGCCGGTCCTTTGAGAGTTGCGGGGAAGGTTTTGCAGAGGAGGGCATCGGAAGCTTGATGTAGGAGCATCAGGGTCTTAAAACTCTCAATGTGATCAACTGGATCGGTTTCCCCGGTGTAAGTTTCAAATTGAGGAGGTTTGAAGCCGAACGGGACAGGTGCATCCACTATGGTTCGGGAGAAAGGGGGTCGGCTAGGACGTAGGGTCCTCCCCCTGAGCTCTTCTTCTCGGTTTATCTGACCCAGGCGTCTCTCTACTTCATGAAGACGGCGGTTCATGGCGTCATCTCTCCGACGGTAATCTGCCGAGCCACGAGACTCGTCTTCGTATGAGGGAGAACGAGGGTTGCGGCGATGGTAACTTTGGGAGCGGCGAGGACTTGGGGTATGCCGAGAGTTGCTAGGAGCAGGACGAGGAGATGGGGACCGTCAGCGAGGGCTTCGGACTGGAGGAGGAGACGGGACCTTCGGCTCATTGGGATTTTGACGGAGGTTGAGAGCCTGCAGGACGGTCGCTTGGAACTGCTGGAACTCGGCACGGGTGATTGGTGCCTCATTGTTCCTGGGCTGTTGCCGACCTGCGGGAGAGTGCCTTCTTCGGTAATGATCGGGGGACTCCTTTCTTCCCTGCGGACGGGCGACCTGTGACACCGGTGGCGAGGAGACCGCTCGCCCGGATAGTGTTGGCGGGAGGCTCCCTCTCGGGCCCATTTTTCTTCCAGATGGCGACGGAGATCATCCTCCTTCTGGCGGTTAGTGGCTGTATTGTGGCGACCAGAGGCTCGGGGGTGATGGGAGGCCATGGAGTCAGTGGAGGCGTTGCGGATGGAGACCTGTTCTTGATGAAGGGGTTGTTTCTGAGGGTTAGGACCCTTTGGATCAGGAGGGGGAAGGTTCTGTTGGAGCGGGTCTTCCGCCGAAGGAGGAAGCTGCGCTTGTTGTTGAGCAGGATTGTTAGGAACTTCTTGCTGGTCAGGGTTGGGTGCCCGGTTGGACCCCCTCGACCTGACTTTTTGAGGTGGCATGGCTGGAGAAAACCTGTTTTCGGGGAAGAGGAGAGGTTCCTATTCGTTAGTTTCCCACAGATGGCGCCAATCTATTGCCGCTAAATTTGGTGTGGGGGCAAACAGATGAATTTGTGGACTCTTAGGGAAACTGAATAGTAACCTGTATACCTGTTCCTTGGGGGTTCGATCGTCGCTCCCGCCGTGCACCTGCAAAAAGTGCGAGACACCGGGGTTGTTCCCGGCGATGCACCCTCCGACGCTCAAGTCAGTAATCTAGGAAGACTATGAATGAGCGAAAAAACTGGTGAAAGATTGATTACCTCTTAATGGAGATGGATGGGGGGTATTTATAGGCGTCTCAGGGAACAGATTGGGAATGTAATCCCCGTGATCTGATATGGAATATTCCCCTTGTAAACAGATTAGGAATGTAATCTGATAAGGTATATTCCCCGTAATCAGATAAGGAATTTAATCCCCAAATCCCAGTGAAAAGATAGATGTATATCAGGGCCGTTGATCGTGATTAATCAGGGACCTTGATTCTATCTTGTTGGATCGGGTGCGCAGCGGGTTGGAACCCGCACCCTCTTGTTGGTGGATCCATTCGTGGGTTATTGGGTCCTTGGGGAGAAGATCCAATACCCATTTTGGACCCTCTTGTAGGCGAAATTACCGTTTTACCCCTAGGTTCCAAGATTCGTGCCCGATTTGGACGGTTCCGATTAATCCCCGTTTTTAGCCATATCACAGAGTAATGCAACAAAATCTTAATTCTGAAAGTTCAGACACAGCAGTACCAAAATAGAGATAATTCATAAAGTATAATTCGAAATCTAGATCCGTCAAAAGGGTAGTAAAATAGAAATCAGGCTACAGTTCATATTCACATATTTTTCATAAAAAATGAATAGAATCAGGTTGAAAACGTAGTTTTTTACTGAACAGCTATCGTTTGGAAATATATCGACTAGTTGCATAAGTATGAAATGAGATGTATATATCAACTAGATTTGCCCATGGGCACGTGCCTACGGCACGTCTTCGGAACGATACAAAATACGACAAGCCTGTAAACAGTAAAACAACAATTATGTAGCTCAAGTTTGAATAGTATGACAATAATTAGTTGTAAATAAAAGTCCATGTTTCCATTAGTATATGTTGAAAAATAATTATAAATGGGGGTATAAAATATAACTTCTTAGAACTTTAAGTGTGGAGTTGAAGAGATATTTACTATTTTTAAAATAACATGTGCAAAAAAAAACATTAAAATTCTGAAAATCTAAATTTCTAAGTAAATATAGAAAGAATGGGAGAGAGAGATAGGGAGAGAGATAAAGAGAGAAATATGAAAAAGTGAAGAGAGAAGAGAGAAATAGAAATAAAGTAATAAGTTTTTTAGTTTGGGGGGGGGGGGGGGGGGGGGGGGGGTGGGGGGATTTGGTTTTGGGGTTTGAAATTTTGGAGGGAAAATATGTTTTGTAAGGTTTGATCTAGGCCTTTGATTTTAGGGGGGATTGATTGTGAGCCACTTGATAGCTTTCTTTGTAATTTATTATATAGATAGTTAATTCTAAAAAAATTTAGGGACTGATCCCAATCATGTCTAAACATACTCAGCAAAATATAGAGTTCAAATTCTACTTTTAATATCAGTTTTAAAATAATATTTCATATAGAAATCACATAGTTCAGAATCTGGAATATACGATATGACTGCAGTAAAATAGCAATAACTCATGCATCCAAAATTGGAATTCAGATCCGTCGAAAGTTCTGAAAACTAGAAAAGGAAGACTACAAATGATGTTCACAAACTTATTTATTTTACAGGTGTCAACATGGTCTAAATTACTGTACAACAATAGGACAACAGCAAAACAAAAGTTCTTTTATGCATTTTATCAAACAACTCAATTAAAAACGGTCCAATCAAAGAGGTCATACAAAGCATGGGATATGTGGGTTACTCAAATCAGAATGGCAAGTGTATAAATAGTCTATAATGAGATAATCCATCCAACAAACATTTATGCAACAGTTATCTACAACATACGGTGTGTCACAGATAACATACAATCAAGATGTCATCTAATCTATATATTGTTTTCATGCGACGGGTGTCGACTATTGTAACTACTCATGATCAAAAGATGATGTCAACGGTTAAACTAACAAGATAGGATCATCATGAGAGTACAAACATTTTCATACTAGACTACTTACAGTATTTAACTTGTATGACAAAAAGAACACATACAAGCTACTTGTCTGATATGAAGACGACGGAAACGATGCAATAGAATAACGGGAACGGATCCCGAACAATGAAAACAAACAAGAGAAGGCACGAACAAGAGCAAGAATCCACACCAATACTACCAACACGAGCGGTGCACATATTTTCAAACACACACACACAAGGCAGCACACAACAGCGGCAACCACAGCAAGAGCGTCGACATCGGCTAGCACATCGACAACCTCGACGCTAGAGCGATGGCTGCGCGGCACAGGGAAGACGATGACAGAGAGGAAGATGATGACAGCGCGAGGCGGCTTGGGGCTTGGGGTTGCGCTGCTCGAGGGACAGGGGATCGGAAGCACGGGGTCAGGGGTCAGGGGGTCGGGGACAGCGGCTGCTGTAGGTGCACGAGTAGAAGAGAGAAGGGGGTTGCCGGCGTCGGGGATAGGACGACGACAGCGAGGTTAGTGGGATGGAGGGGTTGGGAGGAGAGAGAGATCGGGATGAGAGGTAAATGACGGCTAGAAGAGAGAGAGCGAAAAAAAAATATATTAGGGTTTTGGCAATTAGGGTTAGGGAGAAATTAGGGTGATTATATAAGGTCAATATGAGTTTGGGTGAACTGGGTAGTATCCAATAGGAAGAAAATGGTCCAATAAGAATCAAATAGGCCATGAAATAGGTTTAAACAATAGATGATATCAAGAACAAATTGTAGATCAAATAAATGAGAATAAAAAGCTGAATCAATGCAAAATGAATAACAAGAGAGAGAAAAACAACACACGATACAAAAGAGAAATAAAACAGCAATAAAAAAAATAACCATGAATTTTATTAAATATAATTAAAAATACAAAAAAGAGCAATAGGGGTTACACCTTCAATTCTGAAGATTGATTTTGAATCACCTCATATTCTTTATAGGATTCAAGGAGACGTTTATGGACCAATCCACCCCCCTAGTGGACTTTTTAGATAATTTATGTTATTATTTGATGCTTCAACTAGACGGTCTCATGTCTGTCTTTTATCATCCCGGAACCTAAATTTTTCTAATCTATTGACCCAAATCATCAAACTCAGAACCCATTTTTCTGATCAAGTTGTTAAATCAATAAGACTAGACAATGTAGCTGAATTTACCTTACAGACCTCAAACAGCTTTTGTCTCCTTAGGAATAGAGGTTGAGAATCATGTTCCTCGTGTTCATACTCAGAATGGTTTGGCAGAATCCCTAATCAAAAGACTCCAATTAATGGCTAGACCACTTCTGATGCAGTCAAAATTATCCGTACGTAATCTTGGGGTCATGCAATACTTCCTAATGCATCATTAATCAAGTTAAGGCCAACATCTTACTATGCGTTTTGTCCCACATAGTTAGTGTATGACATCAACAAAATCTTTCTCATCTTCAAAACTCTTTCTCATCAATAAAATCTTTCTCATCTAAGTTAGGCCAACATTTTATTTTCACCGAACAGCTTCAAGAAGAAAAGATGATTGATGTAAAGCAGTGCGTTTTAAGAGAACCTTGCAAGTCTCTTCATAAAATCTCCCCCAAAGTCCAGATTTCAAAAGTTAGTACACTAGATTGGCATGAGAAGACTTCAGCAGATAGACATGTAAATGTAATAAGTTGATAAATTTTTGGGTTGGAATGAATGACTAAATAAATTATTATTGGGGGGGGGGGGGGGGGGGGGGGGGGGGGGGGGGGGTTGATTTTTCATTCAATTTGATGTAAGAACTAAATGTAATATTTTTTAGTGTTTTTTAGTGAGAGCATCCTGCATATGCAAAGCATCCTGAAGATGCTGATGGAGACATCTTGAAGAATGTCTTTGCGCATTGTACTCTTTTTATTCGATGAAGTTTTTTTTCACTGGATTTTTTTTTCCGAAAGATTTTTAATGAGACAATGTAAGTCACACCTACTAAGATTCCTAAAGAATCATATTCCTGAAGAATTAGTTGTACTATTTTCTTTCACTAAGAAATTTTCCCATATGTGGGCTTTTCCTTAGGAAAGTTTTTAATGAGAAATTTTTTTAAAAGTGGGCATCCAAGATGGAGTGTTGTGAAACCATGACCACCTACTTAGATGGATGCTCACCTATTAAGGTGACAGCCCAAGCCCATTCAATTAGGTGGCGGTCCAACCAAACTAACAAAGCCTAATTTCTCCCTCTATAGATATATTATGAATAAAAAGCTACAATACTTGATTCGGCTACACCTCTATGTCTCTCTCTCTCTTTTAGAACAAAAATGTTTTTTTGGTAAGCAAATACTCAAAATGTTACTTCTTTTAATGACATCAATAAATTACTTATACAAGTATTTATCCTCAAAGTAAAGTTGGGTCATGATTGGGCCCTTTTTTAGGGCTCAGGCTCAGGCTTACATGTACCTGGCACAAGCCCGTCCCATTGCTAGCCCTACCTAGTCCTCAATATTCTATTTTTCCAAACGGCAAGAAAGGGTATTTATATATATGTATGAGTCAGACCACAAATCATTGAGATGATCGTACTGTAATAGATAATCTTATATCTTTTTCATTAGGAGTGTAAACGAAATTTGAATTCGAATTTTAAGTGCACAAGAACTGAACATCTCTAGAAGTAGCATTACATCAAATTATGAAATTATTTTATTTGCTTAAGACATAAGGGAACGTATTGATCGATGTAGAAGTTGGAATCCTTAAAAAAATTCATTTAAAAGATTTTTCAGGAAAAAATTATTTTCACAAATCTTTTTTATTTGGTTGCTTCTAATATATAAAAAATTCCTACAAAAATATTATTTGGATGAAAAAAATGTTTGCTAAACTAGTTAAGAAAAGCTCCCCATATCTCCAATCTCACATTTCTTATCAATTTGATCTCTCTCCCCATCATATCTCCCACCTCACCTTCCTCATCAATCCGAGCTCAAAGAAAACTGAGCTAAGGGCTGATCGGGGAGTGAAGGAGGTTGTTGGCTACAACTCCTCTCTCCTACATTCCCCTACCAAAATCATCCCTTCATATTTGAAGTCTACTTTCTTGGACCTGAGCAGATCTTGTAGTACCCCGTATTTTTAAATATTATTTTTAAAGATTTATAAATAAATTAAAATGATTTTTGGAGATTTAATGAATATTTTTTCTGAAGAATTATCCTTTTACACATGTAGAATACGTGCAAATATTTTCTTGGGAAATTCAAAAGCCAAAATTATTTAATAGAAATTATTATTTGTTATTTGGGATTTATTTGTAATTTTTCTAGATTTTTCTGTTATTTATTGGACCTATTTGCAAATATTACAAAAAGAATGATTTTTGTGCAAAATTACCAAATGGAGGTGAAAACTCCAGAATTTTCGGATTTTAGGGCTGGGTATAACGCCTAGCTAACTCAGGGTTAAAAAGTTTACCTTTCGTTTTCATGAATTTGGTTTATTTTACAAGTTTTGATAAAAGATGATCTTTTTGCAAAATTGTCATTTTGAGGGGTGAAAATGTAAATTCGTTATTCTGGACTTTTCAAACAGTGCCGACTGGAAATAAAGTGTTCATTTTGTTTTTTTAAATCTCTATTAAATTAGTTTTATCAAGTTTTCAAGTATAGGAATCTATTTATGTAAAGTTATATTTTAAAGGGATTATTTTGCAAATGTGTTTAAAACCCTAATTCTTCTATTCTAGCCTATTTAAATGAGTGGAGTGCAGCCGTCTTTCACTGCACAACACAAATGTTTTATTGTTTTTTGGAGATTTAAAGAGGTTATCTTGGATTTCGCAAAAGAAGGGCTTTGCTTATTCTCCATTAATTCGATTGGATTTCTTCATTTGAGGTGAGTGACTTGTTTTGTTTCATTTTGTTTTGTATATGTTGTATGTGAGTGACTTGTTTTGTTTTATTTTGTTTTGTGTATGTTGTATGTGAGTGACTTGTTTTGTTTCATTTTGCTTTGTGTATGTTGTATGTGAGTGATGTAATTTGTTTTGTTTTGTTCCTTGAATGTTGTATGTGGTGTTTCATCTACTAGAAAGCATGTTAGGGTTTGAGTATGAATATGTACTTGATGGATTGGATGAATTGATAAGTTAAAAATTGGATTTTTTGTGAAAACCCTAGTTATTTGTGAGTAGAATTGCATGTGCATGATTTTAGATTGTTGGAGAACCTAATATAAATTGTGAGTAGACTAATTATGTTGGATTATTGCTGATTGATTGGGTATGGTGAATGTTATGCATTAATTGACTAAAGATGAGATTTTTGGACTATTGGTGAGTTGGATGAATGCAACTTGACCATGTTAATGATAAATTTGTTTTTGTTCATGAATCAACTATTGAGAATAGTTGAGTTTGAGTTTGAGAAATTTTGAGGAGTAATGGATTAAAAGACCATGTCTTGAGGATTTGAGTTGTGATGACTAAATTTGGGTTTGATACATTTTGACTAAATTTGGTGATTCTTAATTTTGTGAAAAATATTACTTGAATTTGGATTACTGAATAATTCGTTAATTTTAATTGAGGGATTTGTGAAGTTTCTTTGGTGCACGAACATGCACAAACATTTTCATGAATATCGTATTTTGTTGTTTTAGAAGGAATTGAGTTTTTATGTGTTTTCGAAGGATTTTACTATATCTCAACTTATTTTGGAACTGATAAGGATTTGGAATATAAAACAAAGTTATTTTGATTTATGATTGATTCTTAAAAACTCTAGTTTTGATATATGCACACATTCATGTTTTATTTTGAAGAAATTCATCAAAAAGCTATTTTATCAATTCAAGTGGTTTTGATTGATTTTTATAGATCTTTGTATATCCCATAAGTTGTATTTGATCATATTAGGAATATACCTTTTATAGATTTCGTTTTTATAAAGTAAATCTTTGTATCGGTTGAATTATACACAACCCAAACTGCAGTCTGTAGGTGAAGCAGTCGACTGGTATGTTTTCAATAGTCGACTGTCGCTACCTGGCTGCTGTGTTTTTCTCGTTTTCCTTGAAATTTCGTGCGGAACAGTCGACTTACCCATTCTTTCCAGTCGACTGTCCCTGCTCTGGTTTGATATTTTCTAGAGGTGTTGGATATTCGCTCTGGACAGTCGACCGTCAACACTTAGAATTATTTTCTTAAAAATATTGGATTTTCGCTCTGGACAGTCGACCGACTCTGGTTTGCGGTCGACTGTTATTGATGTTCCTTGAATTTTCCAGATGTTCTTTAAATGATTGATTCTTTAAATATTTTTGGATTTATAACTTATTATTCTAAATATTATTCTTTCTACAGAACATATGTTTTCGAGATATTTTATTATTGGATTTGGATTCTGGAATTTTATAAAGATTTGGGTTTTGTTGATTGGAGAGGTTTCTCCCTTTGATCGTTCTGACGATGGATTAGTAAGTTTTGGCCTTGCTGATATCTCTAGGAGTTCAATGGGAGTCCTGTGAACCGACAGTTGAGATTTGTTGAGTTAGACCTAGGGAGTCTTGGTTTAGTTGTTGTTGAGTATTTTAGTCCGGCAGGATACACTGACTCTAGAGATGGGAATTTTGTGTTTTAATAATAATCAACTTAAGGACATGCACTAGTGGAGATGTGATGGAACTTGGGAAACGTAAGTATGGGCTCATGGTTTTGTTAGTCCAACGGATGCGTTCTAGGACTGTTTGTTGTGTTCTGTCTCGAGAGAACATTTGTATGTTCGCGTGTTGAGGGTCTGCAGGCCTATTCACGGAGCATGCATGGTGCATTAGCGTGTCGAGGGTCGGCAGGCCTATTCACGAAATGTACCTGGTGTATCTGCACGTCGAGGGCCTTGCAAGCCTATTCGTGGGATACACGACAGGGAGATGATTCTCCAGATTTTTAGCTATCTTACATGATGTTTGCACGTCGAGGGCTGTGGTGCCTATTCGCGGAGTATTCTGGATCTTGTTTTTCCATCACCGTAGTAGGTTTAGTTGCATAACGAGGGGTTATCCCTATAAAGTAGAGATCGTTAAGGGCTTGCACCGGACCTATGTACTATGGAATGCTTAGAATCCGACAAGTACGCATTAGAGAGTCAGTATATAGAATTGTGTTTTCTTGACTTGGTTTTATGCTTGTGTTTTTCCTGTTTCTCCTACACTTGACACTTAGTCTAGATTCACTTGATGTTTTCATGAATTACTATTTACTATCTTATATTCCTTGATATTTTCATGCTTTACTTATTTGTTATTTCTCATTCATTTATTCTTGCTGTTAATACATGTTGTTGATGACTCCATGTTTTATGATTTAATTATGTTGCTTTGTTTTTATGTCACTCACACCGTTATGGCTGACCCCTTTAGTTTTGGGGGTTAAGGTTATCTCTAGCCTCATGTTTTACAGGTTGTTTCTTAGAGCTTGGGGGTTAGGGTTATCTGTGTTTTTTTGGACTGTGTTTAATATTGCAATTGAACTTGATGCTGGGAAATTTTCCACGTATTTCTAAGATATCATATTGGAAATTCGGGGCGCTACAGATCAAGCCACTAAGGCCTTAAATCCAGCAAGATTCGGTTAGATTCGGTTAGATCTGGGGTTTCTCTCGTATCGATGGGCTTGGAAGTGGATTTAGTGTTACCTTCGGAGGCAACAACAGTTGTGGTTGCAATTGTGGGCGACGGTGAACAAGCTAGGGGATGAGAAAAAATGCTCAGTTATAACTTCTAAAAGTCAGATTGGGTGGGTGCTTCCATTTTTTGGAATGGAAATGTTTGGGGTTTAGATCAGTCCTATTAAGGTCAGATTGAGACGGTGCTTCTATATTTTTGGAATGAAAATCTTTTGGGCAAGGAGAGCAAGGAGATTGATTTTCCTTGTGAGCTTCAATCTTTTATTCAAATGGGAAATGAGTGCATTTGAAGCTACAAAGTGATTATTCGTCGGGGATGATCACTGGTTGATCAACGTCAATGAAGTCAAGTGAGATAGAAACTAAATCTAGTTAAATTGATCAATGTTGGTGCAAGCAAGGAGGCTAGGGCGCTAAGTCGGGTTGATGTTGGTGAAGCCAAGGATGATGTGACACTAAATCGGGTCAAACAGGTTAGTATTGGTGAGGTCAAGGATGAATGGGGCACTAAATTGAGGTATTCTAATCGACGTTAGCTCAACTAAGAAGGGCTAGGACATTGTGTCAAACCAAATTGATAGATCATGGTAAAATATTTGTGAAGGTTAAATGAGATTTGAGTATGAAATTGTTTTCATGTGATCGAGGAAGATTTATTATCATGCTTTGAGTGGTCAAGCTTGTGAGATTGTATCAAACTTTTTTCTTTCCCTTTCTTGGACTTGTTACATTAAGTACTTATTAATGACACGCGAGGGGGGGGGGGTTTAATCTCACGGTTTTATCTTTGAAAGAAATTTAACAAAGGAAAGAGCACAGAATAAAAAATAAGGGTAAATGGTAAAAAACACCCATGATCTGTGAGATAAAAGTCTTTAACCACCCATGATCTATCGGTTAAAGAGATAAACCCCCAAACTACGAATTGCAATCAAAGCCCATACGGAAACCCTCAAAACCTATGTGAAATGTCCAAATTGCCCTTATTTTTCACTATTTCTATTTCTCCTTAAAAAAAAGGAAAAAACCCATTAAAAAAACAAACAAACAAAAATTCACACAAATCAAAATCAAAATCCATCAAACCTTCATCAAAATCAAAATCCATCAAAATCAAAATTCAAATCGAAACCAAAATCAACAATTTTTTTCAAATCCATAAACATTGAATTTTTCAAATTCAAATCCAATTGCAAATCCAAATCTTAAATCCCAAATCCCAAATCCCAAATCCAAATCCAAATCCAAATCCCCTTTCTCTCTCTCCCAAATCAAAATCCAAATCCAGAATCCACGAGGAGCAGCAGCATCGAAACCCATCATCATCATCATCATCACTAGCACCCGACCCCACCGTCGACCTCTACCCGACCCCACCATAGCCTCCTCCAACCTCGTCGCCACCTCCTTTAGCTCCTGTCGCCCTCCTTCAGATCCGAGGAAAAAAAAACCAACATTTGAAACCCAAAAAGAAAAACAAACGAAAATCAAGATGAACATAAACTTTGAATTTTATATTTGGATTTTGGATTTTTAATTTTGATTTTGATTTTGATTTTGATTTAACATTTTGATTTTAGATTTGAATAACATTTATTTTGATTTGAGAACATAACCATTAAAACAAAGGTAAAAAAAATTTGGTTCTGACTGTTTTTTCTGATTTTTTTAATATTTTATTAATATAGGCAATTTGGTCATTTCACACATTTTTTTAGGTTTTTCGAATTTGACCACAATTTGTAGTTCATGGGATTTATCGCATTGACCAATAGTTTAGGGAGTTAAAGACTTTTGCATCATAGATTAGGAATGTTTTTCGCCATTTACCCCAAAAATAAACAATAAAAATTAAAAATATATTAAATGAGTTTTCCACCGTATTCCGTAGATTTTTAGGAGAAAACATTTCAATATGGTGGAAAAGCTTTCGACCGTTTTTTTCTCCATCCAAACACAAAATTCGGCATAAAACTAGTATTTCACATATTCCCAATATTTTACGTCCATCCAAACATTCCCTAAATGCAACAAATAGAAAATAAAAAGGGCGCCTGAACAGAAGCCTTATTATTGCAATCTCGAAATACATTGAGTTGATAGTTAACAGACACATAATAGATCCACATAATTCAGAAAGTAATTATACAGAATGAGGGGGTTCAAAACAGACATACAGACAACTGGGCAAGTTTGGAGATCCAATTCTTGTAATAGTACCATCGACTAGACAACTTCACTCTGCGGTCTTGAACCGATATGAGGAATACGAGATCGACATATATTCCCAGCTGTGGTGGATCAGTTCTGCCTTTGCAGTCTCCCCTGCAGCTCCAAGAGCTACATGCAAAGGGTAGAAGTGCTCTGGAGATGGATGTGCTGTTTTAGCGTAAGGCGCTTTCTGTTCATAACAGTTCACATCTTCATGCCTGTTCAATAAAATAAATGAGATACAGGTTAATAATTTTTTAGCTATTTGAAAATCATGATTACAAATCAAAGGAAAAGGAACCCCCCCCCCCCCTTCATAAGATGATATGAAGGCATTTTAATTTAAAGCAGTAATAATCATCATAAAACCTACATAAGATGATATGAAGGCATTTTAATTTAAAGCAGTAATAATCATCATAAATTAATAAATAAAGGTTTTCCAATAAAAAGTAAATGGTAATATCTCTCGTCTAGAGACGGGAGAAAGAGAAACGGTAAGAAATTACACTAACTGATAAAACTAATTCAGATTTACTTGTATCTTCATGCTTATTCTTATGAAAGAAGTTTTATTTCTTTCTGTAGTGGCAATCTGATAAATAGAATCAGTTTAGGACAATTGAAAAACCCTTATGTTATATAGTAAAGATAGTGAAAAATAGATATATTCAGAATGTTGAAGATGAAATTGACACCTTCCATTAAGGAGAGATTCTTTAAGCCATGTGTCAAATTGTATCGCCCATTCAGGAACTTGACCACCATCAGGGCATGCTTTACTCAAGTTGTGTGTGGTATTACCGGAGCCAATTATAAGGACGCCTTCATCACGGAGAGGTGCCAAGGCCTTGCCGAGGTTGTAGTGGTAAGTACCATCCTCGTGTGGTTGGAGAGAGAGCTGACAAACTGGGATGTTTGCTTCCGGATACATGAGCATGAGTGGGACCCAGGATCCGTGGTCGAGCCCTCTTTTCTTGTCTTCCTTTACACATTTAAACCCGCCTTCTTGCAATAGCTCTTTCACTCTCTTCGCCAAATCAGGGGCACCAGGTGCAGGATACTTGATCTGATAGAGATGTGATTCATAAGACTTAATGCAAGTATTTGATAAAATGCATACCGCCATTGATTTACGACAAAACTTCATGTGTCTATCAACCTATTCATGATTTTGTAAGTTCTTAATATCTATGTAGCACTATGGATTTCATAATTTCATTTTTATTCAAAACATCATAAGTATATTGTTAGATATTATAGTCCCACATTGGGTATTTTGTGCTAGTTTTGTATTTGGTTTACTCCTATACATAGGAGATATTGTACTCAGTTATTTCTCAATTCAATAATTAGTATTGTTTTCATCTCTCTGATTTATCTTAACATGGTATCAGAGCTACAAAAATCTCCTCCAAGAAATTAGGGTTTCTTTTCCAAAAAAAAAAACAAAAAAACAAAACGTCTTCTCTTGAGCCATGTTCATCTTCAACCTCTCACCTGCGTCGAGTCGCAGCTACTCATCACCGTCGCCTCTCCTCTGCAGTCCCCCGCCTACGTCGAGCCCCATCATCAACCTCCTCGAACCCATCCCCAACCTTAGTCGACTCCGCAAACTGCTCCTCCATCGCATGCCCTTGTTGCCTCCATAGACGTCACCAACCCTAGCCGCCCCTCTGCTTCGCTGTCAATCCGTTGCCGCCAATCCCCCTGACCTCCACTGCCGTCACCAACCCTAGCAGCCCCTCTCCTCTCCCACCTCAGACCCTAACTCTACTTCTCTATTTCTCTTCTAAACCCATTACCCGAAAGAGCCTATACCCTACAACCCGACTCGGAATCCAACAAACCCTACAACCCGACCCGAAACCCAATAACCCTATACCCGAATTTCAAAAAAAAAAAATTACTGTACTACTACTTAATGGGAATATCAATCTGTCCCACATATTTTTGCCTCCACCGACTTCCCTCCTGTAACCGCCTCTCGTTCCCTCACCCTCCTATCTCGTTCCTCCCCTAAATTCAAACAGCAGCAGCGCCACCTTCATTCTGCCTCCGGCCTCCTACCTTCTCCCAGCATCATTCCTCATCCTACCCCACCTCTACTTCCGACACCGGTAGCACCGTCCTGCCCCTATCCCGATCCAGACACCAGCACCATCTCCCTCCTCATTGTGCTCTCAGTCACAGTAGCACTAGTCTTATTCCTCCTCACAGTAATTCTTCCCTCACATCCTCGGCCATGCCCGTCACTCTAGCCTTGTCGTCTCCTGCTGATTAGGCTAATCTTCAGCAATGCCTCACTCAGCTGGAACTACAGCTCATGGGTCAGTCTATCAATGCAGGCTTCTCTGCTCCCGTATTCTCTGCTACTCCTGGTATTAATTTGTTTTGGATTTTAGATTCTAGTGCATCACATCATCTCACTTGTAATCAGACATTGTTCACCACCTGCACTGCACTTTCCTTTCACTCTCCATCTCTACACACAGCTGACGGCTCACCACTTCTCGTTACCACTTAGGGGCAATTAGCTCTCCCACTCTCATATTACTATATGTTCTTTATGCTTCTCATTTATCCATGAACCTTATTTCTATTAGTGCGTTGTAGGATAATGGTCTTGTCGTTACTTTTGACTCTTTTGATTTTTCTATTACAGATTCATGCATCGGTGAGGAGTTTGGGCGTGCTAGTCGTCAGGGTCATCTATATCATCTAGATTTTCTTCGTGCACATCACTCTCATTCTAATTTTGCCGATACTGTTTTCTCTGATGCTGATCTGTGGCACAGACGTTTAGGTCATATTAGTGCGTTTCATCTCCAGACTTTAGCCCGTAGTGGTTCCCTCGGTTCTCTTACTTTTAAACATTTATCTGATTGTCATAGTTGTCATTTGGCCAAACACATTGCACTACCCTTTAGTTACAAACGTACTTCTCAAACTACCCATTATTTTCAACTTGTTCATTCTGACATATGGGGACCCTCTCCTGTACCTTCGTGAAAAGGTTATCTCTATTATGTTGCCTTCATCGATGACTTCACTATACATGCATGGTTTTTCTTATGCGTCAGCGATCTGAAATACCTAATATTTACCAGTTCTTTACGACTATAATTCACACTCAGTTCGGTGTGCGCATCAAGAATTTCTGATCGGACAGTGCTCGTGAGTACACTTCCACAAATATGAGATCGATCCTTCAGTCTCACGACACCCTTTTTCAACAATCATGTCCTCACACACATGAACAGAATGGTGTAGATGAACGCAAGCATCGTCACATCCTTGAGACGACTCGCGCTCTTTTACTCTCCTCTTTCGCTCCTCGTTCTTTCTGGGCTGAAGCTGTCTCATTAATATTACTCCCTCGTCTGTTCTAACTGGTACGATGCCTTATGTAGCTCTTTATCAGTCACCCCCCAACTACAGTATGCTCCGTATTTTTGGGTGCACCTGTTACGTCCTTCTCCCTCCTACTAAGCGCACGAAGCTCTCCGCTCGTACTACTAAGTGCGTTCACTTAGGTCTCAGTCCCGAACACAAAGTTTATCGTTGTTTTGATCCATCGGCGGGTCGTGTCCGTATTTCTCGACATGTATCCTTTGTGGAAGACTCTCCTTATTAACTGAGCTCCCCCGAGGATGCTAGATTTCTCGATTCTCCAATTTTTGCTAGCCCCCTGACTTCATCTTCCCACATTCCTTTTGATCTCACTCCTCTAGCTCCATTCACATCTCCTGCAGTTCTTACACCTATTGTTCCCCTACTGAAACACCACTTGCATCCCCACAGCTGCCAACACCCACCCCACCTACTTCCCCACCGACACATGCACCCACTCCATCGTCTTCACCTCCACACCTTGTCATTCCACCACTGCTTTGTCAGTCTACACATTCCACTTCTGATATCCCTTCGGCACGTTATACACCTGATGCCACTGGTCCTTCTGACCAGTTTGATTTTGCCACTCTAGCTTCCTACTCACCACAGTTTCATTAATACCTCACTGCTATACACTCTACACGTGAACCCAGATCCTACAGGACGCAATTCAATACCCGAGTGGCGGAAAGCTATTACAGATCAGTGCATTTGATCAGACTGGCACTTGGGATGTTATTCCTCTGTCAGAGGGCGTTTAGCCTATTAGCTGCTAGTGGATCTTTAAGGTCAAATATCAACCTGATGGATCTATTGAGTGGCACAAGGCTCGTCTAGTATCTCGAGGATTTACTCAGGAGCATGACATTGATTATGATGAGACATTTGCTCCCGTTGCATAGATGACTACTGTTCGCAATCTCCTTGCCGTTGCAGAAAAACGTCAATGGCCGTTATACTAGATGGATGTGAAGAAAGTTTTTTTTCATGGTACCTTATCTGAGGTTATTTATATAGATACTCCTCCTGGGCTCCCTACTCCTACTCGTCATGTTTGCCGGCTGCGTTGGGCTATATATGGTCTGAAGCAGGCCCCTTGAACATGGTTTGAGTGTTTTTGCCTTGTCATCACCAAGGCTGGTTTTAGTCAGAGTTCTCAGAACCATTCTATTTTTATGCAGTCATCTCCGCAGGGGAGGGTACTTCTATTACTCTATGTTGATAATATGATCATTACTGGGGATGACTCCACAGGCATTGCATCCACCCAGAAATACTTTCACCAGCATTCCATATGAAAGACCTTGGCAGACTACGTTATTTTCTGGGTCTAGAGATTGCTTATGAATCTCGGGAGATACTCATTTCTCAACAGAAATACACATCAGATATTATCTCCGTTGTAGGCCTCTCTGACAGTCGATCAGCCGATACTCCCTTAGAACTTCATGTGAAGCTTCGTCCCACTGATGGTGAGCTCCTTCCTAATCCCACTAGATACAGACAGATTTTTGGACAGCTTGTCTACTTATGCATGACCAGACTTGATATTACTCACGCAGTCAGTGTTTTTAGTCAGTTTTTTCCGCTCCTACGTCAGTTCACTACAGTATTTTTCTTCGGATTCTCAGATATCTTCGGGGCATTATTACTCACTCATTATTCATGCATTCTACATTCAAACTAGAGCTGATTGCATATTCTGATTAAGATTGGGCAGGTGATCCTACTACCAGATGGTTTACCACAAGTTTTTGTCTATTTCTTTGTGATTTGCTGATCTCATGATGGAGTAAGAAACAGGCAGTTGTTGCATGTTCTTCGACCGAAGCTGAGATTGTTCATGTTCATTGGCTATTATCAAATATGGGTGTCACTCTTTCAGGAGCTACTCCCCTTCATTGTGATAACCGGAGTGCACTACACATTACAAGGAACACGGTCTTCCAAGAACGAACTAAGCATATAGAGATTGATTGTCATTATGTTCGTGAGCGCTTTGAAGCAGAGACCATTTCACTTCATTCTGTTACCTCTTCACAGCGGACGGCAGACTTCTTCACCAAATCTCATACTGTTCAGAGATTTCAATATTTAGTAGGCAAACTCACTCTGTTTAACCCACCGTGAGTTTGAGATGGAATGTTAGACATTATAGTCCCACATTGGGTATTGTGCTAGTTTTATATTTGGTTTACTCCTATATATGGAAAATATTGTACTCGTTTATTTCTCAATTTAATAATCAGTATTGTTTTCATTTTTCTAATTTATCTTAACATATATCAATATATTTCGTAATTGATATGAGCTTGAATCTAAGTAATTCCTCGCTGATAAAAAAAAAAAAAAAAAAACCAAAACAAAACAAAAGAATCACTCGTTAATGTTATCCCAAAATAAGAGTACCAACCCTAAATGGGTGATTGCAAACACCATCCAACTACCGTGTTTTATACAACCATCTTGCTATGGTTTTCATCCTTTTTATTCATCATTAACAATATAGATTTTCATTCAACAAGAAGAATATCTAGTATTGAAGGAAGAAAATTGTAATGGTACTCCTAAAATTTTGAAATTTTGAAATTTTGAAGTTTTTAAAAATGATTATATGCACGTGCCATTCAGAAAACTTACTGATCATCATTTCACGCACAGCTTGAAAATTGTCATTCAGTATACATCTCACATCATGCTCTTTAGAGCATCTGTAATCGTTTGCCATTTATCCAATTTTTTCAAAATTTGGAAAAAAAAAGCATTGTAGTCGTTGGCCATTTATCCAAAATTTTGGGTTTGGGCGCTACCGTAGTCGGCTATATTTGGCAATCGAAATGGCAATTGCCAAAATATAGCTGATGAAAGATTATTTACTGTCCCTTCGATCGGACGAAAGATTATCTTTCGCCGCTTATTTTTTATTTTTTATCGGACGATAGATTATTTACCGTCTTTAGACAACCGCATACGAAAAATTGTTTGGACAAAAGATAAAGTGCCGTCCCAAAAAATAAAAAAAATAAAACAACAAAAACAGTGTCGGACGGTAGATAATCTACCGTTCCTAACAATTTCGCATAAGACAAAAATGTTCGGACGGTTATCTACCGTCCCTCACTTTTGTCCCTTATTTTGTCCTTTTGTGCTTCATTTCAGGCAAAAAATTTTAAAAATTTGGTTTTTTTAAAAAAATTTTGAGACGAAAGATAATTTTTCATCTGACCAAATTTTAACTTTCGATGACTACAGCGCCGACTCAAATTCTCTATTTCCATTTGCCAAATACCCAAAATTTGGCTCACAACGACTACAGATGCTCTTAGGGATTTAAAACGATGGTTGATGCTTGGACATATATCGCTAGAAACCTTAAACCCCAAGTAGTACGTACAAAGAATCCGTAAACGACAATGCAATAGTTAACGGTCGTTGGCTAAGAAACATGTCAGAACCCAAGGTTCAAGCACAAACTCACAAATGAATTACAGCGCAAAAACAACAACTGACTACAATGCTTCAAGATAGAGGGTTGGTTCCCACTGATAGAAAAAAAGAAATAATTAAACTGAAGGAGATCAAAACATTTGGACATTTTCGTTTAAATCTAATCATAATTAAACTCCTTAAGAGCATCTACAGTGGTGTTTCTCATTTTTAAGAATATGGCAGCTACAGTAATAGCAAATACCTAAATCGTCTGCAGTCGTTGTTTTCTATAATTTTGCTAAAATTTGAGACGGACAGGACATGTTATTTCGTCGGTGATTTTTTTTTTTTACGATTAATTAATTAGTGATTAGAGAATAAAATAGTTTAATTAAATAAATTATATAATAAAATATAACTTAAACCTATATTTAACTACCTAAACTAACCTTTCTACCCTAATCTAATTGCCCTGAAAATAGGGACGGGACATGTTGTCCCATCCCAAGCATTTTTGGTTAAGACGGGACAACTTGTCTCGTCCGAGGGTATTTTTTGTTTGTTTTTTTTTGCTCTTCATCCAGACCGTCCGATCAAAAAAAATAAAAATAAAAATAAAAATAAATAAAATTGGGACGATACATGTTGTATCGTTCGACGTGATTAAAAAAAATAAAAATAATTGGGACGAGACAACTTGTATCGTCCGTCGTGATTAAAAAAATAATAATAGTTTGGACGAGACAACATGTATCGTCACCTATAATTTGAGAATCGCAATTTCGTTTCTCAAAAATGAGAAGCGACTGTAGCGATTTTGCCAAAATATGGCAAAATAGCAAACGACTGCAGCGTTGTAACCTCTGTTTTTTATTTTATGTATTTTGAAGTGTATTTTTCATTTTTGTGTATTTTTATTTCTCTTGTATTTTTCTGAACCGTATATTGGATTATTTTCAATATATATCCATTTTATTTTCTTTTGAGCTTCTTGTGTTGTTTGTTCGTCGTTTTGGTTCGTTTTCGCCATTTTGGGATTCTTTTCTTCATTTTTGGCCTCATTATCTTCATTATATTTTTTCGTGGTGTTGTGATGGTATTTTGGTGGTGTTTTTCCAAACCTATGATTTTTGACCCCTAATGAGATTTTTAGTTTTCATAGAATTCATTATAAATTATATCCTCATTTGAAATCTACCCAATACCCATTACCCATTTGTATACCTATTACTACATATTAATACCCACAACCCATTAACCCACTTTAATCCCCATATATATAACAACCCTAACCCTAATCCTTTTTCTTCCTCTCAAAAAATCTCGGCACCTAACCTATTGCTCCCGGCTGCCCTCCTCCCAAACCGACCTGCACCTCCATCTCACCATCCGGCCATCCCCTCCCACCTTGCAAACCGACACCATCCTACACAACATCATCTCCAATCCGACCACCATCAACCCTACACCCGAACCTTCCCCCTCCTTGTTGGCCGGCACTACCAAGCACCACCATATACATCAACATCCCTCCAGTCTCTTCTCTTTGTGGATTTTTGAAGTGGGTATTCTCCACTTCGTTCGTTGCATCAAGGAGATTGCTCGTGTGGGAGTTTTCGTTCGTTGTTGCTTGGATTCGCGCTTGGAGAGGATTCGTTCGTGGGCTTTGCTCCTAGGGCTACTTGCATCGTATTCATCTCCATAATAAGGCAAGTAACTTGTACTACAATTCATTAGGTTGATACAAGTCAAAAAAGTTCACATCTAGTGTAGTTGGGTCTAGAGACAACTAAAATTTGTGTTTTCCTTGATGGATTTTGTCTCTATTGTGTTAAATTGGCCATAGACGACTTATGACACCAATTTTGATAGAAGATAACCTAGGATTTACCCAAAACTTGATTTTTACTCATGTATGTGAATGTTTGTATGAATTGTGTTTGATTGAATGCCCATGTGAAATAATAGGTGTGGACATGTTAGTAACCTTAAAACATGATGTTTAGATGTTTGGTAGGTTGTATTTCAAGTTTGGAGGTGTTTGGATCAATATTGTGAAAGTTATGATGTTCTTGATTAGAGGTGTGAAATCTGTATTTTCTTGCTTGTTTTGTTTTGATTGCTGTTTTTGTCCATGCTACAGTCAGTATTGGAATTCCAAAATAAAATATTAATTTTAGATAATTTTGTCTATTTTCAGACCCTACTGGTTTTGCTTGATTTGGATTTCGTATGATTGAGTTATGTGTGTTTTGGTACAGACGTGTCGAACAATTCCAGATTCTGTTTTGAGTGGAATTTGTTAATAAATTATTTTCAAGAACTATTCTATACATAATATCTTGATCTAATATTTTGCTCAATGTTTCTATATGATATTAGGGACTACCCAGATTTTTGATGTATTTTAAAGATAAGTTTTGTGTGGTGTTTCATGTTCTTTTCTAAAAGCTACCTATGCTGTATTTTGCTTACTGTTTGGTAAAGAACTCTATTTTCACTATACTTCCTTATACTGTATGAAAATTCTTTGTGTAATATGAAAGTTAGTAAATTCTATCTATTTTCATATCCTTTTAACGGAATTGGATTTCGATTCACTGGTTGCGAGATATCTTAGTTATCTGACAGCAGTGTTGAGATTTCCAGATTCGTTAAACTTTGTTTTCTTGATGCTTTGGTATTTTTGTTTACTGATCTATACTTACTAGAATATTATGAAACCTGTTATTTTGATTTTAGACATATAGGGGATTACCCCAGATTTTTCGTGGATTTATTTAATGAGATTTTATGCTGTTTTCATGATCTTGAATTCGTTTTCCTGATTTCTGGCTGAACCTAAATTCTGTATTCAAATCAGTTTTGAGCTGTGTTGTTGTGAACTACTATGTGACTTATTTATATGCGTTGGATTCGTGTGGATGTCTAGTTTCCAGATCCTTCGACAAGTCTAGGTTTGCATTTCTGTAAAATTCAGAATCCCTGTTTTAGTACTGATTATGAACATACAGTATTTTGCTCGGTTATGTGACTATATTATCTATACGTGCTGATTTGTTTCCCTAAACCTAAACCTGATTATACCATATTAGTTTGACACTATTTAGCACACATTCATTTCTGCTTGATAACCATAATAAAAGTAACCAAGCCGGGGTTTATGGAAAAGATCTAGTAGTGGGAAAGTATAGAAATGTGTACTTAGAAGGGGGCCCGTGTTTCCCATCTGTTGATGTGTGCAGTGGTCGTTTGCTAAAAGTTTCTCAAAAAATAACAAGACGAAACAACATGTATCATCTAGCATGTTCAGTAAAAAAAAAAATTTAATAATCGAACTCGTAATTTTTAAAAATTTTATTAAATAGTAATCAGTTATTAAATAATAATTAGTAACTAAATAGTAATTAGTTAATTAATTATTGATTAAAATATTACTAAATATTTATTAAATATTAAGTAACAGTGATTAGAGTGTTAAGTTAGTGGGTTAATTGGGTGAAAGTGACACTTGGCCTTCAAACGGGACATGTTGTCCCATTTGTCCAATTTTGGGATCGGACGGGACAACATGTCCCGTCCCGTTCCATTTTTTTAAAAATTGAGACGGAACAACATGTTTCGTCCGTCTGATCTTAAAAAAAATATATAAAAAATTCAGGACGAAACAACATATTTCGTCCGATGAGATTAAAAAAAATTAGGGACGAAACAACATGTTCCGTCCCCTATAATTTGAGAATCGTCAATTTGTATCTCAAATATGAGAAGGCACTGTAGCTATTTTGTCAAAATATGATAAAATAGCAAACGACTGCAGATACTCAATACTCAAAATATGGGAATTTGACAAAAATGAGAAACAACCATGGATGCTCTAATAATTTGATTTCTCTGGCTCTAACTAAACTAATTAACGCGGGTTTCCACTGTACTGTATCATGCCAAAAATCATCATGAGTACTCACCTTGATTAACAAGTTTTTCATCTTTTCAAAATAAGCATGAAAGCAGAATTTAGAATTTGAACGCCTGACCTGACCTGACCTCCCTCGCACCCACTGGTTACGTCTTACGCGTGTTTACGTTCTGCTTCAGCAGCACTTGCAGTTGGCACTAATTAGCCAACTTAATTTACTCCAGTCCAGGGGAAGAGCATACCCCAAACCCAAAGAAACTAATCCTAATTAAAATTAAATAATCCCATTTTTTTCTTCTTTCATATACCTTATTACATACATACCCACATATCAATTCATTCAAATAACCCAAAATAATAATAATAATTATTATTTTTCTTTTTTAAAACATATGCAAATTACCTGGTACATGGGTTTGGGGTAACCATAGAAGTCGTATATGGTATCAAGAGGCCCGCTGGAGGTGGTGACGGTGGGCTCAGATGTTTCCCAGTGCCCGGATATGATTAGTATGGATTTGGGCACTTCTGAAAGCACCTTAGACTGCCATGATTTCAAGAAATGACGAACAGGCCTAGACTCATCGATCGAAAGGGTCGGTGGTCCATGGGATATGAATATTGTATCCATCAATTAACCGTTTAATAATTGATTGAATGTTGGGATTTTTAGTATTACATGAAGAAGGAAGAAGGCGGCGGGGTTGAGCTAACTAGAGAGAAGAACCAGCTAGCCTTTTTTTTAAAAAAAAGTTATGGAGGAAAGTTTTGTATTTTTTGCCGTATTAGGCCACTTTATGAAAAGTATTTGCAATTTTGGGCCACGTTCGAAACTATTAACTTTTGTGGCCTAGTCGTTGTCATGTTAGCAGCGGACGCTATTCCCATTAGCGGCATTTTCATTTGGGACGTCGCAAATGGGAATAGCGGTCACACATTTTAAAAAAAATTTGAAATTTTGGTTTGTTGTCGTTATTTCCATTAGCGACCACGACATATGTGAAGTCTCTGACGGGGATAGTGACATTATTTGAGAAGTATTTAGACACTAATTCCAGAAAGCTAGTGTTTTCTGGAAAATAAACAATAAAAGAAATTGAGGTCACTAGTGAGAATAGCGACCTCAGTATACTGTGGTTCCCACTAATGACCAAAAGTAAGTGAGAATTTAACACAGAGTACTAGGCTGTTGTGCATCTAATTATATACTAATTAGTACTTGCACATGCATTGCACGTTTTAAGAAGATGAAAATGTTTTTTTTTTAATTTGGAGTTGCATGTGACGTATTGAAGAGTATAATGGGAGCTACACGTGCGGTTCACTTTTCAAAGGATGTTGGAATGGGAGAATTGAATTGACACGTGTTGTGCACGAGCAACTAGGAGGCCAAGTTGGGAGTTGAATGTATACAGTATGGCAACACTGTAGTTGCCAACTCTCCCATTATATATAGAGAGATTATAGATAATAAAGAAAAAAGAAAGAAAAAGATAGGCTAATCCCCCTTTCTTTGGCTTTTGCTGAAAGAAGTGGGCAGTGGGACCCACCATTTGCCTCATAAGAGCATCTGTAGTCGTTAATAGTTAAAATTTGGGTATTTGGCAAATAGGAATAGAAAATTTGGAATTGAGTTGTAGTCGTTTGAACTCAAAAATTGGCATTTCAGTTAAAAAAAGAGAGGGACGGAAGATGATTTATCTTCTCGTTTAAATCATGTTAATTTTTTTTAGTAACGCACGAGATATCATATCTCGTTGGAGGGTTTTTTTTAAGTAACGGACGAGATATCATATCCCATCAGAATATCTCGTCTGATGGAGAGAAAAATTATTTTTAAAAAGTAGGATTCAAACGGTAAATCATACACCGTCGGTCGACTCTAGAGGGAATCTAAGTATCAGAAGAAACTACATAATTCGTCCGATAACTACTTTTTAAAAAACAAAAAATTTAAAGTGGACGTTAAATCATATCTCATTCATGTCCCCGATAAATTTTTCTTCCATTTTTTGCCCATCATTCACTTTATCTACTATATATTGATATTGAGTTTCATTCATTCTAGCATACCAACTAAATTTCATTCCTCTCTGACTTCAATCCTCTATCCCAAACTAAGATTTTATTTCCCTCAGCAACAATTCATTCTCTATAATTGAAACAATATGTCGATCCGAAGATTTATTGTTAGGATCAAATCGAAAACTCAAGTCGGTTCAGATCACGACAACACAAGAAAAGAATTTGAATCAGATACTCCAGAAATCGATTTAAGCAATCCAAATTCTGGAAACGTGTAGTCAACGATCACCCTCATATTTGTTAGCATATTACGGAATATCTTTTAGTGTTTTTGGTACATTTAAATGAAATTGGAAAGGTTCAATCAAAGCATACGAGTGATGCTCTCGTGTGCCACTAGTGAAGCAAATAATCGAAAATGCGGGTTGGCACAGTTTTTTTTAAATTGATACCGAGAAGTCATCTCATCGGCTTGTTGAGGCGTTGGATGAGAGATGGTGGGACACTACTCACACATTTCATCTTCCGTGCGGTGACTTGGGATTCACCCAGTTAGATTGGGCAATGCTAACTAAAATATCCATCGGAGTAGGTGGAAAACCACCCTATAACGATGATGAGTACCCCTTCGAAGTAGTTCAGGAGTGCTTCTTTCATGAAATTACTGAATCTGATTAGAAGTTTCAGGGAATACGCATTTCATTCCTGAAAAAATATTTTCATAGTAGTGTCATTGAGGGAGAAAAAGTGTACTAAAGCCATTACGGTAGCATGCGCTTTCTTTATGTACTTCTTTGGTGAGTTTAAATTCTCCAATATTGCATCTTTTGTAAGATCGGGTTGGCTTGCAGCACTTGAAGATCTTAATACCGTGGGCACATATGATTAGGGTAGTCCAGCACTAGTACTGTTGTATATGTCTCTGGATTCTTATTCTAGAAATGAAGTACAGACTTTTAACGACCCATGGAAAGTATTGGAGGTATAATTCAGTGTTATTATTAAAGATTTAAACTATTACATACATGATCACTTAATTTTGTATCGAAGCTAATTCAACTTTGTTACCGCAGTATTGGGCTTATGAATACACACATGTATGTGTTCCAATAAGTGTAGCAACGAAAAATCTCGTAGACACGTTAGCGTCCGCTGACAAACGGCCCAGAATTGCTCGTTGGAATCGTAATGAATTGGAGATGCTACGGACGGATCAAGTAAGATACAATATCTCTGTCACCATATACCAATTGGAGATGCGGACATCAGTATCTATTGTATGGAAACCCTATTTGGGATCGTCATATGAGGGCGAGCATGATATTATGCTTGCGAACAACATGTCTCGTCACATAGTTATATTCCAGTTTTGTGAACAAGTTCAAGTCTATATATTTATACTGAGTTAATTGTTACCTTTTAAGTAATACTGCTCATTCTTGTTCTAAAATGCAATCTTGAGATACAGGGTGTAAAGTATCTTGGTGATCGTTGTTATCGCCAATTGACTGGGATTATTGTGATCCCGAGAAACCCACCGACTCTTATGTCTCGAATATCGCCACAAGATGTATGTATACATGTAGATGCTACTCAGTTGGTTCTCCCTGTACACCAGCGTATATACAATCAGTATTGGTCCAGAGTTTCGGTAGGGGTTATCATGAAAAAAATCTCGCATGCGGCAAATATTGATCTTTTCATTTGGCAGACACTTTAAAAAAAATTCCTTCTATAATTTCAATCTGAACAATCACTTCAATAGTCTAGTAATTATTTTGTTTCATATCAAGCTTACTATTGTGAATCTGAAGAGCCACTCTAACACATTCACAGTCTATATAACAATCAACATCTTCTTTCCTTTTCAGACACAGAACATAAAATCCACTTCTCTCCTATTCTCCAATGGAAACATTTAGCTCATCTTCAAACTCGACTTCATCAGACGAAGAAGATGAGAGTATTGCTAGAAATTTTAACAATCGTATGCAATTATTTTCGATGGCAGTTCATGTCACGCCCCGCTTCCCAAGTGACTAAGCCCAGCGAATGATTTTCATCATCCATAAGCTGTTCGGAATCTTTACAACATTTTACAAGAATAATCAGAGTCGGAAGCAAGAAAAGTCAACCAAACATGCATATATGAATCAAAATACCAACAAGAATACTTGAAACCAAAATATATTAATCTCAAATAAACCTGATCTGAATAAGTCAATATCTTGGGTCACATTGCCCAAATAGAAAATAATCCAAGTATCAAATACAATTGTCCAAAATAAGCAACACGAATAATAATAGCAAATTTCCAGCACTAATATCTCATATCACAAACACCATCTGACACATGTTCTCCAAAATTTACAATTTAACAATTGCAGGGATAGGAAAAAGAAAACAAACTCCCGTCAATGCAAGTTACAGGCCGCTTGTAGTGCAGGATACAAGTACTTGAAAAAACTAACTAATAACATGGAATATGCATGATATAAAATAGAATACTAGCATGGCAAGATGAACAAGTACAAGTGGCATGCATCAAGTGTAAAGTGAACAAGTATCATATGAACAGATAACAAGTATCAAGAATCAAGTGTCACGAAGTCAAGTACAAGTAGCAAGTAGCAAGTATCATGTGAACAAGTATCAGGTATCATGTATTATGTACAAGTAATCAAGTAGCAAGTGTCAAGTTGTCATGTTCAAGTCTTGTATTTATTACTATCTACGTAGCACTTCATGCATCCATACTTTTACTACATAGTTGCAAGATAACACACAAAAGAATAGAATAACAAAATTTCATAATTTTCATAATTTTCTAAAAAAAAGTAGTCAAGAAAAATCAGAAAACAATAAGACACGACAGTTTTATAAATCTGAAATCACAAACACTGCAGTACGAAAATAGCAATATCTCACAAACCATAAATGTCACGCCCCGCTTTCCAAAAATACGGAATACGAGTACATGACATTGGCCCAACGAATGACTAACGTCACTCATAAGCTTTTTATTCGATTAACTCAACAATATAAAAAATATAGAACAATTGCGCAAGCAATAATAACAATCTCATGAACAATAATACTTGAAATTGAAGCAAATATTCAGGTACAATAATAATCCAACGTCAGAAAATAAATAACAATATTCGGAACATAAGTCCAATACAATAATAAATCCAATCCAAATAATAATAAGTCTCAATACACTAAGTTAATTAAAGTAATAAGCAATTAAAAATAGTAGTCTTCAGACTGTTTGTTCTCCAACTCTAGTAGGCAACTGTTCTCCAAAATCTGCAATTTAATAAATTGCAAGAAGAGGAAAAAAAAACAAAACGCCCGTTAATGCAAGTTATGGGCCGCTTGTAGTGCAGGATACAAGTACATGGGAAGGATAAACAAATAGCATAGAATAGGCATGATAACAAAATATAATAACTAGCATGGCAAGATAAACAAGTGTATGTAGCATGTAATAAGTATCGATTGAACAAGTATCATGTAAACAAGTAACAAGTAACGAGTGTCAAGAATCAAGTAACAAGTATCAAGTAGCTAGTGTCAAGTGATTATGTTCAAGTCTTGCATTATTACTATCTATGTAGCACTTCATGCATCCATCCTTTCACTACATGGTTGCTACATTCAAACAGTTTCGCTTTAGACTTAGTGGTGGGATTTATAGTTCATGTACTCTTCAACGATAAACATTATTCACCTTTCGGTGTACGATACGGTCATCGGCAACGATACAATATACGATAGATTGGGTTACGGCCATAACCATAATCACTGATAAAACAATAGCCGGAACATTATTTAGAGAAACACAAGCCCCTCCTCCGAGTACAGTCCCTATATTGACCACTACTAAAAGTCAACCCTTAAACCCCGGCTTGTTAATTATTTTATTAATGCAACAATACAATATGCAATTTAGAGACATGAGATGAACGATAATAATAATAGAGAAACAATTGGATGATAGCATGGAATATGGTGTACTAAATGTCCAAGCAACATGGTATATGGTATTTTGCAAGTATTCGACAAGAATATCACGCATAACACATCAAGTACAGATATCACAAGAAGCATGATCATATACATCAAAAGTGGTCAACCCTAGGTTAATTCATGTCATATATGTCGTGAGGCAACTACGGTCAATCATCACTATAGAGACAATATCAACAAGGGGATTTACACACAAATTGTCTCTAGAACCCAACTATACTACAGGCGGTATTTAGTACTTGTATTTACAAAAAGATTTTAATACAAGTACTTGCCTTATAACCGGTGAAAATGAATACCAAGAATAATGGGATAAAGATCCCAAACCAACGAACTCACGAACTAATCAATTCACCAATAGCATGTGCAATATACATGCACACAAAGAGACAAAACAGCAACACAGTTAAAAGAGACAACAATGGCAGCAGCAACAACAAAGGGGCAAGGGGGTGGTCAGGATCTGGCCGACGGCAGTGGATGGCATCGCAGAGGGCGTCGCTAGCTGTGGTGGAGAACTGGCGTTCGGGAGGGAGGAGGCCAGAGCGGGGCTGGGTTGTGTAGGTGGGAAATCAGAGAAAGGAGGTCGGAAGTTGGGTTCTGATGTCATCAGCGAGAGCGAAAGGGAAGAGGAGCAGGGGGGTTCTGATCTGGGTGGTGCTCGAAAGGGGCAACGGGAGGCATCGACGGGGAGCGTCGAATAGGAGGGCGGCGACCAGGGACGCCGAAAAAGGCCGGAGAAGAGAATAGGGAGATGAGTTACTGTTTAGGGCGGGAAAACTCAGTCGGGGAGAGAGATAGTTGGAGGAGATAGAAGAAGGAGAGAGAGTATACGACTAGGGTTCAGAATTGTGTAATTTCTAGGGTTTGCAGTACAGTTGTATTTATAGGGTACAATTAGGGTACTGGGTGGGTGAATTAGGGTTCAATAATAGATGATTTAGGTCAAGAACAAATCAAATTGGGTTTTAGGATTCAATAAGAGATATATCAAAATCAATGGGGTTTAAATAAAAACACCAACAATAAATAAGAGGACAATAGGATCGACAATAAAAGCTCAATCAAAAGAACAAAGAACTTCATGAACAAAAATTGAAATCCAAATAAATAGATAAATAATACAAATGAAAACAATATAAGTTGGCTTGAAATTAAATTAGAATTCACCACTGAAATCAGATCAAGTACGAAAATAAAATAATTTGTTAAATGTACTTTAATTAAATAATCAAGGAATAACGATTAATAGTTATAATTATAAAAATAATAAAATCATGCAATAAAATCATTATTCGGGTTTGACAATTTACTAAAATGACCCAATATAAATGTAAATATATATATATATATATATATAATTTGGACTCAAATACAAATAGTTGATCAATAAGATCTAGAAAATAATATCAAAACACATCATTATTTGAAATGAATAAATTTTCGATTAGAAAAATACTTTAATATAAAATCCAAAACAATTTTAACAAATAATGAATTTATAATATCAAAATACATAAAATATTCAAAAAAATACGTATTTGCGGGAATGGGGGTTACAATAAATCGAAATCCAAATCTACCAAAAGTGTAATAAAATAGATAGTGTAGGCTAACTTTCATGTTCACAAATATTTTACAAATAGAAAGTAGAATTAGGTCGAAAATCAGGTTCGTTACTGAACAATATGAAAAATCTGCTAGAATAGTATTTGTTTGGAAACATAGAACGGTTTGTAAAACTCATAAAATAAATCCATAAAAATTCTGGGTTAATCCAAATCAGGTCTAGAAATACTGAGCAAAATTTCAGATCAAAATAATAATTTTAACACCAAAATAAAAATAGATTACTCTTCAGAATTCATCAAAAACAAAATCTGGGAATCTTTCGACACCAATGTAGTAAAATAGACATAACTCACAAACCAAAAATTGAAACTGAGATCCGTCGAAAGGGATTGAAAATAGACAGATTTCTCTACAAATCATGTTCAAAAAATATTTTCAAATACTGATCGACCTTAATAGGGTCTAAAATACTGATCAAAACTGAAAATATCTCATGTACACAAAATCAACTAGTTCATACGAAACTCTTCCAAAATACAACCAAACACGAATATAGTGTACTAAATGTCCAAATAATATGATATAGGGTATTTTACAAGTCCACAATAAGTCTACCACAAATAACACGAACGAGCACAAGATATCATATGAACAACACGCATATATATAACAAGAAGTGGTCAATCGTAGGTTATATCATGTCATGTATGTCGTGAGGCAACTATGGTCAAATCATCACTATAGAGACAATATCAACAAGAGGATTTTACACACGAATTGACTCTAGAACCCAACTACACTACAGGCGGTATTTATTACTTGTATTACACAAAGAAAAGAATACAAGTTACTTGCCTTAACCGACGACGTAAACGACTCCAAGCAAGAATAACGGGAACGGATTCCCGGCAATGAACACAACCACAACGACTACGAGACACCATGAACACAAACGAGAACCAACAAATCCAAGAACGAACAAACGAACTCTCCAAAATGCATGCACACCACAACAACATGAACAAAACCGACTAACGGCAACGGGGATCAGCGCTAGGGCTTGCTGCGGTGGAGATTTACGGTGGAGACGAGAGGGGGTCCTGGCGCTCCGCAGTCGGTGTACAACCCAGCAAGGTGCTGTGCGGCTGTCGGGGTATTCTGAGCGGGTTCAGGTAGTCGGAAGAGAACGGTGGAGGACGGGGACAGGGTGAGATAGGGGGAGACGAACACAGGGCGAGGGATAGAGAGGACAGAAAGCTAGGGTTCGGGATGGAGGTGGTGGCTAGAGGATGGGGAAGCGGCTGCATGGGTGCACAGTATATATATCAGTTCAAGGGTTTTAGGGTTTAGGGATGAAGCAGAGGGTAGAGGCGGCACAGGCTAACAGGTTGGGTCTACATGGGTTTCGGGTGGGTAGCAGTGCACATGGGTATTTAATTGAATAAGATTTTTTGTAATTGGGTATTGGTTAGTTAATTGAATAGGTTTGTGGGTTTCACAAAAATGGGTCTAGATGTATATGGTGGAAAACAGAGTAAATAATTGTGGATATGGGTTTAGGTAAAAAAAAATTAGGATAATGGAGTTAAGTGGGTTAATAACGACCCAAGAAAAGTTAGATAGAGCAAAAGAATGAATTAAAAATAACAAGATGGAATAAAAAATCAATTTAACAATGGGGATCAAAAATACTGGCATGATCAAGCAGAGACGAAACAAAAAGAGGCAACTGAATCAAGAATTCAAATAAAAAGATGGCAAGAATAATAAAATGAATATATATTGAAAATAGAATCCAATATACGGTCCAAGAGAGAATACAAAAGATAATACACCAAAAAGAAGAAAAAATACACTCAAAAATACACAAAATAGAAAACAGGGGTTACAAATCTTACCCACATAACAAGAAGAATTTTGTCCTTAAAATTTAAACAAGAAGATACATAGGGTAACCCCAAAACAACCCAAAAAAAAAAACTAAACAAAAACTATACAAATATATGAGGAAACTTCTGCTGAATCTCCTCCTCCAGCTCCCAAGTCGACTCATCGGGCGAGTGAGGATTCCAAGAAAAACGAACCAGCTTGATGACCTTGTTCTTAAGCACTTTCTCTCACCGATCCACAATAGCAACTAGCGGAATCTCACAAGTCAAATCCGACCGAACGGTAAACTCAAAATAGTCGATCATGTGGCTCTCATCTCAAATATATCTCCTGAGTTGTGAGGTATGAAAAACATCGTGCACTCCTGATAAAACTGGCGGCAATGCAAGATGATAGGCCATCTTGCTTACTCGCTCTACAATATCAAACGGTCCAATAAACCTAGGGCTAAGCTTGCCCCCACCACCAAACCGAATGACACCCTGCCAAGGCGGTACCTTTAGGAAAACATGGTCACCAACCTCAAACTCCAAAGCTCTCCAATGGACATCGGCCTATCGCCTCTGCCTATCCTGAGCTGCCTGCAAATGCTTCCTGATCTGAACCCCCGCATCAACTGTCCTGGTGATCAACTCCGGACCCAACAACTTCCTCTCACCAATGTCATTCTAGCATACTGGTGATCTGCACTTCTGTCCATAGAGTGCCTCGAACGGTGCAGCTTTAAGACTGGCCTGAAAGCTGTTATTGTACGAGAACTCTACGAGATGCAAATGGTCCTCCCATGATCCATCGAACTGAAACAAACAGGACCTCAACATGTCTTCAGGAATATGGATGGTCCTCTCTGACTTTCCATCAGTCTGGGGATGAAAAGTTGTACTGTACTTTAATTTACTCCACAAACTGCTATGAAGACTCTCCCAATACTGAGATCTAAATCGCGTATCCCTATCGGATACAATACTAACTGGAACCCCATGAAGTCTAACAATCTCTTACATGTACCTCTCAGCCATGCTCTCAGTAGACTGTCCGACACGAAAAGGAATAAAGTGAGCACTCTTCGTCAAATGGTCGACAATCACCCAAATGGCATTATGACCCTTAGGACTCCTCGGCAAAGAGGTCACAAAATCCATAGTGATATGTTTCCACTTCCATTCTGGAATAGGAAGCGGTTGAAGAAGTCCAGCGGTCCTCTGATGCTCTGTCTTAACCTGCTGGCAGATCAAGCACTGAGAAACAAACCGAGCCACAACCATCTTCATACCATGCCAGCAGAAATGAAGCTTCAAATCCCGATACATCTTAGTACCACCAGGATGGATAGAATAAAACGACTGGTGGGCTTCCTCAAGCAACCTCTGACGAACTTCACCCTTCGGGACACATAACCTGGATCCAAAACGAAGTGATCCATCAGCATGAATAACCATGTCCGTTCTGGACCCAGACTCAACCTCCTCTCAAAAACCCTGCAACTGTCATAACCAGCCTGCGCCTCTTTAATCAGATCAACAAGAGACAACTGAAGCTGGAGCGCCAAACAACTCTAACCAGAACTCGGCAACAAAACATCCAACTCCAACCTCCGCATCTGCTCAATCAAATCCCTCTGCCGAGTCAAGAACATAACTGCTGGTCTCCTGCTCAAAGCATCTGGCACCAAGTTTACTTTACCAGGATGGTATTGCAAACTGATGTCATAATCAGCCATAAGTTCCAACAAACGCCTTTGCCTCATGTTTAACTCTTTCTGGGTGAAGACGTTCTTGAGACTTTTGTGGACTGTAAAGATCTCCATTCGGTCCCAAGTAAATAATGTCTCCACAGCTTCAAAGCATAAATCACTGCCGCTAACTCCAAATCATGAGTCGGATAGTTCTTCTCATACATCCTCAACTTCCTCGATGCATACGCAACGACTCAGCCCTTCTATATCAAAATTGCTCCAAGATCCTTACCGGAAGCATCACGGTGAATTACAAATCCGCCTGAACCATCTTGAATAGTTAACACAGGCATTGACGTCAATCTGTTCTTAAACTCAACAAAAGCCACACGACACTCATCAGACCAACAGAACTTCTGATCCTTCCCAATCAACTTAGTCAATGGTCCTGCTATCTTCGAAAAATCTTAGACGAATTTCCTATAATAGCCAGCTAAACCGAGAAAACTTCTGACTTCAGAAACTGACTTGGGAACAGGCCAATCCTTCACAACCTCAACCTTAGCCGGATCCACAGAAATACCATTGCCTGAGATAATGTGCCCCAAGAATGAAACCATATCGAGTCAAAACTTGCACTTGCTGAGTTTCCCATAGAGCTGATTCTCTCTCAAAGTCTGCAGAACCACTCTAAGATGCTCAACATGATCTTCCTGATTTCCGAGAATACACCAAAATATCATCAATGAAGACCACCACAAATCTATCCAAGAACTGAGAAATGACCTGGTTCATAAGACTCATGAATACAGCAGGCGCGTTCGTGGCCCTGAACGGCATCACAAGATACTCATAGTGGCCATATTTGGCCCTGAATGCAGTCTTCTGTACATAAGTCACCTTCACTTTGACTTGATGATAACCAGAACGAAGATCCAACTTTGAGAAAACAGCAGCCCCACTCAACTGATCAAACAAATCATCGATCCTGGAAAACGGATACCAGTTCTTCACTGTAACACTGTTTAGTTCCCGATAATCCACACACAGTCGACGACTACCATCCTTCTTGTTGAAAAAAAGGACTGGAGCACTCCAAGGTGAAACACTGGGTCTGATGAAACCCAAATCAAGCAACTCCTGAATCTGCACCTTAAGCTCTGCTAACTCAACCGGTGCTATCCTGTAGGGACTCTTCTATATAGGTGTTGTACCCGGATGAACTTCAATACCAAACTCTACATCCCTATCACAGGGTAAACCAGGCAACTCCTCTGGAAAAACATCCAGAAAATCCTGAACTACTAGAGGCGCAGCCTCACAGCCTGAATGCAATTCCATCGCACAAACCTCCTGATCAACTGTAGCTCGGCCAAGGGAAGACTCTCTGGCATGGAACTCAAACTCTGCGCGATCTGGAATCTGGAAGACAACTTTCTTGACACGGCAATCAATAATGGCATGGGTTTCACCCAACCAATCTATACCCAGAATGACGTCGAATCCTGAATTCCCAATTATAATCAGATTGGCTTTGAAATCTGCACTACCAATAATTATGGGACACTACCTGCACTCCCTGGAACAAATAACAACTCCACCACTTGTCACAATGTTCCAAGCCTCTGACATGTTGCTGCACTCCAATTGATGGTGAGCCACAAATCGAGAAGAGACAAAAAAATGGGTTGCCCCGGAATAAAAAAGAACATGAACAGGAAAAGAGCAAACAAGGACAACACCTAAGACAGAATCAAAAGAGACAAGGAAAAGAATGGTTGAACGGGGGTGAGGAAAAAAACAATATGCAGAAGGATAAAAATAAGGAAATAAATGCAAGAGAGAAGAAAAGAAACAAAAGAGAAACAATAAAACAACAAAACAATAAAAGCAAAATATACATGCAACAACACCCTCTGCTGACTCAGCATCAGCAGCAGTCAGGTTGAAAGCCTGACCTCTCTTGGGGGCAGTGGTCCTCTGATCGACAATCTGGCACTGCGGAGGAAGGGGTGGTCTAACTGGACTACGAGCTGGGGCAATTTGCTGAATGGGGCCCCTGACTGGAAGAGTCATCTGCTGCTGTGGCAAGCAATCCTGTGCCATATGATCAGAAGCACCACAACCCAAACAGCGGTGATTGGCAAGCCTGCAGTCCTTGCGCTCATGCCCAGCAAGTTGGCAAAAGTCGCAAAAACTAGCCCTCTGAGGAACCCAGCAGAGTAAGGAGCTGCCTTGACCGGATGAGCTGGGACAAGCCTCCGAACAGTCCCACCAGAAGGCCTAGCAACCGAGTGCGGAATAGTTCGTTGAGAAGGAGCCAATCCACCACGAGCCTGCTCCTGAGCTCGAGCTGCCTCAAGAGCTTCTGCATAAGTGCACAAGCGAAGGGAGGCAAGTTGCACCCTAATCTCTCGCTCAAACCCCAAAGTAAATCTATGAGTCCTATCCTCTTCGTTTGCCACAAGAACGGCTGCGAAGCGGCTAAGTCTAGTAAATTCAGCTGCGTACTCATCCACAGACCTGGAGCCCTGTTTCAAAAAAGTTTTATGTTACAATATTGCATAGACAATATGTAACAAAATTCCATTACTAGAAATAATGATCAACCTGTTTCAGGACTAGGAATTGTTGCTCCATCTTCACTCAAGTGCTGTTAGGAAAGAACTTCTCCTAGAAGATCCTAGTGAAAGTAGCCCAAGTGATCGGTCTTTCGAGCCTTTCAGACTCGGACCTCCACCAAATATGAGCCAAGTCCACCAGCTAGATGGCTATCACAACCACACGATCTGCATCTGCAACTCTAGCTGCCAAAAGCAGTTGCGCAGTCCAAATCAACCACTGTTCTGCCTCCAAAGGCATCTTAGTGCCTGAAAACCTGTCGGGATGCAGCCTCATGAAGTCCGTGACTGTACCTGAACGGGGAGGAGGAGATGCCTGCATAGGCACAGCGGGTGGCAGAACCTGAGCAGCTTCCAAAGCAGCCATCACCAAGTCACTGTGGTTCTACTGCATATTAATTAGCCATCCCAACACAGTGGTGACAACCTCAAACCCTGGATGCTCATCCTGAAGACGAGAAGTAGAGCCTCTACGAGCCATAGTCTGCACTAAACTAAAAACAATTAGCATCCAGATCAAGGTTGATTTATAATTCATTTATGTATGCATGGTTGGTAAAACATTGAGCCGATCCCAGTTCGAGCCAAGCTTGCCTAATATATCAGTCAAACTAATACATTAGCCAAACCTGGTGCTCTAATACCACTAAAAACCTTGTCACGCCCCGCTTCCCAAAAGAAAATACAAAATATGAATACGTGACTAAGCCTAGCGAATGATTTTCATTATCCATAAGTTGTTCGGAATATTTACAACATTTCACAAGAATAATTAGAGTCAGAAGCAAAAAAAGTCAACCAAGCATGCATATATGAATCAAAATACCAACAAGAATACTTGAAACCAAAATATATTAATCTCAAATAAATCCGATCTGAATAAGTCAATATCCTGTGTCACATTGCCCAAATACAAAATAATCCAAGTATTAAATACAATTGTCCAAAATAAGCCACAAGAATAATAATAGCAAATTTTCAGCACTAATATCTCATATCACTAACACCATCTGGCACTTGTTCTCCAAAATCTGCAATTTAACAATTGCAGGGATAGGAAAAAGAAAACAAACTTCCGTCAATGCAAGTTACGGACCGCTTATAGTGCATGATACAAGTACATGGGAAAAACTAAATAATAACATGGAATATGCATGATACAAATAGAATACTAGCATGGCAAGATGAACAAGTACAAGTGGCATGCATCAAGTGTCAAGTGAACAAGTATCATATGAACAGGTAACAAGTATCAAGAATCAAGTTATCACGAAGTCAAGTACAAGTAGCAAGTATCGAGTATCAAGTGAACAATTATCAAGTGTCATGTATTATGTACAAGTTATCAAGTAGCAAGTGTCAAGTGGTCATGTTCAAATCTTGTGTTTATTACTATCTAGGTAGCATTTCATGCATCCATACTTTTACTACATGGTTGCTACAGTCAACACAGTTTCATTTTAGATTTCATAGTGGATCATATAGGGCAGTGTACTCAGGGACAAGCCTCAAGAAATCAAGTATCAAGTATCAGGCCTCAAGTATCAAGTAACAAGCCTTAAGAGTGAAGTATCAAGCCTCAAGTAAAATATCAAGCCACGAGTGAAATATCGAGCCAAGTGAAATATCAAGCCTCAAGTATGAAATATCAAACCTCAAGTAGTGAAATATCAAGCCAAGTATCAAGTATCAAGTATCAAGTCAAGTATCACATAGGATCAATAAATCCTCTTCCGAGTACACGTTTCTGTATTTTCCACTATTAGATCTTTCCCTTTAAACCCCGGCTTGGTTAACTATTATTAGTGTCAAACAAGTATGTATGTGTCACAAAAAAGGCAAATATATCATATTATGATCAAGTAAAAATTTCAAGTTGCAAGATAAACACGTACGGGGTGAAAGATAACACACAAAAGAATAGAACAACGAAATTTCTAGTTCAGGACAGCAAGACAGTGTTGCACTAAAACTGAGATTACCGTTGCTAGAAATATGCAAACCTGAATCCATCGAGAGGTATAGAAAATAGACTCCCGTCCGAATCCAGCGAACATATATAAGTCATATAGTATTTCACAAAACCATACTCAAAACTAATTTGAATCCAGAAAATACGTTCAGCCAGAAATCAAAAGATTGTATTCAAGAACAGGAAAACAGCATGAGAACTCATTAATTAAATCTACGAAAAATCTGGGGTATTCCCCTATATGTTTAGTAACATAAAATTATGTTTCATAATTTTCCAACAAAAATAGAGTAGTCAAGAAAAATCAGAAAAAAACAAGACACGACGATTTTATAAATCTGAAATCACAAACACTGCAGTACGAAAATAGCAATATCTCACAAACCATAAATCGAAATCCAAATCCACCAAAAGGATAATAAAATAGATACAGTAGGATAACTTTCATGTTCACAAATATTTTACAAACAGCAAGTAGAATTAGGTTGAAAATCAGGTTCTTTACTGAACAGTATGAAAAATCTGCTAGAATAGTAGTTGTTTGGAAATATAGAATGGTTTGTAAAACTCATCAAATAAATTGATAAAAATTCTGGGTTAATCCCAACATGTCTAGAAGTACTGAGAAAAATTTCAGATCAAAATAATAATTTTAACACCAAAATAAAAATAGATTACTCTTCAGAATTCATCAAAAACAAAATCTGGGAATCTTTCGACACCACTGTAGTAAAATAGACATAACTCACAAACCAAAAATTGAAAGTGAGATCCGTTGAAAGGGTTTGCAAATAGACATATTTCTCTACAAATCATGTTCAAAAAATATTTTTAAATACTGGCCTTAATAGGGTCTAAAATACTGATCAAAACAGAAAACCGGCAAAACTGAAAATATCTTATGTGCAAAAAATCAACTAGTTCATACAAAACTCTTCCAAAACACAACCAAAACGAATATAGAGTACTAGATGTCCAAACAAAATGATATAGAATATTTCACAAGTCCACAACAAGTCTACCACGAATAATACGAACGAGCACATGATATCATATGAACAACACGCATATATATAACAAGTGATCAATCCTAGGTTATATCATGTCATGTATGTCGTGAGGCAACTATGGTCAAATCATCACTATAGAGACAATATCAACAAGAGAATTTCACACACAAATTGTCTCTAGAACCCAACTACACTACAGGCGGTATTTAGTACTTGTATTACACAAAGAAAAGAATACAAGTTACTTGCCTTAACCGACGACGAAAACCACTCCAAGCAAAAATAACGGGAATGAATTCTCGGCAATGAACACAACCACAACAAACACGAGACACCATGAACACAAATGAGAACCAACCAATCCAAGAACGAACAAACAAACTCTCCAAAATGTGTGCACACCACGATGGCAAAAACAAGACCGACTAACGGTGATGGGGATCGGTGCTAGGGCTTGCTGCGGTTGTCGGAGAAGTGCGGTGGAGACAAGAGGGGGGGTCTGGCGCTTCACAGTCGGTGTACAGCCCAGCAAGGTGTTGTGCGGCTGTCGGGGTCTTCTGAGCGGGTTCAAGTTGTCGGAAGAGCACGGTGGAGGACAAGGACAGGGTGAGATAGGGGAGACGAACACAGGGCGAGGGAGAGAGAAGACGAAAAGATAGTGTTCGGGATGGAGGTGGCGGCTAGAGGATGAGGAAGCGGTTGCATGGGTGCACAGTATATATATGGGTTCAAGGGTTTTAGGGTTTAGGGATGGAGCAGAGGGTAGAGGCAGCACAGGCTAACGGGTTGGGTCTGCATGGGTTTCGGGTGGGTAGCAGTGCACATGGGTATTTAATTGAATAGGATTTTGTGTAATTGGGTATTGGTTAGTTAATTGAATAGGTTTGTGGGTTTCACAAAAACGAGTCTGGATGTATATGGTGGAAGTGGGTTTATAAAAAGAGTACATAATTGTGGATATGGGTTTGGGTTAAAAAAAAGTAATTTGGATAATGGAGTTAAGTGGGTTAATAACGACCCAAAAAAAATTAGATAGAGCAAAAGAATGAATTAAAAATAACAAGATGGAATAAAAAATCAATTTAACAATGGGGATCAAAAATACTAGCACGATCAGGCAGAGATGAAACAAAAAGAGACAACCGAATCAAGAATTCAAATAAAAAGATATCAAGAATAATAAAATGAATTTATATTGAAAATAAAATCCAATATATGGTCCAAGAGAGAATAGAAAAGGAAATACACCAAAAAGAAAAAAAATACACTCAAAAATAAACAAAATGGAAAACAGGGGTTACAGTTCAACAAACCCAACATTCAAATCATCAGAGATATATTCGAAGTGAAAGAGAAGATGGTGATAGACGTCTTCAAAGGTATTATTTTGCCGATAACCCCATTTATGGTGACAATCTATTCCACCGCTGATTTCGTATGCGTCGTGGTCTATTCAATCGGATACTAGACGCTACTATGAGTTTTGATCAATATTTTCTTCAACGACAAGATGCAACAATTGCTTTTGATTTATCTTCTCATCAAAAAATTATAGCCGCATTACGTTGTTTGGCGTATGGATCTTCTGCAGATGCAATTGATGAGTACATACGTATCGGAGAGTGCACTGTTCTTAAAACACTTCATCGGTTTTGTTGGCAATTGTCAACATATTTGAGCCACAATATATGAGACATCCTATTGTTGATGATGTCCAAAGATTACTAGAGGAAAACAAATCTCGGGGTTTTCCAGGAATGTTAGGTGGTGTGGATTGCATGCATTGGGCATGAAAAAATTGTTCCGCAGCTTGGCGTGGTTAGTATACAGGACACGTTCGTGAACCTACAATCATTCTTGAAGCAGTGGAATCTTATGATCTTTAGTTCTGGCGTTTATTCTGCCAAGGTGCAATAATGATTTAAATGTACTTAACCATTCTCCGTTATTCAATAACATTCTTGATGGGTGTGCACCACCAGCAGATTTTGTGATTAATAATCACAATTATAACATGGGGTACTATTTAGTGGACAGTATATATGTAACACCCCGCAAAATAGAATAATTTATTTTGCATTGTTAAATAATATTAAATCAGTAAAGTTGACTATTTTGACTATTTTCTTGAAATCACAAATTTCACGTGCAACACACGTGTAAAGTTAGAAAATTTTGAATTCTTAAATTTTTTTTGGTTAATGATTGTTTTTCCTCATTTATATATGATATTTTAATTTTCAGATTTATTTGAATTAATTGGGCTATTTTATGAATTTGTCGATTTTACACGTGCAAAACATGTGCAAATATTTTTTTGTGTGCAAATCTCAAATTTTAAAATTCTGAATAAATTCTCCTATTTATAATGAATTATATCCTAAATTTTTGGATTTTTCTGAATGAAAAAACTATTTTTATAAATACTTCGAAAGAGATGGGCTTTTATGTAAAAAACCAATTGCATCTCAAACAAATAATGGAAATTCGTTTTTGCTGCTTTTTGGGCTGGCCAAGATCAGTATTACAGATTATATTTATTTTAAAAAAATTTAGAGTTGATTTGGTAAAGATTTAAACAAATATGGTATTTTTGCAAATATGGAATTTAAGTTGAACCTTGTGCAGATATTTTTCTTGGAAACTCAAATTCAGAAATTTTGTTTGGAAAATCTAATATTTATTGGTAGGTATTATTTATGATTTTTTTGAATTTTTCTTATATTTATTTGAGATATTTGCAAATATTACAAGACATGAACTTTTGTGCAAAATTGCCACTTGGAGTAGAAATCCGAAAAAAATTTAATTTCTGGGCTATACTTGATGTCTAGATAACTAAGTAGTAAAGGGATTTTGTTTTATTTTAATTTATTTAACTTATTTAAATACTTTATTAAAGAAAGGTCTATATATGTAAAGGAATAATTTGTTGAGGGATGTTTCCATATAACTTGTAAAACCCTAAAACCCCAGATTTCGGCCTATTAAAGAGCCACCATAGCCGTCCCCCTCCTCTGCAAAAACAAAATATTATTTTACTATTAATTTCTTGGAGTTTCGAAGTGATGATCTTGGATTTTTGCAAAAGGAATGACTTTTCTTATTCTCTTTATTATTTCGATTGATTCTTCAATAAGGTGAGTGACATATGTTTGAGTTCTTATTGTTCTATGCATGTTGTATGTGATGATTTTCTATTAGAAAGCATGTTAGGGGATTATATGATGATGAGTTGAATTATTGAAAGATGAATGAATAAAAATTGAATCTTTTTCATGTAAACTATGCTATTGATGATTAAAATTACTTGTAGATGGTTTGAGAATGTTAAAGAACCTAATAGAAATCATGGGTATGTTGCTTGCTTACTGATTTGATGAGTTATAATGAGTATGTATGTTGTGTAATGCTCAAAATTGATTAAAGAAGAATTTTCACTGTGTGTATATCATATATGCTCTGTTTTGGGTTTTTGATGCGGTTAAACTTGATTAATGCATGTTGTAACTGCACATATTCATGGGAAACTAATGTGAGGGGTTTAATGAGTTATAAGAATGGTTTTTGGATCAACAGAGATCAAGTTTTGAATATGGCGAAGAAGGGAAATCTCGAGTCTGTTGTGTGTTTCCCCAAAAATTGAGTTTTTTTGATTTTGTGAAGTTTTTGATTGGATTTGAGTTGATTTAATACTGAGATGGATTTGAACATTAAACTACTCCTAGTTGATGAAATCTTGATGTTTTACTGATGCATACACTATATATGATGTTTTACTCATATATATATATTGTGTGTGTGTGTGTGTGTTTTTTACTGTTTTGAAGATTTTATGAAAAAATTGCTCTTTTATGATCTTGATGAGATTTTGAATAGTTTTATTAACTCCTATATGTTATACAAGTTGTATTTGATCATCTCAGGGTTTAATCTTTTAAATTTATGCTTTTAAAGAGTTTAAATTAAGTATCAGTTGAGAAATGCACGAAATTTAAAGCTACTGTATGGGCCATTTTTGACATGAAGGTCGACTGTCCATTTTTTGAACTAAAATGAAGGTCAACTGTCATGTCGGTCGACTGTAAGGTCGACCGACATCATTGTTTTTGGTTGTTTTGTTGAGTTTTCTTCATTTTTCTTGAACGATTATTGCTTCGAACTTATGGATTATTGATCTACTGTTTCAGATGATGTTTTTACTACAGATTACAGTATTTTACAGAAAGTTATATTTTGATTATAATAGAATTTTAATCTTTATTCTTATGACCTTATAAAGTGACATACATATGGTTTTTTTTGAAGAAATTGATATTTTGTGATATTCTACGGCTTCAAAATATGATTTTCAGTTATTTAATAGATTTAATATTTTATTTCAGTTCTGGAATTTATGAGTACATTAAATAGATTTGGATTTTGTTGACTTGAGAAGTTTTTATTGATATAAACGTTTTAATAATGGAATTAAGAGTTTTATTGAAAGTTTTGGTGTTGATATTCATTTTGTGAGTTTCTAGGAGTTAAGTGGGATTCTTGTGAACCGGCAGATGAGATTTTGGGATTTATGACCAGTTGGGTCTTTGGGTTGTTGTTGTGGAAGTAAGTCCGGTAGGATACACTAACTCTAAAGATGGGGATTTGTGTTTTAACAATAATCAACCTAAGGACAGGCACTGGTAGAGATGTGATTGAACTTGGGAAACATAAGTGTTGCCGCTAAATTTGGTGTGGGGGCAAACAGATAGTATTTGTGGATTCTTAGGGAAACTGAATAGTAAATCTGTGTACCTGTTCCGTCGGAGTATGATCGTCCCTCCCGCCGTACACCTGCAAAAAGTGCGAGACACCGGGGTTGATACCGGCGACGTACCCTCCGACGCTCAAGTCAGTAATCTAGGAAGACTATGAAAGAGCGCAAAAACTGGAGAAAGATTGATTACCTCTTAATGGAGATGGATGGGGGGTATTTATAGGCACCGCTGGGATCAGATTAGGAATGCAATCCCTGTGGTTAGATAAGGAATGTAATCCCTAATCCCCAGTGAAGAGATAGATATGAATCAGGGCCGTTGATTATGATTTAATCAGGAACCCTAATTCTATCCCTTCTGGACTGGGTTCGTTGCGGGTTGAAACCCGTACCCAGTTGATGTGGATCCGTTTGCGGGTTAGTGGGTTCCCAAGAAGGAGAACCAGTACCCGCTTCAGACCCATTGGTAGGTGAAATTACCATTTTACCCCTGGGCTTCAAGATTCGCGCCCGATTTGGACGGTTCCGATTAAACCCCATTTTTAGCCATATCACGAGCCCCCCACTCCCGAAGACTGAGCTTGGTCAGCCTTTGAGGAGTAGTTTTACTGTTTTAGTGGCTAGTGGAGTTGTATCGGAGTCCGAATGGAGGGTTTTGAATCTCGAAGGGGGTAGTGAGGTGATTTTTGAAGCCATGAGCTGTTCTGAAGCCTTGTTGAGTATTTGACGGTTTTTATCTATTTTTTTCGGGTTATTTATTTAATTTTGCGATATGTTAACTAATCGTTCGGGGTCCTTAACAGTACACTCTAGGCAATAATTGTTCGTTCAGGGGCTCAATAATGTCCCCCCGAACTTTTAATTATTTTCTAGGATTTTTAGTTAATTTTTCCCAAATTTTTAGCAATTTTTCGCAATTTTTAAATAAATAAAACGTTTTAAATAAATAAAAATTGATTTTTAAATACCAATTTATGGCGTGGCGCAATCTGGACCCTTGATCAGCGTCGAGCGCTACTTTCTGGGCGATCAGACGATTCTCGTTCCTCGGCAGGCAATTTCTTCATTAACGAGGGTCGGCTCCTCGGTACCTCGGCTCGGCAGGTCGGCTCCTCGGCTCGGAGTCAGCCGAGGTACGTGGCGTTATCTGGGCCATCCATCTCAGTGCGGATCTCCAAAAAATGCTATCTTGTCGTTTAGTGATCGTGGCAAGATCTGAACCGTTCATCATGACGAGCGCTCTTTTTGACAAGATCCAACGGCTGACATGGGTCGGCGGGTTTTTTTGCCATATACGAGGGTCGGTTCCACGTCCCCTCGGCTCGGCGGGCTGTTTTGCCATATTCGAGGATCGGTTCCTCGTCCCTTCGGCTCGGAAGGTTTTTTCGCCATATACGAGGGTCGGTTCCTCGTCCCTTCGGCTCGGCCGGTCGGCACACGGTTCGGAATCTGCCGAAGTATGTGGCGAGATCTGAGCCGTCCATCATGACGAGCGCGCTTTTTGACAAGATCTGACGGCCGAGATGGGTCGGCGGATTTTTTCGCCATATACGAGGGTCGGTTCCTCGTCTCCTCGGCTCGGAAGGTTTTTTCGCCATATACGAGGGTCGGTTCCTCGTCCCCTCGGCTCGGCAGGTCGGCACACGGTTCGGAATCTGCCGAAGTATGTGGCGAGATCTGAGCCGTCCATCATGACGAGCACGCTTTTTGACAAGATCTGACGGCCGAGATGGGTCGGCGGATTTTTTCGCCATATACGAGGGTCGGTTCCTCGTCTCCTCGGCACGGAAGGTTTTTCGCCATATACGAGGGTCGGTTCCTCGTCCCCTCGGCTCGGCAGGTCGGCACACGGTTCGGAATCTGCCGAAGTATGTGGCGAGATCTGAGCCGTTCATCATGACGAGCGCGCTTTTTGACAAGATCTGACGGCCGAGATGGGTCGGCGGATTTTTTCGCCATATACGAGGGTCGGTTCCTCGTCTCCTCGGCTCGTCCCCTCGGCTCGGAAGGTCGAGGCACCAATGGTTCGGGATCAGCCGAGGTACGTGGCGCGATCCTGGGCGTTCATCTCAGCGTAGATCCCCAAAAAACACTATCTTGTCGTTTAGTGGACGTGGCAAAATCTGAGCCGTCCATCATGCCGAGCGCGCTTTTTGACAAGATCTGACGGCTGAGGATGGTCGGTGGGTTTTTTCGCCATATACGAGGGTCGGTTCCTCGTCCCCTCGACTCAGAAGCTCGGTGCCGTTAGTCGAGGTACTGAGTTGGACATTTTGAAGGATGTGGCTTTGATGGGTCGCTACCTTCCGAGCCCAGTAGCTCGGCTCCTTGGCCAAGTTGTTCGATAGCTCAGTTAAGCAGGCCGGTGGCAGTCAATTCGGAAGGTGCGCGTGGTCGGATCTGGTGCGTCCATCATGGTGGGAATCTCGAGGACAGGGTTCAGATCACGAGAAAACATTATCTTGTCGTTTTGTGGGCGTGGCGCAATCTGAACCGTCCGTCGAATTCTGACACGAATTTTGGAGAGATCCGACGGTAATTTCGCCTCGGAAGGATTTTTCTCCATATACGAGGGTCGGTTCCTCGTCCTCTCGGCTCGGAAGATCGGTGCCGTTAGTCGAGGTATGGAGACTCAGTAGCTTGGAGCTGTTTTGAAGAGACTCAGTAGCTCGGTTGCCCAGCCCAGCTGTTCGATAGCTCGGTTAAGCACACCAGTGGCCGTCAATTCGGAGGGTGCACGTGGTCGGATCTGGTGCGTCCATCATGGTGGGAAGCTCGAGGACAGGGTTCAGATCACGAGAAAATATTATCTTGTCGTTTTGTGGGCATGGCGCAATCTGAACCGTCCATCGAGTTTTGACGCGAATTTTGGGGAGATCCGACGATGATTTCGCCTCGAAAGGATTTTTCTCCATATACGAAGGTCGGTTCCTCGTCCTTTCGACTCGGAGGTTCGGTGCTTTTGGTCGATGTATGAAGACTCAGTAGCTCGGTGGCCCAGCCAAGCTGTTCGGTAGCTCGGTTAAGCACACCGGTGGCCGAGTTACGGACTTGGTTGTTTCAAGATCCTCTGTCGTTGAAACTGAAACGTCGCAACTCTCCGCTTTGGCGCTTTGGCTTTTTAATGGGCTTTTTAGATTCCCAAGGCGGCCCAAACTTGCTTTTGGGGTTATAAAAGAACATTCCCCCACCCCCAAGCTCATTTCTCACTTTTCACTCTTAAGATTTTACTTTTACTCTGTGCTCTCTGCTAGCGGCGATCTTTTGCTCCAAGGCGGTTGTGCTAGCTGTCGCGTGGGCCAGGCAATTTCCGGTGATCTCATTCCTACCATGAACGTCACTTCAAGGTCAGTCTATTAGCCTTAGCTTTTTTATAAAGATGTCAAGAGTGAACTCGGGGAGTGAGGCCTCGTCCTCGGGCAATGATGGCGCCGAGGAGAGGAGGAAGGCAGAAATCCGAAGGAAGGGGAAACAGGTCGCCGAGCCGGCTGCGGCCGAGGCGAGGAAGGAGAAGAAGACGAGGAGGGTGGTCACCCAATCCCCCGTGGTCGAGGTGATCGTGGAGAACCCGAAGCAGGCCCCCGAGATGGGTCGATACCCTTCTGTACTGTCCGGGCATTCGGGGGTTAGGCAGTACGAAGGCGATCTTTTGAAGAAGGCGGTCTTCGGACAGTCGGAAGTTTACAAGGAACCCAATCCGGCACTTCCTACCGAGGCGGATGAGATTGGGTCGGTGCTATCCGAGAGGGATCTCCTTCGGATCAGAAAGGGGTTTGCCATCCCTCCGGAGTACAAGTTAATTGTCCCCGGCGCTGGGATGCGGGCGAATTCCAAACTATCGTCGTCGGATATGTGCATGTTCGACTTCGACTCCCTGAACGCCAGACTGCGTTTCCCGCTGCATCCCTTCATTCTCCAGGTCCTCGGATGGTTCTGCCTCGTGCCGACCCAATTTATGCCGAACACATGGTGTCATGTGAACGCCTTCCTGCTTCAGTGCCGCAATGCTTAAGTCGAGCCGGTCCTAATGGTCTTCCGAGGCCTGTATCGAATAAACCGGATGCACAAGACCGAGCATCGGTACTACTTGGGGCCGAGGAAGGGGGTTAGGATCATAGAAAACCCGGACTCAATTAAAGGCTGGAAAGAAAAGTTCTTTATATTAAGGGGGGAACCAATATTGCAAATTCTGAGCCGGTGGAAACCAGAGGTGCCCAAGTTTGCGAGAGCCGACCTCGTACTGTCAGCGGCCGAGGAGGAGATGGCGAGGAAGATCATGGCCCTCCCTTTGTTGAGTTGGAGGGAGTTGACGGAGGAGGTGCTGTTCGGGTCTGGCCTTAGCCCCATCGACCCGAGTATGCTCCTGACATCTCGTTTATTTTGTTTCTTTTTAAGTCTCTTGCTCGTCTGACTGACTCAGTTTCTGTTTCGTTTGATGCAGAAGCGCCGAAGATGGATTTCAACGCCATGATGATCGATAGGTCCAAAGTGGCCGGTGGCAGGAAGAGGAAGAGGCCGACCGTGGCTGCCTCGTCAGGTCCGCAGCCCAAGGTTGCTTCGACTACCACTCCGCCTCCTCCGACCACCGAGGCGCCTTCGACGGTGGTTGTTGCCGAAGAGCCCTTGGCGCTGTGGCATCTACCCCGGTTGGTGGGGCCTTCGATGTCAATGCGGCGTTGGCGCTCGAGGCTCCGCCGTTGACCGATGCGGCCGAGGAGATCCTGACCGAGCAGTACAAATAGCTGTTCGTGCCAAACTGGTGAGTGAAGAATCACGACGGATTCCTCGAAAACTCGCAGATGTCGGTGCAGGTCGTCAAGCACTTGGCGACCCCGAAAGATAGAGCTGTGCTGAAGGCGGGGACAGTCGGCGACGACACCTACGAAGTGGCTCGGTCGCTCGTAACGGTAAGTTTTTCTTGTGAATTTCTTCAAGTTTATTGCTCGGCCCGTATCTTGCACTCATCGTTTATTGTCTTCACAGGCCACATGTCACTTCGGCCATCTCCTCGAGACGTTCGCCGTGCAGGAGAAAGAGTTGAAGGCTGCCAGCGACAAGGACAGGGCGGAAAAGGTCAAGGCGGTTCGGCAACTCGAGGCCGAGTAGCGACGGGTCGAGGCCTTGGAGGTTCGGGTTGCCGATCTTGTGGCCGACCTGGAACGCGTCAAGGGGCGGCTTGATGCGGAGTCTGCCAAAGTCGCCAAGGCCACCGAGGAGCTGGCTGCGTCGGCGAAGTCTCTGGCCGATGTGAAGGCGGAGAAAGATGCCTTGGCAGCGACGATCAAGGCGGAGGTCGAGGCCGAGGCGAAAAAGCATATGGCCTCCAACATGGAGATGTCCTATCAGAGGGCGCTCGACCACGTTCAGGAGCGCGTCCCCGGCTTCGAACGGGTCGGCTACAGACTGTGGCCCGGTCCCCCATCGGACGGCGAGGAGGATGGAGGCGAAGGTGACGAGGGGGAAGGCGACGACGACGAGGAGGTGGAGGCCGACCCTTCGGTGGCAGACCCTCAGGTCGAGGGGAGAAATAAGGGGCCGTCTGGCGACGCACCTGTGGTCGAAGCGGCGACGCAGGTGGACCCCTGATCTCCTCGTAACTTTTGTAGTTTTTGTTTTCTTTTTCAAAAACAATGTAATGCCTTTTGCGGACTGGCCACCGCTTTTATGATGAATGAAAAGGATTGTTTTGGTTTTGGATTTGTCCAAGTGTTTGGTTCGTCCATGTAGTTTTTCAATGTTGTCCTTCTTTATTTCAGATCGTCGAGGAAACACATGTCACCGCGGCAGCACGACACCGTGCAGAGTTGTTTCAGCAATCCCGTGAGGCTCGCCTTGAGGGCGAGGTTCATCTGACGAGGAGAATATTGCACAACGTAGAGAAAAGAAACAGCGAGTTGCTGGTCGAGTTGCACCACCTGCGACTTGTTGAGGCCGAACTCTCCGCGAAGGAGGAAAAGTTGGCCCTGGCTTTGGCCGAGCGAGATGATTTCACAAGGAGGGTAGAACAGCTGCAAAGGGTAACGGTCGACAAGAGTATCGAGGTGACCCACTTGCGCCGTGTCATATCTGATAGCGCCGAGTATCCTGGTTCGGCGAAGCTTCCTCGGTTCAAGGTAATCGTGAGGGACAACACCCTGAAGGACAGGATCGTTGAACTGGAGGAAGAGGTTGCTCGGCTTAAGCCTCAGCCGGTGAGGGCTAATGTCCGAAGTACCTCGTGTACACGCGAAGAGATTGACCGAGGGATTACGTTCTATCAACTCGCGAGTCGAGCCCCCATCGTAGGCCGGACAGCAGCTGATGCTCAAAGTGGAGTAGCAGTATCTTCAAGTGGTGCTTCGGTTGGAGCGACTGTCAGGGTCAGCGGTGAGGGAGCGTCTCGATTCATCGGCTTAGAGACGAGCTCGGAGGTCAAGAAGCGCCGACCCCGGGTATCCCTGAACCGGAGCGTCCCCCTTCTGCGGAGGCACTAAACGGGTCGCATTGTGTTTTTGAGTCTCCGAACTGTCTTTTGTTGTAACCTTTGGATTTTGTAAATTTATCAAAGTTGTATTAATGAGATTGGAGTTGGCTTGCTCGGTTGCTTTACTCTTGAGATGACTTGTGAGAAATGTTTGCTTCGTCGAGCGCCCTAGCCGCGAGACTCATGTTTTAGCTGTGGTCCTAACCCTTGCTCGGTACCTCGGCAGATGTGGAACTCTGTTTTGAGGCAGGTGCCACGTGGCCTGATCTGGATGGTGGATCACGATTAGGGCGCGGATCACAAGAAGAGAGGCGCAATTTCCAAGAAAACACTATCTTGTCGTTTTGTGGACACGTTGTACTATCAGGTCCGTTCATCACGCTCTAGCATGCATTTTGAGATGATCTAACGGTAAAATTGGTTCGGCAAGATTTTTCTCCATATACGAGGGTCAGTCCCTCGTCCGCTCGGCTCGAGGCTTTGAGTGAGCGTAGTCGATCCGAACCATCGTTATAGACGCTCGACGGCTGTGGGAGCAGTTCCGAACAGCGATCTACTTCTGGCTTGCCTAAGGGCGAGCCGGGAAAGTAAAGTCGAGCCGAGTGTTGGACTCTGAACCATCGGTAGATTAGTTCAGCGGTTGTGGGAGCAGTTCCGAACGGCGATCTACTTCTGGCTCGCCTAAGGGCGAGCCGGGGAAGTAAAGTCGAGCCGAGTGTTGGACTCCGAACCATCGGTAGATTAGTTCAACGGTTGTGGGAGCAGTTCCGAACGACGATCTACTTCTGGCTCGCCTAAGGGCGAGCCAAGGAAATAAAATTGAGCCGAGTGTTGGACTCCGAACCATCGGTAGATTAGTTCAACGGCTGTGGGAGTAGTTCCGAACGGCGATCTACTTCTGGCTCGCCTAAGGGCGAGCCGAGGAAATAAAGTCGAGCCGAGTGTTGGACTCCGAACTATCGGTAGATTAGTTCAACGGTTGTGGGAGCAGTTCCGAACGGCGATCTACTTCTGGCTCGCCTAAGGGCGAGCCGAGGAAATAAAGTCGAGCCGAGTGTTGGACTCCGAACCATCGGTAGATTAGTTCGACGGTTGTGGGAGCAGTTCCGAACGGCGATCTACTTCTGGCTCGCCTAAGGGCAAGCCGAGGAAATAAAGTCGAGCCGAGTGTTGGACTCCGAACCATCGGTAGATTAGTTCAACGGTTGTGGGAGCAGTTCCGAACGGCGATCTACTTCTGGCTCACCTAAGGGCGAGCTGAGGAAATAAAGTCGAGCCGAGTGTTGGACCCCGAACCATCGGTAGATTAGTTCAACGATTGCGGGAGCAGTTCCGAATGGCGATCTACTTCTGGCTCGCCTAAGGGAGAGCCGAGGAAATAAAGTCGAGCCGAGTGTTGGACTCCGAACCATCGGTAGATTGAAGAGTTAAAAGCAGAGAGATGTAAACAATAGCAAAAATATGAAAAGACTCTATCCATTAATGACTAATAATCGGCTGCTTCTAAAGTTGCTAGCCTTAATTACAAGGAAAAAATGAGAGAAAATTATTACAAGTAACAGGAAAGGAACGGTTCGACATCTCGAAGTATTTAGAGAGGCGTTGGCTCTCTCTCCTGGTATTTTAAGAGATGGTCGGCATTCCAAGTCCTGGGGATCTCCCTGCCTTCGAGATCTTCTAGTTTGTATGTGCCGGGGCGGATTACTTTGGAGATCTTGTAAGGTCCCTCCCAATTCGGGGCGAGTTTGCTCTTCTGTCCGGGGAAAGAGATGGCTAATTTCCTGAGGACCAGGTCCCCTTCCTTAAGGTCGACAGGACGAACTTTCTTGTTGTATGCCATCTCAATCCTTCTTCGGTAGCTTTGTTGTCGGATGGGGGCTCTTTCTCTGATCTCATCTTTCAGGTCTAGACTTGCTCTGAGCTCTTTGGCATTTTGTTCTTCTTCATAAGCTACCAGACAAGGAGAGGGTATTCCGACTTCTAGGGGGATGATGGCCTCGGACCCGTAGGTGAGATTGAAAGGGCTCTCTCCTGTTGGGGTCCGTTTTGTGGTGCGGTAGTTCCACAGCATGTTGGGAAGCTGATCGACCCATAATCCTTTGGAACACTTATCCAACCTTTTCTTAATGCCGGAGAGGAACTGCCGATTAGCATTTTCGGCTTGGCCATTCGACTGTGGATGAGAGACGGAGGAGAACCAGTGTTGGATGGTAAGGTCTTCGCATAAAGCTCAGAAGGCAGACCCCGTGAACTGGGTTCCATTGTCTGTTACCAGGACCCTGGGGACGCTAAATCGGCAGATCACGCTCTTCCAGAAGAATTGAACGACCTTGTTCTCGGTGATCGTGGCCAGGGGCTTGGCTTCTATCCATTTTGAGAAATAGTCGATTGCCACGACTAAAAACTTGAGCTGTCCGGGAGCTGGGGGAAACGGCCTTAGTAAATCCATCCCCCACATCGCGAAGGGGATCGAACTTGATAGGGAAGTGAGTGGAGCTTGTGGGAGGCATCGGATATCGAAATACTTCTGACAGGAGCTGCATTGCCGAACATGTCGTTCAGCATCTCGTAGGAGAGTGGGCCAGAAATATCCGTAGTTCAACACTTTGCGTACGAGGGCTCTGGAACCCGAGTGTGCCCCGCCGATGCCCTCTTGAAGTTCTTGCAGGACGTAGTCGGCTTGCCCGGGGCAGAGGCACCTCAGGTAGGGCGGCCGTCCACCTGTGTGAAGGAGCGTTTATATAGGATACCTCCGATTAGTGTGTAACGCTCGGCTCGGGTTCTTACTCTTCGAGCTTCCCTGGGATCCTCGGGGAGGAGTCCGTCCCTTAAAAATTCGATGAGGGGTTTCATCCAATTATCTTCGAGGAGGACAGGCAACGTCTCTATAGAGTCGAGAGTTTCGTCCTTTATGCTCGGCTTCAGAAGGACTTCTATTAATACGGTCTGCTCGAGACCTTGAAGGGAAGAGAAGGCTAATTTGAATAGGGCGTCGGCCTGAGCATTTTCTTCTCAGGGGATTCTTTGGATGAGGGCCTCTTCAAACAGTGCCATAAGGCTCTTGACTTTTGCTAAGTATTTAACCATCCTGTCATCGCGTGCTTCATACTCGCCGAGGACCTGATTGACGACTAGCTGGGAGTCGCTAAAGATCCGGAGGCGTTGTGCCCCTGCATTTCGGGCCATTCCAAGGCCGGCTATGAGTGCCTCGTATTCAGCTTCGTTGTTCGAGGCTTTGAAGTTTATACGGAGGGAGTATTGGAGGATGAAGTCATCTGGGCCTACCAGGATGACCCCTGCCCCGCTTCCCTCATTGCAGGAGGATCCGTCAACATAAACCGACCAGACGGGTGGTCCCTTCACTGTTTGGCTAGACTCGGGGATAGCACTCTCAACTATGAATTCGGCTAACGCCTGAGCCTTGATCGCGGTCCGAGGCTGATAAGTTATATCGTGTTGGCTCAGCTCGATAGACCACTTCATAAGGCGACCCGAAGTCTCGGGCTTGTGGAGGACCTGCTTTAGCGGCTGGTCGGTAAAAACGACCACCGAATGGGACTAAAAGTACGGGCGAAGCTTTCTCGCGGCCATCACCAGGGCATAAGCCATCTTTTCTATCTTCGGGTATCGGAGCTCGGCGTCTCGAAGCACCTTGCTGACATAGTAGATGGGCTTCTGAGCCCGGTCTTCTTCCCTCACTAAAACTGCACTGAGGGTCTATTCGGAGGCTGCCAGGTAGAGGTAGAGGGGTTCGCCAGGGATCGGTTTGCTGAGGAGTGGGGGATTGACGAGGTAAGCCTTGAGCTGGTCGAAGGACTCCTGTTGCTGCTGCCCCCATTCGAAACCTTTAGCCCCCCTGAGGGCCTTGAAGAAAGGGAGGCATTTCTCCCTGGACTTCGACAGAAAGCGCCCTATGGCGGCTAGGCGGCCTATTAGCCTCTGGACTTCCTTAACATTTTTGGGAGGGGCCATGTCTAATATGGCCTTGATTTTCTCCGGGTTTACTTCAATTCCTCGTTGGCTAACCATGACGCCTAGGAACTTCCCTGAGGAGACTCCGAACGCACTTTTTCGGATTGAGCCTCATGCTGTGCTTTCTCAGAACGTCAAATGCTTCTTGGAGGTCGGTCACATGATCAATATCTCGGATGCTTTTCACAAGCATGTCGTCAACATACACCTCCATGTTTCGGCCGATTTGAGCTTGGAATACCTTGTTGACGAGGCATTGGTATGTTGCTCCTGCATTCTTTAGACCGAAAGGCATGACCCTGTAGCAATAGAGGCCTTGGTCGGTAACGAATGATGTCTTCGGGATATCTGGGGGGAACATTCGGATCTGGTTGTAGCCTGAGAAGGCATCCATGAAGCTGAGGAGTTCGTGTCCCGAGGTGGCATCAATCAGAGTGTCAATACTCGGAAGTGGGAAGGGGTCCTTGGGGCAAGCCTTGTTAAGATCGGTAAAATCAATAAAAATCCTCCAAGTCCCATTGGACTTCTTCACCATTACTACATTCGACAACCACTCGGGATAGTTCACCTCCTGTATGAACCGGGCCTTCAAGAGCTTGTCCACCTCCTCCTTAATAGCTAGTTGACGCTCGGGGGCGAACTTGCGCCTCTTCTGCTGAACCGGTTTGGACCCTGGAACAACGCTCAGGTGGTGGACTAAGAGCTCTTCGGAGATTTCGGGCATATCTGCAGCTGACCAAGCGAAGAGGTCTTGGTTCCTTCGGATGCATTGTACAATGTCCGAGCATAGGGCGGACGGGAGGGTCTTGCTAACAAAGAACTTGCGGGTCGGGTCCTGCTCCGAGAAGAGCACTTCCTCCAATTCGTCCACTGGCTCGGACGTCGGCCGAGCAGCATCTTGGGGGATTTCCAGAGTTTCTAAGGAGAGGATTGGTCCGAGGGTAGAGATCATGTAACACTTACGGGTCGTTTCCTGATTACCCCTTACTTCCCCTACTCCAGTCCGAGTGGGAAACTTCATTTTGAGGTGGTAGGCAGAAGGGACAGCTTCGAGGGCGGCTAGGCCGGGCCGGCCCAGAATGACATTGTAGGCTGCTGGGACATCTACGACCATGAAGTCCATCGACTCCGTTCGGGTAGTAGGAGTTTTGCCAGTGGTTACGTCGAGGGTAATCACCCCTTCAATAGTCATTGGCACTCCCGTGAACCCATGGAGCGTGTAGCCGACGGACTTGAGTCTATCTCGGAAGAGCTTTAGGCCTTTAAAAGTGGCGAGGAAGAGGATGTTTACAGAGCTGCCATTATCCACTAGGATCCTCTCTACTTTGAAGTTCGCCATGTGGAGGCTAATGGTGAGGGCGTCACAATGTGGGGTGCGAACTCCTTCAAGATCTTCGTCTGAGAATGTGACAGGTACTCCGAGGCCTTTGGGAGGAGGGGTGGTTCGGACCGAGTTGACTTCTCTTATAAATGCCTTCCGAGAGGAGTTTGAGGAGCCCCCCATTGGGCCCCCATGAATGAGGTGGAGGACTCGCTCTTCCTCAAAGTCGGGCGTCTCTTCTCGTTCCGGACGCTTGTTAGCCCCCTGAGGCAGGGGAGGAAGTTCGGCTCGGTCCTTTCGTACGAACCTGGTCAGCTGCCCCCTCTGGATAAGGGCTTCTATCTCGTTCTTCAAGGCGCGACAATCATTGGTGTCGTGCCCGTGGTCCTGGTGATAACGGCACCATTTCTCTTTATCTCTTTTCTTAGCAGGGGTGTTCATCCTCGGAGCAGGGGGTATGATCCCTTCCTTTTCGACTTCCATCAGAATGGTAGAGACGTTAGTGGTGAGGGGAGTGAACTTCTCGAATCTGGGGGGAGGTCGGCGCTGGCCGGCATTATCCTTCTGGAGCTTCTTGGCTCCTTCCTCATCTGTTCCCTTTCTCTTAAACCCGGAGGAAGACCCCTCCCAGTTGGGCCGATGCTCGGCCTCTTCGGCCCAAATGTACTTTTCACTGCGAAGGAGGAGGTCAGAGAAGTTCTGCGGGGGCTTCTTGGTGAGGGAGGAGCGGAGGTTGGAATTGAGGACATTAGATTGAAATGCTGCCGCAGCGACCGATTGGTCGAGGGATGCTATGGACCTGGCTTCAGCTGTGAAACTCTTCACATAGTCTCTCAATTTCTCACCCTTCTTCTGGTGGAGGTGCAATAGCGAGATGCTGGTCTTCTCAGCTCTTCGGCTACTTACGAAATGGGTGACGAAGAGGGTCTCGAGCTGCTCGAAGGAGAATATTGAGGAGGGGGCAAGGCGAGAGTACCATTCTCGAGCTAGGCCTTTAAGAGTTGCGGGGAAGGTTTTGCAGAGGAGGGCATCGGAAGCTTGATGGAGGAGCATTAGGGTCTTAAAGCTTTCGATGTGATCAACGGGGTCAGTCTCCCCGGAGTAAGTCTCAAATTGGGGAGGTTTGAAACCGATCGGCACAGGTGCATCCATTATGGTTCGGGAGAAAGGAGGTCTGCTAGGACGAAGGGTTCTTCCTCTAAGTTCCTCTTCTCGGTCTAACTGGCCCAGGTGCCTCTCTGTAGAACCCCGTATTTTCAAATATTATTTTAATTATTTGAAAATGAATTTAAATGATTTTTGAGGATTTAATTGATATTTTCTAAAAGATTTATCTTTTGTACACGTGCAAAACATGTGCAAATGACTTTTGAGAAGTTTGGAAAATTAAGATTCCTTTATGAAAAATCATTATTTATTATTTGGGAATTATTTACTATTTTTCCAGATTTTTCTGAAATTAAATGGATCTATTTGCAATTTTTGATAAAAGAAGGACCTTTTTGCAAAATTGACATTTTAAGGGTTTAAAGTGTAAAAATGTAATCCTGGACGTTTTGAACAGTATTGGTTAAGATTTAGAATTATATTTTCTTTTAAATCCTAAATTTAATGAATTTTAGATGAATTTCCAAGAGTAGATATATATATATGTATAATTGTATTCTGAAGGGATTGTTTTGCAAATATATTTGGAAACCCTAATACTTGATTCCCGGCCTATATAAGGGAGTTTGCAGCCGTCATTCGCTGCACTACTCAGATCTTATTATACCTCTTATTCTCTTGGTGATTGAAGAAGGAGTCCTTGGATCTAGCAAGAAGAAGGCTTTCCATTGGATCTTTGCAATTCTAAAGGTGAGTGATATGGACTTGTTTTGCTTATGTGTATGATTGCATGTTGTTTTGTTTGATGTTTTCGTATCTTGTATGAAATCGATGCCATGGTTGTTATTCGTAATATGCAAGTGAAATCCATGAAAGATTAGTAGATCTCGATTGACAATTCTTGATTGCTTGAAACATGTTAAGATTTGGGTATAGTTATGAAAATAAGAAATTGGATGGATGAATCTCTGGATCTTGTGATCACGAACCGGATTAGGTTTGAGTTGAGGAAGAGATTTGGTATTGAGATAGACTCCAGTATTGATTATTGATTACAGACCTAATTTGTAAAAATCTGTAGGCCGACAGTCGACTGGTACGACCCCAGCTGCTGTATCTTTAGTTTTTCTCGAAAATCCGTTCTGGACAGTCGACTTAGACCCTTCTCAGTCGACTGGTACACTTAGAATTTATTTTTCAAAGTTATCGTAGAATTTCTCTCGGGTAAGTCGGCTTAGGTTTTTATAAGTCGACTTATGTTCTTATAAGTCGACTTATGTCCCCTTTTAAGTCGACTTATGTTTTGATAAGTCTACTTATGATCTTTCTAAGTCATCTTATACTTTTGATAAGTCTACTTATGTTCTTTATAAGTCATCTTATGTTTTGATAAGTCTACTTATGATCTTTATAAGTCATTTTATGTTTTGATAAGTCCACTTATGATCTTTATAAGTCATCTTATACTTTTGATAAGTCTACTTATGATCTTTATAAGTCATCTTATACTTTTGATAAGTCTACTTATGATCTTTATAAGTCATCTTATACTTTTGATAAGTCTACTTATGATCTTTATAAGTCATCTTATGTTTTGATAAGTCTACTTATGATTATTATAAGTCATCTTATATTGTTAATAAGTCAACTTATGTTTTTTATAAGTCATCTTATACTGTTAACACTTGGAATGTTCTTGAGAATTATTGGTAATTGTCCCGGGTAAGTCGACTGATGGTTTATTAAGTCGACTTATAGCACTTGTTATAATCTTGGATATTGGTTCTCGGGGCAGTCGACTTACTATCGCATAAGTCGACTGGTCCTGAGGAGTTCTTCATAATCTTGAGTGTTCTTTCAGTCTTTAGTTTGTTTGTAGATGGATATGTTCGTCGGTGTAAGAGTCACTATAGTGATTGCATACCGGGTACGTATTCGATCTATACCCTCTTAGTTTGTTTGTAGATGGATATGTTCGTCGGTGTAAGAGTCACTATTAGTGATTGCATACCGGGTACGTATTCGATCTATACCCTCTTAGTTTGTTTGTAGATGGATATGTTCGTCGGTGTAAGAGTCACTATATTGATTGCATACCGGGTACGTATTCGATCTATACCCTCTTAGTTTGGTTGTAGATGGATATGTTCGTCGGTGTAAGAGTCACTATTAGTGATTGCATACCGGGTATGTATTCGATCTATATTATCTTTAGTTTTTTTTGTAGATGGATATATGGGTATCCGATCTATGGCATTATTGGTGATCGATTGATTGGACATACATCGTGGTATTGAGATTTATTGATGGTTGGACACATTCTGAGATGTGAGGATTACTGTTAGTTCAGAACAGTCGACTGGTTCGTTAAACAGTCGACTGTACAGTGCAGTTGAGCTGTACTATTTTGAGAGTGATTGATTGATGGATACTTGATCGTTGGTATTGTTTCTCGACTTGACTTCACGCATGTACTGGCCTATCGTTCTTGTTTCAGATTACATGTTCAGTTATTGTATTTTTGTTCAGTACATGTTGGTTGAGAATTTATGTTTATTTGTTATTTATGTTTGTTGTTTATATCACTCACACCATTTATGGCTGACCCCGTAGTTTTGGGGGTTAGGGTTCAACTCTAGCCTCACATGTGTTACAGGTAGCTGCTTAGAGTTGGAAGCTTGGATGCTTGGGTTAGCTTGGGATTTCATGAGTGATATAATAGAGCCTTGGGTAATTTTGTAAAGAGAAAGGGTTGTAATAGTTAAATGTGTTTTAAGGTGTTTTGTATTTCCGCTGCATTTGTAAAAGATTATTGTAATAAAGATTTGGAATAAAATGACTTGAGTTTTTGGTCTATGTATATTGTTACATTGAAGTGGATCGCTGGGAAAGTGCCACGTATTTTCTAAGTTTTATATTAGAAATTCGGGGCGCTACAGTTTGGTATCAGAGCATGCTTCAATGATAATAATAGACATAGTATGAAAACCAATCTAGGTGTGGACACTAGAGAGTGAGTACCTAGGTGTGGACATCAGAGTGTGAGTATCACATAGAGTTGGAACATGATGTTTGGTTTGAGGTTATGGTATGGTTATGATTTTGCCAAAGGGTATTGATGTGAATTTGAAATGTGTGTGTGATGCTCTAACTTTACCCTCATTTTGCAGTATCCAAAATGGTTGCACCCAGGGACAGAAATGGTGGCAACAATGAGGACGGATCGGGTAGTTCTCGAGGAGCAGGAATTGACCTAGAGGCTGAATTCGCCAAGGTATATCAGACCCTGAATGCACTGATGGCATTCAACTTGGCGCAGCAGCAGAATCCGCCGCCAAATCAAGGAGCTGGTCAGGGATTGGTGAATGCCGACCCCATCAAGCAGATTGAATCCTTTAAGAGGATGAGGCCGCCAGTCTTTGAGGGGCAAGCTGATCCAACCGCGGCAGATGACTGGATTAGAAAGATGCAGACGATTTTCGAGGTGTCAGAGACTCCGGCAGCTAGCAAGGTGAAGTTAGCTTCGATGCAGTTGGAGAAAGACGCTGGTGTCTGGTGGGAGTCGCTGAAGAGGAATTTGGGAGATCAGCAGCTGACATGGGAGGCTTTTCTGGATGAGTTCAGAGATCGCTTCTTTCCTCTTGATGTACAGGAGAAGAAGGCGACTGAGTTCTTGAACCTTCAGCAGGGCAGCATGACTGTTCGGGAGTATGAGACGAAGTTCGCTCAGCTTTCGCGGTATGCACCAGAGTTGGTCGTGGATGAAGCAAAGAAGTCCAAAAAGTTTGAGCAGGGCTTGAGGCCAAACTTGAGGTCAAGGATGGTTCCATTGGGCATCAGAAGATTCGACAAGCTGGTCAGGAGAGCAGCTATGACCGAGGAGGATATGGACCAGTCCAGAGTAAAGCAAGAGACCTGGAACAAGAAGAAGAGGCCAGCAGATGATCAGGATGAGAAGGAATTTCCCGTGAAGATGAGCAAGCCTAGTGATCCAGTACAGAAGGCACCGACAACTAAGGAAGTGACTTGTTTTTACTGCAAGCAGGCAGGACATTACAGGTCAGAATGTCCGAAGTTGGCAAAGCAGACTTGTTTTCAATGTGGTCAAGTAGGGCACATTCGACAACAATGTCCACAGCTGAAGAAAGAGAATGCAGGGAAAGACAAGGATCCGAAGCAGGGGCGAGTGTTCGCATTGACTGAAGAGGATGCGGGCAATCCAGGAGTATGATCTGTGTGTGCAGGAATTTATTCTTTTGTATTAAGTAAAACTTTATTTTGGAAATAATTGAAGATTGAGTATTTTCTTCATGTAACAAGTTTATTTGGATTTAATGGAATAAAGACAGTTTTATTTGATACTATTTTCTTGCATACATGGTGTCGCCCATTGATTACTAGTCTTAGTGTGGATCTTAAGGTGATTCCAGGCAGGTCTTGAGGTGGCTATCCTTAGTCATGTCCTTTTCTAAGGAGGGAGTGGCCACTGATTCTCGGAAGGAGGAAGCAGAAGGTCAGAGTTGGATGCAGGAGTTCAGTAGTTGTTGCAGCGTGGCTTTATCAGAGTCGCGCAGCGGAAGTTTGATTTTCTGAATTCCTTGCATGATTGTGATTATTTGGTGTGATGTGTTTGTTTGTTAGAATGCATTCTTTGGTGTGATTGTATTTCCTAAAGATTTATGTTTCTACCCATAAGTTTTCAATCATTATTAGTGGGTTGTTCGGACCTTATTAGCCGTAGTTCTGAGGACAGAACTCTTCTAAGGAGGGAGTGATGTAGAACCCCGTATTTTCAAATATTATTTTAATTATTTGAAAATGAATTTAAATGATTTTTGAGGATTTAATTGATATTTTCTAAAAGATTTATCTTTTGTACACGTGCAAAACACGTGCAAATGACTTTTGAGAAGTTTGGAAAATTAAGATTCCTTTATGAAAAATCATTATTTATTATTTGGGAATTATTTACTATTTTTCCAGATTTTTCTGAAATTAAATGGATCTATTTGCAATTTTTGATAAAAGAAGGACCTTTTTGCAAAATTGACATTTTAAGGGTTTAAAGTGTAAAAATGTAATCCTGGACGTTTTGAACAGTATTGGTTAAGATTTAGAATTATATTTTCTTTGAAATCCTAAATTTAATGAATTTTAGATGAATTTCCAAGAGTAGATATATATATATGTATAATTGTATTCTGAAGGGATTGTTTTGCAAATATATTTGGAAACCCTAATACTTGATTCCCGGCCTATATAAGGGAGTTTGCAGCCGTCATTCGCTGCACTACTCAGATCTTATTATACCTCTTATTCTCTTGGTGATTGAAGAAGGAGTCCTTGGATCTAGCAAGAAGAAGGCTTTCCATTGGATCTTTGCAATTCTAAAGGTGAGTGATATGGACTTGTTTTGCTTATGTGTATGATTGCATGTTGTTTTGTTTGATGTTTTCGTATCTTGTATGAAATCGATGCCATGGTTGTTATTCGTAATATGCAAGTGAAATCCATGAAAGATTAGTAGATCTCGATTGACAATTCTTGATTGCTTGAAACATGTTAAGATTTGGGTATAGTTATGAAAATAAGAAATTGGATGGATGAATCTCTGGATCTTGTGATCACGAACCGGATTAGGTTTGAGTTGAGGAAGAGATTTGGTATTGAGATAGACTCCAGTATTGATTATTGATTACAGACCTAATTTGTAAAAATCTGTAGGCCGACAGTCGACTGGTCTACTATTCAGTCGACTGGTACGACCCCAGCTGCTGTATCTTTAGTTTTTCTCGAAAATCCGTTCTGGACAGTCGACTTAGACCCTTCTCAGTCGACTGGTACACTTAGAATTTATTTTTCAAAGTTATCGTAGAATTTCTCTCGGGTAAGTCGGCTTAGGTTTTTATAAGTCGACTTATGTTCTTATAAGTCGACTTATGTCCCCTTTTAAGTCGACTTATGTTTTGATAAGTCTACTTATGATCTTTCTAAGTCATCTTATACTTTTGATAAGTCTACTTATGTTCTTTATAAGTCATCTTATGTTTTGATAAGTCTACTTATGATCTTTATAAGTCATCTTATGTTTTGATAAGTCCACTTATGATCTTTATAAGTCATCTTATACTTTTGATAAGTCTACTTATGATCTTTATAAGTCATCTTATACTTTTGATAAGTCTACTTATGATCTTTATAAGTCATCTTATACTTTTGATAAGTCTACTTATGATCTTTATAAGTCATCTTATGTTTTGATAAGTCTACTTATGATTATTATAAGTCATCTTATATTGTTAATAAGTCAACTTATGTTTTTTATAAGTCATCTTATACTGTTAACACTTGGAATGTTCTTGAGAATTATTGGTAATTGTCCCGGGTAAGTCGACTGATGGTTTATTAAGTCGACTTATAGCACTTGTTATAATCTTGGATATTGGTTCTCGGGGCAGTCGACTTACTATCGCATAAGTCGACTGGTCCTGAGGAGTTCTTCATAATCTTGAGTGTTCTTTCAGTCTTTAGTTTGTTTGTAGATGGATATGTTCGTCGGTGTAAGAGTCACTATAGTGATTGCATACCGGGTACGTATTCGATCTATACCCTCTTAGTTTGTTTGTAGATGGATATGTTCGTCGGTGTAAGAGTCACTATTAGTGAGTGCATACCGGGTACGTATTCGATCTAGACCCTCTTAGTTTGTTTGTAGATGGATATGTTCGTCGGTGTAAGAGTCACTATAGTGATTGCATACCGGGTACGTATTCGATCTATACCCTCTTAGTTTGGTTGTAGATGGATATGTTCGTCGGTGTAAGAGTCACTATTAGTGATTGCATACCGGGTATGTATTCGATCTATATTATCTTTAGTTTTTTTTGTAGATGGATATATGGGTATCCGATCTATGGCATTATTGGTGATCGATTGATTGGACATACATCGTGGTATTGAGATTTATTGATGGTTGGACACATTCTGAGATGTGAGGATTACTGTTAGTTCAGAACAGTCGACTGGTTCGTTAAACAGTCGACTGTACAGTGCAGTTGAGCTGTACTATTTTGAGAGTGATTGATTGATGGATACTTGATCGTTGGTATTGTTTCTCGACTTGACTTCACGCATGTACTGGCCTATCGTTCTTGTTTCAGATTACATGTTCAGTTATTGTATTTTTGTTCAGTACATGTTGGTTGAGAATTTATGTTTATTTGTTATTTATGTTTGTTGTTTATATCACTCACACCATTTATGGCTGACCCCGTAGTTTTGGGGGTTAGGGTTCAACTCTAGCCTCACATGTGTTACAGGTAGCTGCTTAGAGTTGGAAGCTTGGATGCTTGGGTTAGCTTGGGATTTCATGAGTGATATAATAGAACCTTGGGTAATTTTGTAAAGAGAAAGGGTTGTAATAGTTAAATGTGTTTTAAGGTGTTTTGTATTTCCGCTGCATTTGTAAAAGATTATTGTTATAAAGATTTGGAATAAAATGACTTGAGTTTTTGGTCTATGTATATTGTTACATTGAAGTGGATCGCTGGGAAAGTGCCACGTATTTTCTAAGTTTTATATTAGAAATTCGGGGCGCTACACTCTCCATCTCATGGAGACGGCGGTATACGGTGTCATCCCTTCGACGGTAATCAGCCGAGCCTTTAGACTCGTCTTCGTATGAGGGAGAGCGAGGGCTACGGCGACGGTAACTCCGGGAGCGACGAGGACTTGGAGTATGCCGGGAGTTGCTAGGAGCGGGAGGAGGAGATGGGGACCGTCGGCGAGGGCTTCGGACCAGTGGAGGCGAGGGAATCTTGGGTGCATTGTTGTTGGGACGGAGATTGAGGGCTTGTAGGACGGTCGCTTGGAACTGCTGGAACTCGGCACGGGTGATGGGTGCCTCATCATTCCTAGGCTGTTGCCGACCTGCAGGGGAGCGTGGCCTTCTTCGGTAATGCTCGGGGGACTCCTCCCGCCCCCTTCGGATAGGGGATCTTCTGTATTCTCGGCGGCGAGGAGACCGCTCATCCGGACGGCATTGGCGGGAGGTTCCCTCTCGGACCCGCTTTTCATCCAGATGGCGGCAAAGATCATCGTCCTTCTGCCAATTGTGGGCGGTATTATGGAGACGAGAGGCTTGGGGATGATGGGAGGCCATAGAGTCCGAAGAGGCATTGTGGATGGAGACGCGGTCTTGGTGAAGAGGTTGTTTCTGAGGGTTAGGACCCTTGGGGGGTGGTTGATTTGGAGGAGGAGGAAGGTCCTGTTGGAGCGGGTCCTCAGCTGGAGGAGGAAGTTGTCCCTGCTGTTGGGTAGGTTGGATGGGAACTTCTTGCTGCTGATTGGGGTTGGATCCTCTATTAGACCCTCTTGATCTGATTTTCCTAGGAGGCATGGCTGGAGAAGATCTGTTCAACGGGAAGATGGGAGGTTTCTATTCGTTAGTTTCCCACAAACGGTGCCAATCTGTTGCCGCTAAATTTGGTGTGGGGGCAAACAGATAGTATTTGTGGATTCTTAGGGAAACTGAATAGTAAATCTGTGTACCTGTTCTGTCGGAGTATGATCGTCCCTCCCGCCGTACACCTGCAAAAAGTGCGAGACACCGGGGTTGATACCGGCGACGCACCCTCCGACGCTCAAGTCAGTAATCTAGGAAGACTATGAAAGAGCGCAAAAACTGGAGAAAGATTGATTACCTCTTAATGGAGATGGATGGGGGGTATTTATAGGCACCGCTGGGATCAGATTAGGAATGCAATCCCTATGGTTAGATAAGGAATGTAATCCCTAATTCCCAGTGAAGGGATAGATATGAATCAGGGCCGTTGATTATGATTTAATCAGGAACCCTAATTCTATCCCTTCTGGACCGGGTTCGTTGCGGGTTGAAACCCGTACCCAGTTGATGTGGATCCGTTTGCGGGTTAGTGGGTTCCCAAGAAGGAGAACCAGTACCCGCTTCAGACCCATTGTTAGGTGAAATTACCATTTTACCCCTGGGCTTCAAGATTCGCGCCCGATTTGGATGGTTCCGATTAAACCCCATTTTTAGCCATATCAATAAGTATATGCTCTAGGGGTCTAGTCCAACGGATGTGTTTCAGGACTGTGTGTTATTCTGTCTCGAGAGGACATTTGGTATGTTTGCGTGCCGAAGGTCTGCAGGCCTATTCACAGAGCATACAGGTGCATTCGCGTGCCGAGGGTCGGCGGGCCTATTCACGGGATGTACTAGTCTATCTGCATGTCGAGGGTCTCACAAACCTATTCATGGGGTACACGTCAGGGAGATGATTTCTTCTTGGGGGTCAGAGCTATTTTTATATGATGCTTGCGCGTCGAGGGTTGTGATGCCTATTCTCGGAGTATTCTAGATCTTGTTTCTATCACCGTAGTAGAATTAGTTGCATAACGAGGGATCTAACCCTATAAAGTGGAGAACGATAAGGGCTTGCATCAGACCTATATAGTATGGAATGCATAGAATCCGACAAGTATGCAGTAGAGAGTCATCATATTTCATTTGTGTGTTCTTGACTTGGTTTTATGCATGTGTGTTTCTGTTTTCCTACACTTGACATTTGGTCTAGTTTCACTTTGATGCTTTCATGTATTATTTATTGTTATTTCATATACCAATTGTTACTACTGTTGGTATGTGTTGTTTATGACTTTATTCTTTATGTTTTATTTATGTTGTATTTCTTTTGATGTCACTCACACCGTTATGGTTGATCCCATAGTTTTGGGGGTTAGGGTTATCTCTAGCCTCATATTTTACAGGTAGGTACCTGTAGAATTGGGATTTGGATGCATGTAGTAGAATGATAGTGTGGCTTATGTAAATTGTAAAAGAATGTATTGTAAAAGAACGAAATTGTAATTCAAGATATTTGATTTTCTGTTGTGCTTTGTAAACAATTGATGTAATAAAAAATTTTAAATTTCCTTGTATTTGGTTGCTATGTTTATGATTACATTGAAGTTGATTTTGGAAATTGTGCCAAGTATTTCTAATTTTATTTATTGGAAATTCGGGGCGCTATAATATACCCCCACGTTGGCTAATATAGTGAAAACTTACTCAGCCCCAGATACACCACACAAAAAAATGCTCAAATGCAAGAAGTTGCAAGAAGATGTTGAATGAGCTTTTGGAGTCTTACAGACACGATTTACAATTGTAAGAAGTCCAGCAAGACTTTGGGATGCCAATAGTCTCTCTTATATTATGAAGACGTGTATCAAATTACATAATATGATTCTCGATGACGAACATAAAGAAGAAATTTGTGACATAGAATACGACCAACAAGCTAATTCTACATTGGTTGTACCTAACAGGGCTGGACCAACTGAAAGTGCACTTCGAAATGCACGCAATGTACAACTACATGATCGACAGAGGCATCATGTACTTCGTCAAGATTTAGTCGAGCATATTTGGAATGAATATGGAGATGATGAGAGTTAGAAAATTTTCTTAGTGAGACTCCTACAAGTGTTTGACTATAACATATTGTATGTATGTATTTTCAATCAATCAACATTAGTTTCCATGAAAAGAAAAGCTTTCATTTTTTCTTAATGTATTACAAGATGTTAAAATAAAAGACACATGCCGCAAACAACAAGGATGAAAGATAATACACTAAAACAGAACTTCATTCGGAAACAATATTACAAGAAAGAGAAGATAAAATGGAACATGTCAATGAAAATCAAATGCTAAAATAAAATAGATCATTATTCGGATATAGTAAGCCAGGAAGAGAATATACTCTAACATATAAATGATCAATATAAAACATGCTACTTTACCTCGAGGTGTAACCTCATTTTTTGCATTATTTTATTTTTTCTACACATGAAATAATAGCATTAAGGATCAGGTAAGGTAGTGAGATCCATACTCATTATGCGATCTTCTTCAAAAAAAAAAAAAAAAAAAATCAATTCAGTATTTTTATTTCATCGCCATCCTCTTTTCCTGAGCCTCTTTATAAAAAGAGTTAAAAATTTTTGTCTCTTCAACCATTGCAGCAAAATCAGATGATTCGGCCATTTGTTTCCCTTTTTTCTTCTCTGCTTTTCGGCCAGGTGGTCGGGAGAGGGGTGTAGGAGAATCTACGTCAACTGATATATCGGAATCCCATTCGACAGTTGTAGGTGAACGTGTTGTACTACCGCCTTCACCGGATTGAGAACTCAGAACAGATTTGAAAACGTGGGTTGTACGTAAACAAAATTTCAGTTGATATTTAAGAATTTCGTAACACTCTTCGAATTTGAAGGCTTGCCCAATAGTTGCATGTATTCCATTCTTGCATCGCATACCTATCAAAATTACAGAAAAAAAATATTTTAAATTAAGTAATTTTGTTTGGCCTAAACAATAAATTCGCATAATCTCACATAATAATATATGCACACCTTATCAGTCTCTGTAGATCCGCTTGCCGCTCTATTTGTAACACTACTCAACTTTGCAATTTACAAACCTACTTCTTTTGAAATTTTTGAGAACCGAGATGAAAGAGAGCTTACCGTTCAGTCGGTTGTAGTTCCTAAGAGACTAAAAAATGTAAGATAAATGTGATCCCAAAACTATGTCCCGGATTGATCACTACTGATTAAAGGATCTTGAGTTATAGCAACCCAGCTTTGGGATAGGATAACAACTTCAATAGTTGTGTATGTCTGGCCTCTAATTGAACGATTGGCCATGACAATGATTAAACAAACACACACAAAAATATAGCTAGAGGAATATGAGAAAAAGAATTGGGTGAAGAACAAATTATAGAAGGAATTGTTCTGCTTGATATTGTAGAAGAACGGAGTGTGTATGTATATATATATAGCCAATTGAAATTTGTAGCCGTTGGAGTCTTTGTGAACGTTGGAATTGAGAAGAAGGGCATTTAAGTAATTCAATAAAGGTAAAAAAAATGAAAGGCCGGGATATCATCCTCTGTCTGTCGAGTTTGAAAGGGGAATCTTGTTGGACGAGATATCATTTCCCTTTTCTTTTTTTTTAATTTGGACGAGATGGACGGGATATGATATCCCATCCGACATCTTTAGTTTGTTTAGGGTTTTAAAACCTGTTTTCAGTTTTTTAAATTTTAAAATCTAAAAATCGTGTTTGTATAGGTGTTTTTTAAAATCGTTTCTAAATTTTTTTTTGGAAAATTCTCATTTTAAAACCTGTTTTTAGAAAACTCAAAAAAAACAGTTTTATAATTTTTTTTCTCCTTTTCTTCATCTCTCCCAAAAAACGTCATGTTCCCTTTCTTCTCATTTTCAAAAAGCTGTTTTCTAAAAAGTGGTAACCAAACAAACCCTTGTTTTTTAAAATCTCAAAAATTCATTTATAAATTTTTTTACAAACCTAAGTTTAAAAACTGTTTTCAAACCAACGAACCAAATGCAGCCTTAATTTTTATAATAATAAAAAATCTGACGAAAGATCATTCATCGTCGCAACTAGTTTTTCGTACAATCCCACTATCACACGGGATATCATGTTCCGATTTCCAATTTTTGGAAAAATTCATATCGTCTCTCAAATTTGGCCGGGAACTGTTCACCTCCAACTCAAAATATGGAAAAATGGCCAACGATTGCAGCTCATTTTTTTGCCAAATTTTACATTTTTTGGAAAATTGGACAACGAATACAACGCTCTAATCAACTATTTTTGCAAAAAGACGTGGCAGTGGGACCAATTGTGTAACATCCTGATTTTTCTATTATAATTAAATAAGAGTTTGTTTGATTTCACGTGTTTTGCACATGTAAATTTATGTACATTTTTCCCTAAAAATTATTTATTTTCATATCATGAACAAGTAATTTAATTCTTCTCTTTTTAATTTGAAAAGCCTATTTAAACACTAGGCCTAATTTTCTAACTCTAGCCCACACTAATTAATTTAATTAATTAAATTAGAAGCCCATAGACTTTTAGCCCACTAGATTGAGCCCACTAATTTAATTCTCTTTTAATTATCACAACTTGTAAGGTAGACTAGTTTTGTAACCACTTAATTAATTAAATATGTACAACTAGTAACTAGGTGTGCTTGGTGTGACACGTGCATTGCACTAGCACGTGTCTTGTGTGTGCTTAGGTTTGGCCGGATTGGAGCAAGAGAGGGTAGGAGAGATGGAGTGAGTGGAGAGGTGGTTTTGAGTTCATGGGTAGTTGTTCTAACTCTTTAATTCATCCTAGCCCTTAATCTACAACCATCTAGTTCAATCTTGGCCCTCCATTTTACTTTGAAAACTGTATAAATACCCCCCCCCCCCCCCCCCCCCCCCCCCCCATTCTCTTCATGAAATACACTAGAAAAATTGGTAAAAGAAAAAGAAAGAAAGAAAGAAACAAGTGTGAGAAAAGATTGAGTTGCATTTTGTTGTGGGTTCTTGCATCCATTGAAGGCCGACCTACAAGCTAGAGGACAAGGGGAGCTCGAGTTTCCGTCTAGTACAAGGAGGAGAAGGTGCTTTTGCGGCACAATCTAAGACGAGAAGGAACCGTTTGTGTGTACAAGGAGATTTCTAGGAGTTTTTCTATTCATTTTTCTTCAAAAAGGTGGGTGATTTCTCGAGCTTCTACTTTAGATACCATGCTAGGGATTGAAATTGTGATTTTGTTAAGAATGAGTAGGAAAGATTGCCATGCATTTGTTTAAGGAGATTAAGAAGAAAAGAACACTAATTGAGCTACATGAAAAATTATTAGAATAAACTAGAATGTGTAAATAAGGATGTGTTATGATGGTTTGGTAGTATAATTGCATGCTAAATGGAAAGATTATGATTTTTTATGAAAATTTGCTTGTGTATGAATTGAAAAATACAATATGTGGGAAATGTGCTTATGGATAAATTATAGAATGTAAATTAGTCTTCGTGGAATATTAATAGATTGAATTGTGATAAAAATGTGTTTCATTTTTGGCCATATGCAGGTAGTGTTGTAGTCACTTGATTTATTATCTATATTGTCTTTTGAAATATAAGAAAATGGGTAATTTGTGAAATAAGGCTAATTTGAGGAGCTAATTTTTGTAAAGAATGAAAGAGAGAAAAACTTACATGAACTTATTATGAATGAGGGGAAATTTGTGGGTAAAAGAATTTGTTTAAAAAGAATGGCTTCTATGTCGAAAAATGTAGTCACGATCCTTTTTTTTAAATGAACTAAAGAAAATAGTTTTATATGTGTAAAAAAAAAGATTTTTGATAATCTAATAATATGCAAGTTACTATTTTTCTAAAAGAATAATAATCAGGGGAAGATCTTTATTTTTATAAGAACAATTTGAATGAGGAATCGAGTTTTTCTACAATTAACAAAAACAGTACAGTCAGACATAGAAATGTTTTAACAAAATTCTCTTACAGGTGATTCACTCGGACCTACTGGTCATCGGGTGCATTTTAAGAGAGTTACTGTAGCACAGCGGAGCCATGGGTCTTGGGTTCGAGTCTTGGCAAAGACATTGTTTTTCTATAATCTGATTTTATTCATAACCGAACCCAAAAACTTAAGCATAATTTAAGTCATCCTTTAAACAGCGAGTCGTTGTGGACTTTTTGGTCCTCGGGTGCGCTCCAAAGCGGTTATTGTAGCAGCAGGCGGGGAATTTTGATGGGTTCGAAACCGGCCTCTGGCCATTTATTTATTTATTTATTTATTTTTATTTTTTTGATTTTTTATACTTTGACTTATTTTATGAGTTTTTAATGTTATAAAAATTGAGAAAAATTATTAGAAATCTTAGAAGAAAATATCTAGACTTCATGAAAATTTTTCTACAACACTTTGACTTATTACAATGAGAATTAGAAGCAAATTTTGGGAAAAGAGATTAATAAAATTTCTTTAATTTTTTTTTTATGATTAAAGATAATAAATATTTTGAATGTAGATAAATTTTGTATAGAGTTCTAAAATATGATTTTGACATGGAAAAGTTAAGTGAGATTAAATATGAGGTTGATGTGCAAAACTATGCAAATTGTGCATGGAAAATAAACAAAAAGAAACATGATGATATGTGAAATTTGTGAATATGTGTACTCTCATTTTGATGAGCATGGAAAGAGAATTGAGACCTACGTCGGTAAGAATAAAATTTTGAAAAAAGAAATGTGAAAAATAAAGACCAAGTTTGGGTCATGGTTAATGATTGATATTTAAGACCGATGTAGAGGTAATGCTAATTCTAGAGTATTGATTTTTATTCATGATGCAATTATCTAAGGATTAGATGGAGATGTGATGAAAGTAAGAGAAAAATATAAGTATGAGGGTCATTGGATCTGCGGTGTGAGAGTGTTCACAAGATGTCCTCATGATGTGTCATGATTAGGACGTGGATACTACTCTAGGATATCGTACCGATGGCCACTCTTGTGGGGTGTTTGGTGACTACGGGTGGAGCCATTGTCCATGGCGGAGGTGAATTGTCCACAAGATGCCCGCATGATGCGTCATGTGTCAGTGCGTGGGATTCTCTCCAGGATGTCTGGACATGGGCTCGTAGCTCATAGAACACCTAGGATACTTATCGTAATTACCGTAGTAGAGTAGATCATGGCGAGAGAATGAACCCTACAAGATGAAGTACGATTAAGGGCTTGTCCTCGGACCATAGAATCCGAACAAGTGCGCATTAGTGTCATGTAATAATAATTGTCTTAAGAACCAAGTGCACATTCACACACGACATCAATAGGATAGTCTCCCTTAGCTTTGTTTGTGACAAGTGTGTGCTTTCTAAGTAAGAAAAATTGATGTATTATATCCTAACGTCAATTGTATGCAACTGACGTACCCACAGTTTCTATGCAGGACAAAGTAATTGACAATAACTAAAGATTGATTGCTGCTTAAAGAATGTTCAAGTTGTTATTCAATTCATGTATAATGTTGTAATTTGCTTCCGCTGTGTAAAACGTAATCATTGTTGTAATAAAAGTTTTTAATTCCTTGTAAAATTGTACGAAGAGAATTATAAAGATCCTGTGGAACTTTGAATTCAGTCTCACTTGAAATTCGGGGTGTTACAAATTGCCTCATAATCAACCATCTTTGCGAAAAGAAGTGGGCAGTGGGACCCACCATTTGTTCTTAAGTACTATGAAAAGTCTAACTATTTTTCTTTAAATTTAAAACTTGTTGTCGCTAGTTGGAATAGCGAACACAGTATACTGAGGTCGCTATTCCCACTAGCGACCTCATTTTTTTAAAATAATTCTGGAACGGAGCATCTCTCTAGATTTGGCTAAGTGTCTCCATAAATTTCATTGAAAGTCGCTATATATGGTTTGGTTGGTAGTTGAAATAGCGACATTAAACAAAAATTTCAAAAAAAGAGGCCGCTATATTCCCATTAACGATCTCCAAAAGGAAGAAGTCGTAAATCGGAATAACGGTCACTGCTGATGTGGCAGCGACTAGCCTACCAATGCTAATAGTTGCGAAAGTGACCCAAAATAGTAAATACTTTTTAAAAGTAGCCTAGTACGAGGGAAAAAATTTAAAGATTTTTGGTGAGAAGTTGACATCAATGCTTCAGTTTATTATTAGTTTAGCTTTGTTAAATTTAATAATAACGGACTTGAGATTTGAGAAGTCACCTAAAAAAAAATTAAAACAGCAATAATTGATTAGTAATCACGATGATTTTTCAAATGCCCGTTTTAAAAAAGTTATCTGAATTTGACAGGGATGGGGATGGCAGAATTTGGGGGATATCAACTTCCCACCAAATCAAAATTTAAATGAAGGATGGAAATATCATTATCCACCAATTTAATTGCGGTGTTGTACGGTTGTGGGAATAGGGCCCGAAGACGGGATCCTCCAATAAGATGTGCTCACTCGTTAATCCTGTGCCCTATGCCTTCTACCGACACCGTCGTCTGTCTCCTTCAGTGGTACCGGAACGGTTCCTTCGCCGCCGCCACCATGTCCACGCTCTCGGGGCCGATTACGGTGATCTGCAGCCATGATGTAGCGCCCAGAATTTTCAATATAATATCTCAGAAATATGTGGCACAATTTCCAGCATCATCCTCAATTGTAATAGTAAACATAGTCAAAACACAGATAATTTTTATTTCAACTTTTATTACATCACATGTTTACAAAACACAGCGGAATACAAAACGCCTTGAATTACAATCTTTCTTTTACAACACATTCTTTTACAATTTACATAAGCACTATTATTATTCTAGCACAAGCATCCAAATCCTAAGCTATAAGCACCTACCTGTAAAATATGAGGCTAGAGATAACCCTAACCCCCAAAACTACAGGGGTCAGCCATAACGGTGTAAGTAACATCAAAAGAAAAGGAACATAAATAAAGCATGAGATATAGAGAATCATAAACAACATGTATCAACAGCAAGAATAAATGCAATAAGAAATGACAATAAATAAAACATGGAAATATCAAGGAATATGAAATAGTAAATAGTAAGACATGAAAACATCAAGTGAATCTTGACTAAGTGTCAATTGTAGGAAAACAGAAAAATAACATGCATAAAACCAAGTCAAAAAAACATCAATGTTACATGTTGACTCTCTAATGCATACTTGTCGGATTCTATGCATCCCACAATACATAGGTCCGGTGCAAGCCCTTATCGTTCTCCACTTTATAGGGTTAAATCCCTCGTTATGCAACTAATCCTACTACGGTAATGAAAACAAGATCCAGAATACTCTGCAAATAGGCATCACAGCCCTCGATACGCAAGCATCATGTAAGAATAGCTTTAAAACTGGAGAATCACCTCCCGACCGTGTACCCCACGAATAGGCTTGCGAGGCCCTCGACGTGTAGATTCACTGAGTACATCCCGTGAATAGGCCCACCGACCCTCGACACGCAAATGCACCCTGCATGCTCCGTGAATAAGCCAGCAGACCCTCGACACGCGAACATACAAATTTCCTCTCGAGACAGAACAACAAACAGTCCTAGAATGCATCCGTTGGACTAACAGACCAAGAGCATATACTTACGTTTTCCAAGTTCCATCACATCTCCACTAGTGCCTGTCCTTCAGTTGATTATTATTAAAACAAAAAAAACCTCATCTCTAGAGTTAGTGTATCCTGCCAGACTTAAATTTCACAACAACAACCCCAAGACCCAACTAGTCTAAATCAACAAAATCTTATCTGCCGGTTCACAGGACTCCCACTCAACTCCTAGAGAAATCACAACTCATCCATCAAGACCAAAACTTTCAATAAAACTCACAAATCCATTGTCAAAACGATTATATGAAGAAACTTCTTAAATCAACAAAAATCCAAATCTTATATAAAATTCCAAAATCCAAATAAATATTAAATCTATTAAAATCATATTTTTAAGTTGTGGAATATCACAGAACGTCAATTCCTTTGAAAACGCGTATAACTCAAATAAGGTCCAAAAGAATACATTTAAAGCTCCAATATAAATCTCTGTAAAATATTTTTAATCTGTATCAAAACATCTTTTTAAAAAATATAATATTAAAGGAACAATCATTCAAAAGAAGCATCAGAAAACTCAAGAAAACATCAGTTAGTGCAGTAGCAGTCGACTTCATAGGGTGATCAGTCGACTGTCCCGCGTGAAATCCAAACTCAATAAATCCATTAATCAGAGCAGTGACAGTCGACTGCATACTGTAGCCAGTCGACTGTCCTGCATAAAATCCAAAACTTTTAGGAAAACATAAATCAGAGCGGTGGCAGTCGACTGTGAAAAGGGGTTAGTCGAATGTCCCGCCCAAAAATCCAAAACTCCAAGAAAACACTGCAGCCAGGTTTGCGACGGTCAGCTGTCAAAACTTACCAGTCAACTGTCACACCTACAGACTGCAGTTTTGGGTTTGTGCATATTTTAAACTGATACACGATTCCACTTTGTAAAATCACAAATTTGAAGAACTAATTTCCTGAGATGATTAATTGTAACTTGTATAACATATACGAGTTATTAAAACACATCAAAACATATCAAGATCTCGAAATACGAGTTTTCCACAAAAATCTTTCAAAACATCTTATATACATATATGTTCAAATACGGATTTTAGCATCAGTTTAGGCTTCAAAAATTCATCAATAAGAGTAATAAGATGTTTAGAATTATCTCGGAACCAAAACAATTGAAATCCAATCAAAATTCCATCAAAACACATGAAAACCAAATTTATTCGAAAACAATGAATAAGATATAAATACAAGTATATGAGTGCATGTTTGTGCATTAAGAAAACATCAAAACCCATCAATTGAAAATAACGAGTGTCTAGATTTAATCTCAGTACTAAAACTAATCATATCCAATTGAAAACTTCTCGAAACTTCACAAAATCACGAAATCCCCAAATAAGTCATAATGAATAGATCCAATTCTAAACCCCCTTCTCAAAACTCCAAGACTTGATTCTTAGATTCAATAGCCATTAAACTCATCCATAATCATTCACAATAATTTTTCCATGTATATGAGCAATTATAACAATTATTAATCAAGTTTCTACTCAATGAAAAACCCCCAAATAGGGTTCATGCATTTATACACAAGTAAAGGAATCTTTTATCCATTTTATGCAATATCATCATAAAACACTTCTCAACAAGTCAAAACAGCATGTATGTGAGGGAAAACAACATACTCAAGATTTCTATTAGATTCTTTAACAATCTCAATTCATCAACTAGGGTTCTAGTTCATCATAAATATAGTTTCAAGTAAAGATTCAATTTTTAATTCATCTACACATAAGAATTTATCATGTCTTCATGTAGTCATCTAACATGCTTTATAATAGATAAATCATCACATACAACATGCATGGAACAATACAAAACAAACATGTCACTCACCTCTATAAAGAATCAACCGAAAAGAAATAAAGAATAAGTGAAATCCACCTTCGCAAGAAAACAAAGAATCCTCGCTTGAAAACTTCAAGAAAATAGTAATAGTAAAAATCCTTGTGTAGCAGCTGCACCCACACTTAAATAGGCCGGAATATTAGGTTTAGGGTTTTGTAAATAGATTTGCAAAATACATCTTTTAAATATACCTTTACATATATAGACCTATATACTTGGAAATTAAATAAAACCAACTTAATTGAAATTTAAAAATAAAAACAACCATCTTAATACCAGCCGGCACTGTTTGAAAAACCCAGAAAAATGAATTTACACTTTTACCCCTCCAAATGGCAAATTTGCAAAAAGATCTTTTTTTATCAAAACTTGTAAAATAAATCAAATTTATTAAAACAAAAAGTAAATCTTTAACTCTGAATTGACTAGGAATCATACCCAGTCCAAAAATCTGAAAATCTGGTATTTTTACTCCAAGTGGTAATTTTGCACAAAAGTCCCTCTTTTTTTAATATTTGCAAATAGGTCCAATAATTATCAGAAAAATTCAGAAAATTCACAAATAATATATAATAATAAATAATGATTTTTCACAAAATAATTTTTGACTTTGAACTTCCCATGAAAATATTTGCACGTGTTTTGCACGTGTAAAAGATAAATTTTCAGAAAAATATTTATTAAATCACCAAAAAATCATTTTAATTTATTTATTAATCTTAAAAATATTATTTAAAAAATATGGGGTATTACACATGATTTGGGCCCCCAGGGTTGGTGTAGTCGGCGAAGTAGTCGGGGTTTGTGATGATGGCAGAGCCAAAGATAGTGGCTGGAGCTTGTACCCCGTTCTGTTGGGGTGTTTTTCTAGAGGGGCGGGGGCTGCATCCGGCATGCTTTACCTGATGACCACAGTCGACAGGGCACCACCACCACTACACCCTCATAATGGAAGTTGACGCCCAACGCCATCGCCCGTTGTGGGGAGAGGAGAAGGTGATACTTCATTCAGCTGGGCCTTGTATTGATTTTCTGATTGAGATAGAGAGTGAGAGAGTGAGAGAGTGAAGATGTTTATCCTCACTACTCTATGTTGGTGGTGGTCTGTATTTGTGAGAAATCACTGGAGATAGCAAAGGCGTGAGAGAGGCGAAGGTATCATCTTCACGGCTCTCTCTTTGACTGCAGTTTTTGTGGCGGTGTAATAATAGCAAGTTTGTGGGGGGATAGGAGGTGTAGAATGAGCTTGGCGATTGTCAAAACTCTGCCTATGGAGCTTGGGTCCAAAGATGGGCCCCCCCAGCCAGTAGACTGAGCTCGGCGGTTGTCAAAATTCGGCATGCGGGGCTTGGGCCCAAAGATGGGGTCCCCCGGCGAGAAGAAGGCAGGGATCAGCGGGTGATAAAATCCTGCCAGACTAGTTTCAGGTGGGTGTGCATGTGCCGTGGAGGCAGTGTACAAAGCTAAAATGATGTATATACAATTTTGATGGACCGAACACGTTTGTCGGCCCATCCTCCAGGATTGTTGGAGGGATTTGTTGTTTGTACGGGTTATGTTGCTTCATGTATGTTCTATTTTCTGTCTGTAGGTTGTAACTGGGCCCAGTACTCTGGGTTAGTTTCTTTAATTTCTTATTAATGAAACAGGGTGGCCATATTCTACTTTTTCCTTAAAAAAAAAGATTTCACCAAACCACTCTCTAGAACTTATAACATGGTCTTGAAAATTAAGTAATTTTTTCTGGGCCTGTACCTTTTTTTAGGTTCACTAGAATTTTTAGTAGTTGAAACTTCCAGTTATCTTGGTAAAAATCTAATACCCGGATTTCCGTCTCAGCAAATTGTTTTTTTTTTCTTTTCACAAGAGATTGTGATGTCTTTCTATGGGATTACATGTTTATTCATTAGTTCCTATTTGTGGTGCACAATTTCATGAAATGTAGGTAGTGGTTATGACCGATCCGATAGTAAAAAAGGAATAATGTGTACTTTTCGTTGGGGATTCCCCAGAAAAAATCGTCGCATCTTCCTTCGCTTCTTTATGAAAGATATCCAATCAATCAGGATGGAGGTTAAAGGTCTTTTTCTTCGTCGTATTCTTTATATTGAAATCAGTGGCCAAGGAACCTTTTCTTTGACTCGTATTGGCACTATAAATGGGCTTACCGGGTTAAGGGATAAGTCGCAGTAAAAGTGAGAAAGAAGGAGAAAGAGGGTGATTCTCTACGATAAGAGAGAGTGAAATTGTTCTCTCCTCATATTTAGAGAATGTAATGTAATCCATACTTTCAGTAGTAAAATTCGACTACACCTACCCGTGATTTTTACCCGGTTTCCTTTGGGAGTGTTCCATGTAAAATATATGTGTCCACTTTGTGCTCACTTTCTTAATTTTATTTTAGTTGTGAAGTAACTTCTGCGCATAACTTTCTAACATAATTGACCACTTCCTTCCAAATTTTCTGTTTGAATCCACGTCCGACATCTTTCTGAAGTAGATCATGATGTAGTCCCTATTGAAGTTGACCACAATGGCAACATAGTTGGGGCTATCGATACATGAGCAGAAAGAAGTGGGAATGTGAACAGTTTCCCGATTGCACGTTGATTCAATGAAGGGAGATCAATGAGGGTTTTGGAGATGGGGTGGATGGGGAACAAATTGTTGTCCGTGATTTCTAGATAGTGAGAACTCTAATGCATAGAATGAATAGTTCTTCTCTATTGCTTAATAATCCTTTTGGTGGGAATACTCTCTTTGCTTTGTTGCATGCTTCCGGTTTCTGTTTTGTTTGAATTTTAAGTCTTTAAATATATTTTATTTTAAAAAAAGTGCGCAAGACCTCTATAAGTATCATTATATCAATATGTTAAATTATTATAATTATTTGATACATTGAAACGAAACAGAGAAAAAAAAATACAACCCTCACTATTTCATTCTAGTAATACAGTATTACATTGAGAACAGATGGACACAGAAATCACAATGTACGTAAGGATACATCAGGAATAAAAAATGAACATAAAGAGACAACAGGGCAAGTTTCAAAGATCCAGTACTTGTAGTAGCCATCGACATGACAATCACTCTGCAGTCTTGAACCGATATGTGGCATAAGAAAGCGCCGTATTTTCCCAGCTACGGTGGACCAGTTCAGTCTTGGCAGTCTCCCCTGTTGCTTCAAGAGCCACATGCAAAGGGTAAAAGTGCTCTGGATATGGATGTGCTGTTTTAGCATAAGGCGCTTTATGTTCATAGCAGTTTACATCTTCATGCATGTATATAGATACACGAGAATTACAAGCTAATAATTTTTTTAAGTAGTTGAAAATTATGATATGAATCAAAAAGAAGCATGATAGGAAACACATTTGCACCAGAAATGAACAACCATTTACTTTAAATTACCCAAAGGCAAAGTTTCCGTATTCTGCCATTGGGTATTGCATTTGAATATTATATGAATTGTATGATACAAATTTTTTTTCCGAATGAGCTGGATTCCTTGTTTAAGTAGCTAATTTTAAACATGCAATTGCACATTTAAATATTACAAATACGCATTAACTTGACCTACTTTTTAACTGCTAAACAAAAGTTTGTACAAAATAAATATATGGTACTGTCTCTCTCATTCATCGATATTGGTAAGAAAGAGAAAAGGTAAGAGATTGTATTAGTTAACCAACTAAACTAATTCAAATTTACTTTACTGTTCATGCTTATTCTATCTAATGGTAATGACAATTTTCAATTGAACTTTTTACTTCTATTTTTGTTGTAACAGATTGAAACAGAATCAATTTACAACATTTCAAAAACCCTTATGTAATATAGTAAAGATAGTGAAGAAAAGATATATTCAGAACGTCAGAGATGAAATTGATACCTTCCATTAAGGAGAGATTATTTAAGTCATGTGTCAAATTGTTACACCCATTCAGGAATTTGACCACCATCGGGGCCTATTTTAAGCAAGTTGCGTGTGGCACTACCAGAGTCAATTATAAGGACGCCCTTGTCACGGAGAGGTGCCAAGGCCTTGCCGAGGTTGCAGTGGTAAGTGCCATCCTTGTGCGGTTGTACCTGGGATATTTGCTTCTGGGGATTTTTTTTCCCAAACCGACCTAATTTTTGAAAGTTTTTCCCAAACCGACCTACTTTTTTATTTTATTCCCAAAGCGACCCACTCGGTCTTTTAAAGACCGAGTCTTGCACTTTAGGGGTTTTAATTGCGCAGATCTCCTTTCTTCTTCTTCTCGACTTTATTTACTTTCGTATTTTTTTCTTCTTCTCTCTATCCCTCAACGAATTTGGATTTGGTAGGTGTTGTAATATTTTTAGTTAGTTTGATTTTGTAGTTTTTTAATGTTCTGTCTCGAGTTTAGAGTAGTATGTTGTTAATGTCTCTAGTTTTTTCAATGTTCTGTTGGGCATATGTTGAGATGATATTATGGAGATTTTATTGAAATTGTTGATATGGTTGTGGATATGATATTAACAATATTGTGGAGATGTTATTGAAATTGTGGAGATATTAATGAGATTGTTGATGTGGTTGTGGAGATGTTGGAGATGATGTGGTTGTGGAGATGTTAATGAGATTTTTTATATTGTGGAGATGTTGGACATATGGAGATGTTAATGAGTTTATTGATATTGTGGAGATGTTAATGAGTTTGTTGATATTGTGGAGATGTTAATGAGTTTCTGGAATTGTGGAGATGTTGTGGAGATATTGTGGAATTGATTGAACTCAAGACTCGGTCTTTCAAAGACCGTTCTAAATATAACTAGACTCGGTCTTTGAAAGACCGAGTCTTACGTCTGTAAGTGATATTTTACAATCAGCATCACCGAGTCTTGTTAAAATGACAACAGTCTTTGAAAGACCGAGCCTTGAAGCTGATTGAATTTTTTTGCGAAAAACTTCAAGACATTTTGATTCGAATATATTTGAAACTTATTGATTCCAAAATACTCTCTTCGGCCAATATTTAAACCTCAATCAATCATACATTTTCGAAAATTAAACACATCCAAACTTACTAGCTTCACGGCGACTATCAATCAAATCATGTACACTTTTAGCAAAAATCTTCCCTTCACATAAAAGCTTACTAGCTTCCTGTCGACGAATAGTAAAGTAAGAGTTGAGACGTAAGAAGATCGTCTCAACAATCGCAGTTACTGGTAAACTACGGACTCCTTTCCAGACTGAATTGAAGCATTCTGACAGGTTCGTAGTCATTATTCCATATCTTCAACCTTCATCTGCATAAAGTGCCCATTTCTCAACCGTCATACTTGCATGAGTTGATTATACCAAGTAATTCTATGAACCTGAGTTTATAGAATTTCTTTGGTTTTTCTATCGGAGGTGGAGTGCTATTTGGTTTTTCCATATCTTCGATCCTCATACTTGTATGATTTGATTATACCAAGTAATTCTATAAACCTGAGTTTATAGAATTTCTTTGGTTTTTCTATCATCTCAGCAAAATACTTGTATAAGTCAATCTTCTGAAATGGATCTTTCTTCTCGATGACGTGGACATGCTACCTTCGATGAGTTGGAGAAATAGAATAGAGTAAAGTAGAGAGAGAGAAGAAGAAGAAAGGAGATCTGTGCAGTTAAAACCCCTAAAGTGCAAGACTCGATCTTTGAAAGATCGAGTCTAGTATAAACTAGCGCGGTCTTTCAAAGACCGAGTCTTGCTCTTTGATTTTTCGAAGTGCAAGACTCGGTCTTTGAAAGACCGCACTAGTTTATCAAAGACCGAGTTGTTCACTTTGGGAATATAAAAAAAAGTAGGTCGGTTTGGGAAAAACTTTCAAAAAGTAGGTCGGTTTGGGGGAAAAAATCACTTCTGGGTACATGAGCATAAGCAGGACCCATGCATTGTGGTCCAGCCCTAAGTTCTTCTCCTCCTTTACATGTTTAATCCCCCTTCCTGCTATTGGCTATATTAGTATATTCTCTCTATATAAATATTGCATGTGCATATGAGTAACATGTGTATTGAACGTACAATTGAATAGATATTGGAACGCGGGTTTGTGGACTTATAATCCGATATTCAAACCAGTATTTAGAAATAAATACTGACTTGTGATAGCAGTCTAGGTATTCCAATCTTGATACCTAGGGTGAATATCTCAAGCAACTTAGATCTAGAGATAAACCCTAATTCCCAATTGTTAATTTCTCACAAAACCTAGCAATCTTGAGATAATATTAATCAATTTGTGAGATTAATTAAGAGGGAAATCGGAGTTTTGTTGGATCTCGCCGGACCTTGTCGAAGCCGTCGGATCTTGTCGAAACCCTCGGAGTCGCCGCTGCTGACCATTGATATCCAACCGTTGGAGACGCTCGCCGCTTGTTGCCTCTTCCTTTGTCGACGTGTCACGTGCTGTCGACCCACAGTCGAGGCACTCGACTCGAGATCCAATGGGACCCGAATCGCCAGCGAAGCTCTCGCCTTCTTCTTCTCCGGTCGCAGTCGACGGCGTTGCCTCCCCTTAGGCACCGTGTCCGATCTTCATCTCTCCTCTTCATCTTGGTCGATTGGGTCTGTGTGTAGAACCCAAGTTTTGAAGTAGACAGTGAAGGGAGTTTTTGTATCTCATCATCAGATCTGGTATTTCTAAACTTTAAGATTTGTGTAATTTATCTAATTCATTTACTCTGTTATTAGTTAGCAGATTCACAGATAAATCATCTTCTCTCTATAAATTACTTGTGTAGTAATAATTCAGAACATACTCTCGAACTTTAAGAACTCATCGTTTATTCCTTGAGATGGAAAAACACGATCGCCTCTATGGGGTTCCTAAACTGGAGGCATTTAGTAGTTTTGAATTCAATAGCTGGAAGAGGACAGCACAGTATGGGATGAAATTTATGAATATTTTCTATACCTGTCAAACGACTTATGATGAGTGTACTGAAGATGTGGATGATGCCACTTGGATCAGAGATGAGGGCTTGTGCAGGGAGTTTTTGCTAAATAGTATTTCAGATCGGTTAGCAGATGTCTATATGAAGTACGGAACAGCTAAGGAGATTTGGGATAATCTACTGGATGAATTCAAAAAGGAGGAGAAAGTCTCTAAGACTCACTTGGTTGATAAGCTCATGAGTTTTGAATTCAGAGATGAGAAAGTCATTCTCCCGCAGGTTAATGATCTTGAAAACTTAGTAGCTAAATTGAAAAACTGAAGATATCATTGTGTGTGATGTTTTTCTTACTGGAGCAATAATCTTTAAATTACGTGCGTCATGGCTTACATTTAAGACTAAAATGTATAGACTGCCAGAATAAATTAAGCTTGCACAACTCAAACGATGTATTAAAGTAGAGGATGAGACAAGAACTAGGATAAATTTGGAGTTGGCTAAGAAACAACTTTCTCATGTTAATGTACTAACCAACACCAAATATGTTCCTAAGTTTAAGAAGAACAAGCTTAATAAAGTTAAGGGTGAACCGTCCAAGTTGGAAGCCACTAAAAAGATTGTGAAAAAGAAAGGGAAGTGCTACAATTGTAGGAAGTGGGGTCACCATGCTACCCAAAAGAGAACAACCTAACAATGAAACGGCGAACTTATTAGAGGGCAACACTGAACCCACCAACTTTCTGTGTGTTGTTGGTGACGATAAGGTGAGTGCCTCTACTAGTTGGTTGTTGGACTCGGGGGCTACATTTCATGCTTGCAACAATAAGAACCTGCTAATTGATCTCAAAGATGCAAATGAGTCTGTCTCTATGGCGAAGGGAGAATCTGTAACTCCTGTTTCCCCATATTTGTATTTTTATACTGTATTTTGCCCCATTGTACTCTTTTATCAATTTGTGATCCAGTATTTTGTTTCTATTCGAATAAAATCATTAAATTATTTTCGACTCAATTCTTGGTCCTTTTATCGAATTCATTTGTGTGCACTTTGTGTCGTTCTTCATGAAGAATTGACTATTTCTTCTCATTTATCCCTTTATTCCCCATTTTATTACATTTTGACCAATTCTCCTGTTGGATCCTATTTGAAACGGATACCCTAATACCCACTAAACCAAACCCTCACTATATAACCCTACCCTAACCCTAACTCCAACCCTAATCACTGTTTAGCCCTAACTAACCCGCCGCTAATCCCCTTCCTCCTTTGTCTCCATCTCCAATGTTCCAAACCCAATTACCCCGCCGTCACCCACTCCGATCACCATCAAACCTCCATCACCTTCACCTTCGACTACCACACCACCATCACCCACCATCGCCTTCGTCCACATCATCACCACAACGCCACTTTCTCCCCGCCATCGCCCCCAACTCTGTAACCCATTATTTTGCCATTTCCCAATCCTCCACCATCCTCGCCATCTCGACGCCTCTACCCATCGCCTCGCCACCTCCGACTCATCCCCTCGACCACCTCTCGGCCTCCGTCCACTCCGAACACCCCACTCCTTCGCTCCACCTCTGTTTCGATCCACGAACAGAGTCACCGCGCGACGAGCTCCTCCTCAATGTCGCGCCGCCCGTGACCGCCGTGCTACCCCATCGCCGCGTCGCTTCTCGACGTTGCTATCACCTCGTCACCGTCGAAGGACCCCGCCGTCGCTAATCCCTCTCATTCGATGTTCGTCGAAGAAGAGAACAAAGAAGAAGGAGGAATTGGCAAGATTTGATCTCGACCATCGGATCGCATCAAGATCCGTGCGATCGAGCCAGATCTGAACGCTATTCGGTGTTCGCCCACAACGAATCCTAGATCCGCTGTTCGCTGTTCGGGAGGGATCCACTGCGTAGGAGCGATCCCATTGGCGCAGCTCGCTATTCCGTGTTTTGGCGCAGCGAATCCTAGGACGTTGTTTGCTGTTCAGCCGATCCGGTGTGGGGAAAAACTCGATCTACGGTTGATTTTGGCACGTGCTTCACACGTGCTTTTGGGAGACTTCGCCCGGGATTTTTTCGATCCAATTTACTTCAACAATCGGATCTATCGTCGTCAATCAAGGCAAGTAATCCTCTTGTACACATTTTTGCTCTAGTACAAGCATCCCTTGAAAAATACCACAAATAGTTAGAATTGTGACTCCTCCTTGACTATCGTTGTTGATCAAATGATAACCCTCATAAATTTCATAATTCTAAGAGTCACAAAAGTTTCATTGTGTTAAATTATAACTACTTGGACTCTTTTATCCCTTGAACACATGAACACATGAGATTAAGGAGTCCTAGATTTGTAGACACATGTTACATTTTGTGTTTGATGATCTTGCAACCATTTGACTTGAAAAATAACTATTACTTGCTGTTTTGATAACCAATATCATGTATTTATGTCACACAATAACTTAGACGCCTAATAACAAATTTTCTTGTAATCTATACTTGTAAATTATTCCCACATGTTGCTGTCCTGAATCTTCTTTTGCTGTTTCGACCCATTTAACATTAGAATCTGAACCTGAACCCTGAATAGAAAATGTAACTCTGGATGTCTAGATGTCGATAGCCTCCGGAATTTTCAAATTCGGAGTTACGGTCTAGGAGTTATTGCAGTTTTACTACAGATGTGTCAGTAGACGCAGATTCGTAAAACTGCTGCACACCTTTACTTTGCGAATTAATTTAACTAGGTTAACAGCAAGCGTTTGACTTGAAATTTTATATGTAGTTGCTGGACACCCTATAGGAAATTTTCAATTTTTCTTAGAATTAATTTACAATATTTCAACACTATTTATGTAAAAATACAAATACACAAATTCTGCCTGAATACTTGAGCGGTGAAATTCGCCGTTTGGACACATGTTCCCACCACTTGCTCGTACCTTGTTTCGCACACTTATATGCTTGCTTGATAAAAATTAATAAATGAAATAAGCCGGGGTTTAATGGAAAGACTATAGGAGTGGACAATATAGGTAAGTGTACTCGGAAGGGGACCCGTGTTTCCCAAATACTTGGTTCATGAACTTGTTGTATCTTGTTTGATTCATGGAGTCAGTTACTTGGCTCATGAACTTGTTTGATTCATGAACGCATTGTGCGGTTCTTGAACTTGTTAGTGGATTTGCGAACTTGCTTCGTGAACTTGTTATTTGTTTTCCGATCCATGAACCATGGCTTGTTTGATACTTGACACCTGAGTACGCCGCTCTATAGACTCCATTACTAGGTCTAAACGAAATTGCTTTGACTGTAGCAACCATGTAGTAAAAGAATGGATGCATGAAGTGCTACCTAGATAGTAATCACCACAAGACTGGAACTTGTTACTTGAGACTTGACAACTTGATATTTGAGACCTGACATTTGAAATAACACTTGACACTAGACTTGGCACTTGTTACATGACACTAGACTTGAGACTTGTCACTTGATGTTAGATACCCCTATAGGTTCACCTGACATGTGTTTTACCATTAGCAGTTGTTATCCAACCTGGTTACTAAGATGTTCCCTCTTGCTAGCTAGTTCTTGATTTTTTCACTACTTGTTATATCTCTGTTAGATTCTTGATTCCAATTCTTATTTTCCCATTACTTGTACTAGTTTTATTATTTGTGTCCCTAGCTTGCACTAAGGGCATGTTTTTCCCTGTGTTTCATTTTTATATTTATTAAGCAGACTTTGGAAACGAGTTGCCTGCTGGAATTGGTGAGCAGACATTTCAGATTTCGCTTGGAGCAAGGACTTGTTTAAATGATTGTTTTCCTTAAGTTATTTATTTCTTCTGCTGTATAAGACTTGTAACGGGCTGATGTTCCCGAGTTTTTACCTTTTGTTCCAGACTTGAACACTATTGGAAATTATTATTTGTTTTCAATTGTTTTCTGTTGCTTAATGAATTATTCATGCATGCTTGGTGGTATATACATATTGTTATATTCTTCTTGTGATACTGAGTCGATCCTACAGCTTATGGATGATGTTAAAATCATCCGCTGGGCTTCGTCACGTGCTCGTATTCCATATTTTTGGAAAGCGGGGCGTGACAGAATCAATCAAGGTGCTCCAGGTTGGAACTGCAAATCTCAGTCTTTCATCAGGTAAGAATTTAATTTTGCGTAATGTTAAATTTGTTCCTGCTTTAGCAAATAATTTAATTTCTATTAGCTTACTTAATAATGCTGGCATGGTAGTTTCTATGATAAGTGGTAGAGCTATTTTATCTGTTAACTCATACTACTTTAGTTGTGCTTACTTAGTAAATGGCATGTATAGACTTAGTTTAGCAAATGAAGTGATTAATGTTGTTAGCTCAAAACTGTGTAGCCCTTACACTTGGCACAACAGATTGAGACATGTAAACTATATTAAATTACTTGCTGTTGCTAAAACTTTCAATCTGTCAATTGATACATCCTTAAGATATGACAAGTGTGAAGTGTGTGCGCAGACAAAGATCACTAGAAAACCATTTAGTTCTGTTTCTAGGAGTACACAACTTCTTGAACTAATTCATTCTGACATATGCGACTTTAAAAACTTTGTGACGCAAGGAGGTCGGAAGTATTTGATCACTTTTATAGATGATTATTCTAGATATTGTCATATTTATCTGTTAAAATCAAAGGATGAAGCACTTAATAAATTCAAAGAATTTAAAGACTGTGTCAAAAATCAGTTAAATGCTAATATAAAAAGGTTCAGATATGATAGAGGTGGGGAATATGTATCAATAAGTTTTAAAGAATTTTGCACTTCACATGGCATTATCTCTGAAACAACAGCACCCTACTCACCACAATCAAACGGTATAGCCGAAAGAAAGAATCGAACACTCACAGAAATGTTGAATTCTATGTTATGGACTGCTGGATTGCCTTTGAGCTTTTGGGGAGAAGCTGCATTGACTGCTAATAATATTCTTAATATGTTACCACACTCTAAACTATCTGAAACACCTTATGGGCTATGACATAAACACACACCGAGTTTTGATAAAATAAAAACATGGGGTTATATTGCTTTTGTTAGAATACCATATCCTAGAATGCCTAAAGTAGGACCTCGTACAAATACTTGTGTGTATCTAGGAAATGCAGTTGATAGTGCGGCATACAGATTTTATGACCTATCTCTCAATAAGATAATTGAATCTAGTGATGCAGAATTCTTTGAAGATGTGTTCATCAAAGACAAAGGCATAACACTATCTGGCCACACAAACTTAGTCAATGATTCACAAACAGAATCTAGACCTAGCATAACTGACACTGAAATTACAGATGAAATTAAGCCTAGAAGGACCTCCACCAGAGATAAGACACCTAGAACCTATGGTGATGATTTTGTAACTTATGCACTGTTGGCTGATCCATTTAGTGTGAATGAAGTTCTTCGGTCTAGGGATGGTTTACTTTGGAAATAGGCTATTGATGATGAAATGGATTCTTTATTACAAAATAAAACTTGAAAATTAGTTGATCTGCCAAAAGGGGCTAAAACCATAGGAAACAAGTGGATTTTGAAGAAGAAACTTAATCCAGATGGGTCTGTAGCAAAGTACAAAGCACTACTAGTAGCTAAAGGTTATACTCAACAAAGTGGGGTAGACTATTATGATGTTTAATCACATGTTTATCATATTTCTACAATAAGGATTCTTCTTGCCCTTGCATCCATTAAAAATTTTGTTATTCACCAAATGGATGTTAAAAAACTTTTCCTAAATGGAGATCTTAATGAAGAAATCTATATGAATCAACCTGAAGGTTTTGTACTTAAAGGTTTAGAGAACAAAGTTTGCAAATTGGTAAAATTTTTGAATGGATTAAAACAAGCACCGAAACTATGGCATGAAAAATTTGATACAACAATAAAGAGCTTAGGTTTTGAATCTAGTAATTCTGATAAATGTCTTTATTTTCATGATCTATCAAATAAAATTGATATAATTTGCTTGTATGTTGATGACATGCTTGTTGTTGGAAGCGACCTCTCAACTGTAGTTTAAGTTAAAACAATGTTATCCAAAGAATTCAGCATGAAGAACCTAGGTGTTGTGGACACTATACTAGGTATGAGAGTGAGTTTTGGTAGGCAATGTATATTCCTTAGTCAATCTCACTATATCAATAATGTGTTACAAAAGTGGGGATACAGTAATTGCAAAAGGTTTGAAACACTTTATGATTATAACAATAAGTTGACACCTAACATTGGTGCAACAGTGAGACAGTTGGATTATTCCAAACTGATTGGAAGTCTCATGTATGCAATGATCTGCACTAGACCAGACATAGTCTTTGCGGTAGGCATGCTTAGCAGATTCACTAGTAATCCTGGTAAGTCACATTAGAATGCCCTTGAGAGGCTAATGGGTAACCTATGTGGTACTCAAGAGTTAGCTTTGTGCTACTTTGGACATCCTTCATTTTTGGAAGGATATTCTGATGCATCGTAGTGCACAGAACTTGGTGAAAGTCGATCCACTAGTGGTTATGTGTTTACACTAGGAAAAGCAGCTGTGTCATGGAAATCTACAAGGCAACCAGGCATTGCATTATCATCTATGGAGTCTGAACTCTTTGCGCTATCTTGTGCTGGTGAAGAAGCGGAATGGATGAGAAACCTGTTGCTAGATATTCCACTGAGAATGTTTAAAGTAACCACTCTTAGCATGTTTTGCGACAACCAAGCTACAAAAACTGTAGCAACTAATTCTCTTTACAATGGTAAGAGAAGAATTGTCGGTCTTAGACAGGTAAAGTTGAACTATATCATTAAGCAAGGGATTATTACCCTCATTGATGTGAGGTCAAAACAGAATGTGGATGATGCCCTTACTAAGGGATTACAAAGAGGTCTAATTGTCAAAACTGTGGGGGAAATGGGGTTAAGAGCCATTAAGTCATAAATGCCTTAACACCCTAGTTATTTTGATAATTATAACAGCCACAGAGAAGTTCAAACTTAAGCATCAATTTGGCAGTTAACGTGTTTTAGATAATCTTGATGATTCCACATAAATTCCACAGATATATAATGTCATTCCAATTTTGATGGTATCATATATCTATAGAATTTACTTAGAATAATCATATTATTCCAATACAAAACATGAAAACTTGTCGATATGTTTTTGATGATTAAATTGTCCTAAATATCATTCCAATTTTGATGATATGTCTTTTATGGATACATGTTTCATTCTAATTTTGATGATTCAGTGTTAAACCATGATTAAAACGGCAGTCTTTTTATTCTAATATGAAACATAGTATGGTTCTTGTGTAGAAATTATAAAGTTCATGTACTTTATTTGTTAAAGATACTTGATTGTGATACTTGTTTTAAAATCTTGCTAGCCAATTTGAATTGTACTAAGTTCTTTTGTTTGAACTAGATACTTTTATGCAATTTGTTTGAATTCAAAGATAAATGACTCATGAAATTCTTATTTGCAATGTTGAGCAACAGGTGCTAGCAAAGATAATGGAGATGAAATCTTAGATCTCGATTTTGAAGATGATGACTTGCTCGATATGGAGGAGTAATCATGAAGCAGCATGCAAGGATTTTCTTTTGCTGATCACTTGCTTGATATGAACTTCTTTTGAGTTTAAGACTGCATTTTAGAGCTTAAAACTCTTTAATTTGGTTTGAAGTTTATTTGCTTTATTTAGTTTGAGACTATGATATATTTATCTATTGGTTTAGTCTTTGTAAACTATTTTGAATTGGATATGGTTTGGAACTATTTAATTATATTGGTTTAGTCTTGATTGAACTATTCAGATTTATAATTATTTTGGATGAAACTATACCTTTATGATGCTTTTTTTTATGGACTGCTATCAGCTAGTCAGTTTTATACTGAACTGATGAGATAATCATGTACTTTATATATAGAGAATATAGGAGGAGATTGTTGGATATAGTGGTATATTCTGTCTATATAAATATTGCATGTGCATATGAGTAACACGTGTATTGAACGTACAATTGAATGGATATTGGAACGCGGGTTTGGGGGCTTATAACCCGATACCCAAACCAGTATTTAGAGATAAATACTGGCTTGTGATAGCAGTCTAGGTATTCCAATCATGATACCTAGGATGAATATCTCAAGCAACTTAGATCTAGAAATAAATCCTACTTCCCAATTGTTAATTTCTTACAAAACCTAACACCTGCACCAGCTCTTTCACTCTCTTGGCCAAGTCAGGTGCACCATGAGCAGGATACTTGATCTGATACAGATAATTAATTCGTTAGACAAATTAATGCAGGTTTCGGTAGAATGTATTTGACAACAATTTAATACAAAACTTCATGTGTTATATCAATGTCTTCGTAGTATCAAATATTTCTGTAACGCTTGTGAGACTGAAATTCTTCATTTCTTATCTTCAAAGCTTCAAGCACATATCAATTTATTCATAATTATGACATGAACTCGAATCAAACAAATCTTGGTAGTGCACAAAACTCCGAAGCACTTGTTAATGTCAGTATATTGCCCTAAGAGTACTAGGTCTAGATGGGCAATTTTGCACATATTCCAACTAACCCTGTATTTTTAACCGTATTCATATGTTTTCATCCCACTAGGCATCAAAGACTAATGACTATATAGATTTTTATTCAACTATATGCATATCTAAAATTTGAAATTTTGAACTTGTTTCTTCTAAGAGACAAACTTTTTCTTTATGGAGAAATCTTCGGTTGCTCACTACTTTGGTGAGCACTCACGCACCTATGACAAATCTGAACCGCTCATATTGTTCTATATGCCTAAGAAAGCCTAACAGTAAAAAAATCAATTAATTTGAAATTCATTTGTCCATAATTTACATCATCACAAAGTTGTGTGGCTAAAAATTTTAACAGCATATTATTGTATTTATTTGAAATCATGGATGACCATGTAAGTTTGAAGTTCAAATTATAACAGCATATTATTGTAAACCATGGATGAACAAATAAACTTCAAATTACTTGACTTTTTATTTTATTGTTAGATTATCTTAGGCATATAGAATAATATGAGCGATTCGGATTTTCATAAGATCTTTATATTATGAGTGCTTACAGAGTACTCACCAAAAGTAGTGAGCAACTGAAGGGGTACTCTTATTTATGACCATATAAGTTTCTAAAATTTTGTCAAACGATTATATGCGCATATCACTGAAGACTTTTTCACCGATTCAAGCAATAATATATGTTTTCTATTCGATAAACATCACATCGTACTCTTTGGGTAACGAAAGCTCTGTCGGATTTTAAAAAGATCAAAACCATAACCCAAGCAGTACAAAGAATCCTTAAAATAGAATGCAGTAGTCAATCGGATAAATTGTCGACATTTTCAGTTAAATCCAAGTGCTACTGAGTAATGATTCTATTTTGCTTGCCCACACTAAACACAAGCTTCCGTGATATCATGCCACTGTGGCATGACTTACATTAATTTATTTATCAATTTACTTATTTTTGGATAATAGGTCATAGTTTGATGCAATCTGCAAGCTGCATCAAGCCTCGAATCCCACAACTGTTTTTTTTTCCTTCTTTTTTTGGAAGTAAAAGTGATTCCCCAGTCACCGGTTTTATTAATGAAAAATTAATTAAATAAACATAGAATTCCAAAAATCATAATCATACTCTAAGCAAGTTTCTAACATCAAAATACTAACTGATATATCAGGTAAAAGCATCAATCACAAAGTGGAAATAAGGTAAATGCATACAACTCCTTCCTTCTGGCCTATTCTACAACTGTTGCTTGCCCACTGATAAAAGGTTTTACTGCACTTACATTCAAACTGACACCTTGAGCGCAGTAGCACCAACCCAATATTTTTCTTTCATTCAAAATTTTCTTGAAATCAATACAAATCACAGTTAGGAAATGAGAAATGACAACTTATGATATAGATCCCTAACAATCCCAATTACACCCATACATTACACTGAAAAATCACATCATTCAAACAACCCCAAATAAATTTCTTGAAATATATATATATATATATATATATATATATATATATATATATATATATATATATTGAAATAATGAGATAGATACTTGGTACATGGGTTTGGGGAAGCCGTAGAACTCGTAGATGGTATCAAGGGCCCCACTGAAGCCATAGAAATCGTAGATGGTAGCTTAGTTTTGTTCTAATGTCAACTCGATCGCTCTAATTTGGGTTTATGAGCTCCTTTCAGTAATTGACTAGGCAAATTGTAGTTGAAAAGGAGAGCCGCAGGGCCGGCCCCCACCTTGAGGCTGGAGAGGCAGCCACCTCAGGTCCCCGATTTTTTTTACAATTTTAGGGGTTCCAAATTTGTATTTTTTTATAAATATAGACATAAATTTTGCGCGTAAAAAAATTATATTGTAGTTAGGGGCCCCAAAAATAATTATTTGTGTTTTTCGTCTTGGGCCCCCAAGAATTCAGGGCGGGAGAGGTGAGGTGAATTTGGAAGGAATTGAATTATTGTGGTATGAAAAGTGGGGAATATAAGTGCATTAGGATGAATGTCACACAATTAGGAGTTGAAGAAGTAATGTAGCTTTTAGGAAAGGAAGATAAATGTAAAGAGATTTGTGAGAAAATGAATGTTTGTGATATGCTTGTATTGATGGTAGCTCCTTTAAAAAGATTAGTATAGCTACTTTAAAGATAAACCATAATGGACTAAAGTTGATAACTCCTAGAAATTGTGATTAGGGCTTTACTATTGGTATACATTTAGGTTAATTACAATATACTGGGGAATTTGGGCCAGTTAGCTCAACTTAAGTGTGTAACTATTAATGTGAAAAACTGTGATAAAGAGTTACGAGAGGTACGTTTCTGTACTATATGACTGCAGAAAGTAAGAAGTTGTGAATTTGGCAGAAGCTTGAGTTACTGGTACAAATGTTTGAAAGATCATGTATAACATGTGCAAGCTGTAGAATACAGAGATGGATGTTAGTATGAAGCTGAATGGGGCACACAATAATAGGAAGGAGGACTGCTGAGAACATAGATGTTTCTAATATGCTTGATTAGTTACTTTAAAAAGACAAAGCTTAAAGGATTTAAGTTGATGAATCCGAGAAATTGGTATTAAGGTTTACCGCTGTTATACATTAGTATTGACTACTATGTATTGAGGAATTTGGGTCAATTAGCTCATCTTAAATGTGTATCCTTTAGGATGTTTGATAGTTAGCAAGTAAAAACTAAAGGTTTCTCTCTAAAACTTTTTGACATGACCTCTGTTTCGTATATTCCAATCATCATTTTCTCCAAAACATACAAAATATGTGGGCAACTTAAGATATGATATATAAAAAATTAGTAAATAAGTTTTGGAGGAAAATTTTAAACTTTCACTTGCAATTGCATCTGCAGTGTACACTTGCAAGGAACCAATCACAAATACGAAATGTATTTTTCCAAGTTATGCTATTAAATTCGTTGCGACAAATGAAGAAATTGTTTGTTTTACTCTGTTTATGAGTTTATGATTCTGATAGGGTTTTTTTAATGTGAAAAGGGTAGGGTGGGGGATGTAATGGGCAATTTCTCTCTTAAACTCTCTTTCTCTTTATGGTTCTGACTTGAGCGTTTGAGGGTCTGTCGTCGGGGCACCCCCAGTGTTTCAGGCTTTTTGTGAGTCCATCGGCTGCATCAGCAACCGTCGGATTCAGATCACGGTATTCAATAAACGATATAGATCCACTCTTAGGTGCTCTAACCACTTTTTACGACATCAATCAAAGGTCGGATTTTTAGTAGTTTGCTTCAAATATAAACTCACTATCTTTTGCTCCCACATCAAAATAAATGGCAACATATTAGTGTCGTCTGCGGGAATTACACAGATCAGACTTACTGCCATGTCACCAAGACAAAGAGACAAAGTGGCGGCCTCAAGCCATCTCACCAATGCTCTTCGTCAACAAGCTCCTCCCATGGAGGACCCAATTCCTTCTCATCAACCGAGTCCGCCCATTTGGTTCCTTCGTAAATCTGCTCGGAAAGTTAGAGGTAAGTCTCGCTCTCTATCCACTTGGTGGAGTTTTTGGAGGTCCGAACAAGTTTATCGGAAGTTCAGGCTTTTATGGGACTTGTCCATGATGGCTATTGATCTAGGTTATTTTGGAAAGAAATGAACAATCGTATTTTTATCAAGAAGTCGCGGTCTATTTATCTTACGGTTGAAGATATTATGTTCTTTATTAACTTATGGGAGGAGCTTGTTGACGAAGAGCATTGGTGAGATGGCTTGAGGCCGCTGCTTTGCCACTTAGCCTTTGTGGTATGACAGTAAGTCTGATCTGTATAGTTCCCACATACGACGTCAATCTGTTGCCGCTTATTTTGATGTGGGATCAAACAGATAGTGAGTTTATATTTGAAGGAAACTACTAAAGATCTGACCTTTGATTGCCGTAAAAAATAGTTAGAGCTCCTGATAGTGGATCTGCATCGATGATTGAACACCGTGATCTGAATCCGACAGTTGCTGATGGGGCTGATAGACCTACAAAAAGTCTGAAACACCGGGAGTGTCCCGACGACAGACCCTCCAACGCTCAAGTCAAAACCATAAAGAGAGAGAGTTTGAGAGAGAAATTGTCCATTACCTTTCTGACTGAGTATAAAATTCGAGAAGTATGGGATGCAACTTAGAATCAATCAAAGATTCATCTAGAAGAGTTGAAGGTTATGTATCCATCAATTCATCTTAAAAAATGCAAACGAGTCCTCAAAATTATGATGATATTTCTTTTCAAGTTCCTTGTTTCTTTTTAGTTACTGCAATTAAATTCTTCAGAGCTAAGGTCCGCTGCTGTGTTTGTTTAGTTTGTCTTTGAAATAACTTGATTGTGTAATCTTAGCCAAATTAACTTAATTGCAATAAATTGAGAATAAAGGCACTTACGGGAAAATATCATGATAGGACCTATATGTAAATACAGCATATACGAGAGACTTCTACACCCTAGAATCGGATTATGCAGCTCCTATCTACTGATCCACATACATTGATGTCTCGTGGACCATCATCTCTACTATTTTTAATGGGAGAGTTGAAATTTTTAATAAACAAATTCTAACTTTGTAACTATATAAACACGTATAATACACGTTCAAATTATATCCAACAAATAAATATGTGCACCGCACATGTAGCCCAAATTAAAACATTCAAATATAAACTTTTTTTATTCTATACATATTCATTTAATTTATTTAATTTGATGACTTTACTTTGTTTTTTTTTTAAGAGCATACATTATACTAGTCTCTCATAATCAGAACCAAACTAGGAGTATTTAATTAAGCACATAAATGCACCCCGTACTACCAACCAAAAAAAACTTCCTGCAGTCCATCGAACACAATTCCACAAAAGCAACAAGAATCAGAAGAACATGATAACAACATTTCCCATTACAGAAACAGAAGAAAGGGTGCGCTAGTAAACAATAATCAATAATCAATAATCCCCCTAATCTTTCTAGTAAACAAATGAAGAGATAAGCAATACCGCATCCTATATTGTTCTTGCAAACTCTTTTTGAGCTGAAGAAGAAGAATAAAACATTATGAAGAGATATCGCTTTTCTTTTGAACTCTGGCCGACTTGTATAGTCAAGTATCATCCACTTGAGAGATGGCCGACTTGTATCGTCAAGTATCATCCACTTGAGAGTGAAACACAAAGCTTGGAAATGTGGTTGTTATATCCCTGTGGGGGGGGGGGGATTTAGAAATTAAATAATAGATAAAGATATGCAGAATGCAGAAGTGTAATTTCCATGAAACGTTGGACGCCTCAGACATCACCAAATTTGTGCAAATGAAAACAGATTCAACCTTACAGAGTTTTCTCTTATGATTTATTTTAGGTTTTCCGAAATAATGGTCCTTTACGAAACACAAATAAAATTGCCCAAATAATAATCCTTCTCTTTTGAGATGTACATACCATCCATCTCTTCTGCTACAGGGTACATATAACATTATCTCAAAATCAGTGAGCTTGGCGGAAATTACAAGTGGATTCAGTTGAGAAGTAGCTTATTTAAGGAAGTTAGCAATTACAGGAAGTTTGCGGCAGCTAGGCTCGGTACAGAGATTTACATAGAATGTGCATGGCTAAAATACTCGCCATTTGCATAACTACAGCGTTTTACTAACCATTATGGACGTTCTAAACATCTGCCTATCAGTTCCTTCCATACTCAAAATGTGTGAATCCGTGATATCCATATAAGTGGACCAGATATATTGTACTTGATCACAACCAAGCAGGTATAAAGAGAAAAAAATTCCGATTTTGCAAGTTCACCGATTTTGCAAGTTCACCAGTGATATAATAACTCTCAGTTCCTTCTCTCTCTCTCTCTCTCTCTCTCTCTCTATATATATATAGGTGATCCAGTGAGAACCTTTCTCACGATAAGCTTCGTGAGATCAAGTCCTTGTATAGCCATTACATAGATAATCCGAACCGTTCACATTGATTAGAATGACTAAATTAGTTCAAAATTGTAAAATCAAGTCATTTGAAATTCATTTGTCTATGGATCATGACATTACAAAAATTAACGATATTTAGCCATACAATTTGTAACACTTAATGCATGGAAAATAAATATCATATAAATTGATCTCCCATCCTTAGACTAATTTAGACAAGTAGATCAAATGAACGAATCGGATTTTTCATTTAATGTCCTGGAAAAAAGTTCTCACGTGGTTCTCACCCAAAGGAGTCATCCCCGGATCATAGCCCTATATGTGTGTGCGTGCATGTGATAATTATATAGCGGTCTAATATGTGCAATCATTAAAATCATCCATGGACAGAAAGATCAGCGTATTACTTGAGGTATTGGAGGGTCATGTTCTTTAATAGAGATGGATGTCGAAGGACAAGATTGCGCCATTCTTCTTTATCAATTTTTCCATCATGTTTTGTATCAGCTTCCTCAAATGTCTGCAACAAAAATTAAGAGGGGTAAACAAACCAATCTGCAATGAGGTGATACTCAATACAAGAGGAACAAATAATTGATTATGTTCCCAAAGAAGGATCAACATCCTGATGCTTTTCCAGATCACGATTTACTCTTAATATTTGATACTCAGAATATATGATACAACATTGAAGACTCTAACATGCTGCAAAGAGACACTAACATGGATAACGCTTTTTTTATATTTTAAACAAGGCCATAGCCACACACCCACCCTGCACACACACACACAGCACACTCATCCCATAATTGGGGAATTGTGCAAGCCGAGGTTTGAAACCTCGACCTCTTGCTCACTAGCGAAGAGGCTTACCACAAGGCCACTAGGACACTTGCAAACTATTTTAATACTCTCTTTTGCTGTAAGATATATAAGAATAAAGCAATTAATACAGCGTATTTGGTGTTTTCCATCAGGAATGTGTAGACTATTGAAAGAATAACAGAAAACTTGATTCATCAACAATTAATAATTCATGCATCTTGGGGGAGGGGTAGACTAACACCGAATATAAATAAATTCAACTCAGACAATTTCTTTGAACTAACCTGACAAGCAACTGAATATTTTTGTTAGTAATGAACAAGACTATGTCAAGTGTAGTGGCAACCACCCAATTTTTTTCAAGGTATTTTTTTTGGGCATGATCTGTCATATTGCAGAAGCTTTCCCTTCCATGTCCTTCACGATCATTAGCAATAGAATATAAGATGTATCAAATGGATGGATTTTTAAGAAATTACAGGTACTTCCTTTGATTATGAAGTAAGAAAGAGTGGTAGGAAGTAGTTCCTTTCTGCTACAGCAGTAGTAGACATTACACCTAAATGGGCCCTATCATAGTGGTTTCTATCATGTTACATGGAGCAGATGCCACGAGATACAGGGTTCAAACCTCACCACTGAACATTTATATATATTTGTTAATTCCCATTTACTTTGCATCTCCACACAAGTTATCTTTCCATAAATCATGTTTCTACATGATAGACCGATATGAGGGAAATTGCGAGCATGTCATCTTTCTCTAGAGGCCTTTCAACACAAACAAAGAGCCTACTGAGTCTATTGTAGAGATTGTTTGATAAATATTGTTAACCCAATATGCATCAGCTTAAGCTTTTGGGGTAAAGTACCTTCTAGAAATAGTAGTGGAGAAAAACAGCATATAATGAAGTTTTGTGGTGATCAACAAGTAGGAATATTGTCTTCAAAAGAAGAAAAAAAAAGCAGGAATATTAACTAAACATGTTTAAGAATAATTTAGATACAGATAACTAACTAGCATACATACACCCTTATGACACACCAAATCTTCTTTTTCTTTTATCTTCCTATCCTCTTTCACTGTCCTTGAGGAAATCCACGCTTCTCAGATTAGCTAATTTTTCACATCAGTTTGGCAATCTAGCTGAAGAGAATATAATCGCTATTAGGTTCATCTGTATTTATTCATTGGTCTGACTCATAAGATCAAGTGATCAAATTTCACAGGGTTGCAGCAAATGATTGTCAAAAAGAAAGAAAAAAATTATTCTAGTTCCAGGAAAACAACAATAATACTTACTTTGGAAGCACTGAAGCAGTGAATTAAATATCTCCAGTCCATCTCATATATATTATTTGCTACAGTACAACGGAGCTAAAATTAATTGTTAAAAATCAATAAAGCAGTAATAATGATGCAATCACCTTTCACACAAAATAAGAAAGGTAACAGGAAAGAAATTAATAAGCATGAAAGTTGCTAAGAATAACAAAGAGTGCATTTCATTATAAACATTAAAAAGAAGTACAGAATTTATGAGAACATATTCAAAAGGATCAAAGTGATATAAAACTATCATAGAAATTTTCATGTACACCTTATCAATGATACTCTCTATGACTTCATCTGAGAGGTTCATTCCTGATTCAGCAAGTGTAGCAACTACCATTTGTTTCACCTGGACACCAAAATTATGTATAATTATTATGAGCGTAATAGAAAATTTCACAGCAGCAATAATATCCTGATTTCCCAGTAAAAGACCTAATCCTTGTGTATACAATAAGATCGCAGTTACAAATACCCTGAGAAACCAAGCAAGCATGGCATATATCTAATACAAAGGGAATAAGGTGCATGTAATCTCATCTGACAAAACATAGATCAAGATTTTTGGGCATGTGAACTGCAAGTGTGTCCAATGCAGACCTAGAGACTGCTCAACTCATCCATGCCCTCCTAATTCTTGATTCAATTAAATGCATAGATTGAAATTGGTAACTTTATATATGATTTAGAGAGAACATGGTGTGTAAGGCTCTAGATGAGAAAGATTTCAAATGTAAGGAGGATAGAATTTTTAGTTCATGCAATTACATTCACAAACCATCAGCCACACCATGCAGGTTGTTCTAAATTATAAAAATGACATGTAGAAAGAAGAAATTGCAATCTGAAATAAAAAGTTTCTACAAAAAAAGTACTGTGAAGTCAAAATTTATGCATAACTTCTCTAAATTCTGATGGGAATTGCATGGGCCTTTTCATGATTTGTATTAGCAGATAGATAAAACTCATGCATCTATACTATTATTAAGCAAAGCTCTATTTTGGTGGTTTTTTACTATTATGCCCCCATATATATAAAAAGCTAAAAAATTATATAAGGTTAATTTTGTAATTTTCACTTCACATTTAAAGTTTCTATAAAATTTTGTTCTCTCAAAAATCGAAACCGTCTCTTCCTCTCCCTCCATCGAATCCGTGCATTGCACGTGCATATCCCCAGTGCAAATTGCACGTGCTAACCCATAAAACGTGCATTGCACGTGCGGATTACTAGTACTAATTAAAGCTAGTGAGAAATGAGTCACCAAAAAAGAGCTTCAGACCAGAATTTTTTCTTTCTTTTAACAAGGCTGTAGCCACACACTGAACCACTCTCATGACTCATCCCATATTTGTACTAATTGAGGATTGGCGGTGCAAACGGTGCTCAACCCCTTGCTTACTAGTTAAGAGGCTTACACTAGACCCTTGTGGCAGTCACAGGAGAATACATTATTGAGACATATGCTAATTAAAACAAAACCTACAGCTACTTTGAGCATGACATATGGACAAAGGACTCGAAAGAATTCTAAGGCTCCAAACATGTATGGAAAACAAAAACAGAACTCTGCATCTCAAATGTAAAACCAACAGAACAAAATTTAACAGGAAAAAAGATCCTTCTTAAAGACCACTCTTTCTTCTCATAATCACTGGAAATATGGTTGTATTCATGTCGCGTGGAATTCCGACGATATACTCAAACCATATATAACCAGATACAATTATATTATAACATGCAAGCCCATTAATCTATTGAATGTCAGTATGTAATAACTGCAGTGATTGATTTCTTGAACAAGGTATCGTCATTTCGTAAAAGGAAGCAGTGGATACGCTGACACTATGATATATACCCAAAATAATTATTAGGACACTAGCAGACTGCTTACAAGTTATAATCTGATAGGGTTTAAAATGCAAAAACGAGAAAGGAATCTACCATATCAACTGATTACTAACACATGATAAATTAAGAATATTAAGAGCTGGCGAATATCGGCAACCCTCCATCAATGCCATAAATTAATCCAAGTAGGTGACGCTTCCCCACACGTGACTGTTCCCAAGCTATGCCAATGTATAGGAGACAATAGTTGGTTATTTTGTAACATAGCCGAACCACATTGATAATATAATACTGTATAGAGCAGAATTTTCTTCTGAGAGGTCCAAGCAATCAAATACAAAATCACAGGATTAAATGCAATAATGGAAGGGCCAGTGCAGTCCTTATTTAACAAATCTTATGTTCCAGACCACACAGTACAAGTAAGCACTATGTAGAGCTTCAAACTGTGATATTTCAAAATCAGTGCAGCCACTAATGACTTGAATCCCCTATTTAGAAACACAGCCTAAACTACTATAGATATATACCAAAGTAACCCAACCAAAGGAAACAAATAAAATTTTATGCAACAAAAATCAAATGATTATGAAGATGGTATGTGTATATTTTTATAAATAAAAAAATGGAGTAGATATTTTCATACTACTTAACCACATGGAGATAATCTTCAAATAGGTACTTGTGCCTCGATAGTTTTCCGTAGGTCGATTTCATACTGAACACTGACTATAGCATTATGATTGCAGAATAAACAGTAATAAGCAAAGATTAATTGGTTAAAAAATTGTCAGCTACCATCAACAATCAAGAATCTGAAACTAATATAATAAGGAGGAACAAGAAATCGTCGATGTATGTCACATTTCATTAAGAGATGCAAGTCAAGATCCTAAAAACAAATCTACTAGTAGTGAGAGATGAAAAACTGATCAACTCAACAAACTTAAGAGGAAACAATTCATGAAGTAAATTGTCATAACATATAATAGCAGCATCTTCTATCCTGCAGTTCGATATGTCTAATACATTATATTACCTCTTGTCTTTCGATGAACCCTTGTTGTTTGAGATCATACAATTGAAACGAAACTGCATATCAAACAATATTAGTAAAAAACCTTGGATTAGTTTCCGAGAAGTAAGCACTGAAAAAAACGACTAGATTAAAGTAAGGTTCAATGATAAAAAGAAGTTAAATAACTGAAAAACTAGTTATATAAAATGCTCATCAACGAACAAAAAAAACCTATCTGTAACTATTCCACTTATGCAAACATACAGAAAGATTTAAACTCGGTTTTTTCTGTATATAAAAAATTAAAAATTAAAAATTAAAAAAACTTGTTCGTTGACTTTCATTGCTTGCTAAAAGCTTCATGGAGAGCTTTTCACCAAAAGTCTCCTTAAAATTTCCCAAGAGATTTCTGACGAACCAGTTTCTCACACAATTTTCAGATATCTGCAATAGCATCACAGAAAAGTTTTACAAAACACTCATCACACAATGCAGATGGTTTCCTACACATAGTAGATTTCTAATTCCGAAACGATAGCCGCAGTATGTAGCGGCAATTTGAGATACTAAAATGAATACAGATCAATATTATTAACACAATGAACCCTGATAAATAAATTGTTACAGAAAACAATAAAGGAAACGACAATTAAAAGATTGCAACTCACACTCAATCTTATCATCAATTGGGGCATTTGGATGGAAGACTGAAAGGGCACGCGCAAACTCTTCAAAACCCAGAATTCCATTGTGTTTTGTATCAAACAAGTCAAATACCTGTAAGAAGAAGAAAAAAAACCTGTAAGGAGATATCATAAACAGAATATCCTAAATAAATAGTAATAAAATCCTCGCTTAGCATTATACTAGGAAGAGGAAATCCACATATATCATCCACATCCCTTCCAGCCGTAAGATGCAAGCCATTATCATCACAATGGCTTACTTACTATAAAGATGCACATGATACTTTGTGTGTGTATCACAATGGCTTACATGCTACAATATGTACATGATACTGTGTGTATATGGAATTTGGTGAATTCCAGGTAGAAATAGAGCATTGCATGCGCTAAGTTTTGTTCTTTATGGATCAAAGCAGGGTTTGATTGAAGCATATACCTTTAGTACCTAATATATAATGAAGTATTCTATCGTGGTTTCCGAGAGGAGAGAGAGTCCTAGGTTGGTGTCTATATGTAATTCGGTGAATTTCGGTGTAAGATTGAGAACTGCATGTGCTAGGTTTTGTTTGTACTTTGTAACCTTAATGGTGTTTTCTTGAAGAATATACCTGAAGCACTTGATATTAATTGGAAGCATTATATTGTGGTTTCCACCTAATTAAAAGTCAAAAGGAGGCAAGTGTAAGCCTGACCACACTGGTAAGAGCATCTGCAGTCGTTGGCTATATATCCAAAAAATGGATAAATACAGCTGCAATCGTTGTCTATTTACCTGTTTTTTGGGTTGGAGATGTACAGTAGACGTCTATATTTGGTAGCGAAATTGGCATTATGCATACGAGATGTATCCCTTTCCCCCCCTTGTTTGTTCCTTTCCAAAGAAATCTCCTTCTAAATCTGTCTATCTTGTGGATTATCCATACTGGTAATTCGTAAATAGACATAAGGTAAATGGGGATACTGCTGATAACTGCGTTAAGCAATGTGATCCTACCTCCCAACGTCAGGAATTGTCCTTTCCACCCTACTAGTCTTTTCTCGATCCTATCGATAAGTAATTGCCAATCTTCCTTAGTAAGCCTCCCTGGCCTGATGGGAATTCCAAGATACGTAAGCGGGAATTCTCCCCTATTGCATCCTAACAACTGTTGGATCATAGGGATGGGAATGGAGCAGCGTTCGCTTAGTTGGATTACGCAACTGTTGTTGAAATTTACCTTCATTCCAGACCACGCCTCAAAGCACTTCAAAACCGATCCCATCGCTATGATATCCTCTTTAGACAATGTTCCAAACAATAGCGTATCATCCGCATATTGCAAAATAGAAATTGGCTCGGACAAACCCCTGATATCAATTCCAAAGTGATTCCTCTCCTTGTTCCCGTTGGCAATCATCTCCGGCAGTCCATCAGCAACTATTGCAAATAACAACGATGACAGAGGATCCCCTTGACGAAGCCCTCTCTTGCATTTGATCTCTTTGCCCTGAGATCCGTTAACAATAAGGGATGATTTACCACCTCTGATGCAATGGAATATCCACTTTCTCCACCTTTCCCCAAAACCTTTAAGTATAAGGGCTTCGTCCACCGAGTCCCATTCGACTGAGTCGTAAGCCTTTTGAAAGTCCACTTTAAAGAGGAAGCCATCCGTTTTGTCTTCTTCTTTGCTTTCTTTTTTTTCAATTACTAATTAGTTTACTTCAGTTCAACTTTTAGGTTTAGGCCGGAAAATCAAGAACAATAGCGTAGGGGGAGAGAAATGGCGAAGTTAAACATGGATATAAAGGTAAGTGACTCTAATATAAATAAAAGCAACCGAAAAGCTTGAAGCTAATCTGTGAATAGAGATTTTCAAGTATTCCTTCAAAATTTCTGTGTCATTGGGGTCAATTGTGTGATATATTTTGATTCATCTTTTGGTTTGAACTTTCACTTCCACATGCTCTGACTATTAGTAACATGCATATTGTGGGTCATTGATTGCTAATCTTTTCAGTTTCCTTTTTGTCAAATAATCTTTCCAATACTACGACCAAGACCTCTCAAAGCTCACGGTCAACACGACTCCAAATACTTGTTATACTTATAACTAACACCCACCTAAAGGAAAGGGACCAAGTTAATTAGAATTAAACCAAACTAGTATTATACACGTGTTGTGCACGTGGAAAAAAATTGGGGGAATGAAAAGGAAAAAAAATACCTGCATGTGCGTTGCACGGGTTGGGTTAAGGACAAAGACCTTCTCCCATTATAGTAGTAGAGATTATAGAAATCGGCATATGATTTACTGTCTTTGAGTCGGACGGCATATGATATGTCGTCTGAGAGAAATTATTTAATTGCGAAATTCTAAGACGGCATATGATCTGCCGTTTGAGAAAAAAAATCGGAAGATGAACTTCCGTTTCTCGAAGAGAGAGAAAAGGAGGCAGAAGTCCAAAAATAGTGCATAAGTGTTGGAGTGCCGTCCTTCACTTTTTTGGAACTTTTTTTTAGGGGACGGCAGATCATCTGTCGTTGTTCTGTCGTCCTTCACAAAAAAGTTTTAAAAAAATACGCAAATCTTCAAACGGTAGATGATCTTCCGTTTCATCCAAAAAAAAGTCATTTTTTGAGTTTTGACGACTACAGCGCTACGCCCTAATTGCTATTTCTATATTTTCCATATACCAATTTTTTAACAAAACGAACTGCAGATGCTCTAAGTCTGACCACATTGGTAAGCATCTTTGCTGGTGAGCAAGCAAGAGGTAGGGAGTTGAAATCCCGCTTGCTTCAAAAAATCCCCAATTAATATATATTCGGGGTAAAGTGTGCGTGGTTATGGCCTTATTCCAACAACAACAACAACAAAAAGTCAAAAGGAGTAATATCAAAGTTGACCTGTATATATAGCAACATAACATAGTAGATACACGACCAGTCAATAAGCTCTCCTTTTTGTTCGTCTTGAATAAAATAAACTCTAAAAGTATACGTTTATTTGTACTTGCAACACCTTAAACATGAGAGTGAACAAGATATTCAACCAAGATTTAGAAAATAGTGTCTATGTTTTATAGTCTTAAAATTTTCTATTAATTAATTAAATTTTCTAAGAATAGTTAAAATACTTAACTTTAAAGAAAGCACTAAATATATACTCTGTTAAATTAAAACAATATATCATAATGTTGAGTTTGTGTTTATTTTCACTGTCATCTACCAAAATGTAATCTTATGAATACACTTTGGTATAAGAATTGATAATAGTAATTTTAAATCATAAAACTATACTATAAAAAATACACTATAAACAGTATAAAATATATATTATGGATATATTGCATTATAAAATATAGATGCAAATTTGATTGTTGAGCAATTGTCCAGAGCTATGACGTGGAAAACAGTTCTTGTGTTGTCGGTGATAATGCCAATCAATGGGTTCTTTGATCTAGCCATCTAGGGTTCAAATTCTTATAATCATGTCTATTTTGAGGGTTATATCTGTTGCTGCTGATATCGGGTATGGGAGCAAACAGATGAATTTGTGAGTTCTTTAAGGAAAACAGTAAAGCAAATCTGTTGACCTTCACCAACGTGTTGACTTGTTCCTTGCCACTGCCGCGAACCTGCACAAAGTTCGATACACCGGGATGGATCCCGGCGACGAATCCTCCGACGCTCTTGTCAGTAATCTCCAAAATTAAGAAAGAGCTTTAGGTAGGAAAAGATTCATTACCTTATTACGGTGGGGGGAGAGGGTATTTATAGTCACCTTAGGGACCCGTTTCGAGATAAGAACAAATCTCTACTTCCCGGTGTGGATGGATAAGCTGGGGAGTTTGAACTTGTTTCCTAATAAGAAGTGGTTAAAACTGCCTCTTAGTGATAATGACGAATTTGGATTAATCCTTATCCTTCTGAATTAGTTTGTAACGGGTTGGTACCAGTATCCAATATGACAGATCCGTTTATGGATTATTGGGCTTTGAAAAAGAGACCCAGTTCCCATTTCGGACCCGTTTATAGGTAAAATTACCGTTTTACCCCTAAGAGCTTTAAGATTCGTGCCCGATTTGAAGGGTCTCGATTTAATCCTATTTTAAGCCATATCACGAGCCCCCCACTCCTAAAGACTGTGTTTTACAGCCTTTGGGGAGTAGTTTTACTGTTTCAATGGCGTACGGGACTTTATCGAAGTTCTTAAGGGGGTTTGGATCTTGCTCGAGGTGTAACAGTGTTTTTCTGAACTAGCAAAATGCCCAAATTTGTTCTTAGACTTTTCTAAATTTTTTGTGATTTTTCCAGATTTTTTAACTATTTTCCGAATTATTTATTTAATTTTGCGAAGCAACAATCTAGTTTCAAAACGCATCAATTAATTATTCTAATCAATAATTATTTTTCCAGGAGCTCAAAATATTCTCCCGAATTTATAATTATTTTTTAGAATTTTAAATTAATTTTTTGAATTTTTAAAATTATTTTTCGCATATTTTAAATAATTAATTCGAATTAATAAATTAAAAAAGGATTAATCAGCCATTATCGACGTGGCGCGATCTGGAGCGTCCATCGGAGCTCTGGCGCGATTTCCTCGGCGATCAAATGGTAGATCTGCCGCCTGATGACGTGGCGTAATCTGAGCACTCCGATCACCAGCACGCATCGGAAGGCAAGCAATTTTCCGCCATTGGGGGTCGGTGGCAAGAGCGCTCGGCACCCGTTGCCGAAGTCCAGGGGCGCGACATGTGGCGCGTTGACCATTGACCATTGACCAGTCAACGCATTTTCTCGCGTTTGGACGCTGGTGGCAAGAGCGCTCAGCACCCATTGCCGAAGTCTAGTGGCGCGACACGTGGCGCGTTAACCGTTGACCAGTCAACGCATTTTCTCGCATTTGGGCGTCGATGGCAAGAGTGCTCGGCACACGTTGCCGAAGTCCAGGAGAATTTTTTCTCGCATTTGGACGTCAGTGGCAAGAGTGCTCAGCACAGGTTGCGAAGTCCAGGAAAAATTTTCTCGCATTTGGACGTCGGTGGCAAGAGTGCTCGGCGCACGTTGCCGAAGTCCAGGAGAATTTTTTCTCGCATTTGGACGTCGGTGGCAAAAGTGCTCGGCACAGGTTGCCGAAGCCCAAGAAGATTTTTTTCTCGCATTTGGACGTCGGTGGCAAGAGTGCTCAGCACAGGTTGCCGAAGTCCAGGAGAAATTTTTCTCGCATTTGAACATCGGTGGCAATAGTGCTGGCACAGGTTGCCGAAGTACAGGATAATTTTTTCTCGCATTTGGACGTCGTTGGCAAGAGTGCTCGGCACACGTTGTCGAAGTCCAAGAGGATTTTTTCTCGCATTTGGACGTCGGTGGCAAAAGTGCTCGGGACACGTTGCCGAAGTCCAGGAGAATTTTTTTCTCGCATTTGGACGTCGGTGTCAAGAATGCTCGACACAGGTTGCCGAAGTCCAGGAGGATTTTTTCTCGCATTTGGACGTCGATGGCAAGAGTGCTCGGCACAGGTTGCCGAAGTCCATGAGAATGACATGCGGCACGCTGACCGTTTGACCGTTGACCAGTCAAAGGTCTGTTGAGTTTTCCATATTTCTTGTCGTTTTGCGGTAAATGGGCCGGACCTTTGCGCTTTTAGAGGCATTTTAGTCTCGGTTAATGTGCCCCTCTCTATAAAACTCCACCCCCTTCTCATTTGCTCACTCTCTAGTTTTTTACTCAGATGATTTCTTTCTCTTACTGGAGCTTCAGGCGAGAATCTTCGTCTGGTGATCTTTTCGGCCGATCATTGTCAAATCAAGGTAATCTCATACTTAGTTTATTTTTAAAGAATGTCTAGCATTCCTTCGAGGCAAGAGACCTCTCCTACTTTTGCCCATGAGCCGACCTCGAGCCAAGTTCCTCTGATCGACAAAGGCAAGGCCGTGGTAGGGTCCTCTTCGGTCGTAGTGGAGACCATGGTTGAGAGCTAGCGAAGGATGGGGGAGTTCGGCAGACTGCCAGGGGAGCTAACCGGACTTCAGAGGGTTCGGGACCTTCCAGACGAACAGGCCGAGCGTATTATGTACGGCATGGGGCAGAGCTTCCAGGAGAATGCCGCTAGAGAGACCTTGGAGGTCGACGAGGCGATCTCCATACTTAACAAGGCTGATCTGGCGTCGATTCGGGAATGTTTTCAGATCCCGAAAGAGTATGACCTGATGTTGCCTAGGGCCTGGAGTGAGGGCCAATTCTCCGATGCCAGTGGACATGTGCTTCTGGCCCGTCGACGCCTTCATCGTCGGTGTGTGGCTCCCTCTTCATCCCTTCGTCATCGAAGTATTGCGATGGTTTAGGATCAGCCCCGTCCAGTACATGCCGAACGTGTGGAGGCTGATCAACGGATTCATCTTCACTGCCAGGCGGCGGGGCTCAAGCCGGAGTTGAGGGTGATGCGAACCGTATACCGGGTTCATCAACAACATAGGTCGGAGTTTAAGTTCTACCTGGCTCCGAGGCATGGCGCCAAGCTTGTCAGTTGCCCCGACTCGATAAAGTATTGGAGGGACAAGTACTTCCTTGTCCGAAGTCAAGAGCCATGGGTCATCCCGACGACTTAGGTCGAAGAAGTCTCAAAAGAGGGTGAAAGAGAGTCCGGTGCTCAGCCCTGATGAAGAAGAGATGGTTCGGACACTCCTCGATCGGCCGAAGTTTGATTGGATGGACCTGACCGAGGAGGTGCTCTTCAGGAGGGGTCTCAGCCTTATAAACCCTAGTATGCGGTTTATTTGTAGCCTCGTGTTCCCCTTCTTCTTGAGTCTGGCTTTACTTGTGCTTAACCCCCTCTTTTTTGTTGCAAAAGCTATGGACTTCGAGGACATGTTGGCGCAGCATGGGGTCTTGGGCAGCAAGGCCCCGAGGAAGAGGAAGAGGGTGGTCTCCAAGTTATCTTCGCCGAGGGTGAAGACTGTCGCCGCTGCCGTGGAGCAAGCGGCGGTGCAGGCCGCAGTTGTTCAGCGGCCGCCGACCCCCGCATCGACGTCGGCTTCGGCTGAGGCTGGGGCCTTCCCCTTAGCTGCGGCCTTGGGTTTGGAGACCCCGCCGTTGACGGCCGAGGTGTTCCTGACCGAGGAGCACAAGAAGATTTTCGTCCCGGACAGTCATGTCCGCAAGCTCGACAGGTTTCTTGGGGACAAGCCGTTCAGCACCTTGCTACGCCGAAGGACAGGGCCGCCATGGATGTCGGCAGCGTTGGTGACGACGCGCTCGAGATTGCACAAGCGGCGGTATCGGTAAGTCTATTATTGACTTGGTTTTCACCTTTTATAATCTATTCTTTCCGAGTTTGTCATGGTGCTCTGCCTTTCTTTTTGCAGATAACTTGCTATTTTGGTCATCTGATGGAGAAGATGACCGAACTAGAGAAAGATCTGAAGCAGGAGACCGACCGAGCTCGGGCAGAGAAGGCTCGGATTGCCAAGGACCTCGAGCAGTTGAGGGATGAAACCGAGGCGAAGGCTGCAATGTTGGAGTATCTCGAGAGTGTTGTGGCGAAGCTCGAGGCTGACAATGCACTGCTGCTCCAACAAAAAGAGCTGGCGTCGAAGGACATGGAGGTCGTCGTTGCCGCCACTAGGGTCGCCGCGGCTAAGGAGGCCGAGGCCAAAGCGATGGAAAGGGCGAAAGGGTACCTCGCCATCAATATGGCGAAGGCCTATGCTCGCGCAATCGCGCAGGTGAAGGAGGCCTACCCAGAGGTAGACTGCGCCGGATGGCGCCTGTTCCCCGACCCCGTCCCTGGGTTCGACGACGCCTCCGAGGAGGATGAAGAAGATGACGAGGTCAAGGTGGTCGAGGTAAGGGTCGACGAGGCAGAGGTAGAGACCGATGCGGAGGCCATGCCCCTGGCGATCGTCGCCGCCACACAAGGGTCGGAGTCCTCGGCGACCGGGGATCACGGTAAGGAGGTCCGCCCTTGACCTTATTGTACTTCATACCTCTGTTTTGAATGTCATGAAATGTTGCCTAATTGCGGACTGGCCACCGCTTCTTGTACTCGTTGAATTTTAATAAAAAGCTTTTCTTCGTCTTCTTCTTTGACAAGTGTTGTGGCTTTGAAACTTTTGTGGGTTTGCTCTACTTCCGAGCTGTCTCAATAGCTTTGTTTAGGCGCAGTGTTGCCATGTTGGTTCTTCGGACTTAAACATTCACGCTCTTTTTTTTTGTTCGACTTTCACAGATCAACGAGGTGTCTCGTCTCCGGTCTAATCTGGGTGTCGCCAAGTTGGGGCTAGCTCGGTCTCGGGAGATGCTCTATATAGCCAAGTGGGAGTTGGGTCATTTGAAGCTGACCCTGGCTCGTCGAGAAATCGAGATAAAGCGCCTTGAGGAGAGGTTTCACGAAGTGCCCCCTGAAGGTGAGGAGACATGTCCCTCAATGGCCGTCAGCCAAGGCCTGAGACTCAAGTTCCTTCGTCACTCTTTATTCGATGCGAGGTCTGAGAGAGACGAGTTGAAGAATGTGGTACTTGAGAAGAGTCTGAAGGCGGCGCACCTTCAGAGGGCTATCTCCGAGGCTTCTCGTGGGGGCAGCTCGAGCCGAATGCCTCGCCTGAAGGTAAAAGTGACGGACGACTCGCTGAAGGAGCGGATCGTGGAGCTAGAGGCGGAGAACCTTCAACTGCGACGGCTTTATGAGGGGAGTAACGTCAGAAGCACTTCCTGCTCTCGAGGTGAGTACGCCCAAGGAAGGTTGTTCCACGAGTTAGCGCTTCGTTCGCCCCCTGTCTTGAGACACCCTGGGGACGCGCAAAGCGGGGTGGCTGGCTCGTCGAGCGGAGCATCTGTCGAGGTGACTGTTAGGCTCCTAGGTGCTAATGACGCTACTCGGCTCGCCGGCTTGGAGACTTCTATGGAAATGAGGCGACAGCAACACAGTGCTCGCCGATCCCGAGTATCGCTTAATAGAAGCATCTCGTTCCTTAGGAGGGGCTAGGGCAAAATTTTGTAATCTTGTAGTCTTCGTTTCATATGAGTCTTGTTTTATATGAGTCTTGCATCTCAAATCTTGATGAAATAATGTGAGTTTTTGGTCTAGAATTAGACTTGTACCTTAAATTTTGATGAAATAATATACTCATTTCTCGAGCTTCTTGTGAGAATTTGTGATTCGCTAATGTTTGCAAGAGTATCAACAGTTGTGGGAGCAATTCCGAATGCTGAGCTACTTAGTACTCGCTCGTTCGCAAGTAGCTAAAGCGGCATCGAACCAAGTGTTGGACTCCGAACTTGTTGTTAAGAGAGTATCAACAGTTACAGGAGCAATTCCGAATAGTGAGCTACTTAGTACTCGCTCTTTTGCAAGTAGCAAAAGTTGCATCGAACCAAGTGTTGGACTCCGAACTTGTCGTTAAGAGAGTTTCAACAGTTGTTGGAGCAATTCCGAATGGTGACCTACTTTGTACTCGCTCGTTCACAAGTAGCAAAAGTTGCATCGAACCAAGTGTTGGACTCTGAACTTGTCGTTAAGAGAGTTTCAACAGTTGTAGGAGCAATTCTGAATGGTGACCTACTTTGTACTCGCTCGTTCGCAAGTAGCAAAAGTTGCATCAAACCAAGTGTTGGACTCCGAACTTGTCGTTAAGAGAGTATGTGCTCGGTGAAAGAATATTAAGACAATAGTTTTTCTGAGAGAGAGATAATTGCTCTTTATTAAAAACAACTACTAAGTGGCTGCTTCTGAGTTGCGAGCCATTATTACACTTAATAAAGAAAGAGAAACAAGCTTTAGAATGCTTTAAGAAGAGCGCTCTAGGAGAAGTTGCTTGGAGCGGTGTTTAAACACCCTCTTGGTACTTTAACAAGTGCTCTGCGTTCCATGTCCTCGGCACCCTCTTGCCCCCCGATCTTCAAGTTGATAAGCGTCAAGGCAGACAACTTTGGAGATCCTGTATGGTCCTTCCCAGTTGGGTGCCAACTTGCCTTTCTTGCTGGGGAAAGAAATTGAGAGCTTTCTGAGCACCAGATCCCCTTCTTTGAGATTAGTAGGACGGACTCTCTTGTTGTAGGATTGCTCGATCCTACGTCGATAGGTTTCTTGCTGAATGGAGGATCTCTCACGGATCTCATCGATGAGGTCTAAGTTGCCGCGAAGCTCGTTCGCGTTTTGCTCTTCGTTGTAAGCAATCAAGCGGGGGGGATGGTAGGCCCACCTCCAGAGGGATAACGGCTTCGGAGCCGTAAGTGAGGTTGAAGGGCGGTTCTCCCGTGGGGGTCCTCTTCGTAGTGCGATAGCTCCAAAGCACATTGGGAGCTGCTCTACCCATAACCCCTTAGCCGACCTGCTCAGTCTCTTTTTCAGGCCAGGAGAGAATTTGCCGATTGGCGTTCTCTGCCTGACCGTTGGACTGGGGGTGGGAAACCAAGGAGAATCATTGCTGAATGCCCAGGTCTGCGCAAAAAGTGCGGAAGGCTGCCTCCGTAAACTGAGTTCCATTGTCCGTTATCAAGATTCGGGACACGCCGAATCTGCAGAGAACGTTTTTCCAAAAGAAGCGCTGTACCCTATTCTCCGTGATCGTTGCTAGGGGCTCGGCTTCGATCCACTTAGAGAAATAGTCGATCGCCACAACAAGGAACTTTAACTGACCCGGTGCTGGAGGAAACGGCCCGAGCAGGTCCATTCCCCACATTGCAAAAGGGGTAGGACTGGATAGAGAGGAGAGCTGAGCTTGCGGTAGGCGGCGGATTGTTGAGAATTTTTAGCAAGGGCCGCATTGACGTGCGTGTTGTTATGCATCACGAAGGAGGGTAGGCCAGAAGTATCCATAGTTCAAGATTTTGCGGGCAAGGGACCTTGCTCCTAAGTGAGCGCCACATATCCCTTCATGTACTTCTTTTATAGCATACTGGGCTTCGTCGGGGAAGAAACATCTCAAGTAAGGTTTGCCGTCTACTTGGGTGTAAGAGCGTTTGTACAAGACTCCCTCGATGAGTGTATACCGCTCGGCTCTGGTTTGGATCTTTCAGGCCTCTTTAGGGTCTAAGGGGAGGATCCCATCCCTGAGGAACTTAAGCAGAGGCCTCATCCAATTCTCTCCGAGTTGTAAGGGCAGCGTCTCCATAGGCTCGGGATCTTCCTCTTCGATGCTGGGCCTCAGAAGGACTTCTATTAAGACAGTCTGTTCGAGCCCTTGGAAGGAGGAGGAAACTAGCTTTGAGGGGGCGTCCGCCTGAGCATTCTCTTCTCGGGGAATTCGCTGGAACTGAGCATCCTCGAAAGAGACCATCAGTTCCTTGACTTTGGCCAAATACTTGGCCATGCGACTGTCTCGCACTTCGTATTCCCCTGAAATCTGGTTCACCACCAGCTACGAGTCGCTAAATATCTTGACACGCTTGGCCCCGGTCTTGCGAACCATGCACAGGCCGGCTATAAGGGCTTCATACTCAGCCTCGTTGTTGGATGCCCTGAAGTTGATACGGAGTGAGTATGGGAGGATGAAATCGTCTGGACCAACCAGTATGAATCCTACTCTACTCCCATCGGCGCACGGGGACCCATCAACATACATTGTTCAGAACGGGGGGCTCCTCTATTGCTTTGCTGGCACCGGGAATTGTGCTCTTTACTATAAACTCCGCTAGGGCTTGAGCCTTGATAGCGGTTTGAGGCTGATAGCTGACATCATGCTGGCTCAGCTCGATGGACCACTTCATAAGGCGCCCTGAGGTCTCGGACTTGTGGAGGACTTGCTTGAGCGGCTGGTCGGTAAGAACGACCACCGAGTGAGACTGGAAGTAGGGGCGGAGCTTTCGGACCGCCATGACCAAGGCATAGGCCATCTTCTCTAGCTTCGGATAACAGAGTTCAGCGTCCCTAAGAACTTTACTCACGTAGTGATAGGCCTCTGCGTCTTGTCTTCTTCTTTTACTATAACAGCGCTGAGGGTCTACTCCGATGCAGCGAGATATAAGTAGAGGACTTCCCTGGGCTTTGGCTTGCTCAAGAGTGGGGGGTTGACTAAGTAAGCCTTGAGCTGGTCAAAGGACTTTTGTTGTTGTTGCCCCCACTCGAAGCCTTTAGCCCCCCTGAGGGCCTTGAAAAACGGGAGGCACTTTTCTCCGGATTTGGAGAGAAAACGCCCTATCGCCGCGAGGCACCCGGTGAGTCTCTGCACATCTTTAACACTAGAGGGAGGATCCATGTTGAGTAAGGCCTGGATCTTCTCAGGGTTGGCCTCTATGCCCCTTTGGCTGACCATGAACCCCAATAACTTGCCAGATGAGACGCCGAACGCACACTTGTTCGGGTTCAGTCTCATATTGTGTCTCCTCAACACGTTAAAAGCTTCTTGGAGATCGGAGACATGATCCGATCTGCTGACGCTCTTTACCAACATGTCGTCTACATAGACTTCCATGTTCCGCCCAATTGTTCCTTGAAGATCTTGTTAACAAGGCGTTGATAGGTGGCCCCGACGTTCTTAAGCCCGAAAGGGCATGACCCGGTAGCAATATAGGCCCTGATCGGTGACGAAAAAGGTCTTCGGAATGTCAGGAAGGAACATTCTTATCTGATTGTACCCAGAGAACGCATCCATGAAGCTTAAGAGTTCGTGGCCCGAGCTTGCATCAGTCAGGGCGTCGATGCTCGGGAACGGGAATTGATCTTGGGACAGGCTTTGTTTAGATCCATGAAGTCAATGCAAATCCTCCAGCTCCCGTTGGCTTTCTTGACCATCACGACATTAAACAACCACTCCAGATAGTTGACCTCCTGTATGAACCAAGCCCTAAGGAGTTTCTCAATCTCCTCCTTAATAGCTTGCTGGCGCTCGGGGGCGAATTTGCGTCGCTTTTGCTGAACTGGTCTGGCCCCCGAGGCGACACTAAGGTGATGCATGAGGAGCTCCTTGGAGATTCCCGGCATGTCAGTTGCAGTCCAGGCGAAGTGGTCTCGATTTCCACTTATGCACTAGATAATGTCGGAGCGAACGGGAGGGGGAATGACTTTGCTAATCTGAAATTTCCGAGTCGGATCTCCTTCCGAGAAGGCCACCTCTTCCAGCTCATCGATCGGCTCCGATATAGGTCGGCTACTCCCTTGGGAGAGTTCAAGAGCTTCAAGGGAGAGGACCGGTCCTCCCACAGAGGTCATTTAGCATTTGCGGGCCGCCTCTTGGCTCCTTCTGATTTCTCCCACGCCTGCTCTGGTGGGGAATTTTATCTTCATGTGGTAGGCCGAGGGTATGGCCTGGAGAGAAGCTAGGTCTGGTCGTCCCAGGATGACGTTATAGGCAGTTTTCACATCCACCACCATGAAATCCATCGGCTCGGTTCGGGTGGTGGGAGTTTTGCCAGTGGTTACGTAGAGAGTTATGACACCCTTGATCGTCACTGGCACTCCTGTGAACCCGTGCAGAGTGTAGCCGGCGGGCTTGAGTTCCCTGGATAGCTTGAGCCCCTGGAAGGCCTCTAGAAAAAGAATGTTGACCGAACTGCCCTTGTCAACTAGGACCCTGGCGCACATCAAAGTTGGCCATGTGGAGATTTATTACCAACGCGTCGCAATGGGGGGTTCGGACGCCCTCTAGATCTCTATCTGAAAAAGTGACCGGGACCCCTAGGCCCTTAGGGGGAGGACGGTTCTGCACAGAATTTACTTCCCGAACGAAGGCTTTTCGGGAGGAGTTAAAATCTCCCCCATTGGGCCTCCGTGAATGAGATGCAGGACGGCCTCTGGTTCGGAGGCCGGGGTCTCCGCATGCCGCTCAGGTCACTTATTAGTCCCCCTGGGAGAGGAGGATCCGCACTGTCCTTCCTCATGAACCTGGAGAGTTGCCCTCTCTGAATGAGGGCCTCGATCTCGTCTTTTAAGGCCCGACAGTCATCCGTGTCATGGCCGTGGTCCCTGTGAAAGCGGCACCACTTGTCCCAGTTCCTCTTCTTTTTCGGGGTGTTCATCTTCGGAGGTGGTGGGAGAAGAACCTCTTTTCCAACCTCCATCAGGATGGCTGAGACATTCGCGTTGAGCAGGGTGAACTTCTCGAAGCGAGGAGGGCGACGCTGGCCTCCGTCGTCTTTCTGGAGCTTCTTAGCTCCTTCAACGCCCTTCTGTTTGTTCCCGGAGGACGATCCCTCAAAAGCAGGGCGGGAGAGAGCTTCTTCCGCTCGGATGTATTTCTCACTCCTGAGCAGAAGTTCTGAGAAATCTCGAGGAGGCTTCTTGGCAAAGAATGCTCGGAGGCTGTTGTTAGCGACATTGGATTGGAAGGCGGCGGAGGCTACGGACTGGTCCAAGGAGGCGATGGATCTGGCCTCCGCGGTGAAACTTTTGACATAGTCTCTCAGTTGCTCGTCCTTCCTTTGATGAAGCAATAGCAGGGAGGTGCTCGTTTTTTCAGCTCGGCAGCTACTCACGAAGTGAGTCAGGAAGAGGTCTTCGAGTTGATCGAAGGAGAAGATGGAGGCTGGGGCTAGACGGGAGTACCATTCCCTTGCAGGCCCCTTCAGCGCGGCCGGAAAAGTTTTGCAAAGGAGCGCGTCCGACACCTGGTGTATCATCATGAGAGTTTTAAAACTCTCGATGTGGTCAACAGGGTCAGACTCCCCGTTGTATGATTCAAAATGAGGCTTGAAATTATCTGGGACCGGTACCTCCATTATAGTCTGGGAGAATGGGGGTCTGTTGGGGCGAAAATTCCTCGCCCGTTGCTCTTCCACTCTGTCAAGTCGACCAAGGCACCTCTCCATCTCGTGGAGACGGCGGTAGACCGAATCTTCCCTCCGGTCATACCTTGTTGAGGCCCGAGATTCGTCCTCGCGAGGAAGGGGACTGGGAGTGCGACGACGATAGCTCGGGGCAGGTCGAGGACTGGGCGTACGGCGCCTATGGTCTTGGGCATGTTGAGGATTAGGCGCCCGCTGACCGTGGTCGGGGGCAACATTGAGGGCCCTCAGGACTGCCTCTTGGAATTGCTGGAACTCTGCCCTCGTGATAGGGGCCTCATGCTCTCGGTGGTCCCGAAGGGCCGGTCGGCCGACTAGAGAGCGGCTTCTCCTTTGACGATGCTGGGGCGACTCCATTTGCCTCCTGGGAGAGTTGGACCTTCTGCGATCTTGCCTGCGGGGGGACCAGGCTCTAGGGGACCGGATCGCTGGACCTCTTTGACGTTCTCGGCGGGGTATCCTGTCATGGATCCGCCTCTCATCTAAGCGGGTCTGGAGACCTTCCCCATACTGTCTGTTGACGATAATGTTCCGGAGATCCTTCGGCGTAGGGGAACTATGCAAGGCCATGGAGTCCGACGAGAGGTTGTGTATTGACACATGGTCGCGGTGAGGGGGTTGCACTTGTCGACTTCAGCAGGAGGGTCCCGCGGAAGCCTCATGTGGCCCTTGAGGTGCCTGCTGGGGCTGAGGTTGTTGAGAATGGGGTCGTCTAGGCTGCGGTTGCTGGACAGGTTGATGGAGAGGTTGTCCAGGCTGCTGGACTTGTTGAGTGGGTTGAAGGGGAACCTCATGGACTGGAGGAGGAGAAGGAGCGGGAGTGGCCCTGCGGTTAGAAACCATCGTCTTCTCCTTCTTGGGAGGCATGGCTTGAAACTAGTTTGGCTAATGAGATGGGACTGGATCGCTGTTTTTGTTTCCCACAGACGGCGTCAATCTGTTGCTGCTAATTTCGGGTGTGGGAGCGAACAGATGAATTTGTGAGTTCTTTGAGGAAAACAGTAAAGTGAACCTATTGACCTTCACCAACGTGTTGACTTGTTCCTTGCCGCTGCCGCGAACCTGTACAAAGTTCGATATATCGGGATGGATCCCGGCGACGAACCCTCCGACGCTCTTGTCAGTAATCTCCAAGATTAAGAAAGAGCTTTAGATAGGAAAAGATTCATTACCTTGTTACGGTGGGGGAGAGGGGTATTTATAGTCGCCTTAGGGACCCGTTTCAAGATAAGGACAAATCTCTACTTCCCGGTATGGATGGATAAGCTGGGGAGTTTGAACTTGTTTCCTGATAAGAAGTGGTTAAAACCGCCTCTTATGGATAATGACGAATTTGGATTACTCCTTATCTTTCTGAATTGGTTTGTAACGGGTTGGTACCCGTATCCAATATGACAAATCCGTTTATGGGTTATTGGGCATTGAAAAAGAGAGTCAGTTCCCATTCGGACCCGTTTGTAGGTGAAATTACTGTTTTACCCCCTCAGAGCTTTAAGATTCAAGCCCAATTTGAACGGACCCGATTTGAACGGACCCGATTTAATCCTATTTTTAGCCATATCACTATCATTGTTAACTTGAGATTTGGCAATTACCTAGTTTTTAGGTGATTAACGCACAAATAGGCCGAAAACCAAGAAGAGTCAGGAGTATTGTCCCAGCCTAGGCCAAAATTTGAAACCATGTTTCAAACCACATGAGTAATTATCAAAAGGATTGGTATGTGTAAGATATTTGGTGCATTCCTGACTTCCTGTGTAGAGGTTGAGCACTGAATGTGCTAGGTATTGTTTGTAACCAACCAACGTGGGTTTTGCTTGAAGCAGACACCTGAGGTACTTGATATTTTTATTTGTCTTATATTAAAGTCAACAGTAATATCAAAGTGGAGCTATAAAAGTAGCAGCAAGTGTAGTAGATACCCGATCAGCAAATAAGCTCTCCTTTTTATTAGTCTTGAATAATGCCAGCTGGAACTCTTCCTGCATAATATAAACAGCCAATATAAGGTGTGATACTAACATGGAACTTAAATAGATTATCTGTAATATGATACAATGACATTGTAGATATTCAGAATATGGTTTCATGAGAACTCAACCCACATGCACTAGCCTTTTTACGAACACTACTTACATCGAATAATACGTTATCAAATTCCACTATTCATTTGACAAGAAAAACATAACATTTAATTGCACATGTCTCAATGAAATTATTACCTTGTTAATCAACCCGTCATCAATCACAGCACTACTGATCCTCTTAAACAACTCATATAACGCTTCAATTTCACTTACACTAACTGCAAAAACATAGAAGTATAGTTCAGCAAAAACACTGTTCCCTTGTTTAAGCTATTCACTAGCAGCCAAAAAATTGTTGAGACATACAAACTGTTTCTCTTGCTAAAAATTCAGGATCTTCAAGACCCTTTGGCTGATTGTATAAGTCAAGATCACAGCACTTCAACAAAACAGCAAAGAAATGCTTGAACCCGTCTAGGCACTGCAACATGATATTTTTTGCACATTACCTGTAATTTGAAAGGAAATCATAAATACCAATAGTAATTGGGAAAAGGAAATAGTCTAATCCATATACTACTCCAGTGCTGCTATTATAATTTCAGCTCCTATAAACTCAAATCAAAAAAGGGAATCGGAGTGCAACTCATAAACTTAACAAATACTTTATAAGATCCTAAGAAAAACAAAATTTGATTGACCGCACCAACAGAATCTCGCAACTGTTCAACGAATTCCAAATATTTGAGTTTATCGACAGACTAGTATAGATGATAACTCAATAATCTAGAGAACAGCTGGCTTTTTGACTGGGTATGCATCTCCTTAATGCATATAAATATAAGGTTTCCCAATTTAAGGATACGAGTCGTTAATTTTGAATGCTTAGAAGGCAAGCCAATCGTAATAATTCTAAAACACAAAAAGGCCAACATTTGGTTTATTTTTCCTTTCTCTTCTTTAATACTTTTCTTAGCATACTAATAATACGGAAAAATAAAACATATTAGAACCTCACCTATGAGAAGAAAAAAGGGAAACAATTTATTTCAATTTTTCCCCACTAGAGCATAATATGAGATACAACATAGATAAAAACTTTGGTTCGATTATGAAGAATCATTATCACTTTGAATGGAGAGATTGAACCTAAGACCCTAGGAATGGATGAGCCCACAGAATGAGCTAAGCTCAATTGGTTATAATTCTCTTTCAGAAGTTATCATTAATAATAAGCTGTTCCAATATTTACTTCTCCTTTAAGCTAGTTTACTTTGTCAATCTTTTCATATAATCTTGCACTGAAATAAAAAAGCGATAAATTCATTATATTATAGGTAATCATGTAGGTCATTGCTTATTGGTTGAAATCCAACTAGAAGCTCTATATGACAGAAGCACATTGGAAATTTTGGTGTTTTAATATTAAGACAAATTCAAGAGCTCAACTGGAATAAATATTTAATATTGTTAAAACGATTCTTTAGTAGCTTTGCACAATTTTCCTAATTTTCTCCTGACAAGAAGTCATGACAAGATACCATAGAAGTGTGAAAATTCTAAAATCCTCTAAACATGTGATGAGACACATTGTAAGACGATGGGAAAGTTAACAAATAACCAATGTACCGTGAAGTGAAAAGTGGAGTGAAGGGCCACAAGGGAAGCTCTTACAATTGTAAGGCAATACTAGGGCTTTAGCAGCAAACAATACCAAGACTGTTTAAAATAAAGTACATAGAAAATATAGTCGTATTGAAATAATATTTAAAGTTTAAATTACAAAAAAAAAACCCTATCATGAGGTTTATTTGCCTTCTAAGAGCATCTCCAACGGCTAGCCAATATGAAGAGGCATAGCCATATTTGGAGAGTCACACTCATTTTGCATTTCCAACGGTTAGGCATAATGGCTAGGCATTTTGCCTAGCCATGAACATGAAGAGGCAAAATGGAGAGCAAGAGGTAAAATATAAAGGAAGAAGCATGGTTGGAGATGGAGCAAAATGGCTAGCCAAATTCACTAGGCAAAAACACTATTTGAACAATTTGGCTAGCCATTTTAGCTAGTATGGTTAGAGATGCTCAAAGTTGCTACCATATACTTTCTTTGATATACACACCTACCATGAACTTTTATTCACCTGTTAAATTCATACCTTCCATAAGTGAACCGTTAAATATGTCATTGTGTGGTTCGCGCATGACATTTTTTAGACATATATACCCTCAGTTTTAACTAAAATATAATATTCTTCACTCTTTCCAATCTTCCCAACCCAAACCAACGTTGATGTTCTCTCTTTTTCTCTGATCCAAAACAAAGTCTTCCTACCCACCTAAACCTAAACAATACTAACCCCCACCCCCCTCCTTCCTCCTGTTGCGAAGAAATAACCAATTTGGATTCAACCAGAATTATCAGGAAAAAATGAATGGGTTTGGCTTCTAAGATATTTAAGCCGATCCCAAGTTGTTTTTCTATATCTTTGCTATTTTAACCACAATTCATAGGTAAAGCCAATCTATACGGTGTGTGAAGCCACCATTCACTAAAGAGTAAGAAGCATCATTAAATGTTTCATGCAAATGTACTCCCTTAATTAGATAGTAATTTAGTATATGTTTACTATTTTAACTACAATTCTATTACTAAACACCATTAAATGCTTCATGAAATCGTACTCTTGTTATTAAACAGTAATTTCATACAATATATCTTTACTATTTTACAGTTCACATGTGAAGCCAAGTCATCCGTTTATTGAGAAGTAAGAAACATCATTAAATTCTTCATGCAACTGTACTGCCATAATTAAATAGTGGCAAATGATTGTGTGCATGCATCTTATTACATAAGAAGCATGATGAATTGTGTGGATCGCCCATATGAATCCTAGCATTGGTATCGGGTCGGGTCGGGTCCTTCAATACCCGGACCCGGACCCGTGAGGACCGGGTCCGGTTCCGGGTCCGGATCCTATTAAAATATTCCTACCCGTTCGGGTAGGAGCGGGGGTGTGAACGGCGAGCGGAGGCGGCAAGTGGATGATTTAGACTAGAAGAAGGAAGAAAAATGTATGAGTTTTGAGTTTGGAAGAGAAAAATTTAGAATTAAGGAGGAAGGATGGGAGGGATGAGGATATAATATTTAATTTTATGTTGATTTTTTGGATTTTTTTGAACGGGTCCCGGTCCGGGTCCGGGTCCGGGTCCGGGTCGGGTCGGGTCTCTTTTGAGCAGGCCGGACCCGGACTCGAAAGTACAACGGGTCCCATTTTAGGACCCGGACCCGGATAGGTCGGGTCGGTTCTGGTCCAATGCAGGGTCCGGGTCGGATCCGGGTTTCGGATATTTATACCAATGCTAAATTGAATCCCATTGTGTGAGTACAACTACTCCTCCGTCCCATAATATAAGTCATTCTAGCTTTTTTTTTTTGTCCAACAATATATGTCGCTTTAGGTTTTCTAGGGAGGTGTCTTAACTTTTTTTAAGGTACATTAATATTTTTTCTATGAGACTTCCAATTTGCCCTTGTTTAACAGTTTAATTTTTCATCTAAAAGTATTACTATCTCATTTAAGAGGAGGACAAGTTTGACATTTTACAATAGCTAGCTCATTTAACAACTTCAACCACCAAGAATGTTTATTACTTTTACACTAACCTAGGATATTCCTTAATATGCGTGTGGAAAGCTAGAATGACTTAATAGTATGGGACGGAGGAAGTACTTTAAATGAAGGAATGTACCTCGTATAAGTATGAGACTCCTATTCCTGTTCCTATTTAAACCATAATTAATATGTGCAGTCTATACCGGGTGTGAAGCCATCTCTAAAAGTAAAGTATCATAATGCTTCATGCAAGTAATGATTTAACTTTTAAATATAGGATATCAGTGTTGTATCGAAAGGTAAATTTTCATATCAGAAACCAGACACTAGTGATATATCGGTCTTCATTTTAAAAAATATCGCGTTAAAGTATCAGATGAAAATATATATATCCAAAATGTGATTTGGATGAACTTAACACATTATATATTACAATTATAATCAACCTAATACAAGTAATAATAGTTATAACCAAAATATATAATCGCTTACATGAAATCTAATATATAAAAGAATGGTACCTGCAAATTAAAGATTTGAAGACAAGACAAGAAACCTTTCAAAAGAAAACTTGAATATAAGTCGAAAGGTCTCTATGTTCCCTCCATAGAAGCAATCTTCTTGTGCTACTTTAAAATAATATTTTATTTTATTATTTACTATGGAGATGCTAATTCATCGTTCTCTTCACATATTTACTCATAGAAGCAATTAGCCTAAAAAAGAAGAAGATAATGAACATAAAACAGTAATTTCGTACAGAATTGGTCAAGGGGATCTAAATGAATATATTTCATGTGTGCTTGCCATGTCTACATCGTAATCAGTTTTAGTTGATCGCATCTCTCTCTAATCTACAATTACAATACTCTCCATTATAAGACTCATAGATATCATTCTCATCATAAAGTTTGGGATCTCCACCCGTCCCTCTCTCCCAGAGCTTCTTCCTTTTGGGAAGGAGTCAGGAAAATTATTAAACCATTCAAATGCGGTTTGATTGAGGTTTGTGGTGATGCCTTGATCGTTAAATTTTGGACGGATCTTTGGATTGGCAATGGCACACTTGGCTCTTTCTTCCCTGGTCTCTTTCATTTAGTGGCTAACCATGATGCTACGGTTGATGTTTATCTTGTTCATCATAACAATCTTAGGGAGTGGCTGATCCCGTTCCGTAGATCGCTTCCTATAACTTTGTATCCGCAGTATCTAAGACTTCTTCTGTTGTTAAGGTCCTATCAATGGCAACCGAAGGATGATATCAGTTGGCGGAGGAATAGTTCAGGCTCCTATTCGGTTAAGTCTTGTTATAATTTCCTCAATTCCGATGGGATTATATCCCCTTTCTCAATAACTATTTGGAAGTGCATTGCCCCGCTTAAAATCCACATCCTTGCCTGGTTGACTTTACATAACAAACTTTCCACGGTGAATAACCTCATCAAGAGAATTATTGCTATTGATCAAAATTGTATCCTTTGCCTTTCCCACCAAGAGAATGTTAGACATTTATTCATTAATTGTTCATTCATTCTTCTCCTATGGTCCATTTGTAAGAAAGCTTGGCACGTTCATGGCAAACCCTGTTCCATCACTTCGTGATGGGATCAATGGAGGTCCTTGCATGTCAAGAGTATTTATCGTGCTTTTTGAGATTTATCTATGATGGCTTTGATTTGGATTATTTGGAATGAGAGGAATAATAGAATTTTCTACAATAATTCTCGTCCTATTAAATGTTTAATTGATGATCTCATCTATCTCACTAATTTCTGGGCTAGCAATCTTCCCCCCTGCAAGAAAATTAAATTTCGATTATCTTTTCTTGCCAATGTTGTTGTCTCCTTTATTCAATCCGATTAATCATCTTCTATGGTTTTTCATCTTCTAATCTCTCTCTTTCCTTTTATTCACCTCAGTTAACTATTTGCTTTGTTTCTATTTTACCTTTCTCTTATTCTCTCATCTAATCTCTACCCTTTTTTTTCACGATGGTTTATTTTGTTTTGCATATCTGAGCTCCCATGATTGTTTGTGTGAGGCCCTGGGTTTTCATCGTTTGACTTTTTGTGTGCAGGTTTTGGCTTTCTTCACATCAGGCTGTTGCACCTTGGGCCCTTTGCTATGCAGATCTCTTTTCTCCTTATATATGTACTGGCGTTTTGTGTATGATGTGTTTTGACTGTTGCTCTTCTCTTATGTCTTACGCATCGTTTGCTTTATTCTTTGTTTCCTTTTGTTCCACTTTGCTGTTATGATTTTTGTTACTTAGTGTACTTCACTTGTCTATGTTTCATCTCATGTAGTTATGTTGCAACTGTTGATGATCTCTTCTAATTGCTTTTCTTTCTTTAAGTTGCTGGTTGTATATTGTTGTTGGGATTCCATTTACTATTGCTACTACGTTCGGCCTTGATGTTAACTTGTAGTTTGCGAGTGAGGAATTCTGTTTGATTATGATTCTTCACTACTGGGGCCAAGATTTCTAAGTCTCCTGTTGGCTCGGGTCTTTATTCTCTCCACATGCTTGCTGTTGTTGCTTGTTTATACAGCCTTCTCGCTGTTCTCTACCTTCTATTGTATACATTTTTTTTCTTTTTTACATCTTGTTAAATTATTCGATATATATATATAGAGAGGTTTCTTCCAATGCAAACGCAAATGTTTGTGCAAACCACTTAACCCGTCATTGGCAATGACGGGTTAAGGCAAAATATAAATTTTTGCCTTAAGCCTTAACCCGTCATTGTCAATGACGGGTTAAGTTGTGTGCACGCGTTTGCACAACATTTGCATTTGGCGTGCACAACATTTGCGTTTGCAATGGAAAAAATCCCATATATATATATATATATATATATATATATATATATATATATATATATATATATATATATATATACTAGATTTGCCCGTGGGCACGTGCCTACGGCACGTCTTCGGATCGATACAAAACACGAAAAGCCCGGTAAACAATAAAACAACAATTATGTAGCTCAAGTTTGAATAGTATGACAATAATTAGTTGTAAATAAAAGTCCATGTTTCCATTAGTAAATGTTGAAAAATAATTATAAATGGGGGTGTAAGTGGAAAATGATAAAATTTAACTGTTGAAGAGATATTTGATATTTTCAATATAACATGTGCAATAAAAAAATGTAAAAATTCTGAAAATTTACGAACCTGATCTCTTAAAATCTAAATTTCTAATTAATAAAGAAAGAATGAGAGAGAGAGAGATATATAGAGAGGGAAAGAGAGAAATTTGAAAAAGTGAAGAGAGATAGTAATAAAGTAATGGATTTTTTAGTTTTGGGGGGAAAAAATTGGTTTTGAGTTTGAAATTTTGGAGGGAAAATGTGTTTTGTGTGGTTAGATGTAGGCCTTTGATTTTAGGGGGATTGAATGTGAGCCACTTGATAGCTTTCTTTGTGTTTTATTATATAGATATTTCCGGCTAGAATCTTCGGACTTTATCCGATTATGAAAAAATAATAATAATAATCTCAATACATAAAGAATGAGTGATGGTATGGTAAATATTTGGGAGAGGGAGCGATTAGGATGAGGGAAGATAAGGTTTTTTACTTGAACTTTTTTCACCTCTTTCTCACTATTTATATGATGGGTTAGATTCCGATTGAGTTAAGTTCGAACCCTAACCCAAAGGTCTTTGGTGTTTTTTTTCCATTTATAATGTGCAATATTGAATCAGGTAGATATATTGAATATACGTTCATAAAATGGACAAAATAGGCCAATAACGTTTAAAACAATGGTATCGGTAACATTAACTTGTCCAAACCGTTATAAAAGCCTATATAATGGTTGTAATAGGTGATATTTAAAACACCACATGCAATCGTACTCCCATAATTAAATTATGATTTTGTATATCCTTATCACTGTTTTAACCATCGTATGTGAAGCCAATTTGGGTGCGTGAAGCCAAGACACCTTTGCTGAAAGTAAAAAACATCATTAAACGCTTCATGCAACCGAACACGCATAATTAAATAGTGGTGAATAATTTTCAACACTTCCCAACAAGATAAAAACAGAAACTTTCATCACACATGCAATGAAATCTAGCTTCTTAAAAACTCGTCGTATTCATGCTTAATGGCTTTTTATCCCCTTGTAAAAACTCAGTGGGTCTAAAGTGGACCTTGTAGTTCAACCAGACTCCACCTCCAATACTCCCTCTATTAAACAGTACCCAACTCATTCAAGTTGTTCTAGTTTTTTTTGTTAAAGCTGAATCCAAAAGCATAACTCATAAATCATAACCGAACCCATATAAAACTGCAATTTTCACTTTCTATTAATTGTCATTTGCCAAATAGAAAGTTCATCGTAGGCGTGTGTATAAAAGAAAGTTCACGATACCACATTTAAAAAGTAAGTAAAGTACATGATTATGGTTTTGCATTTATCCTTTAAGTAAATTCATAAATAGTTAAGCTATTTAATTGTAACACTAAAAAACTTAGTAAATTACTATAAGAAAGCATTTTTGATTTCTTGACTGACAATATCAAACTAAAATTTAAAATGAACTAATTAAACACTCTAGAAAGCTTACACAGAAGCACAAACTAAAAGCAGGAAGCTGGCTTTGTACGACAGCACAAATAATACCAATTCACAAACAAAAAATACACATCTAAACTACTAAACGACCAAAATTATTAAAATCATGCATCATTACAATCTGCCTCAAATGAACTATTCAACAGGGCCCAATTATTAAGTATAATACGCATCGAATGAACTATTCAACAAGGTCCCCACTATTCAGTATGATAGAAGAAAACTTCTCCAAATCCGCCATCACCACTTTTACTCCAAGTTAACTGGGTCTTACAATAAACTTCCTATACTCCCAATCACAGCAAGCCAATAATAAATAGGTAATTAAATTACTAAATAACACGACCATATTCTACATGAAAGTGAATTGGGCAGTGGAGAAGCAGAACACTGAAACTAATTGTGTTAATTCAGAAACGCAACTACCTTGATTCCTCAACTGTAGAACATCAAACACACATTAACTCAACCAATTTCATTCAAACTAAACAAATGATCTAACTCATTGATGCCCTTAAAATACACCAACATCCACAGATTCCCAACATCCAAATCACCAATCCAAACCCTAATTTCCAGCCCACAACACCCAAATCCGCACCAAACCCATGTCAGAAAACCGAAATTTCCGACATGGGCACATCAAATCTTTCTTTAAATCAAGATCCAATCAGAATATTCCCCAAAAAAGGCCCCAACATTTTGAAGACAAAGTTGAAGCAGAAAAGATTATACCTTTCGAAGGAGTTGAGATTCTGAAACATTTTTGATTGTTGATTCATGCCCGAGTTCTTTTCCCAAAATTTCCCCTTTTTCCCCGTAGTTGTAATATATAGTTTTTTTTTTTTTCCTTTTACTTTTAAACAAAATTGGGTGCCGTATCCGTGCATTAAAAACTAAAAGCCGCAAGCTGGCACGTGATTGAGTAGGTGATGATTGGTTAAAGAAAGAAACTGTTTCGAGAAAAATTTTAGAATTTTTTCCGTACTGACCCAATTTTTGAACATATTTACCAAACTGATCCACTTTCGAAAATATTTACCAACTGATCCAGTTTTGGATACGTCAATATAAAACGCTATTGGCAATAACGGCATATGTTATTTTGATGTCGTTGTTGTCAATAGCAGCACCTGTAAAAAATAAAAAAAATATCGTTGCTACTATTGGAAGTAACAACATCAATATATATTGCATTCGCTTATAATATCTATGACTTGAAGGAAAAATTGTAAGTAAAAATTACTTATAACTGATGCCGCTATTCCAAATAACGGCATAATTAATCTGATGTCGCTATTGGCCATAGCGGCATCAGTACAATCTACAGTGTACTCCAAAATTCGTGTAGATGCATCAACTTCAAACCCATTTTTGACCTTGATGCAGTCAGTATCTGTCACGCCATACAGAATACGGATACGTGACTAAGTCCAGCGAATAATTTTCATCATTCATAAGCTGCCAGGATCTTTACAATATTTCACAGGAATAAACAGGAGATAACAAAGAGAAATCAACCACGCATGCAATGAATCAATATCCCAACAGGAATTACTTGAAACAAAATTTAATAAATCTCAAATAAATTAAATATGGACAAGTCATAAATTCTGGGTCAATCAGCCCAATACAAAAATAATCCATGTAGCAATTACATTTAGTCAAAATACGCAACAGGAAATAATAATAGCAAGAATCCAGCAACTAGAATCTTTGATCACATACTCCAGAGGCAGCTGATCACCAAAGTCTGCAATTTAACAAATTGTAGGAAGTGGAAAGGAAAAAAAAATGCTCGTCAATGCAAGTTACGGACCGCTTGTAGTGCAGGCACAAGTACAGGAAAAGATAAAACAAATATAGAGTAACAGCGGAAGCAAACATAGCATGGAATAGGCATGACAAAAAAAATAGAATGACTAACATAAATCAGGAAACAGAATCAAGTAACATGATATGCTAAAAGGTACAGGTAACATGTAACAGATGTCAAGTATCATGCAAGCAGGTAAACAGGTAACATGTACAGGTAAGCATATAACAGGTGTCATGTTATGTCAAGTCTTGTATTTATTTCTATCTAGGTAGCACTTCATGCATCCCAAATTTTTACCACATGGTTGCTACATTCAAACAAGTTATGTTTAGATTTCGTAGTGGATTCTATAGGTCCGTGTACTCAGGTATCAGGTAAACAGGTACAGGTACAGGTATCATGTAACAGGTAATCATACATCAGGTAGGACCTATGGTCCCCTCCAAGTACACTTTCTCATAAGGAAGTATGTAGTTGGGTAACAGGTGGGAAACGCGGGCCCCCTTCTGAGTACACCTTCTCATAAGAAGTATATAGTCAGGAATCAGGTAAACAAATAATCAGGATCATGCATAATCATATAACAGGTAACAGGTAACAGATAATCAGGTGGGAAACACGGGCCCCCTTCCAAGTATACATTTTTATATTTTCCACTACTAGATCTTTTCCTTAACCCCGGCTTGGTAATTTTTTATTATTATTAAACAGGCATATACGTGTCACAACAGGAAAAGAATAACATGGTATGAACAAGTAACATTTCAGGTTGGAAGATAAACATGTACAGTGAAAGACAACTCATAAAAGGGTAGGACAACGAAAATTTTAGTTCAGGCCAGCAAGACAATACTGCACCAAGTTTGGGATTCCCATTGCCACAAATATGAAAACCTAGATCCGTCAAAAAATCTGAAAAATAGACTCTCGGCCGAATCCAGCAAATATATATAAGTCATATGGTATTTCACAAAAACATGCCTCGAAACAGAATTGTATCCAGAAAACATGTTCAGCCAAAAATCAGAAGTTTGTATTCATAAACAGAAAAACGGCATAAAAACTTACTGATTAAATCCAAGAAAATTATGGAGTATTCCTTAGTATGTCTAGTATCAGCAAACATAATTACATAATTTTCCAACATAGATGGTATAGTCAAATAAAACCAGAAAATAGCAAGATACAGTAAGTTTGTAAATCTGAAATCATAAACACAGCAGTACTAAAACAGTAATAGATTACAAAATACGAATCAAAATCCATATCCGTCAAAAGGGTGATAAAATAGATATAGTAGTCTACAATTCATATTCACAAAGTTTTTATAAACAACAAATAGAATCAGTTCGAAATTTTGGTTCTTTACTAAACAACATGAAAGTTCTGCAAGTATAGTAGTTGTTTGCAAGTATAGAATAGTTTATAAAAGTCATCACTTAAATACACAAAAAATAGGGGTTAATCCCAATCAGGTCTAGTTGTACTCAGCAAAATATTGGATCAAAATGTTATCTTTAACATCAGTATAAAAATAAATAACCATACAGAATTCATATAAAACAGAATCTGGAATTTTCTACACCTCTGTAGTAAAACAACAATAACTGTAACCCCTGTTTTCCCAAATTCGTATTTTCTATGTATATTTTTGGTATTTTAAATTTTTTTAAATTATTTTTCCGCTTTCAAACTCTTTTGTCAAAATATATTATTGGATTTTCTATTAAAATCTATTTTCGATCAATAATTTTATTTGTAAATCTTATTATTATTATTAACACTTTGATTTCTATTATTATTACTATTATTATTATTATTATTATTATCATTTTCTTATTATTGTTATTGTTATTAGTATTATTGTTATTATTGTTATTTTTGACTAGTTATTAAAAATCCACTTTTATTTACTAATGGTATTTGTAATTATTTCAAATAAACTCTGCAGTGTAAATCAAATTACATTTTTTTATATAGATCATATTTTTGTCTAATATTTTATAAATATTTTCTATTGGATTTAATAATCCTAAAACCCTATTGGATTTTACCCATTAAAACTCCAAAACCCATTTACACATAGCCCAACCCATTAATTCTAATACCCATTTGCATACCCTACCCAACCCGTTATCCACCCTAACCCATTCCCATATATAATACCCTACTGTTATACCCTATTCTAAACCCAAAACCCTAGCCGCTTTTTATACCTCCCCCATCGTCACCCTGCATCTCTCTCTCTTCCCATTCAGCACCCTCCCGAACCCATCTCCCCTCTCTCTCTCTCTCCCGTCCATCCCTCACCTCGGCAGTGACCCCCTCTCCCTGCATCCTCAACCTCCTCATTCCGTCTTCCGGCAGCCCCTGTCCTCCCTGTCGCGACCTCAACGAAGCAACAGTAGTGCAGCGCCTCCCTGCGTTGTGTCGTCCCTCCTCACGTCAGCCAGCAGTCGCGCCGCCCTGCTCTCCCCCTCGCGATGCCAGCAGCAGCATCGCACCCCCCTGTGCCGCCTTCTCCTCCCGAGCACAGCATCGACGTTCCTGTGCCCTCGCCGTACTTCCCCGTCTGCCGCCCTAGCAGCCGCTGCCGTCACCCCGTTCAGCCGTCGCTGCCCCATCCGGTTGCCGTCTGCCATCGAACCAGAGCTGAAGCCAGTGGGTGATTCTGTATGATCAAGTGGTTCTTAATCAAGTGAATTGTAGGCCGTCCGATTGGATCTTGATCATCATCAAGTGCTTGATCAAATTACAGCCGCCCGATCGTTGATCATCACGATCTTGATGATCGTCATCTTGATCCATGAATCTTGGCCGTTGGATTTGCATTGATCGTCATCACCATCATCATCAAGATCTTGATCTCGACCGTCGGATCTCTTTTTGCTCATCGCAATCGTGATCATCATCTTGATCTCTGCCGTCCGATCAACTGATCACACTTGATCTCGACCCTTGTTCGTCTCATCCATCTTCTACTTGGTGAGTTAAATATTTGATCCACTTTTTGTTCTCATTTATCAAATTGTCAATCATGGTATATTTACTCTTTTAGTACTCTTCTAATTCTTATATATTTTATGTTCGATCTCAGCCGTTAGATTCGCTTGCTCTTCATCTTGATCAACGAGATCTGTGCTCGATCGTGATCATCGTGATTGTTTGCTCATCGCCGGGATTCCGATCCCGTTATTCTCAAATTATCGGATCTAATCGTCATCTAAAGGTAAGTCATCTTACTCTCAAATTGTATTGTATCGTATTCGAGATTATTTATTAAATCCCGCAAGTAGATCCATATTGAATATCGTATATTGTTATTGTTATCCATCATTGGGATACTACGGATTTACACGAGTGAATCCAAGTAGTAGTCTTGACTTCGTGCCGTCTTTTTGCCTCTAATGTATAGAGATCTTACATGCATTTATGTAGTTAGTTATTGAATATAAGAATAGGAAACTATTGTTGCATTTCATCTCATGACATTATACACAACTATTGTAGATTGTATATTAGGGTTGATTGTTCATGTGATTGATAATAATAAATTAGATGATTGTAATTAGTAGGGTCATGGACATTATATATCATAATAACATGTTCACATAGGGGTAACTTGTTGTGATTTATGATTGTTAACCTCTAACTCACCATTCATAACATCTTGATTATTTTTATACATGAAAAATTATATTGAGACCCTAAATTTACTGCCAACCAGAACATTATCGTGCTGTTTCAACCTAGATAATATTATTAAAATCAATACCTTTCTGAATATGAAATGTAGTCCCAAGTGTCTAGTTGCTAATAACATCCAGAATTTTCGAATTCCGAGTTACGGTTTGAGAGATATCGAAGTTTTACTGCTGCTATGTCATACAATACCAGATCCTAAAAACTGCTGCCACAATTTGATTCATAATTAATTTAACTATGCTACCTGTAAGATAATGACTCAAAATTTTGCATTCTGATACTAGACACATTAGAGAACATTTCCTAATTTTTCTGGAATTAATTAATGCTGTTTCAGTCCTGTTCCATATGTGTAAAACAATTTTACAAATTATGGCTGAACACAAATCCTGTATAGTTTGCAGTTTTGATGTATGTTACCACAACTTTTATGTATCTTAATTATATGCGTTGGAACCGGGCAGGAGTCTAGTTTCTAGACCTTCTGACAGATCCATATTTGCTATCTCGTAGCAACGGGAATTCTTATTTTGGTACCGCAACCTATTGCTGTCCAAAATTGGGTTCTTATGTTTAATAATATATAATTGAATCTATAATGTTATATTTGGTGCATTTAATTATTTAGAGTATATTGCATGATCTTAGGATTATTTTTTCATCCTTCTAGTGTCCCTTATTAATCGCATTTTTGTATATTAATTGAATAAAGAATGTTAATCAAGCCGGGGTTAAGAGTTGACTAGGGTAGTTGACAATATAGTGACTGTACTCGGATGATGGCCAGTGATTATTATCGTTATCGGCATCATGTAAGAAATTACACATGTCCAGTGTTTTTATCGTTATCGGCATCGTGTAAGAAATTACACATGTCCAGTATTTTTATCATTATCGGCATCATGTAAGAAATTATACATGTCCAGTGTTATTACCGTTATCGTCATCATACCCACTACATGAACTATAGAATCTACCACCTTAGTCTAAACGAAATTGATTGTATGCATGGAGCCTATAGAATGGGATGCAGTAGTACATGCATTAGCTAGGATTAAAAATAAATAATAGACTTGAGACTTTCATCACATTGTCATTGCATATTGTCATCTTTATTGAATAGTGTTATCATTATTGTTACCATTATTGTTGTTGTTTATCCTTATCGTTATAAATCATCGTTATTGCACATTGTACTGTTATCGCTTTTTCACTGTTCAACACTATTGATTTCATCGTTCATTGAATTCATCGTTATACCGTTATTGTCATTGTTCTCTGTTTCTCTACTTGCTGTCCGCGACTTACTCTAAAGACATTTTTTCCTCTCTTTAGATGAACAGCTTACAAGTAATCAAGGAGATTTACCTGACGGACTAAGGGAGCAACAATGGTAAAGGAGATGTTTTGCTGCGCTGCTTAAATAAATGTTGCTTTATTTGATAGCTTTAATAAATTGAACAAATATTGTTTTCTTTGTATTGTGGGCTTTGACCCGAATGTTGTTTGTTAAATTCCAGATGTTGGATTATTTTTATGCTTAATTTTCAATGTTGTTATTTATGTGATTATTCTTTCATTGCATGCGTTGTTGTTTTACTTCTTGTTTATATTGTTGAGTTGGATCGATAACAACCTATGGATGACGCAAGTCATTCGCTGGGCTGTGTCACGTGCGTACATTCTGTATTTTTGGGAAGCGAGGCGTGACAATAACTTGCAACTCACAAATCGAAACTAAGATCTGTCAGAAATTCTAGAAAGTAGACAAAATTCTATATAATTCATATTCATAAATAATTTTTTATTTAATGACCTCAACAGAGTCTAAAATACTGAACAAAAACGAGGTAACAGCAAAAACAGAAATCTTCTTCATGCATAAAATCAACTAGTTTATATGAGACACTTCCAAATCATAATAAAATACAAAATATGGTATACTAGATGTCCAAGCAACATGGTATAGAGTTTTTAACAAGTCTACAACAAGTTATAATACTACTAACACATCAAGCATACAAGATTCTACGACACCTTATAAATCATGAACAACATGCATGTATTCATCAAGAATTGATTATCTCTATGTTATTTCATGTCGTGTGTGTAATGAGATAACTACGGAAGGATCAACACATAGAGACAAGATCTAACAAGGGTTTTCATGAGAATAGATCTTGAAGCAACTACACTACATGTGGTATTTACTACTTGTATATGCAAACAGAAATTATACAAGTTACTTGCCTTTTAATTGACGACGAAAACGAAGCAAGCACGAGAATAACGAGAACGGGTTCCCGGACACGAACATAAACACACGAGATCAATCGCCGCACACAAGAGCCAAGACGACGGCACCCACAGAGGAGGACGGCAGTGCCGATGCTGCTGTCGTTGTTGTCTGTCGTCAGAGGGGAGACAGGTGTGTGCTGCGGTCGTTGCTGTCTATCATGACTGCTGTGCGGCGCTCGGGAGGAGGGCGACACAGGAAGCATCGGCAGCGAGGTCGGAGGCCAAGTCCAGGGCTGTCGCTGCATCGGAAGGAGGACAGCGCTGAGGTGGCTGTCGGTGAGGGTATAGCATAGGGGGATGCGTCGGGGTGTAGGGGTCGCACAGGGTGGAGGGTCGGGAGGCGCACAGGGATGAGAGAAATAGAGGTCGGGAGATGGGCTGAAGGTAGGGGCTGAGATAATAGCAGCTTGGGTTTTTGTGTGGATGGTGCACATGGTTGAATGAATATATATATGGAGAAGGGTTATTAAGGTTTGGGGTAAGCAGCGGGTGAGGGTGTTAATGGGTTTCGGGTCTTGAGTATGTGGGCTATTGGGTATAGATATAGAGATCCAATAGGGTTTTGAAAAGGTGTATTGGTTTGATGTGGGGTTAATAAAAAGATCCAAGAGAAAATAGGGAACAAGAAGGAATAAATAAAATAGGACATGAATAATTAAAATAATTGGGATAAAAAATAATAGCTCGAACAACCAGAAATGAAGTAATGGCAGACAAATAGAATCAAGAAGATCAAATTAAAGGAGACAAAACAATTAGATGAATATATAGAGAATAAATATCCAATACATGGTTCAAAAAGAGTCAGAGAATACAATATGAATAAATACTCAAAAAAAAAAAATTTACATCCCAAAATATAGAAAATGGAAAACAGGAATTACATTCTCTCAAAACTCAAAACATGAAAGTTGTAGAGCTTTGTCTTAGTGTTTCATAGCATTTTGAATCATCTCAATCGGAGTTCGGATGATAAAATTATGCCCAGATTATGTAGTAACATCGAAACTGTCCAGAAATTTGGAGTAAACTGTGGATTATACTGATGTCGTTATTACTAATACGACATCAGGCTAATTATGTTGTTATTGGGAATTGCGGCATCAATTATAAGCGATTTTCACTTACAATTTTTTCTGGGCAGTTTCGATATCGCTACATAATATGAACATAACTTTATCATCCGAACTTCGATCGAGATGATTCAAAATGCTATGGAACGCCAAGAAAAAGATCTACAACTTTTATATTTTGATTTTTGAGAGATACTTGCTGTATCAAGGCCGAAATCGAATTTGAAGTTGATGCACATGTACAAAATTTGGACTACAATGTGGATTGTATTGATGTTTTTATTGGCAATAGCGACATCAGGCTAATTATTTCATTATTGGGAATAACGGCATCAATTATAAGTGATTTTCACTTACAATTTTTTCCTCAAGTCGTTGATTTTCTAAGTGAATGCGAGATATACTTATGTTGTTACTCCCAATAGTGGTAACGAATTTTTTATAGGTGCCTCTATTGGCAACAAAGACATCAAAATAACAGATACCGTTATTGTCAATAGCGTCTTATGCCGATGTGTCCAAAACTGGATTAGTTGGGTAAATATTTATGAAAGTGGGTCAGTTTGGTCAATATTTTCAAAAAGTGGGTCGGAACAAAATTCGAAAAGTTATTACAGCATTGTGTTAATCAATCAAACCCAACCCGGAAAAGGTAGTGGGGCTCGACAAAATAGTAAACCCGATCTGAATTTGATTCGGGCCTGAACGGTTGGCGATAAATTTTATGTTGGCTTGTGCATAGAATTTTCTATGAAACCTAGATCCGAACCCAATAGTTTAATGGGTGAGATTATCATGTGGATCTTCTCATTCTTAATGGTTTTGGATCCCAAGTAGAACCGCATGTATATCATGTACAGCCCGACCAATTTTCATTCGTCGTTTCCACTTTCCCTCACCTCACATTTTGAAGCGTTTGGATTGATGCAGAAGTCAGAATACTTATAATATCTTTCATTAAAATAAGAAAAAAGATTTTTTCATTAAACTTGTTTGACTATTTTATAGCGAGAAAAGATTTTCCTAAAAAAATTATTTGAAAGAGAAAATATGTTCAAAATTTTGAGAAATGAAAGAGGACAGTAGAAAATAATAATAATAATAATAATAATAATAATAATAATAATAATAATAATAAATTATAAGGTAATAAATGAGTTTTCATTAAATTTTCACGTAATTCTCGTACTTTTTTAGAAGAAAATATTTTAATTTAAAAAATGTCACATTATATGGTGAATTTTTTTTACATTGCTTTCTTATATCCATCGGAACACTCACAAAAAAATAGGCATGAAAGCTTGTATTCCACGTATTTCCAATATTTTACCTCAATCCAAACGCCCCCTGCAAGTGTGAGTGCGATCCACTGATAAACATATTTGTTGGTCAGCAAAAGTCGGGAGTTTAAATCCTGCTTGCACCAAAAAATCCCCAAATATATTCAGGGTAGAGTGTGGGTGTGTGTGGTTATGGCCTTATTCCAAAAATAAATTAACTAAAATAAAATAAACTGAAATTTTTAACAAAATGACACACTTTTTGAAAGTATTTACCAAACTGACTCACTCGCTATCTCAATTAGAGAGTTTGGTGAAAACATCATCACTATCTGAGATAGTGAGTGTATGTTGAGGTATTAGAACTTGAAGAAAAATACCAAGTTTAGACTCACTATCTCTGATAGCGAGTTTGGTGAAAACAACATCCCTATCTGAGATAGCGAGTGTATGTTGAGATGTTTCTCCACCACTTGGAAAAAAACTTGAAGAAAAATATCAAGTTTAGACTCGCTATCTGAGATAGCGAGTGTGATAGCGAGTGTGTTTGTACCACACTCGCTAACCGATATAGCGAGTGTCGATTGAGGAGTTTTTTTAAAGACTCGTTGTTTCGATATATCTTTTCACTTCTCTTTTTCCATTTTTCGCCCAATTCTGAAAGAAATCCAAAACCCTAGCCTCCCAAATTCGTTATTTCACCAACAAAATCCGTCCAAAATCTATTGAGATTCACTTCATCTCTAACAATAATTTGGATTTGAACTAGGATTAGCACGTGGCTGGGTATTAATAATTTGGATTTGCTGAATATATAATTCCAATGCGAACCAACTATAATTTGGATCAAGTGTCATAGCAATCATGGACTTTGGAGTGTTGTCATTTGCTACGGGCACAGTCATAAAATATTGACCATCACATTTTTTCGCTGCATAACAAGCTAAAAATTTAACATTCCATTGATCTCTAGCCCAATTTGTAATCTCATAAATTTTCCCGACTAGTTCTACCATTGTGATTTTACGGGGTGCCCAAATTATTTCGCGATCAATGACACTGTTACCGCTAAATCTGGTGTGGGGGCAAACAGATAGTATTTGTGGATTCTTGGAAAACCTGAATAGCAAACCTGAACCTGTTCCGCCGGAGTTTGACCGCTGACTCCCACCATTCACCTGCAAAAAGTGCGAGACACCGGGGTTGATCCCGGCGACGCACCCTCCGACGCTCAAGTCAGTAATCAGAAATGATTATGAGAGAGCGTTAACTAGCAAAAGATTGATTACCTCTTAATGGTGGTGGATGGGGGGTATTTATAGTCGCCGTTGGGATCAAATTAGGAATGTAATCCCTGTGATCAGATTAGGAATGTAATCCCTGTGATCAGATTAGGAATGTAATTCCTAATTCCCAGTGAAAGGATAGATGTGAATCAGGGCCGTTGATTAGTATTAATCAGGGACCCTAATTCTATCCGGCTGGACTGGATTCGTTGCGGGTTGAATAAAGACCCAGTAAGACAGATCCGTTTATGGGTTATTGGGCTTTGAATAAAGACCCAGTTCCCACTTCAGACCCGTTAGTATGTGAAATTACTGTTTTACTCCTGAGCTTTAAGATTCGTATCCAATTTGAACGACCCCGATTTAATCCTATTTTTAGCCATATCACGAGCCCCCCACTCCTGGAGACTGAGTTTTACAGTCTTCGAGGAGTAGTTTTGTTGTTCTAATGGCGTACGGGATTTTATCGGTGTTCTTAAGGGAGTTTGGAATCTTACTTGGGGTGTAACGGTGTTATTCTGGGCTTGTAAAATACCCAAAAATATCCTCAGAATTTTCTAGATTTTTGGTGATTTTTCCAGATTTTTCTGAATTTTTTCTCATTTTTTTGAATTTTTTATTCATTTTTCGAATTAAATAATTAATTATCGAAAATATTAATTAATTATTCTAATTTAATAATTATTTTTTTTCAGAATTTAAAAATAATTTTTCTGAATTAATAATTATTTTTAGAATTTTTAATTAATTTTTTTCGATTTTTAATTATTTTTTCGAATTTTTTAAATAATTAAAACAAATAAATAAATTAATTAATTAATTAAATATTACCTGGACACGTGGCGCATTTCTGGATGTCGATCGTGATCAGATGGCGCACATCGCAAAGCAGATCATGCTCTGGACACGTGGCACGTTTCTGAGCGTCGATCATGATCAGATGTGCGTGCATTGCAAAGCAGATCACGTTCTGGACATGTGGCGCGTTTTTGTGCGTCAATCATGTCGTAGCGCGATTTTTGAGAAGATCGGACGGATTATATGGGTCGGCGGGTTTTTTCTCCAATTACAGGGTCGGTGCTTCGGCTCCTCGGATCGGCACCTCGGCGCGGCGACTTGGATCTGCCAACCATGTGAGATGATGCCACGTGGCAATGCCACCCCCCTTTCTTTTCTTTCTTTCTGGCCCTGCTGCTATTCTTTCTCTTATTCTTCGTTTCTTTCTCCATCGAACTCGCCCCACGCCCTTCGAACTCACCCTCGTTCGATCCCTTCTTCGAGCTCGTCGCCTTCGTTCGATCGAGGTGCTCGAAGGTGATGAGCTCGAGCGTGGAGGCCGACGAGGTTTGGCGAGCTCAGCGTCGGAGAAGAGCTCGACGGAGCTTGGGGGAGTGGAGCTCGGAGGAAGTGGCGAAGAAGAGGAGTTTGGGGCTTCGGCTGAAGTGGCGTAGAGTTCGGCGACGAATGGAGCTTGTGAAGGAGAGCTCGGAGCTCGTCTCTCAGAGAGGAGTTCGGCGGGGGAGAGCTTCGACAATGGGTTTCTCCAACTCAGAGGTGATGGAGCTCTGTGAGGAAGTAGCTGGCAAGGAAGGGAGCTCGTGAAGGTGAGCTCGGAGTTCGGCTGTTCATACGCGCTCAGCGAGGAAGGGAGCTCATGAAGGTGAGCTCGGAGGCAGTGGAGTCGGAGCTCGCGTTGTGGAAGGCGAGCTCGTTGTCGATCCTTCAACTGAAGTGTAGAGCTCGGAGGTGGAATGTTCGGAGCTCGCCATTGCCATGGTGATGGGTTCGAGCTCAGTACGGTGAGCTCGACGATGGCGAGGCTTGGGTTCTTCGTCGGAGGGGAGCTCGATAATGGGTCGAGGTGGATCGCAGTGTTGGTGAGCTCGACCTGGGCATCGGCTCGCTTGAGGGAGAGCTCGGCACTTGGAGCTTGAAGGAGCTCCTGTGGAGCTATCGATGATCGTGACGAAGCTTGGGCGAGCTCGGTGCTGTAGTGGAGATGCGACGGTGTGGAGACGAGCTCGTTGTTGGAGTTTGGCGGATTGGAGAGCGTCGGATGTTGAAGAAGAAGGTGTTGGGTTTTTCCTTTGCTCTGGTTTGTTTTGTTTCTGTTTTGGCGGGAGTATGGAGAAGAAGAAGGACTGAAGAAGGTGACGTGGGTTATGGGTTTGGATCCCCTAACGGGTCTGAGCCCGACCCAGTAGCTTTTTTTCTTCTTCTTCTTCTTCTTCTTCTTCTTCTTCTCTGCTCTGCTTCTTGTTCGGCAAATCCGAGCACGAATTTTGAGGAGCATTTTTCACCACTTTGCTGCTCGGTAGATCGGTAGCTCGGATTTCAGATCCGAGCTACGTGGCTCCATCTAGACGGTTGATCACGATCGTGGCGCGGATCACGAGACAAGAGGCTCAAATTTCGAGAAAATGTTATCTTGTCGTTTTGTGGAGACGTGGCGAGATCTGAGCCGTTCATCATGTTCCAGCACGAATTTTGAGACAATCCGACGGTGAATTTGGCTTGGCAAAATTTTTCTCCATATGTAGAGGTCGGTACCTCGTTCCTTCGGCTCGGTGACTCGGCCATGGCAGAGCTCGACCCTGAGAAGAAAGTAGAAGGGGAGGAGAGGCATTCGGGTGCTCTCCTCTGCCTTGTTCTTTCGCACAGTGAAGAAGAGGAGAAGTGTTGGGTACTTTTGGCGGGAAGACTGAAGAAGAAGGAGAAGAATGAAGAAGCCAAGAAGGGTATGGGTTGGATCGTGGGTATCGGATCCGACCCCGACCCGTTAGCCTCTTTTTCTTTCTTCCTCTTTATCTGCTTGCTTGTTCGGCAAATCCGAGCACGGATTTTGAGGCACATTTTTTGCCACCTTGCAGTTCGGTAGATTAGTTAGCTTGGATTTCAGATCCGAGCAATGCGGCTCCATCTGGACGGGTTGATCACGATCGTAGCGCGAATCACAAGACAAGAGGCTCGAATTTCGAGAAAACGTTATCTTGTCGTTTTGTGGAGACGTGGCGCGATCTGAGCCGTTCATCATGTTCTAGCACGTTTTTTTGCATGATCCAACGGTGAAACTGGCTCTGCAGAATTTTTCTCCATATGTGGAGGTCGGTACCTTGTCCACTCGGCTCGGTGACTCGGTAGTTCCCCCTCTGCCCATAGTAGCTCGGTATCTCGAAAGGATGGGTCGGAGCTCTGCCTCTGCTCTTCGGCTTGAGAGGATGGGTCAGAGCTCGACGAGGAAGGGGGTCATCATATGGGAGAGGTGAAGAGCTCCGGAGCTCTGCCTCTGTTCTGTTTGGTTTTGGAGATTTTTGAAGAGGAGCTCCACTCCTAAAGGTGGAGAAGAGGTGCTAGGAAGATCCTTGTAAGAGACATGGGAAGACTCATTCTTTGTAGTGAGTGCAAGGAGCAACTCTAGGGGAGAGTTGTGAGCTCCGAACTCGTTGAGAAGAGGTCCGCTTTGGAGGCGAGCGGAGCGAAGAGCTCGGCTCTAGGAGAGAGCCATCTGGAAGACGAGTTTAAGGAGCAACTCTAGGAGAGAGTTGTGCTCCGAACTCGTTGAGAAGAGGTCCGCTTTGGAGGCGAGCGGGGCAAAGAACTCGGCTCTGGGAGAGAGCCATTTGTGAGACAAGTGTGAGGAGGAACTCTAGGAGAGAGTTGTGCTCCAAACTCGTCGAGAAGAGCTCCGCTTTGGAGGCGAGCGGAGTGAAGAGCTTGGCTTTAGGAGAGCCATTTGAAAGACAAGTTTGAGGGGGAACTCTAGGAGAGAGTTGTGATTCGATCTTGTTTGAGAAGATCTCTGCTTTGGCGGCGAGCGGGGTGAAGAGCTTGGCATTGGGAGAGAGCCATTTGGGAGACGAGTTTGAGGAGCAACTCTAGGAGAGAGTTGTGCTCTCCGAACTCGTTGAGAAGAGGTCCGCTTCGGAGGCGAGCGGAGTGAAGAGCTCGGCTCTAAGAGAGAGCCATCTGTGTAGCGCCCCGAATTTCTAAATACGAAACTTTAGAAAATACACGGCACTTTCCCAGCGATCCACTTCAATGTAACAACATACATAGCCAAAAACTCAAATCATTTTATTCCAAATCTTTATTACAATAATCTTTAACATCGCAGCGGAAATACAAACACTTTAAATTACAACAATTCCTTTTACAAAACTCTTCTTACAACAATTTACACAAGGCTCTATTATAATACTCATAATCTCTATAGCTAACCCAAGCATCCAAGCCTCCAATTCTAAGCAACCTGCAACATGTGAGGCTAGAGTTGAACCCTAACCCCCAAAACTACGGGGTCAGCCATAAATGGTGTGAGTGATATAAATAACAAACATAAATAACAAATAAACATAAATTCTCAACCAACATGTACTGAACAAAAATACAATAGCTGAACATGTAATCTGAAATAAGAACGATAGGCCAGTACATGCAAGAACCAAGTCGAGAAACAATACCAACGATCAAGTATCCATCAATCATTCATCCTCAAAAATAGTGCAGCTCAACTGCTCGGTGCAGTCGACTGTATAATGAACCAGTCGACTGATCTGAGCCAACAGAAATCCTCACATCTCAGTATATGCCCAATTATCAATAAATCCCAATGCCACAATGTATGTCCAACAATCGATCACCAATAATATCATAGATCGGATAGCAATATATCCATCTACAAAACCAAAGATAAGGTATAGATCGAATACGAACCCTGCATGCCACGACACCGACGAACATATCCATCTACAAACAACTAAGAAGGTATAGATCGAATACGAACCCGGCATGCCTTGACACCGACGAACATATCCATCTACAAACAAACTAAGAAGGTATAGATCGAATACGAACCTGGCATGCCATGACACCGACGAACATATCCATCTACAAACAAACTAAGAAGGTATAGATCGAATACGAACCCGGCATGCCATGACACCGACGAACATATCCATCTACAAATAAACTAAGAAGGTATAGATCGAATACGAACCCGGCATGCCATGACACCGACGAACATATCCATCTACAAACAAACTAAGAAGGTATAGATCGAATACGAACCCGGCATGCCATGACACCGACGAACATATCCATCTACAAACAACTAAAGATAACAAGAACCCTCAAGCTCACGAAAACTCATCATAACCAGTCGACTTATGTTATAGTAAGTCGACTGCTCCGAGAAACAATATCCAAGATTATAACAAGTGCAGTAAGTCGACTTCATCAACCATCAGTCGACTTACCCTAAACAATCACCGATAATTTCTCAAGAACAATCCAAGTGCTAACAGTATAAGATGACTTATAAAAACATAAGTTGACTTATCAACAATATAAGATGACTTATAAAGATCATAAGTAGACTTATCAAAAATATAAGATGACTTATAAAGATCATAAGTAGACTTATCAAAAGTATAAGATGACTTAGAAAGATCATAAGTAGACTTATCAAAACATAAGATGACTTATAAAGATCATAAGTAGACTTATCAAAAGTATAAGATGACTTATAAAGATCATAAGTAGACTTATCAAAAGTATAAGATGACTTATAAAGATCATAAGTAGACTTATCAAAACATAAGTCGACTTAAAAGGGGACATAAGTCGACTTATAAGAACATAAGTCGACTTATAAAAACATAAGTCGACTTACCCGAGAGAAATTCTACGATAACTTTGAAAAATAAATTCTAAGTGTACCAGTCGACTGAGAAGGGTCTAAGTCGACTGTCCAGGACGGATTTTCGAGAAAAACTAAGGATACAGCAGCTGGGGTCGTACCAGTCGACTGATACATAGTCCCAGTCGACTGTCGGCCTACAGATCTCACAAATTAGGTCTGTAATCAATACTCAATACTGGAGTTTATCACAATACCAAATCCCTTCCTCAACTCAAATCTGATCCAATTCGTAATAACAAGGTCCAGAGATTCCTCCATCCAATTTCTTATCTTCAATAATCATAAATCAAACTTCAACATGTTTCAAGCAATCAAGAATTGTCAATCGAGATCTACTAATCTTTCATGGATTTCACATGTATATCACAAATACAACCATGGCGTCGATTTTATACAAGATACGAAAACATCAAACAAAACAACATGCAATCATACACATAAACAAAACAAGTCTATATCACTCACTTTTTAGAATCAAGAAGAATCCACAAAAGCCTTCCTTTGCTAGATCCAAAAGCTTCTTCCTCAATCACCAAAAGAATGAGAATATAATAAGATCTGAGTTGTGCAGCGAATGACGGCTGCAAACTCTCTTATATAGGCCGGGATCAAGTATTAGGGTTTAGGAATATATTTACAAAATAATCCCTTCAAAATGCAATTATACATATATATATATATATATATATAGGAAAAGGCTCCGTTGCACACTACCTTGGTGCTCACGGCGTGAACACTACGTCTTCGGGCGTTCAAATCGAAAATCCGAACCGTTCACATTGATCTACACATCTAAATTAGTCTAAATATGTAAAATCAAATCATTTGAAATTCATTTGTCCATCCATCACGCGACTATAAAAACAATGAATTTCAGCCATACAATTTTGTAACACTTCAATGAATGGGCAAATGAATTTCAAATGATTTGATTTTACATATTTAGACTAATTTAGATGTGTAGATTATATATATATATATATATATATATATATATATATATATATATATATCTACTCTTGGAAATTCATCTAAAATTCATCTAAATTAGGATTTAATAGAAAATATACTTCTAAATCTTAACCAATACTGTTTAAAACGTCCAGAATGCCAATTTTGCATTTTAGCCCTTTAAAAAGTCAATTTTGCAAATAAGTCCTTCTTTTCTCAAAAATTGCAAATAGGCACAATTAATTTCAGAAAAATCTGGAAAAATACTAAATAATTCTCAAATAATAAATAATGGTTTTTCATAAGGAAAACTTAATTTTTCAAACATCTCAAAAGTCGTTTGCACGTGTTTTGCACGTGTACAAAAGATAAATCTTTTAGAAAATATCAATTAAATTCTCAGAAAATCATTTAAATTCATTTTCAAATAATTAAAATAATATTTGAAAATACGGGGTTCTACAATCTGGAAGAAGAGTTTGAGGAGCAACTCTGGGAGGGAGTTGTAAGCTCCGAACTCGTTGAGAAGAGGTCCGCTTCGGAGGCGAGCGGAGTGAAGAGCTCGGCTTTTAGGAGAGCCATTTGTGAGACGAGCGTGAGGAGGAACTCTATGAGAGAGTTGTGCTCTCCGAACTCGTTGAGAAGAGGTCCGCTTCGGAGGCGAGCGGAGTGAAGAGCTCGGCTCTGGAAGAGAGTCATTTGTGAGACAAGTGTGAGGAGGAACTCTAGGAGAGAGTTGTGCTCCGAACTCGTTGAGAAGAGGTCCGTCTTGGAGGTGAGCGAAGCGAAGAGCTCGGCTCTAAGAGAGAGCCATCTGGAAGAAGAGTTTGAGGAGCAACTCTAGGAGGGAGTTGTGAGCTCCGAACTTGTTGAGAAGAGGTCCGCTTTGGAGGCGAGCGGAGTGAAGAGCTCGGCACTAAGAGAGAGCCATCCAGAAGACGAGTTTGAGGAGCAACTCTAGGAGGGAGTTGTGAGCTCCGAACTCGTCGAGAAAAGGTCCACTTTGGAGGCGAGCGGAGTGAAGAGCTCTGCTCTAAGAGAGAGCCATCTGGAAGACGAGTTTGAGGAGCAACTCTCGAAGGGAGTTGTGAGCTCCGAACTCATTGAGAAGAGGTCCGCTTCGGAGGCGAGCGGAGTGAAGAGCTCGGCTCTAAGAGAGAGCCATCTGGAAGACAAGTTTGAGGAGCAACTCTAGGAGGGAGTTGTGAGCTTCGAACTCGTTGAGAAGAGGTCCGCTTTGGAGGTGAGCGGAGTGAAGAGCTCGGCCCTAAGAGAGAGCCATCTGGAAGACGAGTTTGAGGAGCAACTCTTGGAGGGAGTTGTGAGCTTCGAACTCGTTGAGAAGAGGTCCGCCTTGAAGGTGAGCAGAGTGAAGATCTTGGCTCTAGGAGAGCCATCTGGAAGACGAGTTTGAGGAGCAACTCTAGGAGAGAGTTATGCTCCGAACTCGTTGAGAAGAGGTCCGCTTTGGAGGAGAGCAGAGTGAAGAGCTCGGCTCTAGGAGAGCCATCTGGCAGACGAGTTTGAGGAGCAACTATAGGAGATAAGTGAGCTCCGAACTCGTTGAGAAGAGGTCCGCTTAGGAGAAGAGCGGAGCGAAGAGCTCGGCTCTTAGGGAGAGCTATCTGGAAGAAGAGTTTGAGGAGCTACTCTAGGAGAGAGTTGCACTCCGAACTCGTTGAGAAGAGGTCCGCTTCGGAGGCGAGCGGAGTGAAGAGCTCGGTTTTGGAGGGCCATCTGGAAGGTGAGTTTGAGGAGCAACTCTAGGAGGGAGTTGAGAGCTCCGAACTCGTTGAGAAGAGGTCCGCTTTGGAGGCGAGTGGAGCGAAGAGCTCATCTCTTAGGGAGAGCCATCTGGAAGAAGAGTTTGAGGAGTAACTCTAGGAGGGAGTTGTGAGCTCCGAACTCGTTGAGAAGAGGTCCGCTTTGGAGGCGAGCGGAGCGAAGAGCTCGGCTCTAGGAGAGCCATCTGGAAGACGAGTTTGAGGAGCAACTCTAGGAGGGAGTTGTGAGCTCCGAACTCGTTGAGAAGAGGTCCGCTTCGGAGGCGGGCGGAGTGAAGAGCTCGGCTCCAGGGGAGAGCCATCTGGAAGACGAGTTTGAGGAGCAACTCTAGGGGGAGTTGTGAGCTCCGAACTTGTTGAGAAGAGGTTCGCTTCGGAGGCGAGCAGAGTGAAGAGCTCGGCTTTTAGGAGGGCCATTTGTGAGACGAGTGTGAGGAGGAACTCTAGGAGATAGTTGTGCTTTCCGAACTCGTTGAGAAGAGGTCCGCTTCGGAGGTGAGCGGAGTGAAGAGCTCGGCTCTAGGAGAGCCATCTGGAAGACGAGTTTGAGGAGCAACTCTAGGAGAGAGTTGTGCTCCGAACTCGTTGAGAAGAGGTCTGCTATGGAGGAGAGCGGAGTGAAGAGCTCGGCTCTGAGGGAGAGCCATTTGGAAGACGAGTTTAAGGAGCAACTCTAAGAGAGAGTTGTGAGCTCCGAACTCGCTATTTAAGTGAGAGAATCAACGGTTGTAGGAGCAGTTCCGAATGGCGAACCACTTCTAACTCGCTTAAGAGCGAGTTATCCGAAGCAGAATCGAGCCAAGTGTTGGACTCCAAACTCATCGTTAGAGGGATTCAACGGTTGTGGGAGCAATTCCGAATGGCGAACCACTTCTAACTCGCTTAAGAGCGAGCTTGCGAAGTAGAATCGAGCCAAGTGTTGGACTCCGAACCATCGTTAGAGTTATTCAACGGCTGCAGGAGCAATTCCGAATGGCGAACCACTTCTGGGTCGCTTAAGAGCGAGCTTGCAAAGTAGAATCGAGCCAAGTGTTGGACTCCGAACCATCGTTAGAGTTATTCAACGGTTGCGGGAGCAATTCCGAATGACAAACCACTTCTAACCCGCTGAAGAGCAAGTTATTTGAAGAGGAATCGAGCCAAGTGTTGGACTCCGAACTCGTCGTTAGAGGGATTCAACGGTTGTGGGAGCAATTCCGAAGGCGAACCACTTCTAACCCGCTGAAGAGCAAGTTATTTGAAGAGGAATCGAGCCAAGTGTTGGACTCCGAACTCATTGTTAAAGGTTAGTAAGTTGCGGGAGCAGCCATGTAGAAGAAGCTGAACTCTGAACTCACCATTTAGCGAGTCGTGACTCGGGGAGATAGAGAAGCAAGAGCAATAATTTTTAATGAAAAGACGTAAAGTTTTATTGAGATAAACTGAGTGGCCGCTTCAATAGGGCGAGCCATTATTACATGCTATCGGCCGGGTTACAAGCATCGGCCTTATTGAAAATCAGGATCCTACTTCTACAATAAGGTGAAAACCTCTTGGGAGGAGCTGGGAGATTCTGAGTCTTGAAGCTCGCGGGCCCTTTTGTTCGTTTGTAGACTCCTCAGGGGGGAGGCTCGGCCTCCTCTTTTTGGACGAACTTGGTCAGGTGTCCTCGCTGTATGAGTTCTTCGATTTCCTCCTTGAGAGCCCGACAATCATCCGTGTCATGGCCGTGGTCCCTGTGAAAGCGGCACCACTTATCCTTGTTCCTCTTCTTGCCAGGTGTATTCATTCTAGGGGGAGCACGGAGTAGCCCTTCCTTGTCCACCTCCATAAGAACTTCTGATATATTAGCAATGAGGGGGGTGAACTTCTCAAAACTAGGAGTCGGGCGACGCTGTCCATTGCCGTCCTTCTGGGATTTTTGGGACCCCTCTTCGCTTGTGCTCTTCCGTTTGTTCCCGGAAGATGTCTCCTCAAAGCCCAGGAGATTCTCGGCTTCTTCAGCCCGAATGTACTTCTCGCTCCTAAGAATGAGGTCGGCGAAATTATGTGGGGGCTTCTTGGCAAGGGAGGAGCGAAGGCTAGAGTTGAGGACATTCGATTGGAAGGCGGCCGCTGCAACAGGCTGGTCAAGGGAAGCGATGGATCTCACTTCTGCAGTGAACCTCCTTACATAGTCTCTCAACTTCTCTCCCTTCTCCTGGCAGAGCTGGAGTAACAAGATGTTGGTCTTCTCTGTGCGTCTGCTACTCACAAAATGAGTGATGAAGAGGGTCTCGAATTGCTTGAAGGAGAATATGGAAGACGGGGCGAGGCGGGAGTACCATTCCCGAGCCGAACCCTTAAGAGTGGCGGGGAAGGTTTTGCACAGCAAAGCATCGGAAGCTTGGTGGATTAGCATGAAGGTCTTAAAGCTTTCGATGTGGTCCACGGGGTCCGACTCCCCCGAGTAAGTTTCGAACTGCGAGGGTTCGAAACCTCTTGGGATAGGAGCTTCCATGATGGTCCGGGAGAAGGGAGGTCTGCTCAGGCGGATGGTCCTTCCTCTTAACTCCTCATCCTTGTCTATTCGGCTGATGCGCCTCTCCATTTCGTGGAGACGGTGGTAAAGAGCATCGTCCCCTCGACGGTAGTCAAACGAGCCTCTGGACTCGTCTTCATAGGAAGGGGAGCGGGGACTACGACGATGGTAGCTCTGGGAGCGGCGAGGACTAGGGACGTGCTGCTGGTTACTAGGAGCTAGAGGAGGAGTTATGGACCGGCGGCGAGGACTTGGGACCTGTGGAGGAGTAGGAGCCCTTTGGGCATTGTTGTTGTTGAGTCGGAGGTTGAGAGCTTGCAACACCGTTGCTTGAAATTGCTGGAACTCGGCACGAGTGATGGGTGCCTCATCGTTCCTCGGATGTTGCCGACCGGCAGGGGAATGATGTCTTCTCCTATGGTGCTCGGGGGACTCTTTCCTCCCTCTTCGAGTAGGGGACCTTCTGTAGTCTTGGTGGTGAGGAGATCGCTCATCTGGACGTTGTTGGCGGGAGGCTCCCTCTCGGGCCCGCTTTTCATCTAGACGGCGGCGAAGATCCTCATCCTTCTGCCGATTGAGAACGGTATTGCGGAGGTCGGAAACTCGAGGATTGTGGAGGCCATGGAATCCGAAGAGGCATTGTGTACTGAAATGCGGTCCTGATGGAGGGGTTGCTTCCGCGGGTTGGGACGCGAAGCCCCCGCACTGACATTCTGAGGACCGGCGGGACCCTTAGGGGGTTGCTGATTCTGAAGAGGAGGCTGATCTTGTTGAAGAGGGTCTTCCGCTTGGAGAGGAAGTTGCCCCTGCTGCTGAGCGGGTTGGATGGGGACTACCTCTTGCTGATCAACGGGGTTGGGTCCACGGTTGGACCCTCTAGATCTTACTTTCCTAGGAGGCATGGCTGGAAAAGATCTGACCGACGGGAAGAGGGGAGGCTGCTATTCGTATGTTTCCCACAGACGGAGCCAATCTGTTACCGCTAAATCTGGTGTGGGGGCAAACAGATAGTATTTGTGGATTCTTGGAAAACCTGAATAGCAAACCTGAACCTGTTCTGCCGGAGTTTGACCGCTAACTCCCGCTGTTCACCTGCAAAAAGTGCGAGACACCGGGGTTGATCCCGACGACGCACCCTCCGACGCTCAAGTCAGTAATCAGAAATGATTATGAGAGAGCGTTAACTAGCAAAAGATTGATTACCTCTTAATGGTGGTGGATGGGGGGTATTTATAGTCGCCGTTAGGATCAGATTAGGAATGTAATCCCTGTGATCATATTAGGAATGTAATCCCTGTGATCAGATTAGGAATGTAATCCCTAATTCCCAATGAAAGGATAGATGTGAATCAGGACCGTTGATTAGTATTAATCAGGGACCCTAATTCTATCCGGCTGGACTGGGTTCGTTGCGGGTTGAAACCCGCACCCAGTAAGACAAATCCGTTCATGGGTTATTGGGCTTTGAATAAAGACCCAGTTCCCACTTCAGACCCGTTAGTATGTGAAATTACCGTTTTACCCCTGAGCTTTAAGATTCGTGTCCGATTTGAATGGCCCCGATTTAATCCTATTTTTAGCCATATCAGACACTATAACAACAACCTAGCTTTGCCTCACAAATAATTTTACCACAAAAATAAAACCACATAGAAATATCGTAATCATTACATATACATATTTATACAAAAAATGAGAGTCATTATCTAATCTACCCAACTGTACACGATAGAAAGTTATACAAATCATACATTCATATGAGGTAATAACCAATCCTCTTTAGCCCTTCCTGAATTCAAGAAAATTGAGAATCGATGATGATGGATTTAGGATTTTGAGAGTGGGAGGAGAGAGGGTTGTGAGGGATGAAGCGGATCCCTTGAGATTTTGGAGGGTATTTGTGGGTAAGAGCACGAATTTGGAAGCTTTGGTTTCGGAGTGAGAGAGTTGATGGAGAGAGAGATAAGTGAAGAAGAAAGACGAGTCTTTAAAAAACTTCTCAATCGACACTCGCAATCTCAGTTAGCGAATGTGGTACAAACACACTCGGTATCTGAGATAGCGAGTCTAAACTTGATATTTTTCTTCAAGTTTATCTCCAAGTGCTCGAGAAACACCTCAACATACACTCGCCATCTCAGATAGCGGTGTTGTTTTCACCAAACTCGCTATCTGAGATAACCAGTCTAAACTTGGTATTTTTCTTCAAGTTTTAACACCTCAACATACAATCGCTATCTCAGATAGCGATGATGTTTTTACCAAACTCGCTATCTGAGATAGCGAGTTTGGGTCATTTTGGTAAAACTTTCGAAAGTGGGTCAGTTTGGTAAATACTTTCGAAAAGTGGGTCATTTTGGTTAAGAATCTATGTTCCACCACTTTCTCCAACGACTCCACCATTACCATTCTTCAATCATGAAAGAAGACGCTGGCAACCCTTCGATCAAACTCACCGAATCACCTCCGAGGATGAATGTGATCACACTTTGATGTTCTTATCTCAAAGCACAACTAGTGATTCAATATAAGAGTGTGTGTGTGTGTACATGAAGCTTTATTAACTAGTATTTTTTATGAAGCACAACCAGTGCCATGTACGGTTCTTTGAGAAGCTACCGCACCCTCAATCTGAAGTTTCACATGTGGTTAGTCATCATAGGTCGCCTCCTCACACCATATACCCTACTCTGTAGAGGATTGACGACTGGATTCCCACGTCCTCTATGTGGCTTTCACCCAGAGTCTTCTAAGCATCTCTTCCTTCGATGTTATTTTATAAGGAGTGTGTGGGCCCCTTTCATCGCCTCTCACCAGACGGTTCATTGGCTGGTGTCTATTCAGGTTCTTTGGACGCATGCACAGCGCATACCCGCCCATCACCGCCGCGCACGGGATTGCGTTGACCTTGTTGTCTGTTGGTCTATCTGGCACAAGAGGAACCGTCGTCTCTTTCGGGAAGTGTGCTTACCTTAACTAGTTGTTTCTTCCCTAAAAGAAAAAAACTTGTACTTTTTAATCTAGTTTTTTAATCATGCTAACTAATTATAATCAACTCAAAATCAAAATCGTGATTGTGAAACATGGTAACTTAATTTGGTAAAAAATATTACTAGGATTTTTTGTTTATTTTTTTTTTATTTTTGAGTAGAATGGTGAGGAAAAACCTCCTCGGAATTTATTAAAAATATTTTAATGAAATGAAATACAAAAGCTAACAGGTAGGCATGATGCTCATCCCCCTCCCAGCGCCCCCAAATGCCCAAAATGCAAGTACATACAATATACCACATCCCAAAATATACATATCCGAAAAAAGATACATACAGGCATACCCAAAAAATCCCCCTCCCCGCCATCATCTCCACGCCCCTTTACAAAATCTCTTCTCACTCTCGAATTATGGGAAGAGATCCTCCAACTGGTGAGTTGGCCTCGTAAGTAGATGCATCTGAGTCAATCAGTCCCATGATCTTTGCCTTCTTGCAGGAATAGTCAGCCGCCAAACCTAGCCAAAAATAGTAGTATTAAGAATTTTGTATGAAACTGAGGAATGATGCAAGTGTGTGTCTCTAAAGATCCTGTTATTTCTTTCCCCTCAGATTCCACAACATGTGGTGGCCATCGCCACATCCCAGAGCTCATAGAGCTCTTTGGAAATTCTATTGGACCTCCACTCCCACCAAAGTGAGGAGATCTAACCCGGGCATCCCCTAGCTTGGAACTTGGGCATCCAATATTCCTAAATCTTTTAAGCGAATGGGCACCTAAAAATAGGTTATCCACCATTTTGCTATGGTGTTCACATAGGACGCAATCCAATGGACCTACCCACCCACATCTCCATAGGTTGTCATGGGTAAGAACCACTGCCTTAACCGCGAACTAGTTGAAAATTTTCACCTTTAGCGGTACCTTGGCATGATAGAATGGATTCGCAAAGGGGAGCCCAACTCCCCCATCATCAATCCCCCATCATCAATACATTTATATACACTCTTAACTGTGAAGGAACCCTTTCTTTCCAAGGCCCAACCCTCCTCATCATGTACATCCCCATTCTGTGGGCGCCAATCTTGTAAGAAATGTAATAATGCTTTTCTTGCTTGGTTAATGTCATTTCTTACCGTTCTATAAAATCTCGGACGTCGTGTTCCCTTCCTCCAAAATTTGGAAACTACACCATCCTTGTTCATTGACGCCATGTATAATTCCAGGAACTTCTGCTCTGAGGAGACCATTCCATGCCATTTGTTCTACCAGAAGCTAATGTGGGTGCCATTGCCAAGCATAAAGGTGGGTCCCAAAAGGAAAACTGTTTTAGTTTTCTAAACACCCCGCCTGAACCCATATATTGACTGTGTGTTCTTCACTCGTTGGTGTATGTTGTCCTTGGTCAGGTACCTAGGTACTAGTTTGGCCCACTTGGCCTTCCTATTACAATTGAGCTTCCACTACCAGTTGCAAAGCACTGCCAAATTCATCTCCTGCGGGTTAGTAATGACCAGTCCTCCAAACTCCTTCTTCCTGCATACCGAGCCCCATTTAAGAAGCGGGTATCCTCGTTTATCATTCCTAGTGCCCTTCCAAAGAAATTGCCTTATGGTCTTGTCAATTCGCTTAATAACCCTTGTCGATGCTTCGAAGAAGAGAGAAGTACAGCGGGAGTGTCGTCAACGTTGAGTTCAATAAAGTCAGTCTACCCCCTAAAGAGAAAACTTTGCCTTTCCATCCCTCCAATCTTCTTTCAATCTTCCCCGCCAGACCCATCTAGTCCATTCTTCGTAGGGTTCCTGGTTTCATTGGCAAGCCCAAGTAAGACATGGGGAATTGTTGGACTTGGCAATTAAGAATAGCCACAATCCTGGCTGAAGGAGATCGTACTGTTGTGGTAATTAATTCTCAATCCTGACCATAGTTCAAAGCAGTATAAGGACCATTTCATAACTGTCACCTCTACCTCCACACATTGACCAAATAACAATGTGTCATCGGCATACTAGAGTTGATCACGACCAAAGAGTTGCGTATAGCCCCCAGACCATTGATCAAACCTGCCCATGCATAGTTGGCTATCATGTTATTAAGACCGTCCGCCATCAGAGTGAAGAGTAGTGGTGAGAGTGGATCCCCTTACCTAAGCCCCTTTCTGCAGCAAATTTCTTTTCCTGGGACTCCGTGAACAAGAATTGACATTTTGGCAGAAGCCAACCAATCCTTGATGTAACACCCCGAATTCCAAAATACAACTGAATTCGAGTTCCACAGGATATTTACACTTCTTTCGTACAATTTTACAAGGAAATAAAAACTTTTCTTTCATCAGAGTTACATTTACACTTGTACATTATCACAGCGGAAGCAACATTACAATAAATTACATGAAACAATATTTAAATCAGTCTTGCACAGCATGTAACTTCAATTGTCAATTATCTTTACCCTGCATATAAAACTGTGGGTACGTCAGTTCATTCAACTGACGAAATATTATACACGGCCATCCTCTCTATGCCGGAAACAGTATAACGATTCTCATTTCTTAACAAACACAAACTTGTCACAAACAAAGCTAAAGGGACTATCTTATTGTTGTCGTGTTGTGAATGTGCACTTAGTCCTTAATGCAATTATTTATATTATATGATACTAATGCGCACTTGTTCGGATTCTATGCATCCCATACTACATAGGTCCGAGGGCAAGCCCTTAATCGTTCTTCATCTTATAGGATTCAATCCCTTGCCATGACTTAATCTACTACTGTAACTACGGTAAGTATCCTAGATGTTTTCTAACCTACGAACTCATGTCTAGACACCCTGGAGGGAATCCCAATGCACTGACACATGACTCATCATGCAGGCAACTTGTGATAATTCAGCTCCTACCATAGACATGACACCACCCGCAGTCGTCAAACACCCCATGAGCGTCGCCACCAGGACGGTTCTCTGGAATAGTTTTCATGCCCTATCATGACTCATCATGGGACATCCTGTGAATACTCTCACGCCGCCAATCCAATGGCCCTCATATTCAATGTTTTTCTCTTACTTTCATCACATCTTCACTATGTATCTAATCCTTAATTTAATTGAATCATGAATAAAATCAATCTCTTAGAATGTAGCACTCCCACTATACCGGTTTTATCCATTTATTCAATATGACCCAAGTCTTGGTCTTTTCATTTCAAATTCCATTTTAATTCATTTCTCTGCCGGTATAAGGCTTGGCTATACCCTAATTCTCAATTTCAACTCATAATTATAATGTCATGCTTATAAGACCTTTTCATGATTAATCACCATTCATGTTTCAAAAGCATAGTATTCATGTATTCACATCTTTCATAATTCATCACAATCAATAATTCAATGCATAGATACTTGAAAAACTGAAATTCTTCAAACATGTCACATTCACTAGTTTATAAACTCACATAATTCTATTTCAATCCATTCTAATTCCACAGTTCATATTTTCAATAGGTTTCACAATTCATACCTTTCAAAATTTTCATTACCAAAATTTCATCTTAAATTTCTTAAACAATCCCTTCAATTGCCTTTATATAAAAAGCTAATAATCAAAATAAGTTCCTCTTTGTAAAAACCGTCTCAAATCTCATTTATACTAAGACATAGGTCATAGAAATTATCTCACAAAGAGAATACAGATTTACTTAAAACTTCGGGGAAGTCGACTGTCACAGATCACCAGTCGGCTGTTCTACGATGTTTTTATACTTAAAAATAAAAATGTCCAGGGCAGTCGACTGTTAATCATGACCAGTCGGCTGTTCTGCGAGTTTCTAAAGCTCGAGAATAAAATAATCAGAGGAGTCGACTATCTTATATGGACAGTTGGCTGTTCCGCTATGATTTTTAAATAATAATAATAATAATAATAAACGATCAGGCCAGTCGACTGTTAAATGTGATCAGTTGGCTGCTCTGCGATGTTTTTCAAGTCTAAAATTATATTTTCTTCTCTTTTTGAAACATAACTTTCCAGATCACAATCTACTTAAAAATTTACAGTAAACCCGTATTTCACAATGATTATTTGCTTTATAAGAACTTCTGTTTTATTAATTACACATGATGCATTCGATCATTTGTTTGCAAAAATACATTCCGTTTCATTTTTTTCTAATGGCATAAATAGCAATGGAAAATTTCATGACATCTATTACCAATCATTTCTTAATAATTTATTCTATCAATTCATCTTTAACACACCATTCTACATTAGCACTTTAATCCATAAACATGATGTTAGTCTTTTACTAGTTAAACCACATAGTTCACATTTAGGACATATTTTGCATACTAACGTTAGAAATAACGAGAACATTCACTTTATTCATAATTAATAAATATAGTAATCAATCAACACATATTTGCTAATTTCTCAATTCCTTTCTATTTAGGCTAGCATGCATTTCATTTCAACTAGTAATTCATAATAACAATTCAATTTCATTCCCTAGCATGATT